>MNCL01000096.1:0-686900 GCA_001932985.1 Proctacanthus coquilletti | reverse complement strand
CTCAAGAGTGCTTCATATGCGAATGTTTGATATCTTTTACAAATACGATTTTAGTTTTAAATTTACTCAATTGGCGAAGGAACAAGATAAGGCCTTAAATGTTATACACAGCTTCACCCGACAGGTTATTGAATCTAGAAGACAGGAGTTGCTAGATGCTAGGCAAAGTGATTACTTTGATGAGACTCTTGATAATGATGTTGGTTCAAAGAAAAAGATGGCCTTTTTGGATATTCTCCTACAGTCGAACATAGACGGAAAGCCTCTATCTGATTTGGACATTCAGGAAGAAGTGGACACTTTCATGTTCGAAGGGCACGACACCACATCTGCTGCTATTACTTTTTGTTTGTACAATTTAGGACGAAATTCCGAAGCACAAAAATTGTGTTTTGAAGAAATATGCAACGTTTTTGGAAATGATGTCCATAAACCAGCAACCTACGACGATTTATGCAAACTACATTACTTGGAACTGTGTATCAAAGAAACGCTACGAATGTTTCCTTCAGTGCCAATAATAGCACGAGAGGTCAATGAAGATGTTAATATAAGTAATTTTATAGTTACTTATGTGAAAGTTTTGGAAATAATACATTTGAATTTTAGATGGTACAACTATTCCAGCTGGCACTAATCTTAGTATTGTAATTGTAGCACTAGGGAGGAATCCGAAGATTTTCCCTGAGCCCGACAAATTCAAGCCAGAGCGGTTTGAAACTATACAATGTGCGGAAAAGCAGAATCCATTTGCATATATACCATTTTCTGCTGGACCAAGGAATTGTATAGGTCAAAAGTTTGCAATGCTAGAAGCAAAAAGTGTTATTTCGAAGTTTTTGAGGTATTATGAAGTAGAAACTTTAAAAGATGAAGAACCCATGCTTGTGGCAGAGCTAATTCTTAAAACTGAGAATACGTTAAAATTCAAAATAAAACCAAGACAATATTAGCATACGCTTTTCAATTATACTAACATAACTATATTTAATAATTATGGTATTCGATTATATTGAAATCGAATTGTGTCTTTTAAATAATCATTTTTCAAAATGATTCGAAAAGTAGGTTAATTTAAATTCCATACAAAATGAAATATAATCAATTATATTCAAAATTTATAGATTAGCTAATTTTAATAAAAACATTTGTTATTTATTAAATAAAAAAGGAAATTTATTGCGGAATTTAAGTTTCCTTCTTTTTTTTTATTGAAGTCAACTTTTATCTCCTAAACTGTGTGTTATAAACATTATGTCTTTTAGCGAAATTCCGATGAGACCGATATGAGGGTTCATTACGATTAAATAGTTGTGCTTATTGCCAATTTGTTTTTGTATATTCAAGAATTGATAAAAATGACCTTAAGCGATTACTTTACATAGCCATTTATTTGTTTTGTTTTATGCCCAATAGCGTACGACACTATTATTGTGCAACAAAAATTTGTAAGCTTGAATTAGGCAAGAAAATTTCACAGATAACATTTTTAGTTCTATGGTTCACACAGGTTTGGTGGTAAAATGACGTATTTATACTATAATATGATATAAGTTTACTTTAAACATTTTAAATAAATATCGTTATTAATGAAAAATGACTAATACACTTTATTACTTGTTAAAAATCACAATAGCGAAGTTATATATTTTTAAAAGTACATTCTGTTGAAAAAAAGGTCTCTTTAAGAATAATCCTTATTAATAAATCATTGTAATCATGCTAAGTAAATAGGATCCTCCTATTGGGAATATTATAAGCAACTGTTTTAAAAATAAGATTATTATTAATTTAAAACAAAAGAAATATTAACAAAATAAAATATATTTAAACCATTATGTTAGAATTTGATAAAAACCATTGACAAGGCTTGTTTATTTGTGCAGTTTAAAATTATTTAATTGGAATTGATAAATCTTAGACGGTATTTCAGAGTTAATGATACTCTGAAATTGTACGATTTAAAAATAAATAATGACTAAATGTACTGATAAGCCTCTAAATGTATATAATTGAATGAAAGCTCAAAGTGTTATACTGATAATAACTCAATATTAAATTCGATGTCCAATAGTTTTATCACGATTTATTGTTTTGCTTTTTTATAATTATGAAGAAGAATTGAACTTGATAATAAATTTTTAATGAGAAGAATTGATCTACAACAACAACAAATTAAAGATCACTCTAAAGAATAAAGCTTATTCGGTTTTACCTTTTCAAATATTTCAACATAAATGGAGAGATTATTTTTATAGAATCTTATGACGGTATTATCATTAGAAAATATATCAAAATAGTAGATCTCAAAACACTATATGATAAGTTATAGAGTAGACTTAAAAATATTACGTTCTTAACAAAAATTTCAAGTGGTCTTACGCAGAGAATGATTGAGCTAAAAACTTACGCACTTTTGGAATTTTGTTTATGAAATATAAAAAAAAAAAAATCATCGATGGTTTAAAATTTCAAGTAGTCTTAAAACCTATCTTTAAGTTTGTAAATAACCTTGACTTAACATAAATTCAACGATGAAAACTGACCCAACACTCTGCTAATATTCCACATAATATTTAAAAATAGCTAGTACAAAATATTTTTTAATCAGGTTTAAACAGAATTGGATATTTAAATTTTCCCAAAAAGTATTGAAAATCTGGTATGAAAATGAAAAAGATATAAATATGTTATGTTACTTTTATGGGTTCACAGGTAAACATCACAAAACTAAAAATAAAGAAAAGTTAAGGATTATTGTGTTTTATATTTTCAGCTGTATTGGAATTCTCAACAGATTTACAAGAAATTAGTTATATACAATAACAGTTTTATTTCCTAGAAATTTACAGAGAAATATGCGGTTAATCCATTTGTATAAAACTTTTTAACATTCTTCATCATTTTCATTATTATTCAACAGCAATCTATTAATATACAAAGATCGATCTAAACGGATCAACGTGTCTGTGTGACTGTAACTAGCAATTGGTGACTTAAGCCGAAACGTTTTTTTAACAAACAAATCTCCTAATAACTTTAGGTGAACTATAAGTCCCGCTTAAGATTTTATAGAAACATATACACGTTTCTAACTAAATGCTTAAGACAGTTGAATTGTAAGTCCTATATTAAATAAAATTATATTTGTGTAGTAAAAGTTAAAAACGCCTTTAAATGGTTTTAAAATGCAAAACAGTTATGATATCCGCTTCCCTGTATTTTACCGTGTTTACTTTAAAAAATCAAATAATTATTTTTTACATTTCATTCGTATTATCAAAATTCTACAATATCAGTTGTATTACCCAAAGTAATTTAAAAAACATAAATATTTCGATCGTTAAATTATGAATAATTTTAAGAAATTTTCGAGGTTATAATCACAAATCAACTGCCTTAAATAAAGTTTTACACTTCCATAGTAAAAATATGAACGTGTTCAGTCACTACCACACTTATTTACTAAATTATTATATTATTATTTTTTTCAAATTAATTGTATTATTAAAATTGCTCATCGATTTTAGGAAACAAAAACAAAAAATTTTCTCAATATATTTGCATTTCTACTACATTTCGGAATAATACTGCATTTTGTTTTAAAAAGCAATTCTTTTCTGGTAGAAAATATAGACATTTATTCATTAAAATTTTACTAAATTTAACAAGCTTTAGAAAATAATAAAACGCAGGATTAGCTAATTATTTAACAAACAAATAATAAAATAATAAATACATATCTCATTTAGTTAAAACGCTACTTACTCACTAAGTCTAATAGTGTCGAATCTTTGGGCAGTAAATGTTCGATTAGAGTAATAATTGAAATAACTAGGTACATAAGTAATATATAATATAAACATAATTAATATACTTTTTTAAAATATCTTGTATGAATTGCAAAAATTTTACACGTTTTGGCTTGGTTTTTAACTCGCATTATTGCGTCCCTTTCTAGTTACAATTCGTTAAGCTTACCAAGTATTCCAGTAGTAGTCGTTTATTAATATTGTTAATAGTATTCCATGACTAGGTCTACTTGTAAAGCTATAAATATATCATGTTCAAGTCTCATACAAAATTGCATTGTAAACTAGATTATTTTCATCTTATTCACAACAAAATTTATCTTTCTTTTAGGATTTATCAAATATTTTCCTCGTTGTACGATTAATGTACTAAAATTCAATTTATTTAGTCTCTTTTGGCTGATTCGTAAATCCCTTTTATTTTAATCGTTAAATTATTCTTAAAATAAAATAGTCGAACAGAGAGATTTATCACTAAGGCACTATAAATTGGGACTTACGTGATGTCAATATTATTTTTTTATATTGCTAGAAAATTAGGCTTTATATAAAATTTATTATATGTTTGTTCGCTATAATACTGATCGTTTAATCACCGTTAAGATTAAAATTAAATAAAAATAACTAGACTTTAATCACTTTGTGTAAGACTAGACCAGCACACAATAAAATATATTTTTAATAAAAGTCAAATTAAGTTTGGCACGGAGAGCATTTCATTTTCCATACTTTAAGAAATTGTACTAATAAATAAAACTAATATAATATAATGTAAAAATTACTACATAACTTTTAGGGTTCACGAATAAAATGGCAAGTATTTTTTACAAAACTAAAACGATAAATCAACAGATCAGGAATTGTGATCAAACTAAAAACAACTGAATATAATATGTTAATTTTTACAAAAGTGCTGAACTAAAATAGAAAATAATTTTCGAGTAGTATTTTAAATTTCAACAATAATACTGGTGGGCTTAAAAAATACTATATAGAAAATTATGTTGTTTTTAATAGAAACAAATTTGACTGCCTCAAATGTTTTATACCACTAAGCATTTAATAAAAATTCCGAAAAGTTCTGTAGCAGAATTGAGGCACTTATCAAGTAATGTGAAAAATGTTTTTAAATAAATAATATATTACAAAATACTATTTCCATGTCCTCCTATATTTGAGGCAAAAAAACACTTATAAAATCTTTAGTATCTACATAAAATTGCTAATTTTTTAAGGACTCCGCCGTCTATACAATTTTTTGTATTATGATGAAAAATTAGGAGAATTTTTAAAAACACATCATTGGAAATATTGTACAAAAGCGTTATATACAAATTGGTCAATATTATTTCCTTTATATCTGTAGATGTTATCTTTTCGTTCGTAATAAAAATCATTAGCAAGTAAACATTTTACAACCACTTCCCATTTTTACTATACAACAATTTTTATTTTAATAAAAAGTTTAAATGTCTTTGCCCCCAACAAATGTACAAATTTACTATACTGAATGTAACTAATAAAAGTAATAGCTTAAATATTTGTTTTCGAACAAGAATTTGAATGAAAAATTATTGAATTAAATTCTGGTCATTGCAAAGAATTTTTGATTATCATAATGCAAGAATAATCAAATAAACCCAAAAGATTCTATAATAATTCATTTAGCGTTGATGCATATGCAGTCTATTTTTCCAATACCTTTCCAATAAAATCACAAAATAGTTAATCTAATCAGACTCAATTAAAGTTTATGTAGTCCCCAATTCACAAAATTGGTGAGAACAAGATATAAGAAAAAAAAAGCATGACTCAGTGTTAACAAAACGTATTTAATATAAATATTATTGTAGATAAATACAAAGACAACTAAAAACAGGAAATAATATATAAAATTTACAAATCAGCCAATTTGAAAACTCGTTACCACCTATCAATTAAAAAGCTTCTTAATAAATGTATATGTATGTGTATATACTTTGTAGAGTAATTTACAAAATAATTATCAACAAATCACAAATTATTTACAATACTTCCGTTTCGTCACACTTAAACTGAATTCGGTACGTGTCACTAGCTAAGAAAGGTAGATTCGAAGTATAGCTCCAACTAAAGTAGAGAACTTTTAAAAAATGTAGGATGAAAATTCTATAAATACACTATTGAATATTCGGCTGTTGTGTCCTGTTTTCTTCTCATTTTATTTTATTTTTTTTTTATATTGTTCATGTAATTCGAAACGAAGTGCTCCATATTTTTTCTTGTCTTTTCTTTCTTTGGAGCTTAATAACTTTTACAGATTCATTTTAAACATTACGAATACTTCTGGAAAGAGATCGATTATAAACTTACCTTATACACAACATAAAGTATAATTTTGCTTAAAACTATTTTTACAATTAAATTATAAGTAAGGATAGTGATAAGACTTTTTCCTGTACAAGCCGTCTATAAGACCTACATCGTGTTAACGAATTGCATGACGAAGGCACAGCAAGGATTGCATGTAAAAGTATAAAAAAAATTTTTTTATTTTCTTTTTTAGTACAATATACGAATTAAAAAGGGAATTTAAAAAAAAATATGTATGTGAATTGCATTTAAAAGGTTTCGCATCTATGACGTGTGAAAATGAAACTTAATTAATGGACAATTTTATGATAAAATTTACAGGACTCTATAAAAAAGCTAGAAGTATAATCTAAGTTAATAAAACATAAATAAGCAATGTGTTCTAATTTTTACTTTTTTTTTATAACTTATCAATCCATGCAACATTATCTACAGTAATTGCTTTCAATTTAGCTACAAATAAAAGTGGTTTACAACCAGGAATCAAATACAGCACTTTTGTGGGTTAGCGCAGAAATGAAAAATTATTTTTCTAAATATTTTAAATTTAAAATTATTATTTTCTGACAGCATACATACTAAAATTAGTTGCCATCAAATTACTTTTTTTAATAAAAAAAAAAAGAATTAATATTTAATTGATAGTTTGTCGCCAAATTTTTCTTGCAAATATCAACACATTTTGTACAATTTGAATGAGAGGAGAAAAACGGATTTCATTTTTAAATTCCTTTTTCGATTGATCAGTCTTAAGGAGGAGTTCACGCTTGCAGTTCTAAATAGGAACTATATTACATCTTGAATTCGGTGTATGTTAACAAACTTGAGACATTACTGATAAATATTTAATATTTGATACCTACCTCAGCTGAATGCATTTATATAAATAAATAAAAAAATATATCGGGAAACTGTAAATATTTCTTCTTAATTTTAGATAGAAAATGTTTAAATTGTTCAGTGGAGCCCGTCAATGTAATATTAAACAAAAGAAAAATTACCTCATTATTTCTTTGATTTTCATGAAATTTATTATTTCTTTTTGTTTTATCATATATAATATATTTGTGTGCAAAATATATTTATATTATTTTTTGAACCATCAGTTTATCATACAAAGACAAAAAATATGCTATTATTACGGTATTCTCATGGTGGGATTAATTTTTCATTTATGTATGCATTTTGTTAGCATAGAGAAAATAACTACATTTGATTCAATTATCATTTTGAAGTTTTTATTTTATCAAATGCATTTTTATATATTTATTAAACAATCAAATTGAAAAAAAATAAGAGGATAGTCTTATAGCTATATCCTCTAAAAAAGTGTATGAAAAAAAGTGGTAAATCAATAATTTGTTATACAAATATGTACACATTTTCAACGAATACAGAGATTTTGTTGTTTTTGACGATCGAAGGTTTAAAAAAAAAACTGATGGTCCAAGATATGTTAAATACAGTAATGTCTCCCTATTCGAACTTCAAGATAAGTGGACTTTAATGTATAATTAATAATTATTGTGTATATTATCACAGGTGGAATTAGTAAAAAAAATTTATTAAAATCAGAAACATGTTTGAGAACTTGGACCTCTGTTAACCACGCTTTTAGCGCCTTATCTAATTTTCATTTTTTGTTATGGTTTTATCAGAACTGCAGGCATGAAATCAATATCATTTCTTTTTTACGCAATATATGTATATAATAAACATAGCATATACATGAAAATATAATAGTATACTTAACAAATTTGTTTCCTGAATATATTTTGTAAAAAAAAAAAAAAAAATATTAAAAAAAAATTACCTGAATTTCATCTTATTGAACATCAAACTTTGGAGATAGCCTTTTCTATAGAACTCGCATTTTTACAGCATTATTCAGCCAGTTCGCCAATTTTGTGAATGGTATCCCAAACAATGAGCTGCGATCTCTGCACGAACTCTGTTGATCTTCATATGATACAAATTGAAAGCAAACTTCTGAGCTTTCGCAGGTCAGCTAACTAGAACGTATCATTAAATGCAAAGCGTTCTTTATAGTAATAAATGTTGCCAGCAAAATGTTATATTCCACAAATTCTGTTGAACAGCACCTTTGAAGAAACAAATTAAGGAAAGAAAAAAAAAAACAAACAACAAAAAAATAGTCTGTTTGGGTTCTTTTGATTTTTTTCCATTCACTAAGCTTTACCAACTGGCTTAAAATTTTGTTGAAGAAAAAAAAATCAGGATAGAGAAGTTCTGTTGATTAAACGAATAAAAAAAATACAAAAAAAAGCTTTATAGGTTTCTTAAATCCAAAGTTTATTAGGCATATTGTTTTTTTACTTACAATCGCATTGAACACTACTTAAATGAACGTTTAGGTTTCAATCTACTTTTTGTTTTTATTTCTAAATATAGTAGTAACATTTCTCCTTCCATTATAATTATATATTTTGTTAAAACTTCCTCTTTAAAGAGTCTTGACAGACCTTGTTAACATTTTACCCTGCCAAAAAGGGATCCGATCTGTACTTTATTTTAAAATTTCACAAAAAGATCATCATCCAGATCGTGTATAACGAAGGAGTAACTCTATTTATTAGTATACGATAGCATTCACATGTGGCTTCAATGAGAATCTCCGAACCTTGTAAAATATTTATGGAGATTCCATTCCATATTACCTTGACAATTCATCAAAATACTATTTTCCCACACTTAACTCTTATTTGTTAAACGCGAAATTGAAAGTATATTGTTAATACATATATTTATTAATAGAACAAAGAAGAAGCAAAAACCAAATAAGTTTTAGGCCTAAATACCATTTTCCATAATAGTGTAATGTTCTTTTCAGGAAACATTCCGATACTTTTACCATTGAATTTTAATGTAATTATGCACAATAAAAAATTAATTTATTATACTTCTCGGTATTTTATTAGTAGCAAACTGACTGATTTTCTCTCATATAGTAACTTTTGTTCAATAAAAGAGTGGAGAAATTTTAACAAATAGTACGCAAAAAATTATTTATGCATAGCACACATTCAATTAATTAATATTTTACTTCTCATTTCTTATTTAAATCTATGAATAGTAACTAAGAATTTTAATATGTATTCCTTAAAATGCTGCTATACACTAAACATCTTATACAGGATTTCCCAATGTTATGTACCTTTTTTTTTAAGTAGTACCCTGCTTCACTGTTAAATATTGGTATTTAATACGTATCTATAATAAATGTAATATAGTTTGTTTAAAAATTTTTTTAAAAAATGTACGATATTTTGTACCATTTTATTTTCATAATGATCAATTTTATTTCATATAGTATGTAATACTCAGTAACGAACTTACGAAGAGAATAAAAATTTCTTAGAAAATACTGATAAACCCTTTTAATGAATATTAGTGTGGAAATCTAGTAAAGGGTATGCAGAAAGTAATTCAAAAAAAAAACGAATAGCCATGCATAAAATAAATAGAAATAAGTGTGGAATTATGTACTGGCCATTTGGAATTAATAATTCAACATAGTTTGAATTCAATTCTCAATGTACTCTCAAGAAATTAAATTCATAAAAATTAATTAATTAAAAATTTGGGACCAAGGCCATAAATTGTCACGTACTATATTTTATATTATACTGCATTATCAAAGAAGAATAATTTTGGTACCTTTCAGACGTGAAATATGTCAATTAAGTATCAAGGAATAATACAAAAGCAGCTTATTGATCACGATACCTTTAAACTGAAATTTGATTTTTTTTTTGGTGTTGAAAATAGTTTTCAGTTCATTAATTCCTACCCTAGTAAAATATTATTGTATATTTTGAGATATCCTGTATAAGCAAAAAGATTCTGTGACATATTATACACATATTTAAAAATATATATTTAATTAAAAGATACAAGAAAACCACTACATTTAATTCTTTACTTTGTAATTAAATCCGCAATTATAATTTGAATCAAGGATATAAGCAGAAGGCGATATTAGCAATTGCCTTATTTACACATTTATTCTGTGAAATCAGGAAATCCTGAACAATTCCAAGAAAAAAGATTTCAATAATTCCTCTAATGAGCCAAAGGCAAGTATTAGCACTAAAAGCAGTAAAACATTGGCAAACAAACTTTAAAAATGAAAAAAGGCGTAATATTTTTTCCTGATTTAAACACATTTTATTTACAATTATTTTTTTTTTGGTTTTGTTCTAAATAGTTGCATTCTTATGTAAGCAACTGTGATTTTATTTAAGAAAAATTTGCAGTGCAAACTAATCTTGTATTCAAAAAACATGTTCATTTTATAATTTAAAAAAAAATAAAAGAATTTATAACTTGTCTGTCAAGTACTTTTTAAAATTTGCAATAATTAGAGACGTATATGCGAATATAATAGCTCCTATATTATATTATTACTCTTAAGCGTTACTTCTGACTCTTAACTTTTCTAAAATCCTACAAACAGCTTAGTCAAATGAAATTATTAAGGTGCATTAAAAAAACTGTTCTTGAAAGCAATCATATTAGACAAGCGGTGTACCTCCTAAACAAGAGAGCAACGGTCGCTAAATTTGAGCGATTTATATAATGACCAATAAAAAAAATCAAAGAAAAAAAACCGTCAAACGGCTTGATAGAAAAAAATCTTATGTCCAAAATGCACACATTCCAATCACATAGAAACTAAGCGAAAGGAGAAATTGTTCTTCACTTAATGAATATATATAATATTCCAAGGCATGCACCACCAGTCTGACGATTCTAAGTATCTTGCCATAGCCAGCGCTCAAAAATCTTTCTAAAGCAATGAAATTCATCTACGTAATGAACAACGATTGTTCAAATAAACTTAAATTAACGTATATAACAATGGCGACATTGGGGGCACAAGAAAGGAAGCGCGATCTTGGTGAATGTTTTACAAAATAATAATAATTTATGGGGAAATTTTATTGGCTGGATGCGATCACAGTTGTGAGAATCGCAGCCATTTTTTTAAATAAAATTTGGATTGTTGTATGGATGAACTTTTTGGAAACGTATGTTTTTTCTACCTCTGTGCATCACATTATTATAGACGTTGCTAGTCGATCCTGGGAGATAAATGTGAGCCTTCTGTTTGCCGTGTTCCTCGGCTACCCGTACAGTCAGAGGCTGGTTGCCGCCCTCTGGGATAACATTGTTCAGGGCAGATATCGCTTCTTGGGCCTCCTCCTTCCTATTAAATCTTTACGGTACACATATATAAAAGAAAAAAAAAGTTTTTGTTTTTTAGTATACTCCGGATTCGTATACTATAAAATTACGGTTTAATTTACCTAACAAATGCAACGCCTCGGGGTGTACCAGTCAACTTATCTCTTAAAATATTTTTTTGTACAATTGTCCCGTATTTGCCGAAAATAATATCTAATTGATCTTCTGTAATGGTTCGAGGAAGATTCGTCACGTAAAGGTTAGTGTCCTTAATGTGATCTCCTCCTGGTCTGGCATATGAAACCTATTTAAAAATAAATTTTTTATTCATCTACAATCTGTTTGGTAGGTTAATCTCAACAAACAAAGAAAGTGTGTGAGGCCACTCGAGTTTTATGAAATTGCCTCGACCTTTTGTATGAGACAAATGTTTTTTTTTTTTTTTTGCAAGAGCTCCTCTGACTCTGGTAGTGTAATATTCTTTGCAGATACAATTAAAATTTAAAATATGACCTCGCATACACACTTTAGAAAATATGCCCAGGGAACAATAAAATAAAAAAAAATATGGTCATTCAGTATATGAAGGGAATAAAAGCAAAATGTAGAAAGGTGTTTATTATGACGTCACACCTCGAAAATACCTTCTCTATAAGGGACTATAAGGGTGAGCATACACTAACCTTCAAACGCTTGTTTCGTACTGTAACACCGTTTAGGCTCTTTATCGCTCGAATTGCATCTTGTTCTGAGCAAAAATCGACGAAAGCGTACCCATAGCTGTAGCCAGTCTGAAAAAATGATTATAACCGAATAAAATTATTTTAAAGGGGAGCGCCACTGTAATAACATAAAAATCGATTTTCTTTCTTACGATTTCACATCAATAAAATATGTGAATGGATTATTTAAAAAAATCCAATCGATGGTTGATTAAAATTTGATTCGAAAAAGGACAATAAGGGAATTAAGTTAAAAGAAAAATGCAATGATTAGTAAGAAACAAATGGTTCAATCTTATAGCATAAGCATACATCAGAAAAACTGTTCTGTTTATGAGTCTGCTCTTTAACAGAATACTATAACGTCCGTAATAGTTTACTAAATATTTTTACTTTAAATTTAAACAATACAATACGACTGAGATTTTATATTTATCATTTGGATCTGTACTATCCTTAAACAATTTATAAAATCTCTATATTAAATTTTACAAATATATTATTAAAAAAATGTATACTTTAAATATACAAAAAGAAAATCGAATTCTAAACCCCTCCCAGTGATCTTTCCCCCCTTCAAATTCTTGAAACAGTTGTCCCTCAATTTTGTGTACTTACCTTAAAATCTCTCATAATTCGACAAGTGTTAATGGGGCCCATCGTCCGAAAAAGAGCATATAATTCACGATCAGTCATATCTTGTGGAAGATAATTAACAATAAGATTTGTACCCCCACCAGGACCTGCCAAAGAACTTGTACTTGATGAGGACATGTGACCAACTGATGCTAATGTACTACTTGTTGGAAAATCACTGTACATACGTCGAGATGATGGATAAGATGATGTAAAATCTGTGTCCTGCGGTGAAAACGCATAACGTGACTGAAATTTTCAAAGAATTTGAACTTGGACGCGATGTTTTTTTAGCAAGGCCGAATAATGCAAAACGTTGGGGCACACAAAATAATATCAAATTGATTTTATTTAGTTATTATATCTATATTTTAGTATTCGGAATTTTGTTATGCTGCATAAATAATTAAAAGCAGTGAGTGTGCTTTTTTCAGTAATCATGCAGGAATGCATCTAAGCATGATAAAATTAAGGTTTTTTAAACTATACGATTTCTTACTCATACGCTAAAAGTAATGACGGTCATTAATTATTGTATTTGATTTCTAATTCATTCGCAAATATTCTTATACAAGGTGCAGTATTTTTTCATAAATTTTAGTCTTAATTCAAACACTTTAAGTTCATGAAAAAATGTTAGGGCATTGTTTTTAATTTTTAAATAGGTCGTAAAATATCTGTTAAATTTTACACAGAAATGTAATCAGTGTCTGTTTTGGTTTTGTGATAAAATTAGTTGACAAAATCTGCTGTTTTATATTATTTATCAACATTCGTTAGAATTAGAACTGAACAGATTTAATGTCAGGAGTAGCAGAAAAAAAATTAGTTTTATTTTTTGTTTTTATTCGAGAGCTATATTTTAATGTCTTATGTAGAAAGCGAGTTTGATAGATGACTGTTAATTTATCAAGACTCCAATATATCATTTCTTCTTTCTTATCTCATCGAGACCAATGGTCTACTACTCGTCTGTTTTCTAAACTTTATTCGCTCGTATTCACTTCATAAATACCAGGCATTAAAAAAATTAATTCTCACTTGATTACTTTTAATTATAAACCTACCTTGAGGTAAATTTAACTAATTGGTATCAACAAATTCAATTATTAACAAATGATTACACTGAAGCATTCGTTTAAATAGTTTCAGTGTCCCTTACTACCCAAAATCGTTTAGTGCACTATAAATTGTAAAAATTCAAAATTATCTTTTTTCGAAATTAAAAATAAAAGAAGCATGAGTAAAATTCAACCTTTGTTTACGTGCTTACTGCTTTATTAAAAAAAAAAGAACTAAAAATATTAAGCTTGTGTGCCCCAAATGTTTTAAGCAAGTAAACAAAAGCAATACAAACCATTCCTGATGGCAATGAATGGGACATGCCCCACATCCGGCCGCCACTACTAAAAGAAAAAATAGTGTAAATAAATAATCCTTTTTTCAATCAAAACAAATATATATATATGACTCACACACTAGCCAGAGTTCACACTTGCAAGTTAAGAGATTTTGATAAACCACAAAAAACAAGTCAAACAACAAGTCGTATAGTATTTAAAAAATTGGTCTGCTACGTGCAAGTACTATATTTCATGGTTACAGCACAAAAGAGGTGTTTTATATATACTATATGAATTTTTTCCCCGAGATATGAACAGATGTTTTTCTGCAATGAGGTTGTCACGATATTTTTAATATCCAAAGTTAATGTAAATGTGGAGATGAAAGTGGGAAAGGCTCACAGCCTTGCAGCTGCGAACTCATTAGGTTTTTTTCCATAATAAAAGTGATTCATTTTTTTTCTTTACAAGAAATTCCATTCTCATTCTATCTTTTTTTTTTTGTTGTTGTTTACATTGTCTCTTGATATAAAAACCAACGTAACATACACTAAGAACCCAACAGAGGGCAAATATCTCGAAAATTGTAAGATAAACAGCTTACTTAAAGGACATGTAAGGAACTCTTTAAGTATTAGCCAAGGGTGTTCTCCTTGGCGTCCTCATCAGGGAGGCTTCATTAAAAAGAAAAATGCGGTATAGCGCTACTGTGGCTTTTCGAAAGGATGAGTGCGAATGTGAACTTTTGGAGGCTCTCTATGCCCTTACAGCACGTGCCAAGGATCCCAGACAGTGAGTCGGCGCGCTATGCAAATTATTTGGCAAGTCTAAAGCGTCCGATTTACTTTTACGTTAAATTGTTAACGAACTAGGTTCAGGTCCGATTCCTTACCACCAGCATCTTACATTCTTGGCTGCACTACAAAAAAATATACATGCAGATATATATTCTATGGGATTGGAGAAGCTTTCGGCTGCAAGACGTAGAGAGGAGCACATCCTTCCATAGTAGCAACGGATTGGAGTATGTCAAGGCCGTGACATTATTTCTTCTGGAGCCACTTCAGCTTATTTTTTTGTTTATAGGATGTTGACTTATGGTTTCGAAAACCCTCGGAAGCCTTCGTTGCAAATCAGGCTCCCCCATCCCATCAGAAGGGGCTAGGACGGAAAATGTTCTGCCCTAAATTGCAGCGTCATTGGGGATGTTCATCCATTTAGGTTGGCTTAATGTAAAGTTGCGAATAAATAAAAATTATTTGTATATAACAATGCCGCATTATGTAGTTCCTGGCAGATGACCTTTCAACATTTCTCCTTGACTATGAGCTTTTGTGTACGGAACTGAACGGTAGTATGAGATTTATTGTAGAATACCCTTTTTAAAATTCTTCGGTGGGGATTTATCAAATATTAATAAATGGACTATCAAGAATCATCCCAGACTAGATGGACTGAACAAGTTGCACCATAAAATAGAGCATAGTTTAAAAATATCCCAGTTTTCTGACTTATGGCAAACATTACAAACGAAAGAAGAAAGAATTATTAGATTTGGAATCTGATTCCTCCGAGGACAATCCAGACATAAAATTGACAAGGAATCGATATAAGTGTAGATTTTATGAAATAAGATATGTTTCTTTGTGTCTTTCTTTCTTTTTTAGTTTGAAAAACTTCTTTGGAATAGCATAAGCTGACTAAAATATATGTAACCAGACACTAAATACACAAGCGCCGGAAAATTCTAAACCTATAGTAATAGTATAAAATAAGCTTGTTAGATAAATTTATGAGTTTTTAAAAAATTAAGATTTTATTTCTCAACCCCATGGAACCAAAAAGTTTAATTTATCATGAATCAAACATTTTATTAAAAATAATCGATTACCGTACAAAAGGAAATAAATATAAATATTTCTTAACATATGTACAAAATGTACTGTTACCAAAAATTGTAATAAATTATGGTTTACGAGGATGGTTCGAAAAGTTCTCGGACTGTTGCAATAGTGACATTAAGTTTTATACTGCAGAAGGCAAAGCAAGCAAACTTTTTTAAATCGATACATTTTAAATATTTGCGTAAAAATACCAATACAACCAAAATCTTGTTTTTGAAACAAATATTTAAATATTTGCAGTATTTTCAGAAGAAACTGTTACCATTTGCATAATAATAGAGGTAATAATACAGCTGGCATAAAAACATCATTTTAAGAATATTATCATATTGTAATTTTGTAATCTTGGTAACCTTCTTTGACGTGGAATAATTCTTCTTCAACCACATTAAAACGAGAAAATGTTCATCTGCATTCGCTTTTCTATCAGAATAATTCACACGTTCTTACTTCTTCAATAACAGACCTAAATGCACACACACTAGACTTTGAACCTATGAAGAAGTTAGACTATTATCGTTAGTGTAAGTAAATGAGGTGAAGAGAAGAGACTATCCTGAAAAAGAAAAGTTAAAAATCATTTATTTCCTCTGCGAGACCGAGAACTTTTCAAACAAATTAATTCCTTTGTGTTTTTGTTTTTCATAGATGCGTCAATATCTGTTGTCTTTTAATTCCAGCTATGTAAAGAAAATGCTATTCCCGTTTAACAAATTTAACTTAAAAATTCAGATCGTATAGTGAGTGCATTTAAGAAAACCCCTTTATAGCGAACAATTAAAATTTAAAATTAATGACAGGGATTACTAGCCAGGAGCAGATGCTGTTTAAAAAAGTAAACCTAGTCCTGATTAAAATTTTATGAAAGTCTCTTTGAATTAAGTTCTATTCGGCTAATAGCCGATTAGTCCCAAGCGACGAGCCTATTGAACCCTGAAAAAAATAGGAAAGCAACTGCCGGTGATGATTCTGACAGAAGGTTGTGCTAATGGATCCTTTGATTTCCGTACCCACTGTGTAACCATTTCATCTTTAGGGTGAGGATAAACTACGTCTTTTTAATTTGTACCGTATTGATACGTAATTCTAAGTACTTCCCTTTATGCATTCTATTAAGCTTGGATTTTTAAAATTCAAGTGAGAGAAAAATAAAAATTTGCAGATTGGAGCAAAGAAAAATATTTTCTTAGGCAAATCACATAGAACATTGGCTGGTTAGCGTAGGTGCTAAACACGAATATTATAAAATTAAAATTACTGAACTGATTTTGATAAAGGTTAAAACTTGTTCAAATAACGCAGCTGTATAAAGAAATAAACCGTTTTAAAATATATCCAGTAGCTCTTCAGTTATAAACGTACTAAGGAACGGATAGACATTACGTTCTTTATATTCAATAATATAATACATAGAAAGAAAATAGGTCGTTTAATAAAACTCCATTGAATGTCCACTTAAAAGGACATTATTTTAAAGTTAGCAAGTAAAACACTGAATCTTCAATGTGAAATTTTGATTTATTTATATTTAGATAATTTGTAGAAAATTTTTAGAATTTATGAAGCCATTTGGGGGAATAGGACTTTAAGTCCAAAATACATCTGGCATGGATTAAATTATAAGATGTATACGTCCAAAATCTAGAGGCAGTAAAAAATTTCAAAATTGAAGTACCAAACTTTAGCCCATTTTGCACTAAGATATCTATGATTAAAATAGAGGCTATAAAAAACTAGTAGACAAATTTTGACGAGAACTAAATATTTAGATTGATCATAAATGAACTTACAAATCAAATATAAGTGTCTGTCTAATAGACTTGATTATAGATTTGTAGTTTTAATATAATATCTATTGTTGGTCAGAAATCAATTTAAATATTGTACTATGAAGTTAATATTGATCATCAAAAGTCCTTTGAGCAAAATTTCTCCAGTTAGATGCCTTGCATTTTATAAGCAAGTATACTATAAAGACAAAAACGTTGACCCTCCAACCAGTCAATTGCAGGTCGGCTGAAGTGAAACAACGCACTGAAATGATTTGCACGGCCATAGACAACAGCGCATAATTTAACTAAATGCTGTCTTGCCTTCGTGCTCTTCGACCATTTGAATTAATCCAGCCCACAGATCCAATAGAAGCCGAAGTCCCTGCAGTACAGAACAGAAGAGCACGAGGAAGCAAATTTGAAAACTTCCTCTGACGAGGCTACTACCTCTTGGCATAATTTCCTTTGGAGGGAGAAAATATCTCCAACCCGCCACCGATGACGACGCCGCTGCTGCTGGGACATCGTGATGCTGTTCTTGGCAATGCGAAAGTGAAATTTCCTTGCGTTATTTGAGGTTATGTCGCACTGAGAATACGTACCAAGAATCGATTTTGCACAGAACTTTTGCAAAATGTTATTCAAGAAGCAAAATTAGCAAATATTCAGCATTGTATGTGATAAAACAAATAAAAGAAATAATACCTTACAAGAACAATAATGGAAAATTAAAAATAAATAAATTTACCTGGACCTGTACGGCGCGTAGCCGTTCATGTTATTGTACATCACGTACGCTTAATAATTCTATAGTCCTTTCTTTCGAAACTAAATAGTAAAGAACAGCAATAACAGCAGCTAGGCAAAGTGCGTCGCTTAGAAATCCAATAAAACTTCAGCAACGATCGTGCTCAGGCACTCAACCTTGTAACAATTTTTCTCCAGCAGCGATTTGCGAATCAAAATGTTCAAGAAGCACAATAAGAAGCAAATAGGGAAGCCTAATTAAGCAGCTCTACGTCTAGGATTCGGTATTTATTCCGTAATTTAATGGAACTATGGCACTTCGCGCTACCGACTGCACAATATTTAATAATCCACTTTTCATGCAAAGGAATTAACTGCGCTCCGCACAAAAGGCCAGGCACGACGGAAGGTGGCGGCTTGAACTTTCCACAGAGCACTTAACACTTTTTTTCAATTCTGGCTTGTCAAAAGATCTCCGTACCGCATTGCGCTCGAATCTTAGCACAGCTCCCCGAGAAAAAGAAAGCCTAGATCCGTTCAGCTGGAGTAAACTTGATGCCGCTCGAACTGATGGTTATTCCTTTCGTAAACAAATGGCCAAAGTATAGCCAAGTCAGTTGCCTTTTCCGCAGAAATATAAACCAAGCGTCGTCTCTCAAACGTGGCCGCCGATTGTATTTTGTATCAACAAGAACCACTTCTGCAATTCAGATTATTGCTGGTACTATACTTAATTATCTAGTTTTACTATCGGTTCAGTACTGCACTCTATTAAAACAGAAAAAATCAAATAAAGTATACACGATGTCGCGAAGCACTCGCGAAAAACAGACACGGGCTGTATAGAAAATGTGAACTTTGGGTTTTGTGATGTTGAAATCACTGACATAAAGCAGTGTATGGGTATGCTTCAAATCACTGACATTGAAAAACTACGGACCAGTTATAACTTCTACGAATCTCATGATTTAAATGAAATGCACAGAATCATATTGTGGATTTTATTATATAGCGATTATTTATTTTTTAATTATAATAGTAGTATTATAAAATTTAGAAAAATCAAAACATATTTTCTTTTCGATTATTTTGTGGGTTTTTTTTCCATTTCTATTCAATACCATGAGTTTTGTATAGTAGCGAATTGCGTTTTCACGAAGGCCCATGCATACGCCAAACAAGAATTATTTTATCAAATAAAGTTCTATTTCGTAATTGAATTATATTTTATGGTCAGAATTATACTCAAAGTGTTTACAATTAGCAATATTACTCAAATTTCCTTTAGCATAAAGAACAATTTTATATAAAATAATTGGAACTTTCAAAGTATAAGTTTAACTCTTAAAAGAATTTAATTACTAATAAAATCTTTTTGCCTTGTAATTTGGGCAACATTTTTTTTTGACGTGGAAATTTCTTGACAATAAAAAATTTATTGTAAAAATTTAAAATGTTTAATAAAATATGAGGCTTACAATAAACGTTACTACTGTGAATATAAATAGTATAATAGTTTCGAATGTAGTTGTGTACTGATGTTACAGAAATGTCAGGGAATTTGTCAACAACTAGTGGGCAGATATGAATGGGATAGACAAGTTTTCTTTTCAAAGGACCGTGCAGAGCCTAGCACGGGTTCTGGCCCGAATTGACCCCACTCCCTGGGAAAAGGTATACATTTGCATTAAATTAAAACTATCAGTTGTACAATTTGCGCCTCCGTTTAGGTGCAGTCCCTCTACAGATATTGCCCACAAGAGAACGCGGTAGGGGTCTTCTGTTTAGATTCCCGGGCTCAGGATGCTGTTATTGCTTTGGGCTTATACTTCCTGGAGAGCAATTGCCAGCATGCAGATCAAATTGTCCCATATTTACTTCGATTGGCAAAGTCTCTGCCTAAAGCCGTTTGGGTAGACGATGCAAGATTCTCGAAAATCGATAGTGAGTTGTTTCATAAGCGGTGACATCATGCGACCTTTAAATGCCTTCTTTTAAACCTTCCAGGAATTCCGTCGGCTGAGAAGTTTAGCTTTTGTCTTAATACACTTCTTTCGGACATCGCATCCATGTGTCCTGACCTCCGGGATGAAATTATCTTGAATCAGGTCGAGACCCTAAATGCTCTGACTAATATAATAAAATCAAGTCGTGATAGCAGTAATGCTCCGCCACCTATTATCCTTTGCAAAGCCACAGTACCACTGCTTTTCGGCTTAGGTAGGTCCATGGGACGATATGCCAACAGTGACTCACCCCTTCTATGTCGAATATTTCCCCGTGAAGAAATGCCTGTTATTAAATCAAAAGACTCATCTGTACTTAGTTCCAATGAACGACTAGCCAGTTTTAGTCAGTTTCGACCGATTATACCACGATCTATGTCTGGAAGTCTCAGCCAGGATTCGAATGAGTCGCGCTTTTTCAGACCGATTACAAACACCTTGAATCCGAGCACCAATAAGCGTCCTACCTTTCAAACATTTTACTCTGTCCCGTATGATCCTACAACTCATTTCTTCACGAAATTCGGTTCCAGTTTTAATCAGTTTCCAAATTTGAGAGTTCTGGATACGCCCGAAAAAAAACCAAAAATTTCGTTCCCAATTCAACATTTACAAACAATTTTCGCTATTGCAAAAAAACTACTGACGAAAGAAACCTTGGAACATTTGGATGAACAAGCTAGCGATATATTCTCGCTACATCAGATCAAGGGCTATTGTTACAAGAGTTTCTCAGAAACCTTAAATCTTGTCATTGTTACACTGCTCCGTGAATTGCTACAAAATCAAACTGACCTTCCTACACCGTTCACAAAAGACGTGCAGGAATTTGTAAAGCGACTATTTTTAATCGGACAAACGGAGCTTCAGAATAAGCAGCAGGATCAAGAGAGAGAACGACGAGAGGATAACGTGGCCATAGTGAACAAGTATAAAATTAATGTTATGGCAAATGCGGCATGTGTAGACCTCCTAGTTTGGGCTATTCGAGACGAGACTGGTAAGTGCATCCGCACCCTGTTCACTTCTAGACAAACTTAAGTATTACCTTATTTTCAGTTGATGAAGAGTATAACGTTCCTTCGTTACTATTCGGTTTAAATTTTTTGTTGCGGAAAGGTTATTTTCTAAACATTTGATTTTGGTTTTCCACCTTTAGTTGTTTGGCATTGAAAAAAATAAATATGATCAACTGTTTTTTGTATTTACTGTTTGCTTCTTTTATTTGCATTTCCGCTTTTGTTTTAAATTCGTTTTTAGTGCATACTCTTCTCTTTAGCTTAGTTAAGCTTTTAAACACCGTGTTTGTGACCACTCATAGTTTTTAAAAATAAGTGGGCTTGTATACTTATATGGAATCAATACTTTGTACCTTGAATTGTAAGGTTCATCCTTTAACCCGCCTTAAAATTAATTTTCTGGACTTGTCTTACGAAACAAAAAATAGTTAAACGCTTCTATAAAGTACATTTTGAAACCCTGTTTAAAACAAATGAAGCTGCAGTCAAAACTTTTACGATAAAATCCAATTCATCCCATTTATGATGCTACTAATATTAGTATGTTGGAATTTGTACCATTTTACAGACAAAAACCAAAAGAATACGTATAGCGTACTTTTTTCGTTTGAGGTAAAGCAGTAGTTTCCCATCCAGTCTTCAAAAGAAAGCGATTATTCTCTTAGTGTAACGACTAAAAGGGTGGTAGTTCTTGAACGCTGTACTTCAGAGAATATACGTCTGTACGTATAGAGAATATAAGCCTCAGTCCAAAATTAAAGAACAACAGCGAATTTTAATTTAATTACAACGAATATCTGCAAAATGCTATCATTTTTTTTTATATATTATCAAAGCTTCGATATCTCACGCGTTAGAACTTGTGAAACAATTTAATTGCATGCATGTTTTGAAAATTTTTAAATCATATAAGACCCTAGAACTTTTCATAAAATTTATTAATTATAGAGGCGGACAAATTATGTGGAAGGCTTTCACAAAAGTTAAACTCGATTCTCAGTCATAAAATCGTAATGGATCACATGCCTCTATTGATGGTTTGTTTGGAGGTATGAAAATATAAATGCGTAGATATTTTTTATTTAAATACTATGAGTTTTACAGGGGCTTGGTAAACTAGCTCAAAAATTCCCAAACATAGCTGGCACATCAATATCATATTTGCGAGATTTCTTGGTTGACCCAAGTCCAATTTTAGCAAAATTACATGCACAATCAGTTGCACAACTGAAAAAAGACAAAGAGGCACCATTTAAAATAGTTGTTCAAGGGAATGAAATGAGAACAACTGATCTTGATTCTAAACCAGTAGGAATAACTAAATCAGGACAGGCAGCATTTGAAGCACTACGTGATGCTGCTATTGAAAATTTGAGTATTGCACTTCGTTCTGCGCATTCTTTGGACCCTTACTGTGTTCCAGCACTGGTAGCTAACGTATCCAATAGATTATTTACAGCAGAAAAGCACGAAACGTAAGTTGTTTGTAATTTGAATGTTTCATAAATTACAATGTCCCTTTTATTAGGGAATCAAGCTTGGTTAGCTTAAATATCATTGTAATGTTGGGTCATGTGGCAGTAGCACTGAAGGATACACCAAAAACAACACAAAATATCTTACAATTTTTCATACAAAGATTTTGTAAGGTACCTTCTGAACAAAATGCTCTAATTGTGGATCAGTTGGGTTGCATCATAATATCACAGTGTGAACAACCTATCTTTGAAGAGATTATGAAAATGTTTTCACGTGTTACAGTACAGTCCGCTTCCCTTGCTTACACTTCAAATCCGGACCATAGAAAGCAATTCCATCATGTATCCGATGCTGTTGTTAATGCTTTAGGGAATATTGCTGCTAACATACAGGGCGAAGCGGATATGCTTGAGCTCCTAGGAAAACTATTGGAATTATTTGTTCAAATCGGACTTGAAGGCGAGAGATCCTACGATAACACACCTGGAGCTCAGAAGGCTAGCTCAAGCGCTGGTAACTTGGGAATGTTAATTCCTGTGATAGCAGTGCTTGTCCGCCGCCTTCCACCAATTAAAAATCCAAAAATGCGTCTACATAAACTCTTTAAGGACTTTTGGCTGTACTGTGTCGTCATGGGATTTACAAACTCTCGCCTTTGGCCCGTTGATTGGTATCAAGGAGTACAAATAATAGCAGCGAAATCCCCACTCCTTATATCCCAAAATGCCCATAAATCTGAAATGCGGGAACTCAATTATAGTTCAGCTGTTAAATCTGATTCTGTTAGCTTAAATGAATTACGGAGTCAAATCTTATTATTATTAGTTCATCCACCGACTGATGTTACTGCGTGCATCAATAAACTATCATTTGCACAGTGTACGTATATTCTGAGCGTTTATTGGCTGGAAACTTTAAGGTAGGTCAATTTAAATTTATATTTTAAGGGGCTACATACATCTAACTTAATTAAATGATTTTACAAAAGAGTCGACTTTAGAACAATACTTTTATTTAATAGAATTTAAATTCTATTTTTGGTAACAGATTTCATTAAAATATAATATGGGTGACTAACCTTACTTAAACTTAAATCCAAAGTTCTAATCACTGTCTTATATAATTTTGAAAAACGTGAAATTCATATTCCATAATTTTTAATCTTAACAAATTTTGCGAATATTTTAGTCTAGTATATTTCGAGCTTCAAATGTATCTAGCCTTTTTTCTTAAATATTTAAAGATGGTCAGTTTACAATATTCAATACTTTTAGAGTTGAAAATGCAGATGAGCCTAGTTTGGAACCAATATTAAGTTACCTTTGTGATACAGCGTTACAAAAGGACAAATCTGGAATGTGGCAATGCGTGAAATGGTACGTGCGTATCCCAAACATGAGAGGCTTTTATGCAATAAAAATTTATTTACAGCATTGCAGATCAAGTTTTTGAAAAATTCCGAAATGTACTATTTTCACAAGATTTAGTAAGAGAAAAGGTACTCGAATCGCAAGCTATGCTTTTGCTTGTGTATTTCAATCATATCCACAAGCAAATTCAATTGGTGGCTGATCAATATCTAGCTCAATTGGTTGACAAATTCCCACATCTTCTCTGGAATCGACGGGTATTGTGGTGCATGTTGGACGTTCTACAACTATTAGCATTTTCGCTTACATTGGATCCTAATGAGGAGACACCAACGTTGAGGGTTGCATCGACTCCTTATACCCTTCAATTAATGGATTCGTTACCAGCCCGAGAATTAAGGCTAAAAGATTTTGCGGATAGATGTCAAGGAATTGTGAATGAGGCAATGAAATGGGCACCAAGATCGACACGATCTCATCTACAAGAGTATCCCAATCAAATTCCAATTCCTTCTCTGGCTCATCACAGCGGATTAGCCTTAGCGTTTGATTCAGTAGTAAACACGAGCACTATTTATCCAAATGCGTTACCATCGATCAGCAAGAGGCCCAATTGTGTGAATAGTGATACACCCAGGTTTGTGTCCATCCTTTGCTTGAGAAGTAAATACGCAGGCGAGATTTCTGGATTACTTTCTGTATTAAATGAAAAGGAGAAAGAAGGACTAGCTGATCGTTTGATTAAAGAAGTTTGGGATGCCTGTGCTGAAAAGAGTGATAGTAAACATAGAGGCGCTTTATGGCGAGCTACAGCATATTTAATTTTGTGCTCAGGAATAAATCGAAAATTACTTCATGCTGTATGTAAGTATCATATTTAATGTTTTTTTAGCCATTTCTTTTAAATAGGTCTTTTTTTATATATTTTTATTATGACGTGGTTAATTGAATGTGGTTTTACATTTTTAATTTTTATGTTTTTAAATTCTTTAGCAACATCTCAAGTTGAGTTGTTTACGGAATCAGCGGTTGAAACAGCAGTGGAGTGTTGGCAATGGGTACTAACAGCTAGACAAGATCTAGAGCTTTGTTTTATTCAAGAAATGGTGAGTGCGTGGCAAACAACATTTGAAAAAAAAATGGGAGTTTTCTCCGAAGAACTAGAAATTACTAGTCCCTTGGCAGCGTACGAAGGATGTAAATTAGTCCCGAAGCCCATTCTAGTCGCACCACACACAATTTGGCTACAATTAATATCCGAAATGGTTGATACAGCCAAATATTGCAATCGCGATAAAGTTGAAATGTTTTGTTTGCTTTTACACCGATGTTTACCTATTTTAAAAAATTCAAAACAAAATCGTAACGTATCAACAGTTGGATGTCGCTTTAAACTTCTTCAATGTGGACTATCACTTTTACAAGGGAATACAATTTCAAAATCATTGGCTAGAAATCTTCTTAGAGAAAGGATTTATAGCAATGCTTTAGATTATTTTTGTGGACCACAAACTTGTCCGACACAAAGCAAAGAGACTTTATTGGATGATATTTTGATTTTACTAAAATTTTGGCAAACTATGCGTAGTGAAAAGAAGCATTTGGTCGCATCAGAAGTTGAAGACTATGAAGTTAATTCTTCTGCCCAAATGCTGACTGTGAAACAAAATCCAGAAACTGCGTCGGTAATAAGTTCAGGTGAGGTTGCACGATCTACATCTTCTGGCACTGGTGGTTGGTACAATACTATACCACATTCGACTTCGACACTTTCGAAACGATCAAATCGATCGAAACGATTACCTTATCAGAAAGATGCGTACGACAAGGACTATATGAAAAAGAGGAATTTAATTCTTGAAGTCCTAGCGGTTGAAATAGAATTTTTGATAACATGGTATAATCCTAATAGTATTCCAGATCTAATAATTCCCGGGGAAGAACAGATAAATGAATGGCGAGCTCGTCCATATAAAGTAAATATTTGGAGAGATTATACTAGATTGGCGTGGTCATACAATCCTGCCCTTGCAATATTTCTTCCACAACGGATTAGAAACGCCGATTCAATTGAAGAAGAAGTGACACGCCTCGTTTTTATAGATCCCATAGCAGTGGCACATATTCCAGAAGCTCTGAAATATTTGGTTACCACTAAGACTCTGCTAAATGAAAGTCCAGAACTTGTTTATATGCTGACATGGTCAGCCGTTGGACCAATACAGGCGTTGTCGTACTTCTCCCGGCAATATCCAAGTCATCCCTTAACAGCTCAGTATGCAGTGAAAACCTTGTCTTCCTATCCAGCTGAGGCTGTACTCCCTTATATTCCTCAGCTGGTTCAAGCTCTACGGCACGATACAATGGGTTATGTAACTGAATTTATTAAGCATATTTCAAAGAGATCCCAAATAGTGGGACACCAATTAATTTGGAATATGCAAACTAACATGTACATGGACGAGGATCAGCAGCATAAGGATCCTAATTTGTATGAGGTCCTAGAAGCATTGAGTCAGAATATAATATCGTCATTCTCTGGTGCAGCAAAACGATTCTATGAACGAGAATTTGATTTCTTCGGTAAAATAACTGCAGTATCGGGAGAAATTAGATCATTTCCGAAAGGACCAGCACGTAAAAAGGCGTGCTTAGAAGCTCTCAGTAAGATTAAAGTACAGTCGGGTTGTTATCTTCCTTCGAATCCAGAGGCAATGGTGGTTGATATTGATTATAATAGTGGAACGCCTATGCAGAGTGCAGCTAAAGCTCCCTACTTGGCTAGATTCAGAGTTTATAGATGTGGAATTACTGAATTGGAGGCTAGAGCAATGGAGGTTTCAAATAATCCGGTAAAAATGGAAGTATATTTTTGTTGAAAAATTTTCAATAACATTTGGATTTTCAGAATTCTCAGGAAGACACTAAAATGAGCTTAGGAGTGGAATCTTGGCAAGCGGCCATCTTCAAAGTAGGCGATGATGTGCGACAGGACATGCTGGCTCTGCAAGTTATTACAATCTTTAAAAATATTTTCCAGCAAGTTGGACTTGATTTGTTCCTATTCCCATACCGAGTCGTTGCTACAGCTCCCGGGGTGGGTAAAAGTTTATTTTATATTTATAATTCACAATACTTAATTATTCAAAACTAGATTTTATAATTTATAAGAGGTGTAGAAGTAATCCTCTTTGTATTTTCCAGTGTGGTGTAATTGAGTGCGTTCCCAATGCAAAGTCCCGAGATCAACTAGGACGCCAGACCGATTCAGGATTGTATGAGTACTTTTTACATCAGTATGGCGAGGAGACCTGCAAGGAATTCCAAGCGGCTAGAGCAAATTTTGTGAAGTCAATGGCTGCATATTCCGTTATAGGATACTTGCTTCAAATTAAGGACCGTCACAATGGAAATATTATGATCGATAAAGATGGACACATTATTCATATTGGTACGTATTTTCTGACTAACAATTAAAATCTAACCACTGTAACTAAATATAAATTTGATTTTCAGATTTTGGGTTCATGTTCGAATCATCTCCTGGTGGAAATATAGGCTTTGAAACCGATATTAAATTAACTGATGAAATGGTCATGATTATGGGAGGAAAAATGGAAGCACCTGCATTTAAATGGTTTTGTGAACTCTGTGTTCAAGCTTTTCTGGCTGTGCGTCCATATCAAGATGCAATAGTTTCTCTAGTCTCGCTTATGTTGGATACTGGACTTCCATGTTTTAGGGGTCAAACAATAAATTTATTGAAGCAAAGATTTGCCCCAACTAAAAATAATAAGGAAGCTGCTCAACATATGCTTGCAATTATTCGAAATTCATATCAAAATTTCCGTACTCGCACTTATGATATGATCCAGTATTATCAAAATCAGATTCCATATTAAATTTGGAGTATCTTGGAAAAGATAATGAAAAACGAACGAAATTAAATATTTACAAATATTATTATTGTTGGTATGTATTACTATGTTTTTGTGGTATTGATCTCAGTTATATCTTTTACTTTTGACACTTGTTGAAATATATTTAATCAATAAGGGTAAGGGTAATTGTGGGTGCTAGAAGGAATTATTTATAAAGTTATGAATGTTTCATTAAATAAATCTATAAACCAATAAACCTTTAACTTTTACTATAATTTGTTTTATAAAGTTCATTCTTAAGAAGCACACAGTAGAAAATAAATGAAAATGATTTACTTTTAAAGCCTTTAAAAATTTTCATATTCTTTTGGGTCTTACAGAACAAAATGAGACGAAACGATTAAAAAATATGTTTCTAAACATTTATTTATAAAATTCATAAAACAAATTTAGTTTTGGGTATATGTTTTTATACATGTTTCCAGTGCACGATTGGAACAACTGAAAAATATCTCAAAATAAATAGTGTGAAAATTAATTTTTTTAAATTCAACAGGTTAGATGTGATTATTAGTTGGTAGATTTCCTTGGTCTTCCCCTCTTTTTTGGAATCTCTTTCGGGGACTCTTCTATTTCATCATCAGATGACACTGAGGAATATTTCATCAATAACAAAAAACAAAAAGTATAAAGAATAAAAAAATATACCACTCCCCGGCTTGTCCACATCCTCTTCTGGTATAGCTTTTAGACTTTTCTTTTTTGAAGATTTAGATCCCTTCTTGGACTGAGCACTTCTTTTACTAATAGTTGAGCTTGCTACGCTTGAGGCATCATCATCATGTTGCTCCAGTTCCTGCAATTGTTTTTAGTTTTAATTTTTATTTACTAAATATGACTTCGCGAAAAATATACTATAAAATCGTAATCAAATTTTTAAATTAGGGTATGTCTAATATAAACAAAAATTGACCACCAAATTTACCTTCACTGAACTCCGAGTTGTTCTCCTCTTTGAACTTACTGAAGATCTTCTACTCTGGCTTGAAGCAACTGATTCTACTTCACTTTCGTGGTCCGTAGTTTTCACGTGGGCGTCTGTATCAACATTTGAAACACGACGTTTTGAAATCTTTTTTGGTTCAGGCATTTTAACTGGGGAGGACAGGCTTTTCTCCAAAATTGAAAGCTGATTCCTTGTTAATCTCCTCGATGCGGACAGATCTTCCGACAGAGCAATACTTGTGTCGGCCCCAGTTGCTCTTTCTTCACTATCTTCTTTATCTTTCTTTGAGACCTTCCGGGAAACTATCCGTTTTGATTTTTGTGAAGCCACTTCATCGGAACTGACTTCATCAGAATCGACTTCAATAGGTGTGATAATATTTTCTTTTGGAATCTTTTCAATTCGCTGAATAGTAAACTTTACTTGTTTAACTTTTTCTAAAGGTTCTTCATCTTTGCTCGAGTTGCCTTTCTTGTTTTCCTTTCTAGCCGATTTTGAAGGAGTTTTCGCTGCCTTCTCAGTGGTTTCATTTGAAATTTTTTTAGTAGTTACATTGACATCCTCCACAGTGCTGGTTTCTGATTTACTAGATCTCTTTGTTGTCGATTCTTCTACAGAAAGATTTTCTTTGGACACCGATAACCTTTTAGTGCTTTTTTTAGGAGTAGTCGGTGCATTATCTTCAGAAAGGACACTTCTAGCCCGCAAACTTCTGGGAGTCGCTGTAACTTCAGGTGTCCCCACACTAGAAACAGAAGATCTTCGAGTCCGCTTACTCATATTTGGAGTGTTAGGCTCGTGTTCGCTATCATTCGAATTGAGACGTGTCCTTGATCTGGTATGTTTTGCTGGCGAATCAAGCGAATTATCCTCTCCAATCCGTTCTAGCAGCTGAGATTGTCTTCTTGTTAGAATTCTATTTGGTGATAAATTACTAGATGATTCCGAAAGTCTGCGTAGTTTTTGGGACTTTGGAGTTCCAATTAATTCTACACGGGATACTGATGTGGCTCTTTGAAACCTCTGAGGCGTATCTGCATCAGTAGTTATTAAATTCCTTTGTTCGATATCAATTGATTCCGATCGAGCACGTCTGTTACGTAATACTCGGTGAGAAGACGGTGTAGTTATTTCATGAACAGAAATATTTTTATCTGGTGTTTTTCTATTTGAAGGATCACTGTTTTTATTTTCAGAGCCTACCGGATTTTCTTCAACAGATAGTTTAGTTTGATTTTTTTCTGAATCTAAGGTAGATTGAAAATTGTTAACATTTTCTGTTTTATTTATATATGAATTATCCCCAGCAGTAAGTGGTTGGTCCTCTCTGGACGAATTCATAGAAGTATCAACGTCAACATGACTACTTGACGGTATTATATGTTGATCTGTTCTAGGTAAATCTGTAACTGATTCAGTGTTTTCTGGACTACTTGACGTGATTACTGATTGATCTTTCTTAGGCGAACTTGTAGAATTGTCTTGACTACTTGTGGGAGTCAGGAGATGATCTTTTACTGTAGAACTTCTAGATAAGTTAACATTGTCTTCATTGCTATGCTGTTCTTTATTTTTTGTTGACTGCGGCTCTAATTGTCCCCCACTTTTATGTTCAATTGTTAAATCTCCTTCGGGTTTACCACTTTCTCCAGCTTTTACATTTTCGGTCTTATTTGCACTTTCTATATCTTCTGTGATTCCAGTTTTAACGCCTGAAGTATCAGTGTCAGCAATTGCCTCATTATTTAAACCTTCTGGAGGAGTTATAATAAGAACAGGCATAGAAGTGTCCAATTTTGTGGGAGTTTCACTCTGTTCAAATTTCCCTCCATCTACTTTATGCGAATGCAACTCATCACCTTCATCAACTTCCATTGCTATTGTACTTGAATCCTTAGCAGTTGCCTTTTCATCGGGCTCAGTGGTACTTGAACAAGGTATGTCGTGATTTGCTGTAGATTGTGTGGTATCAATAGTATTTAATCCCTCTCCTGATGGAATATTGGAGGAATTACTTGTATCTTCAATTTTTTCTTCTTCTCCTGTCAAGAAATTCAATGTCATGCCTGCACCCATTGGACTAACCACCGAAATTTGCATATTTTCTTTTTCCGCGATTTTTACTTTTTCATTTTGATCTATTTTCGTAGCCGTTGCATCTATAACATTCTTCTTTGTGGTATTAACAGATGTTTCTACCACTGAGCTGGTTTCACATGTTTTTTCAAAAATTACAGCATCATTTAATTCATCCTTTTCATTTTCTGAATCAGCGTTTTCAACTTTTTCAATGTCACCATATAATAAATCAGATATGTTTTCTCCATCTTTTGGCGAATCAAGATTTTCAGAAGATTCTTCATTAATGATCTGGTTTTTGTCTGATACTTTGTTGCCTGACAAAGTTTCTTTAACATTATCTGTACTCTCTTCATCAGAAGTACTAGATATATTTATGATGACATTTCCATCATCCTCCTCATCACTACCAGAATATTCAATCGATACATCGTCACCAGAAGTCTCCTCTGAAACTAATCGGTGATTAATTAAATAATTATTATTATTAGAGCAACCAAAAATTCGTATATTTTATTTATATTAATAACAATAAAAGAAACGGTCAAAGTTTTCTTCAGTTTTTTATGTTCAAAACGGACAGACAGACAAAATTGTAGCTTTGGAATATACAATTACGAATAGACCCCTTCTAGTTCTTTTGAAGTAACAGTATGAGTTCATTTTCACCGCAATAATTATTCGCATTTAAAAATAATTTTAAAAAAGATAATTCTTACCAGATTCCTGCTCCTCGTAATTTGTTACTGGTGGTTCTATTTCATTATCGGAATCAGGTTCTTCCAAATTTCTATTAACTTCTGCTTCCAGAACGTTTCGTATTTCTTCATCAGAATACTCCACACCGTCAGCATCCTCCTCACTTCCATCTTGTTCATCTTCAATTTCAATATCTTCCACTTTGTTGCCATTATCATTCTCATTTTCCGCATCTATTACTATAACATGGGTCTTCTTAACTTCCTGCTTTGTTTCCTGTTCCTCCTTGTTATTGTCTTTAGATTTTTTATCAGTTTCTTCTCCAATTTTAGTTTCTTTCTTTACAACTTCCAGTGATTCTTTAATATCGGCCTTAATATTTGGCGATTCCCTACTTTCATTATCACCAAAAAGATTTCCTGGTGGTTCAAAATCTTCAAGTGTTACTTCACCACCACTGAAATTGCTTATGTCCATAGTGGTCATTAAATGGTATTCACGACTCTCTCCTAAAGCAGAATCATCTACTTCTATCGCTATTGCAGCTGCAGGAGCTGGAATTGAAGTATCAGGCATATCTTCTAGAAGTAAGTCCCCAATTTTTTCATTATCATCTACTCTGGGTGTAGAAAAAACTTCTGCTTTGTGTTTCCAAGGATAATCTCTCTGTGAATTACCGAAAATTATTGATGAAGTGATTTTCGGCTCAAATTCTGACGATTTTTCTTCAAAAACTTCTTTTACATTAAACGGTTCAGTTACTTCAGTGTGAACTTTTTCTGTTTGTTTGGTAGAAGTTTCTATTTGCATATTTTCCACAACAGTTGTGGTGATACTCTTTTTCGTATTGGCTTCTAATATCATTCTGCTCAACGGTTTTCTGGACTCAATACCTCTGTTAGTCTTTTCTGCAAGTCTAGAGGATCGACGGAAAGGTGAAGATGGTATATCAGGAGTTTTTGATCGACTACGACTACGAGTTTGCTTTTGTGAAATTTCTTTAAGGAGATCTGCTCCTACGGGGCTATCTGATCGCCTTAACGGACGTCGGGCCTTTGGACCGTCGGTTACACCGTACCGTTTTGTTGGCAAAGAAATTTCTTTGGTAGTAACACTCGTAACTTCACAAGATTTTGATTTTACGAAATTCCTGCTCCTTAAATCATTTTCATTATCTTGATTGCTTTTATTCCCGATTTCATTATCTTCCTCCTCTTCCTGAACCTCTTTACTCCTCTCGACTATTTCAGAATCAACATCCATTTCTTCATCGGCCTTTGATGTATTTTGCGATTCTACGGGGGAAAAAAACTCATCTCCATCAGATGCTGACATCATACTTGATTCAATTGATCTAATTGGCTTCCGACGTTTTGGACCATTGAATAAAGTATCATTCGGTTTCTCAACTTGAGAATCATCCAGTGATAGAGAACTAACAGTAACATCTGATCTTCTTGGAATGTCGAATCTTATAGACTTCTCTTCATCTATAGCTAGATTCTGACGAGGCACACTAGGACTTGCTATTACTTTGGAAACTGATTTATTATTTTCACGAAATTTATAAGAAGGCGAAGGAGATGAAGTACGAACCAAACTCTTTACTTTTAAAATACTATGTGGAGTACAAACTCCTTCGTACGCATTGTCGATAGTATTCAAATCATCCTTCAAGTCTACTCTTCTACTTTTAACAAAAGGTGTGATGAGCAAATGAAGGGATTTCTCTTTGCTATCTTGTCGACTACACGTAACACTCAATGAATTTTCTTGAGGAACTGAATGTTTTCGGTCTTTAGTTTTAAATCTTGTTAAAAGAGAAGCATTTATCGTTTGAACCGATTTCTTATCACCGGTTAAAATATCAGCACCATCAACGATTCTTCGCCTTTTTCGAGGATTATTCATAGGATCTTCGACATCAGTTTCTAAATCGGTTGAATCATTTAAACGTCTTTTTGTCGCTGCTTTATAAATTTCAGGGTATGTCAGAGATTCTCTTACCGTCAGATCACCGACTTCAAGCTGTGGTTGTCTTATAAATGGTACATTATTAACATCAAGCAGTCTATTCGACTCTGTTTGAATTCCATCATCCCAGTACATACTCGCTTGGTCTGTACTTAACGCGGTACTGTGATAAATTCCGCCAGATATGTCCCTAATTCCATTCTTTAATAATTCACAACTAAAAGGCATTGGATTTGTTGCACCCATTTTCAATGGTTTAATTCTGTTACGAATATTACAATAAACATTTGAAATTTGTTTTACTGCAGGTGTCATAGTTAAATTATATGCCGAAAGGACAAGATTAGGGGTCTCAAGATCACCGGTACGTTGATTTTGTTTACTTTTAGAAAGTTCATCTAAATACGATATTGCTTCAACGTATTTCGAACGTTGTAGTAAATACACAAAATGTAAATTTTCTGCATTGGTTGATTTTGTTTGACGTAGAAATTCTTCTACCATTTTCCCTTCTTCTTCGGTTAAAGCTAAATCTCGTATAATACCCCATTTTCCCAAATATAAACAGCCATTTAAAAATGTCCGAAGCAATTCTGGATCATTTTTCGATCTTTGAAGATGATATGCTTCAGCAACTAAATCATTCGCAAGCAGAGTTTTTAATTCAAGTAGAGAAGAAATTGGAGAAACTCTCGCTTGCAAGGCTTGTAGGGCTAAGTTTGGTTGATCCTGTGCGAGAAGGGCTTCAATAAGCAACTCCTGTTGCCACTGTGATAATTTTCGGTCTTGCGAAAATGGAGAAACGATTTCCTCTAAAGCTACCTATTTTAGAAAAAAATAAAAACTTAATGTTATAATTCATAGGTTTCTCATGAGATTTTTTAAGCGAACATTACATTTTCATATCAAAGAATGATTATTTCAACTTGATTATCCATATAAAAAACTAAAGAAAATAATTGATAAGAATCACTTTATATCTATTATGGTCTTAAAATTACAAGTTAGGTAAAAACTGCGTACAATGTTACGAATTTAAGCAGTTTGACTTAGTAATTCATATTAAAAATAAAATGTAGAATGAAATCGAGTGTTTTCTAACATAAGAAATCAAAATTATTCCACTAAATCCACTAAACCTACCTCAAACTGACAGTGATCCAAGTTCCAGAAAGCCTGAACAGTTTTAATAAGGGATGCATTCATTTTGAATACTGCTGGGAACTTAATTAGATTCTGAACAATCGGGGAATAACTGTGAGAGATAAAAAATAAGATTTTAAAGGTATTTGTTCAACAGTTTCAAACCTTTCATCCTCAATGGCCATATTTAAGTCCAAGAAAAGATAAATGAATAAAACATATTTGTTTTCAATTGGTACGTCTGGGACGAGGAGTGTTCTCAGCATGCCTTGTAATGATGGTGGCGGATAAAGACCATTCCCGCCACTTTCTATCCAGTGGTCTCGAAGGATATTCGCGTTGCACTCATGTTCAATAAAGGAGTCAATATATAAAATTCGACAGCTCTGAGTTCTGGATGAGATAAAACCCTTATTCAGTTTTGCAAACCTTGTTCTTTGATTCATGTAATAATTTTTTAGGATTTTATAAGGATATGGGACCAATTGTGTCCCTGAATATGTTTTATCATCCTCCGAACCACTGTAACCTTCGGGAAGTAAACCAATATTTAGCAACCATTGAAGAACTTCCTGATATTCCGAAGCAGATCGAATTGAATTATACTGGTTTAAAAGCGTATCAAGTTCTGAGAAATTCATTTGTATTGTTGAAATATTCAGTTTTACAAGAAATAAAATTAGTACCTGTTTCAGGAATGTATTCCTTACACTTGGTCAGTATAACATCATATAAATCTGCAAGCAACTTAAGCTGTCTGCATAAACAAGAAAGTTCCTTTTGAAATCGTCGATCAATGTGAATACCCGAGTGGTCGAACAAAGGTGTACAAAGACTATTGCACCTATTTTTAATTTTAACAGCTCGATTCCAGATCCATTCTGTTAAGGTCGATAGTGAAAGACCTTCATAGGGTTTTCTACCTAAGCAACTTCCATCTGCCCAGCACTTTGCACATTCTTTCAGAAGTCCAAAGCAATTATATTCTAGAGCAATACACAATAGAATATCTCGTTGCGTAGTCTGTAAAAAATAAACTTATATGCATTTTTTTCAAGATCTAAAGGATTTCCTAATCTTATAAAAATTTACTATTTTGCCTTCTTCTACTCAGAATTATAATAAGTTTAATAATTTAATATTCAAACGTGTAAAAATAAGAATTACTCACAATTGAAAATGTTGAATTGTAGCTGTAGTCACTGAATTGAGGCATTAGCGAAGCTCCCATTACTTCATTGAAATAAAACGTGGGATCTAATATTGCTGTTGGTCCTCCAGAGCTAAGCAATTCTAAAACCTTGTTTTGTAGACCAGGCCAATGAAATAGGGTACTTCCAGTAGCCTCCATAACGACACAATCTGAAATAAAGAAACCATCTTAAAATATAAACAAATTTTAAAATAATTTGAGTACCAAAACAAAGAGAAATAGGATAGAAGTGCTCCTCAGATCTTTGAATTGAATTAAACGATGCAAGAGTTGAGGAATCTAAGTAAACATCTAAAGGATTTTGATCTTTCAGTTGAAAATGTGCTAAATAATTTAAATTGTCTTTCCAATCGCCAATTGAAGGCATTTCCTCTTTATACCATTGATTAATATCAAATATAATTATATGAGAAGACTTTTTGAATTTCCACGCAACGACGCAGAGGGAAAGGAGTTCCTCATCATCATTTGTTGAATATTTTGAAACAGCTCTGCACGCCACCGGTAAACTTCCCTTTTCATACATTGGGAGAGTAAATCGTACTTTACATGACTGGAAACCCTAAGTAGATATTTAAAAATTAGATAATTTTACTTAAATTTTAATAATATAGTACTTCATATAGACAAGTGCCATCTTCCTCTGTCATTTTTTTATCATACATTAAAGAATGCATCACAGCAAAAGCAGTTCTTGAATTTTCGTGGTATCCCCATATGTAAATGCAAGCACGGGGATCATCAGTTGGCTCTAGGAACGCCAGTTTTACCAAAGGGGAGGGCTTTTCTGCAGGGTACGCCATATAAAACGGCTGAAGTTCTGAGAGATCGTACAAAATCATACGCCCATCCTCTAGGCCAACAGCCAAAGCTAACAGTGGGTTCAGGGAAAGCATAGAAAGGATTAATCCGGCATTTTCTATTCCTATAAAACATTATTAAAGTGTTCACGAATTTTTATAAATATAATAAAATTACTTTCTAATTCAATTCCAAAATTTACATTCTCTTGTCTTGAATGCTTATGATGTTGTCTTATGTGTGTAAATTCCAAAGTACTCGAAACCGTGTGGCAAGGAACGTGCTCGGTATTATCTTCTCTCTGCCTGGTTGATAAGAGAACTGTAAATATAAATTTAATTATAATCACTTTGATCTGGTTGTATTGGCGGATTACACTTTAAAATAAGAAAATCACTATATGTATTTTGCAGAAATATCATAAGTTGTCATAAATACATCTCTCACCTTCTTCGCATTTTGATAAATTTAAATCCAAAAGAAATATTTGGCCGACCTCAGTCCCAACGGCTAAGCAGCCTTGGAACATATGAAGAATGGTTCTCTTGCAGATGTCGCTGCCCACTAGTACGCAGCAAGTCACTTTCTCCTTTATTTCAATGCACCGGAGAACTTTCGACTCCTTCACGGAATATAGGGCGATGATACTGCCCGGGGAGTCTCCAAAGAGAATTCCGACCGCCAAAATACAGCAGTTTATTTCCGGTCGCTCCACCTCCGCCACACACGTAATTATACAATTCTCAAATCTGCAAAAGTTTAAGTTTTAATCGTATAGAATGACTAAGAGAGGTTTAAAAGGTCATATACCCCAAATTCAAGTCAAAATTATAACTAGAAATTTTCTGACCATTCCGAAGCGAATTTATTTCCAGTAATGGTCCTTGTGCCAACCATCCTAATTGTCCTTTCTTTATTATTCCTCCTAAGTAATTTTCTGCAATCATAAACACATAAAATTTAAATAAAAACTATTGAAAACCTTTGAACTATGAGATAAAAACAAAAATACCGGAACATTCAGAATTCCCTGCAGCTGTGGACACTGCATTACTTATACATGACTGTGAGAATTTTGTAGAACGTTTCGAAACTAAATTGGCTTCTGTAAGCCGCATTTTATTTACGAATTTAACACTTGACTTTCTTCTTACAAACTACCGAATTTGGAAATAACAGCAGCTATCGAAAGCTACAAACATCAAACGCGCCTACAGTTTCTTTAAGGTTATGTCATCACAAATCAAAATGTCAAATTCGAAAATTTTACCAGTACTTGTCAAACTGTACAGGTTATTTTGACTTCAAAATCGAATTTCTATGTTTATATGAAAACCAGATAATTTGTATTGTCCATGTTGAAGAAGATGAAGCAACATATCACCGCTTTATATTAATAATTGTGTTTTCTATAAGAAAATATAGAGAAAATTGTATAAAATTTTCTTTTGTCATATTTTTGCTCAAAAATCCTACGTGTTTTTGCTGCGAGCTGTCAGTCATTTCCAGTTCTTTATTAAGGTTGGTTTCTTGCTAACGCATAAACGCAACCAAATCAAATGTCATGATATTTTAAACTTACATTTATCTTCCAACTCAAGTATATTAAAAGGATCTGCTTAAAAGCTATGGGTCTAAACGACAACAAATACAGCATATTACTACCTACGTATAATGAAAAGGACAACTTACCCATCATAATCTGGTTAATCGTAAAATATTTGGACCGGAAGTGAGATTCACAGAATTATTTGCAACAATGTTCCACTGATTTAATTTTACCAGGTATAATTATGAAATAATTATCATAGACGATGGAAGTCCTGATGGCACTCTGGAAGTAGCCAAGGATCTTCAGAAAATTTACGGAGAACATAAAATTGTGCTGAGACCTAGGCCCTCAAAGCTGGGATTAGGTACCGCTTATATACACGGATTGAAGCATGCCACTGGGAATTTCATCATTATAATGGATGCTGATTTAAGTCACCACGTAAGCTGTAAATGAATTTAAAGTCAACAAATCCTACATTATTTCCATTTTAGCCGAAATTCATTCCCCAATTCATAAAGTTACAAAATAAAACTGGCTGTGACATCGTTACTGGTACGAGGTACCTTGGAGATGGTGGTGTATTCGGGTGGGATTTAAAGAGGAAGCTTATATCAAGAGGAGCTAATTTCCTCTCTCAACTGCTTCTTGGATCGAACGCGTCCGACTTGACGGGCTCATTTCGTCTATACAAGAAAAGTGCCTTACAGAAGCTCACTTCGGTTTGTGTATCAAAGGGCTACGTTTTTCAGATGGAGATGCTTGTAAGAGCTAAGCAATTTAATTACACAGTAGGGGAGGTACCTATTACTTTCGTAGACCGTGTGTATGGACAATCTAAATTAGGCGGTAATGAAATATTCCAATTTGCCAAGAATTTGTTATATCTTTTTGCGACAATTTAAGACAATAAAAATGTTCATTCCATTTCCAGCTTGTATTTATTTAATTTTAGCGCATGAGTCGTGTACAGACCTAAACAACAGTATTTCAATTAAACGAAAAAAGTTAGTATAATTTCATGACATGGTCCCTTAGTATTTAATTGAGTTACAGATTTTTCCAAGGCATGCAACAGATTCATCATCAAAACCTGTATCATTTCTAGCGAAATTAGCGAAGGCGACTCGTTATAATAAATTTTAAGAACACGAATTCAGTGAACCATGTTGATACTCCAAAAAAATATAAATGTAAAAATTTCCAGACTACTTCCCTCGTATTTAAAAGAGAATACCTCTTAAATAAAATTGGCAGCAAGTATGCAAAGTACAATTTTTTATGAATATTTACTACAAAAATTGATAAACTCTTATCGTAAATAACAAATACTAAAAAATTTATCAGATTTTTAAAATAGCATTATTACCTAGAACTATATTTTACCTCCTTTAAAGTTCCGTGAACGGAATAAACTTTTCAATTTTTTTTTCGTAAAATACGGCGTAATATTCCCCTTTTATATTAGTAAATGGATAAATCCCACTCGGATCACGATAAAACCCATAGAAAAGTTGTTCTTTTATCTAAATAAAATTGAAAAGGAAATCTGATAATTAAAATTCAAGTAAACTTACTTCCATTCCGAGGTGTTTTGCTCGAGCCTGGTCGTTCATAGTGTAAGCATTAAACGTAACCCAAGGTAGTTTCAGACATTGAGCTAGTCTGAAGACAGATTTCAAAAGCTTTAATTTCCAATGATTACCTTTAGGATGGAAGTTATTACTTAGGTACAAAGGGATATTAGTAATAAATAAATAAGTAGTATAAGATGGTCATATCGAAGCCTAATCGAACTCGGCTGGGGTAAAGATTAGATGATTGGAAGTCATATATGCGAGAATCTGTATTGCTATTTGGCTAAATTTGAAATATAATTACCAAAAAAGCTTACCCTTATGCATTGGATCGACAGTAATAGCGAACACATGCAAATAATCGGGCGGAAGGCCGTTTTTTATTTTTGCCTCAGTTTCTTTCATAATTAAGTAGATTTCTAAATTCACTAATATTCTCACTTTCCAATGAGTTGTACTTAACATTGCTTGAATCCTAATTTATTAAGTATTAATAATCGAATCAATTAATAATAAACATTAGATAGACCATGATTTGTCAGCATATATTAGAACGTATGCCGTAGCTGTAGCTATAATTTCCTTGGTTTCCTTGTTAAAAACCATTAACGATGTATCATAGCGAAGTATACGCCTCACGAAATCTAAAAGGCTTTTAGCAGCTTCTTCATCACCAATAATACCGAGGTAATGCGATACTATGTCACTTGATGAAAAGGTGTCAACAATAAAACGTGCTGCCTTTTCACGGTAATCTTCACTTATATCTTGGATAACAATACCATTGCCGTAATCTTCCCAAGTTAGGTCTAAAGACATTATTACATTTTCTTTATTGAATTATTTTTACTTTCACAAAGAATTTTGACGTCCTCAATACGTCCCAGACGACAATAAAAATGAAGTAACCGCTGATAGTTGTTAAACAGTGTACTATTAATTTAGTTATATTAACAAAAAGTTTGACGAAAATTTGACGAAATTTGATATACCCTGACTTAAGAAAAAATCTTTTTAAAAATCAATATGTTGCTTTTTGCTTTAAAATATTTTGTTTTATTATTTCTAGCATATTTACTGTATAAAAGATTTTTCTTTTGTGCTAAACCTCTATATAAGGTTTTAGACTTATATCGCGCATAGTCAAACTATTAAATATACTCAATTATATCTTGAAAGTCCATTGGCATCATCAATTTTTAAATCTTTATATTTTTAAATAACCCCATTAACTAAAAATTTGCATTACTGAAAAATGTCTCAACCTTTATGAAAATTGCGGTGCGTAGGTAGAGTAAACATTAACATTGACCGCCAAAGCATAAAAATTATGCAATAAGTCACGTTTAAGTTGTATTCACATTGGGTAACTTGAACCTATATAACATAAAAGCGTATACCATCAGTGATTCATTTTCATTAGAACCGTAGTCAGCATTTTAAAATTGGAATTATGCGGTTGACAAAAGTTTTTCTGTTCGGATTGTTGAGTTTTATATTTATAGAAATATCTAAGGGACAGAAACTCACATGTGCTAAGGAAGAAAGGTGAAACAATTGCATTTTAATTTATTTTATATTTTTCCTTAACGCAAATTTTTAAAAAAATATAGTAAAACTAATCAGCAGACTGTTAAAAGTGGAGGAGAATTCAATAAAATCAACCCTGTTGAATATAATGAACCTGGGAAATCAAAAAATAAAGATGCTAAAAAATTAGCGGAAAAAACTGAAAATGTTCAAGTGATTCGGGAGAAATTAATGAAGACACTATTAGAAAATGGTGATGTAAAAGATGTTAATAGTCATACAAGTGAAGAAGCAACAGAAAAAAATCATATGGAAAGTAAACATCAAGAAGTTTGGGCTCTTATGGATGAAATTATGAAACGTAAGAATTTTTTACGAAAAGAAATTGAGGAGATTTATAAACGAGGCTTATCAAAATCTCGAAAACGTTATGAACCTGAAGATAGTGATCAGATCGATGGTAATTCTGAAGAGGATTATAGCGAAGAAAATTCCTCAGATGAGATAAAAGAAAGTGAAAGTGAAGAATTTCCTGAGGAATGGAGACGTTACAAAAAGGGTAAGAGTAAAAGAAACTATAGACGAAGTGGAGGATCAGAAAAGTCTCAGAATATTAAAAAAGTTGTTGTTCCAAAAACTGAAAAATATCCTCAAGAAGTTGGAACGGTATTAGAAGATTTATCTAATGAATATGCTCTTAATAAACAGAATAAAAATGAGCTACTTAATAAAAAACTGCAGCTATCGAAACTTTTTGTTCAGCACATGAGAGAAATATACGACATGGAAAATAAATCTAGAAAAGCGCAAAGAGCTAAAAGACACTATGAAAGTCAAATTCCACTTCCTTACGAATTATCACAAGAAAGTCTAGAAATTATGGATAATATTAAAAGAAGGAACATGAAGCGGCGTCCGATAGCTAAAAAGAAGTTTTATATAATCGATGATGATCCTTTGGGATTTTATTACTATACAAAAGAAAATCAGAAGAGAAATCCAAGTCGAGTAAAGATTTACTCAGCTGTTGAAGTAAATAAAATTGACAAGAAAAAGTATAGTAAAAAGCGCCCACAGCAAATGAAGAAAAAGCGTCTTCCAAAAGAAAAAAGGGGGCTTGAAAAACATGGAATTCTTTTAAAAGAGATCGAAGAAAAACATGTACCAAGTAAATCAAGAAACTCTGTATACCTTGATGATATTTTATTACCACAGAGCACTCAACTGCATACTAAGTACCTATTTCGAAAGGGAAAGCTACCAGTGTGGAATAAAAAGATGGTACAAGAAAAGCCCATACCGAATAGCGAATTTAGTGATTATGATGATTTTAAAATGAATGAACATATAGGATTATCAGACTATGATGATCCCAAAGAATATCATACTTTTGGAAATGTTGTACACCCAGAGATATTTAATAATCTACCTCCTGATGTTACCAGAAACTATCCTGAAAAAAATCAAACAAAAATCGTTCAATATCAATCAGATAATGTTCTTCCTGATCCGATAGATGAGAAAGGTCTTGCTCTAGATTTCGAAAATTCCCAATTAGGACAGTCAAAGGACAATTTACAGAGTTTGGAAGTTCCTGAAAATTCAGATGATACACCTAAAGTCCGGGTACCACGTTCATTTATTCAAAGACATTGGAAAATAAACAAGGAGTCTAGTGAAGATTGTAGTGAATGCTGTAGTAGTGAAGTTGAACAGAAATATGAACCTAGAGATGATACTGTCAATTGGGATGAATTAAATAAGTATATTATCTTACTTAAGAAACTTTTCGAAGAAGATCCAACTGCAGAGATTGAAACTACAGAATCTTCGGTAACTATTCCAGTTGCTACAGAAAGTAATATCTCTACAAATATGCCTGATATAACAACAGAACAAATTGCTGAAGAATCTTCAAGTATTAATACGACAGTACCTTTTGTTGTTTCACCAGGAGACTACGGTCTAAATTTAAATCAAATTGCTGAAGAAATTAACGAAGCTGTTGCTAATTCAAATTCAGACATTATAATTCCAACTGAAGAACCGCCAGTAAGTTTGGAGGATATTGGCCAGGCTTCAGAAAAGAATGAGCAATCTTTGCTGCTAAAGAGGGCAAAGGGATTTTGGTTGCCTTTGAAATTAGTCCAAAATAATAATGGACAATTCAACATACAGCTCGATTTGAAGTATATTTGTAGACGTTGCACTAAGCTAAGGCAAAAGCGTAGGCAGAAAAAACGTGATTCAAATGAAAGCGTCTGAGCTTCTTTCTTAATTATTATTTATTTCGAATTGTGATATAGCTTATTAATGTAATTTAAATACGTTATTTACGTAAATAAATGGGCATATGATTTTAATTATGGCTTCTTTATTTGTGTATTGTTAAGGTATGTCGGAATTGTCTCTTTCATTAAAGAATAAAAATGTAACCGATAAAATAATAAGGAAATTTTAAAGTCGTAAAATAATTGTTAAAAAAAAGACGTAAGTTATATTATAAATTAAATTTATTGTTTTTTTTTTTTCGCTTCCAAATATAAATAATTAAGGCTAAATTTAGAGCTGCTATATGAAGGTACAAAATAGTTACTCCTACAACGTCTATCACTAGTGCTATAAAATTAAATAAAATCAAAAAACAACTCTTAATCAAAATACTATTTACAAAAAGTTGTTAAGTTTGCGTCAAAAGCCGCAAATCGCATAACAAAACATAAAAATATAATATATATATATATAAAAATTATATAGTAGTCCTCCAAGGACTAGACGAGAGTGGACAGTTCATGTGGCGAAGTGTTTGTGACGTTGCTCATGTCCAGGGTGGTCGTCGGCATCCCGGGGCTTACGGAACCGCTGGCGTCCCGGCCGCCCAGGATCGTGGTAGCTACCTTCGGGGTTGGTGGAGTCGCAGTTGCGGTCCGGACCGTGAACCCGGGCACGTATGAGTGATTGAAGCTGATGTGAGAGTGATTCGGTGATAGAGGAGTCACGGGAGTCATGGGCGCAGCATGACTCATTTGCGATGTGTGGGTCAGCGGCGTATGATTCGAGTGATTCGTCGTATTCAGGTGGATGTGATTCGCGCTTTGGTTCATGAATTGCGCGGGCGGCGTTATCGTGCTGATCTGTGGCGATAGCGTTAAATTCAACGGATTCTGACGGACACAAATCGTCTTTTCCTTTTGCCATACAAAAACATTGTGGACCATTGCACCACCGCAAAAAACAATCCCGACTCCGATTAAAACACTCGTTATGATCGCCGGTGTTGAATGAAATTGAGTAAATGTGTACAGAATTATACCTGTATAAAAAATATAGAATATTTTAAACAGTAAAAATATACTATTTGATTCTGGCGCAAACCTGTTAAGAAAATCGGTATTGAAATAAAAAACCCTCCCACTGCACACACTCTGCTTACGCTTGACTTCTGCAGGTACTTGTTACCCCTGAAAACAAATTGGATAAACTTTTAAACAAAATAATAAATGGCTTTCATAGTATACTTTAGTACTTTTAGCAGTACCTATTATTTTATTTCTAATTACAGTAGTAATAGTAAAGACATAAGTCCTAAGGTTTTACAGTCGGGATAATACGCTTCTGTCTATTATTTAACTTTTAAACTAACTTTTAAAAAATAATTCTTAAGAAAAACAATCTAAAAATCTCCGTTCAGGGTATGGTTTAATAATAAATAGCTAATCTATCTTAAAATTATCCTAATGAGATGGATAAAAAAATCCGAAATCTTTTAAAAATACTATTCATACGCATACTACTTTTCATTTTCATTTTGTCTGGATGAAAGAAAATAGCCGAAAATTTTATAGTATCAGGGTTTATTATCAAAATTTTATAGTATAGTAGTAGTTTCTCTTCGAAGAGAATTTAAATGATACGGAATTTTTAATTAAACACATTTTTCAAAGATATAATAGCAAAAACAATTTTTCGTAAAGAAATAACACTATATATCTGCTTACTTAACGATTATTTAAATATCAGTAAGCATAATTTTTCGGATTCCCAGAGTAGTTCTTACCTTTTTACGTACCCCATAAATATTTTCCGGATTCTTTAGGAATTATCTTACATCACAAAAGAATTCTTTGTACTCACATTTTCTAGGTATGAAAAAACACACATTATTCCTTGGATTAAGGAAGTAGCTGAAGACGAATGTTGTGCATTTCTTACGCAACAATAAAAAACAACGACAAAAAATGTTTTATTTTAAGAAAAATACTTTAAATTACAGCCATAATTGAAAGTATATGTATTTCAGCGATTTCTAAATTCCTCTCTATCAATTCCCACAACCTAATTGTAGCTAACACGATAAAAACAAAGAAAGGGAAAGAATGAAGGACAAATTCCTAAAATCTGTTAATTTATTACCTTGCATAATTTTCTTGTTATCATTTCTCAGAAATATAAGGGCTATATCTAGCCAAAAGAAAAACCTCTAGTAAAAGTAAAAGATTATTTAGAGTACGTGGTTAGAGCTCGTTTTGGGAAGCATAATATTTTTGTGTAGTACTAGGTAGTCACTTGATACCTGTAAGTTCATTTTAAGGTATTAGTGCGACTTTAGTGTATAGAATTACCTGTAGATTAACACAAAACAATGATACCGGTGGATCTGAACAAGAAAGTTCGGCAGTGCAGGTTCGGATTTCTTTTAAAATACTTTGAAGTGCATAGGATTGAAATTACCTTCGTTTCTTAAGACTAGAGTAGCCAGCATAAAAATTTTAAAGAGATTATTATTATATCAATTACATAGGTCTACAGAGATTTGGATATTTGATTCTTATGCTTGCTTTAATATTCCCTTTGTACAAAAATCTTATTCAAACAACAAAGTTCTGCATGTACTTTGATTTTTAATTAAGAAACTTTAAGACTAGATAAGTATAGTATTTTGTATTTTTATATCTTAAAAAATTTCAAAAGTGTTAGGAAATTTAATGTAGGAAAATTATAATTACAATTTCCATATTTAAAAATTAAAGAGATCAAATTATATTTTCGGTTTCATCCAAACTTTTTCGATTATAAATATAATAATAAAATCACAAACAACATGAAATTGTTGGAAAATTCGTTGTATAATTGATTAAGAAATTTCTAGAATTAAAATATATCCTTTCTAAGTTAGAATTCACGGTATGCCAAGATCGTGTTAAAATATTCAACTTAATTTTTCTGCCTTCACCCTTTTCAGTTATTCGCTATGAAGCGTAAAATTACAATTTCAAGACAGACATAAAATCGGTACAGGTTACAGGTAGTTATTGGTCATAAGACCAAATCTGGCTCATAGACTGAGAAACGTGCTATGCTCCTGATCGAAAGATCTTACGCAAAAAACTTATTTTTCACTAAGTGCATGTTTCAAGTCTTCGGCTAGGCTGCAGTTTAAAATGTAAAATCGACAACCGTGGTTCCGGCTAAAAAATTTTCAGGTGATGCCGGTGACGCAAAAGCACAACGATCGGTTACGCAATACTTGCACGGTTACGATGCATTTAATGTTAACTCGTACAGGCCCTAACGGCATACCTGTTTCAGGTGTAATTAAATTGCATACGGTGTACGCCCCTATGCAATGAGAGCTCAATTTAACTAACTGACTAGGGTTGGGACAGCGATTAGATCCTATTTTAAATGAGTTTTCCTACCGATAGAATAATACAATATACCCAAGTCTTGAAAGCCTTAGTAATGGGTAAAATAAACCTAAAGTTCCAAAAAACCTAATGGTGCAAAAAAAAACTCTTGAATATACGGAACACTCCGTGTGCGAAACCAATTAACATTTGATCATTTTTATTGCCATTTAAGAAAGGTTTAAACATCGTTATTTTTAGTATGGCGATCGTTCTATATCCCGTCCCTAATTTCGATGAAATCAAAGGTAGGAAGCCTGCGGCTAGCACTTACCGGCCTGAGGTGGCAGGTGCACGGACCAACTTGACTGCAAACAGGAACTGAATGGCGCACACGAGCAGACAGCACAGGTTCAGAGACAAGGAGAGGGCGCACAGTGCTAAGGTGACATCGTAGACGATTATATAGTCTTCCGGTGAGGTGGGTCCCGGTGGCGGTGGCGGCAGTTCTCTTCCTCCAGGTGAAATTTTCAAAAGGAAAATTAAGGAGAGTAACGCTAGCAGTAGTGAGACTGAAATAAGGAAAAGAAAAAAACGAATATAAATAAGAAACACATTGTTATTAGCTAAGAATGAGCAGTGAGGCACGAAGTGATGACCATATGGTGGTCAACATGCATTTCATAATTTTTTTATGGGAAACTTAAAATACTTCACAGGATACATGCATGAAACTTCTACGGGGCACGTGCCTTGACTTATGTTGTGATAAGATCACTTTTGTGCTCAGTTTTTGTCACGAAAATCGACAGCAGGTAGCCACGAAATAGATACTTATCATAGCTTCTAAATTTTCATTCTTTTTTGGTAATATCAAGATGTTCGTCTTTTTTAAAAATATCTTCCTTATTTTCTGATCAAGAGCAGCCCAATTAATTCAATGTTTTTCCTAATTCCTAAATAATTTTTAAATTAAAAACTGTACTAACTCTAGTATGTTATTAGTTTTTTAGAATTGTTAATTTTAGTATTTATCCATAAATTTGCGAATTGGATAAAAATATTTAAATTAAAGCTAAATCATTTATCACTTTAAAAAAAAACACCTACAGGTTCTGTTTTTAATGTTTGATCCTCTTATGGCACATTTTCAATTACAATAATAAATCAGTTTGTTTTATTTTATTTTATTTAACAGAAAATATAAAATAAATAAATAAGTAAATTCTAACAACTTACCTAAACATAAAAGTCCTAAACTCGTTAAAGCTTCTCGCGCTCCGATTCGGTGTTTGGTATTAAGTGCAGTACTGTTCAGGTTATAGGTGTTACTTGTGTTGTTGTTGTTGCTATTAGGTGGTGTATTATTTGTGGGTGTTAAGGGTGTAGTGTTTAGTACAGATGATAGTCTCGGTCCTCCGTTCGCTATGATCTTCGGTGGCTGTCCTGATCCAGGTGTGGACAGGGTTGAAACATTCAATGGTTGGGCCGGCCTACTGTGTAATAGGCCCCGCGTCGGAGGACGAGCTTGACCTGACGAGGGGCCAGGGGGCATGTGTTTTAACATTTATTGTACACTCGGATATCGATGTATTGCTTGCGAGCACCTTAAAGTTGTTTTGATCATATACAGTTGCGTTCTTAGTAGTAAAAGCAACTGATTTTCTATTTGTGAACACATTTTTCTTACAATCATTATTAGTAAATGTTTTCTTTTTCTCTTTTTATAACGTTTTTAATGAACGTAGTAAAATTTTGTGAATTTTGTACTTTGTTGTGTCATTTTTGGAAAATCGAAATTACTAAATCCAAATCTGAAAATATAAATGATATAAAGTTATTAGATTTTATGTAAAGAATATTTGGAATGTATGTGTATTCAATATATTAAAAAAAAAAAAAAACAATTGATAGAATTTATTCCTCTTGTATAAAAAATTTTAATTGTTTTAACAGTTTTTGTTAATAGTTTGCTTAAAAGTCTTTTTCTTATATTTCTGTCTTTAGTTTAAAATTACTATACGATTTTTAATAAACTATTAGTTATAATATTTTTAGTAAACAGCTAATTTAACAAGGTATTTTGGATAAAAGTGATGTAACAGCATCGTTTTCTATTAGCAGTACTAGTAAATAATTAAATTTAATTCCCTATTCCAAAATATGATTAAAAATTCAATTCAATCAAATTGACGTTGTAATTAAAATTGACACCCTATCAAAAGCAATTTACAAAGGAAATATATACTGATTTATTTGCTGTTGATTGATCTATGTTGTTTCTAATAGTCTAAAGTGTCCATTAAACGATCAATACCAATTGACAATAAAATCGATTGACTATCAATGGAAATTAATCTCATCAATGTTTCTCTTCTTCTAGCAGGAATTTTGATGAGTGTTATTTAACAAAACACATCATCAGCTCCTCCTGTTCCATTTAAATCTAACCTCGAGCATCATATTTTCTAGGTTTGTAAATTATATCAATAGTATTATATGAAATTAACCATAGAGAAAAAGGAGAACTTTTAATTTAAAAAAAAAAAAGAAAAGAGAAAACGTGCAATGAAAGAACGATTAACAAAATTTCTTCAAAGAAATGCAACGTGCTGGAAAGTTTTTCTCATGAAGGCAGATGCACCATGAGAGTACCAAGATGAAAAAAACAACAATGAATTGTTGTAATAAGGGGTTTTTACTACACTTTTCCTGTATTCAATTGCCTAGACACTAGTGTCGAGTATTAATCGTCGGGAAAATTTGCACTTAGATCGGCTGCATGAAAGATTTCATTTCCGCAGCTGATACTGTGATTTAGTTCCTTCACCTTTTCTTCTGGCATAAATGGGATGTAAACGAACCTCTTGGTGCATGCGTACGATGTCTTGAAGAGGTTCTGCATCACAACTGAATCCGGAATGTTTACAGGAGATCGCGTAACTGCCACACATGCAGACAAAGGTTACCGGGCAGGTGATCCCAGGTAAAAAAAAAAAAATCCCAGATCTAACATTCAAGACAAGGCGAGGGTAATATAGGGAAAAGAGTGTTGGTTGTATGAATGTTTTTCCTTTTCGGTTTGTGGCTTGCCTAGAAGCAGGTGTTACTACATTGCGATGACGGTTAGGTTTGTCCTGTAGTCTATCTAAAGAGGCTCTTAACAACAGCCAAAGAAGCTCTGATGTTATCTTCTGTCTTAGCTGAAAATTTTAATGTAGTCTACTGCTAACACCAGCCACCAGCACAGACTACTTTATATTCAAATTAACCTGTCGGCAAAGGAATTTCTTCTTTCTAGACCTTCTACCTTCTAGAGGTCGTATAATAACCGCAACAAAATCTCTCATGTCGGAAGAAACATAAATGAGAAAGCGTTTTCTCAGAAAATTAGATTGCAACAACAAAAGATGTAAACAGAATAGCAATGAATGGGATCAGTCTATTGTTTTGCTAATTGTACTAAGAAGTGATATTGAACTGTGTCGCATATCCACAACTCACAGTTCAAAAGGGCTAGATGGATTCGGTTTGTATTTTCACGATACGAATTTGTAGTATGAGTTTATGGCTTTCATAGTTCATAGTTCAACACTAGTTTTACATTAGAAGATATTAAAATATTTACAGGAAAAGAATTAATTTAATTATGAACGATTCTGGCGTCTACCGTCGATACCTTTTCGGTTTCATGGATCCTTTATGTTCAAGGCTGTATTGTAGTTAAATATGGTTAAAAGTATTATTTAAAAAAATCATGAAGCATACAGGGAGTAGAAATTTATTAGGTCGAGCTTGAATATAGTTAGAGCTAGATCGAGCATTTTTCTATTGAGAATATATTCTTATTAAAGTTTTAAATATAAATTTAAGAAATTTCTTTTATTTCATTTATTCTTTAATGAGCTTTTTCTACTTTAAATGGCAAAGAAAGTAGAAAATATTATTCGATCATGACAAACATTGGAATTATTAATTAAAGCAAAAACTGAACTTAATTTACACAAATTCATAAATTATAGCAGGGAAAGTTTTGAATCATATTTAATTCCATATAAATTTAAAAACAAAGCTTAATATGGATATTTTGTTTTTACCAAAATAATTCTCCTCCGTTCGTTTTTTTTGTAGACATCAGTTGATCAAAAAATTACTAAGTTAAATACACTAAACTTTTCTAACCATGAGCCTAGAAATTCAGTCAGACGGCTCTACTATAATTTATTGAAATTCTAAAAAGAGTCTTATTACTATTTATTTGTGAATGGATCTAACGATTTAGAAATCGAAGACAAATATGACAGTGGAAATAAATTGCTATTTAAAAATACACACCATAAACATTATTAAAACTAACATTAAAAGACCATAATCCATTAAAAACAATAAGTAAAATCATAAAACGAGTCAGAATCGTGCACCTGCTCGGGGCTTAATTGATCAAAAGCTGCCATGCAGAGTTCATTGAAAGTTATGTTAAGTTCTTTGCCTAATGAAGTGATTACCTAAAGCCTGTAATATTAAGATTTGAAATATTTCCACCTCACACGTTAATCGATTAGCGATTATTATTACAATAAAGCAGTCATTATTTGTGTCGAAAGAAATATTAGAATTATTACCGATATAAGAAATGTAATTTGTAACTATTACTAACCTTGAAGTCGATTATACTTTGGCGCCCGATAGAATGTTAAAAACTTTAATTTATTCATGAATTGGTCGGTAAGGAGCAAAATTTCAATAAGAATTTGCGCATATATCGGAATCAATGAGTTTCAATTAGAATTTAATTGGTTAGCCTACTGTCGGTAATCCTACACGTTCTTTCTTTTAAGGTAACTATCCGACGATTAAGATTATTTCCCCATTAGCCAGATTACTGTTTGCAGTTTTATGACGCATTAACGTTACCATGTATACTATAGTTAGTTCTGTAATAGACTCTCTGTTAGATTTAAATATGTGCGTACGACTAAAAAAAAAAACAAACAAAAACAAGACTAAGACCATGTACGGTACGATGCTCATTTGGGTTGATCGATTTGTGAATACTTGCAAGTGTGGCGAATGGTGCAATCTAATGGACGTAGAGGATTGGGTCAAAGAATTTCACTGAATCCGCGAATACTGAAAAATTGAGGTGAAATAGTCGGCATGTAGCTGTTGATCCACTTTTGAAACTGAGAAGATTTTTTATTCTTCGATTACATTTCATGGATACATATTTGGAGATATGGTTTTCATCCTATATGATTTTAAGGGTAATAATAATATTATACAAAAGAAGACTCTAAATATATCTCTTTTACATTTTCAAATTCCAGAGTAGCATTTAATTTTAAAAATTTACTAAACCAAGAGCATGAAAGCACAAAAATAGGTGCATATCTCGTATATTACAGTCTAGAGTTCTGAAATAGTACAATTCTTTCAAATAAATTTTATTTTATTACCACCAACCGAAGACGATATCATCCGCGCTTTAAAAGATACCACATCTGAGATTATTTTTTATATTGTACCATACTTCACAAAAGTGAAAGTTTTCGTTTTTTTAAAAAAAAAAAAAGAGAAAAAATGATGTCATATAAAATAAGAATGTCAACCCAAAAGACAAAAAGGATAATAAAATAAATAAAAGTTCCATCTGTCCGGAAATTTTTATCTAGATAATAAATAAATAAATGTACAGATTTTAGTTACGATTTTACTATTAGAAAAAAAATAAAAAAAAAAAAAACGATAGTAAAAAGAATAAAACCAAATTAATCACTTTTTACTCCTATATTTAAGCATGTTTTTATTACATAAATAAACATTGTCTGTTTCCTTCAAGTACAGTTGAAGGGTATTAATTATAAACATACTCTCTTTATGTAATGAATATAAATGTGAAGGAATGCGCTTGAGAACTTTTCAGCAAATCGTTTTCCACAAATTTTTCAAACATGGACACACGAACATTTAGACTTTTATCATTTGGTTCACGCTAGACGACTTCGTGTTGAATAAAATTTAAAATTTATAAAGTGCAAATAGTGTTAATAAACAGTAAGAATATGTATTCGAACTTTTTATGCTCGAAAAAGCAGACTGCAATTTTATATTATGTGAAATTTAAGGAAAATTAAATGCTGCAATATCATGCAATTTATCAATTCAATGTTTTATAAATCAAAGATACGTTAAGAAATGTAAGTGCGTTTTTGTTATTTCTATTTAGAATTAAATTACTTACATTGTTCTCATTTTAAAATAGTAAATAATTCATTGTAAACAACCGATAAATGAAAGAAAAAGAAGTAGTTCATTAACTCCCCTACTGCTGAATTGAATACAAGCAAAAGCAGTTTTATTGTATTTAAATTTTTTTATTTATTGTTAACGTTTTGAGCGTTTAATAAAAAATATAAATATATCAGTTTTTTTTTCATAATATGGAATAAATTAGTTTAATTTCATAATTATAATAGTGAGCTATTTTTAAGTAAATTGTGCTTTATAGAATTCTAGAATTCTATTTTTTTAATTTGCTCATGGTTTCATTTAAAATGTCCATATTTGTTATATTTTAAAGAATATCAGAACTATTATAAAATGTTAAATTATAATTTCTTACTATTGAACTGTTTGTTATGAAAAATAAGTCGAAATAGGCTAAATTTGGTCCACAATTCCATATTATAATATTTAATATTTATTTAATTCAGTCTGCAGAAAATATTCAAACTTTATAATTTTATATGAATATAAGTTTATTACTATTATTTCTAAAAGAGATAAAAACTTATTGTGAGTTTTATGCGCATGCCGGAGGTATTATATTCACTTTACGTTATGTATGGAATCTTCGAGCGTGACTACAACTCGCGTTTTATTTTATTTATCATCATAGCTGCTATTTGGGTTTTATTTTGGTATTATTATAAATTTATGCTTATATTTCCCACGCAGTTCCTATTGCAAATTATAGAAAGGCAATTTCATAGATGTATTTAAATATTGTTGTTAAAAAGACACTATGAAAATATAAATATTGGTAATGATCTTTCGAATCGTGTTATGTTCCCAAACAATGTATATTTATTTTGTTTGTATAAGTATGTTTGCTTGATGTTTGTATTGCATATTAAAATTGTTTTGTTCTATTTTGAAAAAGCTTGTTTAATGGTGGAATCATGATCATATCAAAATTCAATCGCAGAAAACAATCAATCAGCCAGTCTTAATACCTTGCTTAAGGCTTTATTTATTACTTCGCAAACGCAATAAATAAGCACCACAAGCGGCGATCACTAGCCAGATCTGCTGGGCTGCAGAAGCCATTAGTATGCACCGCGGTGCGGCACTAGATAAATCCTTGCGCCATGCGCACCGCGTCTTCTCCTGCTGTCCATTTGCAAAAAGGCGAAGAAACCAATTGCACTTTATGCAATTTTTTTTATCTTCACATTGAAATACTTGAAGGAGTGTTTGTTTTTTACTGTAGCGAACTTATTTTTGGTTCACGGGAAAATTGTTTATATGCTAATTATTCCGATGTGAAAGTTAGCATGCATCGTTGCCTGCAATATCGAGTGCAAATTGTTTGTTCTCCAGGTAGGCAAAAGGTGTCAATGTCATTGTCGATTTCGACTGTGTATTTCACCAATAAGAAGATAGTCGAATATTTTCTGAAAATTAACAACAAACATGATGAAGCAAGGTAAATTTTAATTAATTGATAAGTCGTGAGTAGATTGTAAATAGTCTTTTAAATTGAATATCAAGAACAAGTACGTACAACGAAAAAATATAATATTTCTGGAACTTATCTAGTTTACAATACAAGTGTATATAACATATGTAATATATGAAATACTAGCATTGTGCTAAATTCAGTAGTTTTGTTATTATAAATTATTTATTAACTATCGACCCTCATAGTGCATCTACTTTCAAATATGTTTAAAATCATAATGCAGTCTGATAACTGGAAAAAGATTTAAACTATTGAATATAATTTAAAATAATACTATAATGTGTATGAAAGTTAGAAAATAAATACTTTTTTAATAAACAGATTTTTAATAATATGTACCCTCTTTGTCAGCTCTTTATATTCAATTATTTGGTTGAGAGATTTTCTACTTAAATGAATAAAAATAGCATTTTATCCTCTAGGCAGTTAAAAAGACATGAAAACAAAGAAAATCAAATTTACTGTAACCTTTCAACGAGCTGACACGTCGTCCATTATTATGGTGTTTTATGATGACTGCGAAAGACTCGAATTTCTTTCACGAGTAGGAGGCTATGCGTGAAGTCTTTCAACTGCAGATGCTCTGACAATTATTTCGACAAGAGGCCTGTAGATAAAACACGCCACCAAATGGTCCGGAGCTGGAATTTGAAGGTGCACCAACAGCTCGGTCTTTATGCGGGTGTTGCCCATCTTGCAGTTGTAGGCTATCTCAATCCGGCGGCATTTATTTTCAATTTGAAACATTTCAACATCTGCGAGAGACTCACGATCTACCAATTAACTAAGATTTACTTGATTCCGCTGACGCTGCTCGCGACTGTAGAAACCATTTAAAAGCGCTCGAATAGGTGAAATATGTGCATAAGTCGAAATCGACAGTGATACTGACACGTTTAGCTTACCTTGGGAACAAACAATTCGCACTACATATTGCGGCTAACAAGCGATAGTAGTATTATGAAAGATTTTATTTACAAACTTGATGAAATTTTACATTCTAGGTCAAAAACTTTGATATAATTTCAGAAAACAATAGATGACCGTCATCTATTTATTGGATGAGTCTTATAGATTAAAAATTTGTAAAGATCGCTAGTTATATAGTTGTATGTTCCTGAAAATTTTATTATCATAGCTACAGATAAAACTAGGATAGGTATCATCTTTAGTTTTGCAAGAATTTTACTAGTATACTGTCCTAGGGTTAATTTAAGACTCACAGATAAGGAAATATAATGATAAATTCAACAGAATTTTATAAATTTATATATTATATTTATATAGTATTATATAACAAACATTAAAACTTTTAAAATTGCAGCATTAAATCTATAAAGAATAAATTATCCTTTGTATTTAAAAAAAAAATTTAATTTATGTAGAAGTTAAAGTATAAAGAGATATATATGCATAAAATATTTATGCATGCTCTATATATCATACTATTTTTCATCTATTTTTCATTCAACATTTTTTAAACCGCATTTCTATAACAAAAAATAGAAAAAAACAATAATATTAATCACTTTCACGCCTTGCTATAAAATATTTTGAGATAAAATTATCCACTTATTTAAGATACAAAGAATACAAAATCATTATCCTCTCACATTTCGCGTTTTTACGTTAATTTTTAACGCTTCACGGCATGCATTTATTATCTCAGAGAAACAAACAGAGAAGAAAGCGATATTTTTCTAAAGATTTGGCCCGTATCCGATATAAGACCGTGTATAGAAAATTAGGTGGTTTATTAACACACACGTCCCTGAAAAATATTCGGAGCGTTTCAACAAAATGAGGAAAAAGAAAAATGAATAATTTATCCTAAAACAGATACCACCTAAATAAGGAAAATTAATTTTAAGAAATTTTTGCAACATTATTTTTTTTTTATACTTACAGTGCGAGAGTGTAAAGGCGCGATTTAAAAATTTAAATATTTCTACATAATCTTTAGAATACGTGAGCGTGGGAAACAGAAAGAAAATTATTAACAAACGGAATAGTTGTTTTTTTTTGTTAAAGATTTAATTAATTATATGTATTAAGGCCGAAATGTTCTAATTCGGCAAAAGACGAATCATGAATAAGCTCATTAATATTAACGAAACTTAATTTATTAGAATTGGATATATCGCCATGATTCCCCACAAGACCCGCATATTTGAGCGATGTTACAAATTTAGTCAAATTCAAAGGAATTTCCTCGTAACGTGTGGTTTCTTGGAAACTGCTAGCTTAGATCTTGGCGACTTTTATGATTCTTTGATATTATTCAGAGATTCTTTTGTGCTTGCTAATGGCTTCAAAATTACTTTATGTATATTATTTTAAAATCACTGCATGTAATTAAACTAAAAGCTTAAAATTAATTATACAATAATAGAGTAGCAAAAAAGTATCAAAGTATTTGCATTTCACCCTTTGGAACGTACTATGCAAATTTTCTTGTTGGGCAGTTCGTATTTTGATAGGTTCCCGTTTTTGGGAGTTCTTTAATGTTTATTTATATTATTATATTAAATTTGTGCGGTAAACAAAAAAAGATCAAAAATCAAAAACAAAACCTGTAGGAGATTTTTTTATTTTTTTTTTGGAAAAAATTGAAATCGTTATAAGTTTTTTGACTCTAACTTGGGTATTTTTTATCAAATTTCCGATTAGTATTGTTTTCTGTGATCTGCAGAAGGTGCTCTTTAATTTGGTACCCCATTGGCCTGGATCCGTGGAATTCGAGATTTTGACCCCAAAAAATCATAGGCTAACCCCTTGGAATTTTTTCGAAAATTTGACGAAATTTGACATGCCCTTTTTTCGACGGCAAATGTAAGTGGACGCAGAGAGCTACTCGGAACACAAACCCTTTTTTGGCAGCAGCAATTTTAACACCTGCAATTGAATTTTAAACATGCGAAAAATGCGAATTTTACCCTATTTTTTTAACAATTGTAATTTTTCGTTATAGCATTGAGTAAAATGACTTTCACAAAGATCCGTTTAAAAAATTAAAGTACTAAACTGACTTATTTATAAATAAAATTCAAAAATGTTTGTTGCTTTTTAATACGTAGAAGATATAACAAGTACTTTGATGAGAAAAAAAATTATATTTATTCGTTTTATTTCTATTTAATTTAATAATACTGAATTGAAAATGATTTAAATGTCTAAGATTTTCTTTGTATGACAAGAATCAAATCTACATTGGCTTGTTTCTATAGAAATGAATTTTTATAGAAGTGAAATTAGACTCTTTATTTAATAGCTATGAAATCCTACTCAAACACGTGTCTTAACCGCTTTTTTATTTATTATTAAATTTCGCCTACTTAAGCATCACCTAACTTGAAACAAAAAGCAAATAGAAAATCGAACAAGTAGACAGAAATGTATGAGTACTATGACCGAAAGGTAAACATACAAATTTGGGAGTGGTTTAGATTTATTGTAGTATATAAGGCTTAATATCCTGGCTCAACTAGAAACTCTTCACATAAATAAACTGAAATAAAATGCTTGTCATATTTACATTACCTTTTAGTAAGTGTATGATTAAAAAATGATATTCTTCTATTCATTCAACTATCAAAATTCAAATACTTTTTTACCATTAATGTATAGAAACTTTTCGAGAACCAGTAGTTAATGAAGAAGTCGGTACGTTTTCATGTTCTTAAGCGACTCATAAGCATTTTAAAAGCTCATTAGATAAAAAATAAGAAAAAAAAAATGAAAATTTTCCTCGTAAAGGAATTCAGTGTCAGGTTCATAAAAAGTCTGTGACAGTGTAGCTATCCACCTATGATGAGTTATGATAATGCCTACAGCTTTGGGCTGGGAAAGAACCCTTCATTTAATTAGTGTTCCGGTGTTTATCAATCGAAACTTGATGTCACCATAAAATAGGCGGTATGGAAATATCCAAAAAAGAGGAAAAATGATATCAATAGCTTGAACGGCATTCCAGCATTGTCGGGCTAAAGCTATTTCTGAATGTCAACAACCAGTACGGCACTCCCCGGTGTGAAAAAAGAGAATGCACTGGTTCAGGTTATCGACCAAATCTTGTGAAGATCTAAGGAACTTGTTCAGCCAAACAGGTCTAGTAGTTAATGGCGGGAAAGGTGCACAAAGATATGTATTACAGGTATACTCGTGTATGATCTATCTGAAAATCTCTCCCCTAAGACCATAATAATATATCTTGCAAAAATTTCTTGTTTTCTTTGGAGTTTTAACATGTTTAACAATTATATTCTTTAATTTACGTTTATCCAATTTAATACCGGCTTTGAAATGTTTATAATAAAAGATTATATGCACGTACAACAATTTTCCAGGTAGTAAGTCATTCGAAGCATATCGGAAGAAGGGACTGCATATTAAACAGGTTGAAACGCGTGCATACATCGAACGTGATAAACCGCATTTAAATTTTGCATATGCGGTCGTACGGTTAGCCGAAATTGTACTTTTTAATAAATCGTAATAAAAACGATGGTTTGTGACATAATTTGAATCCCTGTCGGGCGTGAATTTAACCGCCGATGAGATATTACAAATATGACCTTGTTCCCCGGCAACCGGTTCGCGAGAGTAGCTACTTTTTTTTCTTTTTTTTGTGATCATTTCTCGAATTAAACAGATTTCGCTTATTATGTGGGAAGTCTGTTTGCAAAATGCGTATCACCTTCGATTAGGTCAAATCGCGGTCTGATTGAGCTTGAAGAAACCGTGTGAACACCTCCAACGGCTGCTTTTACTTTTAAATACGATCACCAGGTGAACGCTAATTAATTTCTCAAATTTTACACATCTTAATTCGATTTGATAATTTTATTGGGTGCCCCTATTCAACTTGATTAAGTTTAGGTCATCCAGTCACTCTGTATAAAAGTGTTTTAATGTTTTTGAGAGCGAAAATAAATTACTTTCGTCAGAAACACTTAAAAATCTTACTTAATTTAAATTACAAAGGAGTCTTCGTGAAAATCATGGCCAGTCGCCTTTTCAATTAGCAAAAAAAAAAAGAATTCTTATTTCAATTGTTTTGTGGGAAAGTCTGAAGCAAAAAAATAGAATTCATGAGAGATTTCGTGACCCTCAATGTTTTTGTTCCTTTTATGCCAATAATTTGATTTTTATGTTAAGTAAGACGTTGTAATTAGTCTGTTGTTCATTGTTAAGTTGTTAAATGTAGATTTTTTATTCCTTCGATACACTAAAAATGAATAAGACAAAGGATTGATGTTTAGACTAAGACTAAGGAGCATTGGCTGTTTAGAAACTCTATTTAACATAACTAATTTTGATTAATGCTCTTCTATATCTTAAGTAGTTTATTAGATATTAATAAAAACACATAGATACCGGGTTTTATTTGGTGTTAAAAAACAATTCGGAAAGTTTGGATTCGAACTAGAACTAAGAACCAGACTAAGATTAGCTTTCCCTAAGTAAACTAAAACAAACAGTCCTCATTGTTTTAAAACATATTACCATTTTGAAGTTAAGAAGGATCATAATATGAATTTAATATTAGCACCTAGCGTCTAAAACAAAAAAAACGCGGTTTTTCCTTAATTACTCGGTTTGAAGTACACACCAAGAAGCAGATCTCAAAGAATCTACTTCACCTCACTGATACCCCCGATCTCATTAATTCTGGTCGTCTGTCGTCAAAATCAATCCACTGCGGAACTCTAAAATCTCTAGTTTCCCGGAAGTGCATAATTCGAGTTGAAACACATGGACGAGATCCGTTGAAATTGCAGAGCTCGTCTTTCCCACACGTCTGGACTGGGGCTGATTCAACCTCTCCGCTCTATTTATAGCATATCGAATAAATGGATCACTCTAATTCCGCGGATTTCAATTTAAAGCGCCGGAAGATTGGTTTTCAATGCTCACTGCAGAAAATCCACGAATGTTCCTATTTCACCAAAATTAAACTACCAACTGAATCGAGTTTATGAGGGAAGTTTTCGGGCTGTTTCTCTTTAAGGTCTCCTGGGGCAACCAACAACCCTCACAGATATTTTATTATACGTAATATAAAAAACAATGCGTCCATCCATGCCTAACGTGGAAAATGTGTCTAATTGCGGTTTTTAAAGATTTTTACCTTCAGGTTCCTGGTTCAAGTGAATTTAGGCATTTTAGCAAAATACACAATTTTCTATTAAGTGTTATTGATATTACAATTTTTTGATATAAGTCTTATCCATTTTTTCAAATCTCACGGTTTACAACAATGAAAATACCATCAAAATTTGTCTAGTAGTTTTTACGTGATTACGTAACAAAAAACATGCACAAATTTTAAAAATCACTGCTTTGGGAGAAAACGTTGCTAGTTTTAGGTATTAATTAATAGTAAGGTTAAATTTAAGGGTCAAAATAATTATATCATCGGTGTTTTACACATACCTACTTGTATGTAATAAACGTATTACAATTTTTGCTAAATCCATCTCAACGAAAAGACAATGTCTGAATATTTCCCTTAAATATAAAAAGAAAAGGATCTTCAAATACTTTTCAATATAAAAATAAACGCCGGTAAAATCATAAACAAATTAATAAGAAGTCAAAAAAATGCGACAAAAGGGTATTTGCTTAGGTAAGGACCGGAGGTAAATCAAGAATTTTGACCCAGCCGTTGTCTGTGACTAATGACTTCTCACGGGTATTATCACTTTACCTTTGGACGTATTTTTTACACCTTTAAAATCCGGCAGGCGAGAAAATAGGATCAACAAATACTACAGAAGTTGAGACACTAAATTTAGAATACCGACAAAAAAAAATCATCGTCGTTGTCGTCTTTTGCCGGGATACTTTACCTTACCTTACCATAAATCACTTAACCTGAGCAGGTAATGGTGGAAATTCTTATGTGGCATATCTAAGGACTTACCGTCGGTTTTAAATGGATTCCAGCCGTACCATTTGCCTCGTCCTTAACCCGTTCGTGCACCCGATGCACACGCCTTAAAGTTACATATACAGTGTAGCTCCTTTCCTCAGTACCTGCACTACTTGTGCCTTTTAATCCAACACCTCTGTATAGAAAACCCGATGGGAGTCAAGGTAACCTATCGCGACCTGTATACCACTTGTCCAACAGTTGGCTTCTCAAGCCGCGCCGGACGCGAAAACCTATCGCTCATCTAAACCAGTTTAGACGATAAGTCCACTTTTTTACAGATATATCCGTTGTTATGTTGATGCTGCTGCCGAACGTTATGTTGTACTTGTTTCACCTTATTCCTCCATTCACATTTTTTGTGAAATTATTTTATTTCACTAGTTTTTCACTCGCCCAGGAATGCACACACTCTTCCTTCTTTCTACCTTGATCGATCGTATTTTCTTATATTCTTTTCTTATCACTCAGACTTACTGCACTTGGGAATTCGTCTTCAAAGATGAAATGCGCGCACTTAAGATGTTTATCTTCTAGTTTGTGGACAAGATGACCATTGGCGGAAAATCTGCAATACAAACGAAGAAATCGTTTTTTTTTTTTGTTAATTATCGAGTTCGCTTTTAGAAATCAAAATGGGTATAGATATGTGTGGTCATTTCTGTAAAAGTCTATTATTAAATTGATTTAAACATTAATTAATTATCAGTAGGAGAAGTTTCCAATTGATCTTTAAAATAAATGAATTTGCACTTTAAAAAAAGTTAAGCTTTTATGTTGTTATACTTTTCTAAGGTGTAACTATACTTTGAAATTTTGAAAAAATATTTGAAAATATAATTTAATAACATTACTATGATTAAATTAATATGTTTATTGAAAATTTAAAAATATTAACGATCATAAAGCATTAATCGCATCTACTCAAAAGTGACCATCGTCATGATATTTTGAAAAATTTCTAAAACCAAGGGTTTTGCAAAGTATTAAAACCTTCTTTTACGAAGTTCAACAATTTTTATATCAATTTCGCAAAACCTTTTCGTGTTTTTATACTTCAGATTATATTATTTCTTTATGGAAATTCGAAAATGGATGCTTTTATGCATCAGGGTCACTAATATATTTTTATTTAAAAAAGGCAATATTTTGAGGCTTCTACAATAAATTTCTTTTACAAATTTGCAGTGGCTTTTGTAAATTTAAAAAAATACCGAAGAAGTCCAAACTGCTCGCTTTTATTTCTTATAACTCAGTTTCAAATTTTGTCAAAAACAAAAATAGCGTACGCAAAAACCTTGTCCTGATTTTATTTATACATAATTTGATAAAAAAAATTAAATTCTATTAATGTTGACTGATGCTGACAAATCGTAAAAACGAATAGAATAACGAATTGAATAGTAAGTAGACGATTAGTAAAATAAATAAATGCAAAACATGAGGAGAATTCTTAAGCATTGATAGTCCTTTGAAGACCATTTCGTAAGTTCAAAATAATTTCGACTGATCCAAAAATTTGTTTATTCGTATTTGATATAAATGCCCACGTTTAGCTCCACATTTCATAATCCAAGATTATCAAGAAATCTAAAACCCACCGTGATCCCTTAGGTCAATTTGTATTCAGAAAGTTGATCCGACTGTGATAAAGTAACTCGTGTCCATTTCATTCACGAGGCGTTGCTCTACTGCGAGTTTCTCGGACATTAATCTTCCACTTTTTTTTTTCGTTCCCGTTTCTTCTTTTAATTTTCTTAAAACTTATATGGACTACAAGTTCAGGTAAACATTTATAAGACGACCGCCCACATAAACCTCAGGTCGTTGACGATAATATGGATTTAGCGTGGTTAGAAGCGCGCGCACTATTCATTCGATTCTAGAAGAGACTTTCACTTTAATTTGTCACGTGATTCGGTTATCTTGAATTCCAAAATGAGCCACTTTGCGGCATCGGTCAAAGGAATGCATTCTAAAATACCAGAATCACATCGTTTTCTTCCAAATGGACAACGTTGAAGGTCTTCGCGCCTTATTGAATACCAAATTGTACCATATTCGAGTATAGACGCTTAAGTGAACCAAATTTGTTCGGGGCGTATGGCACCATAGAAGTAATTAAGTCTCAAAGTCTTAACGACTCTTTTCTTATTTCTCAAAAATTCCACAGGGTTCTTTAATCACTAAAACAAAAGCAAAAGTATAAGAAAGAGGACTGTAGAAAAAATCTGGCTAGTCTGTTGACAAATTTAGAGACATCGACTGTTTATTCCTCCACATGTGTTGATTACGCGTACAGAGGTCGCGTAAATCTGGGTTAGGGCACAATCATTAAACAATTTAAACGAAAATAGATTCTGGGAGGATGATGTCACGGTCTTATGGAGAACTTTTAATATTCAATCTTCTCCAGATATGAATAAAATAAAGGAAAACATACAATGCACCAGTTTACCCTTTGTTAACAGAATTGAACGGACAAAGTAAAAACAACATTATAGAAAAGAAAACTGATATGTAATTTAATATGATATTTGGACAGATAATGTCGGAGATGTCGAGCAATTAAATTTCAAGCCACAGACAGAAATGGCACTCGTTATCTTTATTACATTAATTAAATACGATGCGAAATAATGTCAAGGCTTGAAGCACTATAGTGAAACAGACCAAGCCAGTCATTTTACTGAGATTAAACATTTCTTTTAATGTTGGGAATCCATGCTGCAGATGCATACGACTGCTGATTACAAACATTAAAATATAGAAAATGTCAGAGGAGAAACCATGCAGTTAAATGGCTAAGATGATGCGATAACCACATACTTTGGGATTTGCATAAGACTGCTTGATCTCTGTTAATAGACTTACTGTAAGTTTTATAGATGCAACTAAATCGAAAAGGTTAGTTTAAATGTTTTAGAAAGCCTAGTTCTAGGTTTAATCAATAGTACTAGTAGATTTTAGGATGTTATTCTTTATTCTTTCATTATTCAAAATACAGCCTCAAGTTTGTGTTTCATAAAATTTATAGAGTTACGCAAAATTTTAAATGCATTTTTTCTTCAATATTTACACTTTTAAAATTACACGAACGTTTGACGCATTAATCTTAATATTTATGAGCAGTATTTACCTGTAAAAAAAAAAAAATCATAGGTACAAAAACAACACCAGTCCTACGCGAATTCTGCGAAAGGAATAAATTTGAATGAGGTAACCAAATTCATTAGAAATAAACTGCCAGACTCAAATTTATCCGAATACACGGTGTCGTAGACATCCCACACCTATTCATTGATGCCATAGAACTTTCTAGCCGATCTCCTCCAGTGGACGACTTCCTTCTGTATGCCTACACGCACTTAGCCGTAGATCTGGTTTTACTGGAAACTAACCACATCTAACACGAGTCATAATCACCATTAGGAAAATCATAAAAATTTCAAGGAAATATACTTTCGATAATCCTACAGGTCATATATAATTGATTAATATTTTAATTTAATATTTTTAAAGGCATATAACATAATTTAATATTATAGAAGGTATCCATCAGTGATTCAAATGACTGTAAAATAAATTTAAATGTTACTCTTTTTATTATTCAGGACTCTTAGTGCAATTCACCAGAATCGAAAATTTTGAAAATAATCAATACAAAACAAAAACAGGAAATATCTTAGAAAGTATCGGATATATCAGGACACGATAGCTTTTAAATAAAAGTATAATTGAAATGATGTCTGATATTTTCCAATATTTTAAGATCGTGAAGATCAAAAGATCACTTATTGTGTAATGTGCCAAAAATACTTTTCGACTTTTGTTTTACGCATATTTAAAATGTATAAAAAAAAATCGTTAGTTTAACCGTGGGACGTTTTTGGAACTCATATTTAAATTTATAATATTAGCTTATGATCTTTGATTCTCCAAAGTGCGTTCAATTTTGCTGGCCAATTCGAATACACAAAATGTTTTAAGTTGAGAATAAAAAATCATGTTTAAAGAATCAATGGATCGTTTTATTAAAATTTAGATTGAAATGCGTTGGATTGCGACATAGTGTTTAATTTAGAACAGCAGCTATTGGTGATGTGCCTAAATTTGAAGGCAGGAGATTGCGTCGTTACGAGAGCACCTGGCTAAGCGATCTAGCCGGTCGAAGAAGCCTTAACCTTGAGTGAGTTGTCATTTTTTTTTTTTTTCTTTCTGAAATTCCAAGTTTCACTTTTTGCGAAGAACTTATTCAGCAAATCACAACGAAAGAATGCTGCGAAACGTCGTCACAGTGCGAAGAGTAAGCGGTCGTCAGCTTGCGATCATCCGTCTCCCAGACCGAGGGGCAGATAACTCAAATGAAAATGATAAATAGCTCTGTTCTGGGTTTAAACAAAATAGTTTTTTTCTAAATTAAAGTTGAAGACTACATTAAATACCTGTAACAATGCGCGTTGATGTTTATTTATGTAATAAAGACCTACAGAGAAACTGTTCAAAAAAATTAAACTAATGCTTTGCTAATAATTTTAAAAATTTAAAGAGTTTAGTTTAGTTCAATACGAGTTATGCTCATGCACCAAAAAAAAAGTTCCGTACTTTTAAAATATTATTCAAATAGAACTTTTGGTTATGCTTTTACTAAATACAAAATAAATATATAAAATAATAAATAAAGCAACATTACTACATTACAGATATTTTTTTGTAATAAAATAGATTCACTTTATTTTCAGAGCCCGATTTTTTAAACTTAAAACTTACTTTCTATTTTCATGAAATTTAGTGTAAAAATTAGCTTTTCAAATGTTTAATGTAAAGTAAAATAATAAACCTATTTTCAACTTTCTGTTGATTAATATGGCATTTTATTTAACTAACATAAGAATAGAATCTGTTAAATAGAAAAATTTCAGGTACTTTTGCCTTAATAAATTAATAAATCATTTTTTATGTCTTGCTTTTATGTTTAAGCCAAATTAAGTTATTAGTTCGCAGATTTATGTGGCTATCACATAAATCACTCTCAATTTACGACCTTCATTTTAATTTTAAAAACATCACATTCAAATTCAAAGTGGTCTTCTAATTTTGAACGTGTCACCAGTCCCCAGTTATTTCACGTTGTGACACTAAAGACTTTTATTTTACTCTTCTATCGAACAATTTTAAATATTCAATAAAACTGAATGAACCACACGCTTAATGATTAATTAGATAGAATTGATTTAAGACATATTTTGTCTCTAGAAAACGTATTATATAAAATCATTACGTTTAGGAAGGAATTAAAAGTTTACGCCTTTCATTTTATAGTTAAGTACATTATTTATGTTATGCTATTAAGAGTGAGTGTTTTGTTTGTAAAAATATTAATAAATATACATTCTGGTCATACTAAAGTGTCTACCGATTTTCTCCTGGCTTTTTAACAGTTAAAATCAATTTTTAATTTAAACCATATTCTCATTTTATATGGCTCTCATTTTGCAGGTACCTTGCAAGCTAAAAATTAATTTTTTTGACTCTTTAAAATAATTTTACTTGAAATTCGGATGTTAGAAAATTCCGTTTTTAAATTCATAATCTTTTTCGAAATCATGTATTACCTACACAGAGATTTATATTTTTCTATCCGTAAATTAGATTTTAACTTCTCATTGCAAGTAATTGAAGGTATTTTAAAATTCTACACGCTACCAATCCGGATCCCTCTGTTATTCAAATTACCTTGTACAAAAATTAACCTGGATTATAGACGTTCTAATATTTGCATTTCCTATAGAAGTGATATGTAAAGAACAAATAACCTCGTTTAACAACATTCTACTAAGAAGCTTACGTAGAGGCTTTGGTACAAATTCAAATTTGAAATATCGTTATGAAAGCGTCCACGTAAATTTGTAAGGCACAAGACCTACAAGGTCTATCATCAGAGAGGTTCACTCATTCGTAAATATCATCGCGCATTCAAAGTACCATTCACTGAAACAACTTTAATGCTTTGCACCAAGAAAGAATCAAGAAATCGAATGCATAATATAAAAAAATAAGTCAATAAAATTGTCATAGTCCTCATGATCATCATCATCATCGGCATCTAAATAACTATAAAAATCAGTAAATATGTGGAAACCGGTTATTATGCTGCGGCTGGCGGTTACCAGCATTACTACAACCTACAAGCTAACAGTTTGCTAATGATAAACAATATCATCTTAAATCTGAGAGCAGCGCCTTCTTGTGCCTCGCCTTGCCGGGCAACATTCCATCCTTCGTGCTTAAAAGACGAAAGACGCAAGATCCAAGAGAGGAGAACATGCCAGATCGTGGAACAAGTTGGCGCTGCCCTCTACAATGTTATTATATAAAACCGGTGAATTTTTGCCACGGTAACGTGTAAAAATTCTTTAAAAGAAAATAACTTACAAAACACTAAGAGAACTAGTGATAAATCTTATGATCCCAATGATGATCTTCAGATATATCTGTTCAATAGTTAGAGATACTTAAAATCCCAATAAATGTTGGAGCTGGATTTTGAAATTAACATTCCTCAAGCAATTACAACCTTTCACAACGACCTAAGACCTTTGATAGTGCAAAAGGTGTAAGATCAGATGATTAAGATCACTTGTTAGTAACACCAAAAGTAGTACGAACACTGGAACAAAATTCTTCAAAACACCCACTTAAGCACTAGGATCGTTAAAATTTTTTGCCGTATAATTAAATAGTTCTATCCGCACCCTGTAACCGTTTTATTTTAAATTAATATAACACACCTTGAGACACGCCGCTTTTTAGACCACTACCCGTCGCCGCAGCCAACCGACTACTGAGACGACGACCGAACTATAAGAAACCGATCCGTGCCTGCACCGTTCAAGTTGTCTTGCTAGCCTGGGTGTTTTAGCGCGCGGTTCCCATTTTCCATTCCCAGAGCAAGAAGTCTCAAGACACCCAGAAAACTGGCGGCAACACTCTTCCTCCTCCGGCTTTCTCGAGCCTTTTTGAATCGACGGTGTACAACGAGCGAAATCGATTGAATTCCACATTCCCTTCCCATTCAAAAACCAGTTGACTTACTTGACTCTCCCGGCCTCCTCAAGAATATATATCGAGATTCTTGAGGGAAGTCTTCTGGTCAAACATGATACATGAGAAGATCAGGGAGAAGCATACCAATGCGCTAAAATTCACTAAGATGTTGAATATCTCAATGTTGGAGAAAGATGAAAAAGTTCGGACCGGCATCGATAGAAACACGATATCAAATAAATGAAACATCTTTTATGAAATAGATTCCCCGTCGATTGAAGAAATAATCCTTCAACCGTCTCCTCTCGCTCTGCTTCGAATAAAATTGCGCGCCACAAAACGCGCGTCTGCTCGATCATAGGGTCAAAACACTCGCGATCCGTTCGACGGAGACTTCTTCATAGTGGTCTTTGCACTTCAGGTGTTTCTATTAAATTTTTACCTTCGACTCACCCGTGGTACTCAAGTACCAGCGAAGAAAAGGACCGAATTATTTGTCCTCGTTTTTTTTACGCTAACCGTCGTCGTCGTGCTCCGTGCCCTACATTCCCGCTTATCCAGAAAGTTCAAGTGGTAAAAATAAAATAAAATTATATATGCATTGGAATTCCTATTGTAGCGCTTTTCCGCAAGGGGTTGATACTTCCTTCAGGTAGAAATTATAATTCACGCGCATTTTCGGAAGAATGGCTACGCAGAAGGTATTATTAGGTATTTTTTGTGGGTTTTCACTTTTTTTTTTAGTGTCATTAAGCAGCTGTTGCGACTTGTAGGAAAATTCCAGTCGATGTTACTTTTACTACACTTGTATTTTTATTAGAATAATCGTATATAAATAAAAAAACAATGAGAAGCAATTATTCAAATATGTTTCATTAAAAACAACGTTCTGTTATTTTTCAAGTGCTACCTTCAAATATCACTACTAAAACTTCCAAATGATTAATTTTATGTTTTTTTTTTTCTTATTACATCTGCGCATTTAAAGCTTGTTTAGGAAAAATAAAATATTTATAAAAAGAGTGACGCAATAGCTTTTATTTACGTTATTATTTAATTTATTTTATGATTATAAAATTTATAAACAATTAGACCTAAATCCCTGCACCGGTTAAGTAGGGAAAATAGTTTTTTTTTATATATATTTTTTTAAAAACAAAGGTCCGTGTGTTCATATAATATTTTTCAAAAATTAACACTTTAGATTGCAATAGAGGTTTTCAAAAAAAAAAAGAAAATTAAAATAGAAATATACGTGTTTTCGTGTTAATAAAGTTTAATATTATTTCCTAGAACGTGACAAGGATACTAGAAAGAAAACACTTGTATTACCTTGTTTTTTTTTTATCTTTTGTTTTTTTTATTGAAAGAATACTACCTTTAAGGCTTCCGGACATAAAACAACTTCTAATATTATTTGACATATCCATAAAATATTTTGTATTAAAATAAGTCTTTTTCGTTTATAAGACAGAAAATCATATACATTATACGATGATATTACAACAACTCCACAATAACTCAATCCCAATTTTCATCCCATACAAATTTATTAACAAGAAAATATTGTGAATATAAAAGAGATCCCAATACACAAAGAGATATCTTTTCCGATCAACGGCAAAATTCGCGCAACTAAATTGAGAATGTGAAGAAAATAAATAGAACGAAACTTTAACCATTAGTGACGGAGACTATCTTTAGTAAAGTTCATGCGACTCAAACCACGAGGTGTGTGTGTGAATATAAACAGAATATTAGCGAAAGTAGATACTAAACGCTAAAATATCATCATCCAATTATTTTAATCTCGACTAAAGCTAGCCTTGTCATGATATCGATGTGCTTCGTTATTTATTTAAAAATTAATCAAAGGTGAATCACAGTACTATTACATATTTATATATTTTATGAGTTAAGTAAAACGAACGATTAATTTACGGTGCAATTACTAAATCACTTCAAGTGATGATTTCTCATATTTTTTGTTTTATAAATGAAAAAGTTTACTTGTAACATTTTCATTAGATAAAAAAGGGATTTGTTTTTATACTCTACAAATCGATTAAATATTTTTTACCATTCACAAAAATAAGCTCTTTGTGTACAAGATATACAATGTATGGTTGTCTTACAAACAATTCTACTATAACATAATCCCGTTTTTTTTTTTTAGCACACACAGCTTAAAAGCAGAAATATCTTGGAAATAAACACTCTTTAATACCCAAAAAGTTTTGATATCTCTCCGACAGCAACACCGCGAAGAATCTGAAGCATGAAAAGTCAAAGGTATATGAAACGCTAAAATATGGTTCCTTTAAATATAATTGTAAATATTAACCTCGACTAAAGCTAGCTTTCTCAAGATTTAGTTATGTGTTTTTTTTTTTTTAATCTAGTAACAAACTTTAAAATGTTTATTCATCAGTTACAGCCAAAAGCAAGGAAATTCATTTTTTTATATATTTTTTTTTTTTTCAAATCGTTATTCATTTTAATTTTACTCAAAATTGGGGGAGAAGTTTAGGGTACGAATATACCTCTAATTTAATGCGTTCTTTTTTTTTTTGTTTTTTCTTGTTTTTTGTTGTTTTTGTTTTCTTCATATGGTACCGGTGAGATGTAATAAACTAGAAATTACGGGTAGATTGCGTAAATTCTCATTTTCAGGCGTTCCTTTTCTTTAACTATTTTTGCAAGGATGTTAGCTCAGTGACAACTGATTTAAAGCCAGTAATTGTTCCACAGCAGCATTTATATCACCGAATGTTGCAATCAAAGCTGAAAATATAAAACAAAAAATCCTCAAATCTTTCCTACTTTTCTTGTAATACAATTTAATAGATTAAAAGTTGCCAAAAATTAAAAACAAAAAAAAGGACATATTTTAAATCATTACAAATCAACTAACCTTGTAAATTAGCCTCCCTATTGACGAATCCCATGGACGCTAATTGCTCAAGCTGTGAAGAATACCGTTCCTCCGGAGGTTGATTTGTATTATTAGAACCAAGTGCCATGCCGTTTAACATTCGTGCCATAAAATCACTAAACAGTTGTGAATTATTCCCATCGGCTGTTCCAGTAGTAGTAGATGTAGTATTAGTAGTTCCACTATTTGTTGTGTTTGACGTGGAATTGGTAGTCGCAGTTGTTACGCCTGGAGGCGGAGGAGGTATTCCCAATGAACCTACCAAACCAGGTGCTGCACTCCGCAATTGTTCCATACCCTGTTGTATCTGAAGGATAGCGTTCAATGCCTGCGGGTTTGTTAGCATGGACTGGACTTCCGGATTTTGCATTTGCTGTAGGAATTGAGGCATCATAGTACGCATCTGTTCCTGCAGTTGGGGATTATTAGCCAAAATTGGGCTAGTACTCAAGAGTTGAGTAGCTAATGCTGGATCTGCGGCCATAGCTTCCATCATACTGCGTGTATACGGTGCATTAAGTAAATTCTGCATTAATTGTGGATTCTCCGACATTTGTTGAAGTAAACTTTGCATGGCTGGGGTATTCATAATCCCTGAGGGTGGCCGATTTTGTGCACTCTGTCCATTTTGCCCACCTGATGTAGCATTAGAACTCCAAGGATTTGGTAGAGGCTCACGGTTCTCGGTTCCTTGCTGAGGGTTCGTGCCTATAATTAAAAGGAATATGTGTTAGAAAACTCCATGTTAAAGGGCCTTCATACTTAAGGTACTTGTAAACGACCCAAAATAAATTAAATGCCAACTTACCTGATGAATTATCAACCAATCCGGAGAATGGATTTGATGAAAATTGCTCAGTAGCAGCATTCAGCATGGGTTCTTGAATATCGCGATAAATCCGTTGTAAAGCACTGTAACCACCAGGTACACTTTCTAAATTGGACATAGCACGGTCATGTGATCGCATTAACTCCTGTAACATTGAAGGATTCCTAGCCAATTCCATGGTTTGACGCAAAAGCTCTGGATTATTTAGCATATGCGATATTTCTGGATTTCTTTGCATTAAATCTTGCATTTGTGGATTAGATGTAATCAATTGTCTCATCGTTTCTGGATTATTCATCATTTGCTGGACAAGCGGATTATCTAGTATAGCACGCATCATATCGCTGTTGTTCATCAATTCGTTCTGCATGCGAGCTTGCAGATCCATAAATGAATTAGATCCAGCTCCTAGAGCCTCCAAGCCTGACAAACCACCAAGCTGATTTAAACCGAAAGGAGTATTCCGTACATCGGCCTGAGGACGCTGTGTATTTGGAGCCGGCTCTGGTCGCTGGGGGGCCTTTATTACTAAGTGAACGGTTAGTCCATCCTTGATGTTGTGCGTTTTCAGGGTATCATTATCTTTCATTATTTTACCAGCAAAAATTAAACATAGTTGTTCAGGTTCAGCTTGAAATTTGTCAGCAACCACGACTTTGAACTTTAAAAAAGAATTAACATAAAAGACATACTGATTTAAAGGTGTAATTGATTACAGGCTGTTAAGTTCCTCAGGTATATTAAAATTGCATGGTATATCATCCATACGCACCCATGTAACTTCTTTTAAATAGCTCTTTTATTAATGTGCTTTTACTTTGTTAGAGAGCGAAACTGTGACTATCAAAAAGTAACGATAAAAGGATAGAATGGGTAATCTAAAGATTAGTTTCCCTAGAACAGGATTTATTCAAGAGGGAGCTGTAATTCGTCATTCATGAAATGCTAAAGCAAAGTTAAACATTGAAGAATTCTAATTTTTCCAAGTTTATGAAAAACTCTACTTTATAGTAGAAAAAATTCGGACCTTATATTTCTAAAGTACAGTCCAAAGCATCCATAGGACCGCACATTTTACTTTAGGGGTTAAACAGTGTTTCTTTAGGTTTTTCTTAATTCTTTTCTAATTGAAAGTACTTGTAGCCCCAAATGTTGATAGAATTTTACAATGATTTTTAAAATCATATTTATTTCTGAAAATATCTTAAATTAAATATTTCATGAAAAATGATTTTCTTTGCTACTTTACCCTAAGTTACTAAGCTAGGCTTTAAAACTGAAAAAGAATTTTATATCAGATATACAGAAAAAATATTTTGAAATTCAATTGGCAATGAACTCTTTAACTTTGCAAGGAATTTAAAAAAGACACTACATGTACTTTTACAGCTGATATTCGCCTAAATCGGATTCATTCTTCCATCGTTCATTTCAATATTTCATATGAGCGAAACGTGCATTATGCAAATAAAAACAAATTCCAAAAGGTTGTTCCAAACATTCACTGGTATGACGACAGAAGCAAATGTCTGGGATTGGAAAAAAAGCTCCCATATCAATAAATTAACCACTCACATAATGAACAAGAAATTACGTGGACAAATAGCTTCGGTCAATGCTCTGGTAATAAGCAGAAGAAAAACATGCGTATGAGACATGAGAAGTTTTGTGTTGTGTCTCCTGTGGGATATTCTATGGACATTATGTTTGTAGAAAAATGCGGCACTGTGACCGTCCGAGAATTTCGGTCATAAATGCTCGGGCGATGTCTAGCCCAAGGTGATTTTTGAACGACCATCAAGTTTAGTATGGACGAACCTAAACTCTGCAAATCATCATCATCATCAGGTCGAAGGGGCAAATTTAGCATATTTCTGACACATGGGCCTTCCGTGGCGGTGTCATTGGGTCAGGTCGTCACCTGATTTCCGGGTGATTTTCTAAAGCATAGGGGATTTGCTTTGTAGCCACAGAGCGCAATCTTGGGCGTCACAATTTTTCTAAATTCCACCGTATCTGTAACTAGCTTTAGGCGCTGTGAACAAGGAGTAATTGTCCTTACAAGGATACTACACATAGGATTTAATAGGAATCTCTTTTCCACGAAGGACTCAATTACACAACATTGTCGTCGATTAAATCAGCCCGTTCCGTTCTGGCACAATCTGTAGCCCGTACAGACTCATTTTGCGTTTTTTCAATATGCTTCTAGAAAAATGTCAAGCTCCCAGAGCGATTGCACAAATTTCCACTAACTCGCGAGTCACTGTTCCCTCCTCCCCCTGAAGAAACAAGACACAGCGCAGAAATTTTTCTCTCACTTAAATTCTACTTACATCTTTGATTTCGGCATCCTCTTCGACTTCTACAGTTCGTTTCTCCTTCGGTGTTTTCACTGTTAAAGTAATTTTCTTCTTAACGTCCTGTCCCTCCGCCATTTCGGTGAAATTTCTCTTCGCTGTTCTCCACTTCGTCTAATTTATTTTTCCGCACACCAAAAATGACGACTACGACTGCCGCCAGATGTCTATAATTTAACAGTTGGCTGACATGAATATCCATCCGCCTACTTTTATAAGTTGGTAGTAATATGTGGGGAACTGCCATGTTCATATTATATTCATTTTTTCCATATATTTGAATTTAAAATAAAAAAAAAAACTAAATAGAAAAACGAAAATTACCTTCTAAAATCTACTAGGACTGCAAATTCCTCTTTATTTAATTTACAATTATTACCGACAATTAACGTTCAAATATTTGACTGACACTCGACAGTTTAAACAGCACACGTGTAGAACTGTCAAAAGCGTCTGACCGTCAATCACACCACTATTTAATCGGGTGGTTGTAATTTTATTTAAAAATGAGCGAATTTAAACGGTTATATGTCGGAAATGTACCGGACGGTATTAATGAAACTGATTTGGAAAAAGAATTCAATGCATACGGCCAAGTACAGAAAGTAGAATTAAAGAAAAAAGAGAATCTTGTCGATCCTCAGAATCCTATAATATTTGGTTTCGTTACTATAAAAATCGCTAAAAATTCTTTAAATTTATGTAAGTCCGGGTGAATTTACATCAGTAAAGTATTAATTATATTGGCTTTAGGTATAAAAGAGTTTGGGGAACAGAAATTCAGAGGTCAGTACTTAAATGTATCAGTGGCTAGAGAAAGTTTTCTAGACCGGCTGAAACGTGAGCGGGAAGAAGCCTCGGATAAAACCAATAATGCCAGTGCATTAGAAACTAACTCCTTTACCCAGGAGAAGTCTTCAGTTCAATTACCTAAAATTGAAACGAAAAATGCAAGCAGTTCTGATAGTTCAGAGACTGAGGACGAAGATGAAACAGCTCCGAATGTGCCTCAGACTTCTCCTTTAAAGACTAAATATAGTGTTAAAAATGATGCTGAGGATTTATTTATTGCAAAAAAGAGAGCCAGTACATCCTTGTTAAATGGAAAGGTTGATTAGTCAAATAGAATTTAATTTAATTTCAATGTAAATGAACAATTTTACTTTTACAGATTAAAATTAAATCCACAAATAGTGAACCCATCCATGTAATATCGAAAAATCTGAAAAATGTAAAAAGGCTCGATGAGCAAGCGAAAAAAGCGGATCAAAAAAGGAAGCAGTCGCTTAACAAGATGAAAAACCAGTATAACAAACAAAAGCTCGCTATTCAAAAGGCCCTAACGGATGTGGTAAGTTAATTTTAACAAATTATGTCACTTTTAGTGGAAATGTGCTATTTTAACAACCATGGTTATAGGAATTAAATAAGCGTAAAAAAATTGTTTTTGACGATAATGATGAAAGCCCTAATGGCGTTGTGGCTGATTATGGGAATCAGTCAAAGAATATTAAATTATTTGAAGATGCAGGAGAAAATGATGCAGATTTTGTTAAAGATTTTGAAGTAAAATCTCAATTCCTTGGGAAAGATGGAGACAAACTGTTGAAACTACAGTCTAAATATAATCTGGATAGTCGTTTCCAGTTGGACGAACGATTTATAGAAAATGAAGAAGATGGAGATGATAGCAAAGTACAGAAAGGCGTTTTTAAAGATGCTGAAGACGAAAGGAGTTGGCAATTGGGAATTATTGAACAGGTTGTCGGACGAAAGTTTGAAACACTTCAAAGACCGCATAAAAAGAAACTTAGGAAGACAATGTTACGATTTGATCCCAGTAAAGAAGAACATCAAAAGTTCCTTAGAAATGTAGAGAAAATTGCACAAACTTTTAAGAATGAATACCCAGCAAAAGAAAAGAAAGAGGAAAATAATGAAGTAGAAGTTTCGAAGGAACAATTTTATAAAGTAAATGAAGATCTTACGAAATCATTAAAAAACAGAACAGGCTTTAGTTTCATTAGTATGTTTGGAAAAGTCGATGACGATACGGCGGAAACTAAGGAACTTGAACAGATTTATGAAGAGAAGGCATTGCCAATTATTGATAAGAAGAAAAAATTCTTAGATAATGCTTTTAATTTCGATTCCTCGGATTCAGAAGAAGAAATGGAGGCAAATCAAGTGTCAGAAGTAGAACAAATTGTTAAAAAAAGTAGTGAGGTGGTTGGAAAGACAACAATCACAAAAAGAGGAGTAAGGATAGAAAATTTCTTCCTATTCGGAGGAGATGAACGGTTAAAAGGTGAAGAAAGTATAGGTTTATCGTTTTATCATATGTTAATATTTTGTATTTAGAGGGTAAAGTATTCTTCAAAGCTGTAAGAAGGAGGGAGGGAGACGAAGAGGATTACGGCAAAGTGAGAGACAAACTAAGGCAAATAATCAATAAAAAGATCCGAAAAAGTAAGAAGGGCGACAAAAAATTTAATAATAAAAATAAATTTCAGAAGAGATAGTTTGCAATATATTTTAAATATGGTTACTAAATAATTTTTCTTTTGTACCTGATTTATTACCTTATACATGATATAAAATGGCAACTTTATGTACGTGAGACAGATTATACAAAGAACGTTTTCTAAATATTTTTTCCAAATTTTTGGGATTTCCCGAAATTAAATGCTGGCCCATAACTTGAATTTCTTATTAAAACTTTGAAAGCACGATTAACAAAGAAATTAAAGAAAAAAAGAAAGACAATTTTCTAAATAGCTGAAAAATGCACTTAATTGTTTTATTTGTAGTTCTGTTTATTCTAATTCAAAGGGACCGCCGGTGGTAATCCATTTTATTAGATCAAGTATCTGATTTATTTTTTTTTGTATAAATACATAATTGTCCAAAAATATATTTCTAGTTTTAAAATAAAATTCAATTCTTCGATTACTTCTAGAAAATCACTGATTACCAAAAATTCTATTTAAAGCGCATTTTTTCTGTTTATGATATCTCGACATATGCATTCTACTATCGCTGGAAGCTTAAGCCTCCCAATGACGGCCGCTCGTAAAATCGCACATAGCCATAACATCGGTCTTAGCAATCTCTTTAGATAAGTAATTTACTGTGGTCAGTTCCCAAAAGATAAGCTCGACAAATGAAATTTCTTTCGATTTCGCATTTTATCGAACGTAAGGTTGAATTCGCTGTTAAAAACGTTTAATAACTTTTTTTTTTATTTAACCAAACAAAAGTGGAAAGTGAGTGTATTTTAATGTTTGCTTAACAAAAGGGCTAGACAGTGCAGTTGCGATATACCATCAGGTAGACCACTCTATAATAAAGAATTTCTCAAATATATTTTATTTGGATTATCACAAAAATTTGTAAATTTTAGTGTACACTAGTGAAAGCAAAAAAACAGGTAGAGTAAATTTTGTATACATATATATACAAAATAATGAATAAAGAGTTCACCCTACTAAGTGATATATTTTCAATTCTAATTTTTTTGTTAACCAAATTTCTTCTCACAATATTTCACTTTATTGAAAAAAATGTTGTGTATTTTACATATTTTTTTTTTTAATTCGGTATATTTCTAACAAATATACAAAAGGATAACTTCTTTTTTTTTTTATTAAATTAGATGTATCCAATGAAACAAACGACATTAAATTAACAAAGTATTTCTTTTGTTTTTCGATTTAAATATAAATGATAAAAAATGGCAATAACAATTTTTCATTCCAAATATAAATGTACAATAAGTAGTAAATTACTACTTGTTAGGGCATCTGCATCGGTATATGTGGAAAATTTATTGTAACGATTCAAATTTGAAGTATTTTTATTGAATAGTGTTTGTTCCATTAAATTTTAATATTTGGCATCTGAATACTAAAACTAGATAGTTTCTAAAAAATATATATATGGCATAAATCTAATTAAATCTATTATATTAAGAATCTACAAAAATATGGAACACAAAACAGATATTTGGCCACTGAAACTCGTATTTATAAATAACATTAATTCAAAACAAAATTATAATATTAGATATAGTAAACATGGAACAAAAAAAAAAAAAACATTATTGAATTAATTCAATAAAATTTGCCCTAAAAACGGACAAAATTTTACTATTTATGGTTAGACTTAAGGTTATGAGTATGACTAGCTATACGTTCTATGGCAACAACTGTTCTCTCCAGGAGATTGATAAGTCTTTCCTCCCTCTCTTCCATCCTCCGAAACATTTCCTCGTCCCTTTTTTCACGTCTCTTTAAATACTCGATTAATTCGTAATTTGTGCTTTCGGCATCGGTTGAGGTAGACGTTTTTCGCTTGCTTCCTAACGATATACTGGAAGAATCAGTTACATGGTCTGTGTCGACTATCACATCTGGGTGAAGGATATTTGGTTCATTTTGGCCGTTTATGTACATGCTTTGGTTTCTGTAAAAAAAAAAAAGAAGTAAAATGAACAATATTAAAACGTTATAAATAATGATAATAACTATAGCCTTTTAATGTCCTTCAAATTATTTTGAAATATTCAATTTTTGTCTACATACATAATTGCAATTTATAAATTCAATATATAAAATAAAAATTCGAAGAAGTAATTTTGTAAATCCCTACCTGGAAACACCTACTCATGTTAGAAGAGCAATACCAGAAGAATGGGATTTACAGCAAAAGAATTCTTTGTAAAAGGTTTGTCAGGTAAATGGAAATTTGGTAAGGATGAAACACTCATATTAGCTACTATCATTCTTCACGGTATAATGAACAGTTTAGTGTGTTCAATTTCTATCTTTGGTATTCAAAATATTAATTGCTCATCAAAAGCGAATATTTAGCCTAATAAAACGTGTGTAAAATAATTCAGTAAGAAGTACTTAAATAATATCCAATTCCAGGCCTTAACGACAATTTTTCTACTTAATAGACCTTAAAATTTCTATAATGAGTACCTTCAGACAAAAGGACAAATGCTCTTTCTAATCTTGACACTTTAAGATGTTTGCCATATGAAGGGGAAGAGAGTGCTCCTTACTCAGGTTAATCTGGTTCACATGAATAAGATTCGAGTTTTACACATCTGCTTGCCGTTCTACCTTCCTTGCAAGTAAGGACTATTTCTTTATATGTATATGCCCTCGTAAATTGTTGCAGTAAGGCATAGTGCGGTGTACATTACACATTTATATACGTGTGTATATAGCACCTAATTTCTTTGAGTTGACTTCGGTGATTTTGGACAATTATGACCATAAATGAAAAATCAATATGGTACAGGAATTTAGCAGGCACGGACAATACAGAAGTTTCTTTTTTGCAAATTAATAGGTTTTTCAGTAAAATCGGAGGTAGTATATTTAAGATAATCTTATTAAGTAAATTACTTTCAGAATGATCTTTTAAAAAATTAAAGTTTAAGTTGGTTTATTTATAAATAAAATTCAAAAATATTTGTTACCTTTTAATAGAAGAAAGAAAAAAACAAGTATTTTTAAAATGTGCATTATAAAACATAATAATAATAAAATTTATTCCTTTGTGCATCATATATTATAATTAATACTTTTATTTAATTAATAATCCATTAAAAACGGCCCATAAAACGATCATTAATGAAAACAGAGTCTGAAGACGTTTTTTGAAAAAATTGAAATCATTATAAATTTTTTGCCTCTAACGTGGATATTTTTGATCCAGTTCGCGATTGTTGTTGTTTTCTGAGATCTGCAGAAGGTGCTCTTTAATTTGGTACCCCATTTGCCTGGGTCCGTGGAGTTCGAGATTTTGACCCCAAAAAATCATAGGCTAACCCCTTGGAATTTTTTCGAAAATTTGACGAAATTTGACATGCCATTTTTTTGATGGCAAATGAAAGTGGACGAAAAGAGCTACTCAGAACACTAACCCTTTTTCGGCGCCGACAATTTTAACGCCCGCAATTGAATTTCAAACATGCAGAAAGTGCGTTTTTTAACTATTATATTTTTCTAAATCTCAAATGTAAATTATTTTAAAAATATCTACTTAATATAATTTTAAAGGTGAGCTACATAAAAAAGAAATCACTTTCTATTTATCGCAAATAAGATATTTTACAATCAATAACCAAAAATATTTTTTCGTCACCGAACATAAACCAAGTAAAACTTTTTTATCGGTCGTTTGCAACAGGTGTTGTTATTTCTGTTGTTTCTCGTGCCAGTTTGTTTAGCAGCAAACAATATTTTTTTAGTAATATTTGTTGTGAGTATTTTCGCTATCACTTTCCATAAGAACTTTGTTTTTTTAATAAACACAGTTTTCGTCACTAGCTACTATTCGAAAAAATTTATGAACATTGTTTCGAGTTTAAGAAAACTTCTTTAGCTAGAGAAACAGCTCTTCTAAGTTCTTTACTTTCGAATTAAATTCTCAAAAACGATGTTCTTATTTATTTAGTTTTCAATCCGTATGGCTTCAAGCATCTTTTCACCTGTTTACTCCAATATTAAGTTTAATTCTCTCATCTTTCTTTATGAGATGTCCTACTTTGTCCAGTTCGATCTGTGAAGAAAAAACCCTCAACATTTTTTTAAGAACTCTCTTTTTTCTTGTTTTATTTTTCAAAAAGAGTCAGAATTAAAAGTCGTTCTATTACATGGAAAATTTGTTGATAGACTAATTAATAGTAATAAAGAAAACTCTTTTAATACATAATTCTTCTTCCTAATAGGATTTAGTAATATTTAATTGAAATGAACCAGCACTCAATATCATTTTAAACAAATTAATAATGAAAATTCCACTATCTTGTGATCGATAAAACGTCGATATTTTTAAGTGAAACGAAATTATCGGGGGAGTAACCTTGCCCTGCTTTCAATTTAGAAAAAATATTCGATTAAAAATAAACAAAATTCATATATCGATGAAGGTTGCGTATAAGAACAAAAAAAAATATTTAAAAGAGCTTTTGATAATATATATATAGTAATTTTTTCTTGATTATGTGTTCATTAAGAATTTTAATAATGCTTTAAATGCCACAGAAATTAAACAAACTAAATACACAATGGATTTAAAGAAACTAAAACGTTAAACAGCACATGATAAATAGTTAAAATCGTACAAAATTACGAAACAGCACTGACTCCGAAGTTAATGAATTCGAATAATTAATTAATTAAATTTCATGACTATAGAACGTTTTGGGCAAAGTGAATTTAACTTTGTTGCTTTGAGAAGAAAAAAAAAACCGCTGGTCAGTGTGATGTTTTTTGCATATTGTTACTATATAAGTTTTATATTGCAACAACTTATTAAGAATGATTTATTTGGTGTGAAAATGTTAACCAATAAAGTACTTGAGAATTCATGGAATTAATCATATTACGAATTTAAAAGCTCGCCTTTAAGATCTGGGCGGAGCTTTTGTCTTAAGGGAAATTTAAAGCCGTTTAGCGCTGCAATATAAATTTGATTATGACCGTTTTGAACGATAGCTTCTATCAATAATAAAGTGGTAGAGCAGCATAGTCGCGATAAAATGTAAGCGTTATAGAACACCTTATCGTCATATGTAGTTACTAATTGCGAAATTCAGCTATTAACAAACTTAAGTAAGCTTTGATAAAAATTCTGAAATATATTACTTAGAAAAAAAAATGTGTTGTTGATTGCGTTTATATATTTTAAGACATATTCCTCTTGGAGACTTACCCGTTGTAATTGTTGTTGATGTACGTGTTCTCATTTTCTTGATCATAATCTTGGTCTACTGGTTCCTCTCTAGAATAATGTTTAATTAATGCAAACAATTTAATTAATTAAAATATATTAATTTTTACTTGATTTTAAATGCATTTCCTAAACCGAATACGATTCCATCGGTATGCTGAAGATTACCATCGTTACAACCGTCTATTGGATCACATTCGGCAATTTCAGTCTCAACGAAATTATTCGGTGCTAAGCGGTCATTATCATTTGATATAGCTTCCTTATTCATTAGCATAAGTGCCCGTCGCCTTTGATAGTATGATAGTTCACTTTTATTACGTTTTGAATTTGCACCCCAACACTCTCCCCGTTGTTCTTCAATTTCACGAAATAAGTACATATATGGCCAATTACGGCGCACATGTTTTTCTGGATTTCTTTTAAGTTGTGTATAAATTTTCTTGAGATTCTCATAACGATTACAACACTGTTTAGCACTACGTTTTCTGCTACTATAACGACTTAAAATATTAGCAACCATTTCCCATACACTTGCATGATTTTTACGATTTGATTGAAATGCACTTTGGATTCTATCAGATTTAACGATATTTAAAAGTGCTATCGATTCGGGTACATTAAAGTAGCTTTCTGGCGTGCGGGGTGCACGCTGCATATTCCCTGACATTAAAATGATGAAAAAGAGAGCTTTTTATCTATTTTTGCCCTTGCAAAAAAATTTCGCTTTCAATAATAGCCAGTCTGTGTAAGTTGTGATGCTGCTGATGCTGAAAAATTGATTTGTTACTATTTTCGGGTTCGGGACCGAATAAGATATATATCTAGATTTGTACCGATTTTTTTTCATTTAACAATTAATAAATAATAATGGCACACAAACTATTATATGACCCGGGGACACAATATAATAAAAGCGTTCTTATTTATTCTTTCTAGGCAATCGAGCACAAGTAGTATAGAAAATATACATATATATTTTTTTGCTTTGAGGAAACTTAAGGGAATCTTCTTTTTTTTTTTTTGTATAATACCGCCGACCGACAGACAAAACAGGAGAAACAGAGAACCAGATCGAAACTGACTGACAGTTCCTTACCGCGATAGAAAAGCACCAGCCCCTCAGAAAAGAAAATCAACCGAGAATAGCCCGTATAGCAGCTCTAGGTAGTCAGAGTGACACCAACCGAAAATCAAACTCTCTTCTGGCCTCTGACGACCATACAAGCGGATTGTGACCGTCTTTTACACCACGTTCGTCCCCTCAGTCGAATAACCAAACACACGCCAAAGTAAAGAACAACAAAAATCTATCTGAAAAAGCTCCCGGAGCGAAACTGGATAGAGTGCGCACAGAATGTTAGTAACACCAAACTGGCGAGTACTAACCCGTATCGTTGTTTCTGCCTGCTCACTTTTCCTACGCTACGGTCGTAATCTCATCCATACAAAGGCAACGAAACCCCGGACGGAGTTCGGGAGTCGTGCCCCGGTGTAGTGTGGTTCTCATATATGACGATGATATGCAACGACCCTCTAAACACATCCGCATTTTCCTTCCCCTCGACTCTATCTTACTGTCGTTATTTATAATATAAAGTAGTAAACTGGGTTACTGATTTGCTGGTTCTGCTTTTGCCCGTATAGTCCATAGGTCTCATTTTTGCGCTAGTGTGTTCGAGGCACACGGGAGTGAACCATTATTTTTAGAATCGAGCAATGTGCTCTTGTGTGGCACGTTACTTGGATGGGGGCACTACACAGTTCGGGGGAAAAAGCGTGTCGGGTAATGGTTGCTGCCTTGTCGTTTAATTCTGCACAGTAGTAGTATGCAGGGGTTTTCTTATTTTCACTTTAGTTTCGGCTAGCCTGTATGAAAATCGTATGAAATCTTCTAAGCCCGGCATCATCACCATCCTCATCATCATCGTCTATCTACTCTCGGGAGGATCTCAAACAAGATGAAAAATTCTGAAAATAGATTTTTATTTTTATAACATTTCAAAAACATTTCTGCTCTTGTAATCATCAACCAAGAAAGAAAACCAACGGAGGGATACAAAGTTGTATATACCGAAGCCCGTTGGCTGTTCACGTATTATTTTTTTTTTTCTTCCTTCCCCAAAACATGCTTGTTTCTATCGATATTTTCAGAGTTGGTTACGTCCGAAGAGATAAGCACAAGAGCGTTTCTATAACTTTTCATATATGAAAAATAATTCAAAGCCGAGGTGGCTTGCTCATGTGTGCTATGTGTTGTGGGGTTTCAATTAAAGATGATGCTTTTGTAAAGTAATCAAAATGAATTGTCTCAATGAAAATTGATCGTCTTTTTTCATGTTTTGTTTTAGTTAAAGAATAGTTAAACAGTGAGGAACTTTTATTTTTAGGTACAGAATTTCTCTGCATATCTTTTCTATGCTTATTATTCTTTTTTTAAAATACTTTTCTTATGATGTATAGACTACACAAAGATTTATATGTGATATAAAGGGAGGAACGAATGTGAGGAATAGACCTTTAACTGTCCGTCCAAAACTCATGAAATTTAAATGAAGATTCAAAAAATTCCCTCAAATGGGGAGGGCAAATGCTTATCTTTATCAAGAATTGATAAGTTTGAAGTGGCACAGGCGACATACAATTTGAATAAAGAACTAATTCACTTTCAGGCGTTGTTACATAAGGAATATTATCTTGTTGTTGATATATTCTCTAAAGTATTTCAATTTGTTTTATGATTACAATTTTTAAACGCTGTACTTGGACTAATAAAAAGAAATACGGATTTATTTGAATATATAAAAGATTTTTGTTTCTATAATTTCAAGAAGTGTATAAATCGTGGCAAGATTGCTATAAGTTATTATAAGATAAGGTATTATTATCTTGCTCTCGGCAAATATCGAATTAGAAAGTTTTAAGAGGTTATCATAGCTACAATTTTAGTCTTTGGCTTAAGAGAAAAAAAGAAGAAATTAAAGAACCTACAATTCTAAGAGTATTCTTGTTCAGTTTGTTTTTAGACCGTTTTTACAAAGAAATCTTTGATGAAAAAAAAAAAATATTATATTTAAATGATTTTTTTTGTTGCAATATCTTTTAAAAAATGTAATTTTTAATGTATGTACCTTTAAAAAACAAAATGCAGTAGAGAAGATCTTACAATATTAATAAAATAATATAATAAGGAAAAATGGACGTACTGAAATAATAGAAATTATTATTAATTAATTGTACATTCATAATTATAATCGGGGTTAAATAAATATAGGAAATTGTCTGAGAAATAATAATTAAAAACAAACAAATTTCAGAAAAATAGGCAAAAATATGCACTGGTATTTCAATTAAGTTAAACTATTAACCAACAGGAAATAATTAATTAAGCAACAAAAAAACAACAATTTGTTTCTTAGCAGGCATAACTTCTTATCTTTTACCAGGAAAATCTAAATGTGGTTTGTGTTTTTATTAATTGTTTTTAGATTTTACAATAATGATAAGTGTAGATTGCTTTGTTATAAAATATGATGAAACAATCACTCGCAATTTATTTTTCGTATAAATTATGATACAAGCATAATTTTGTAACGTATTCAAGAAATATATAAAAGAAGTGTTACGGGTTAAAAAAATAAGTCTGGAAAATTTATAAGTATAAAAAATATGTGTCATTAGGATTGGCCAATAAAGTGAAACTTTTAAATTTGTTGAAGCCATTTAGATCGGTCACTGTATGTAATGCGTATTCAGGCAGAAATTGTTACTAAATATAGTTAAGCAAATTTATTTTTATGAGCTGCAGTACAAGTCCCCAAATTAGGCATTTGTTAATTGGACAAACTGTTAATTAGGCAGGTATTTAGAAAATTTTGATATTCGTATGTTCAGTAATTATACATGCTAATAAACTCTTAATATTTATGTAGATCAGTAACGCTACGAACATCATATTTACATTCTAAAAGTTTAAAAAGTATATTTACATTTTTATTTTTATTTTATTTTTTGTTCTTTAATTATACTTAAAGTTAAAAATCCCTGGATAACCCAATTCATAGAGTCTATGTTACTGATACCAAACTAAAAGAGTATTCACGCCATTTAGTTAATATATTAATTGAATTATTAGTTTTCAACCAAATACCTCTAAATACACTCTAAAAATTATAAATACCTTGTGTTTATAGAAATAAAACACAATTGGATCAATATTTGAATTGATTTTTTGTAACACTAACCTTCAAGTTTTCACTTACATAGTTTTGCTTACGATTGTGCCCTTTATCTCAAACTCGTAAACATGCCTTGTAATTTTTTCTAATCAGAAATATATACTTAAGTGCAAACTTATTTTTAGAAATTTCAAGTAGTAATACATATGCCAAATTTATGTAGATAAGTTTAAAGAACTAGAAGTACATTCAAAACTAACAAAACATTCCTGTACAAAAATATGAATATATAAAAGAATAAATTATTTTTTCCATGTTTTTCAGGCTGTGTGGAAAAATAATAATAATTAATGGTTTATAAGAATTCTAGAAGGTAGCTTGTCCATTATTACCAAAACTAATTCGAAAGACATCAGTTCGAGGAGGTTGAACAAAAACACAACTTAATGTGATATAACACGGTAAAGTGAAAATGAAATCCAATAAAGCCAGGATTAACATCCTCGAAATAAAACGAAATGTGACCTGTAAAAAAACAATGAGCTTCTAATAATATTGCTAGAGATTGTTAAACTGTGCTTAAGCATGTTAATTTAGTTTCTATGTCTTTTTTTTTGTCTGACAACAAACAACATAAGAAACTTCTGCGTATGAGCCAATAGTAAATAAATGATAAGAGAAGTGTATTTTGATTTTTTCATATCGATTAAGAATGAAGATAAGTTCACAGGTAAATCATTTAAAGTTAAATAAAATTTTTTTTATTTTATTAATTCTAGTAACAATGTTTCTTAAAAATAGTCTGTAATCTCTGCAAATGCATATCTGAAGTTTTAGGTTTTTTATCTATAGTACATATACAAGCACGAAAATTTACAAGCAGATTTTGAGGTATATTATTCCATCTAATATTATTTGAAGTAGTTTTATTGTTTAAAAATCTATCTAAGCTGTCTAATTTTGACTTTTAAAAACAAAAAACATCTTGCATGAACGATGATCAGAAATATGCTTCTTTTTCGTTTGCGTCTCTAGAAGAATTAAGTCGAGTCAAGTCTAACTAAGCTAAACTAATTTGAGTCAAGCTATTTTGGTTCAAGTGGAGCTTGTCCAGTTAAAAGAAATTAGGTCGCTCGATTGTTTAAATATGTAATAATAAAAATTATTTACCTTAGAATTTGTATTATAAAATAAATAAATATTTACTACATTTCAAAACATCTTTTGCTTAGTAAGCAACACGTACGGTGATTTTTATTTACCATTATCTCAAATTTTTTGTACTTATAAAAACTGCGTGTGAATTCATGAAAAGCTTAAAGATATGAAAGAGCAATGTCTTCATAAAATCGTAAACATTATTCGATAGAAATTAGAGAATATAAAACAGAACGTATAATTAAAGTGTAAGTCTTTCTTTTTGCGAGCTCCTTTACCTATAAATATTGGTATAAATAAATGTGATAAAAATAAAGTGGCCCCATATGTTTGAACAACTGAGTTCTGACACTGAAAGCTCTAGTTCTGCTGATACGAAACAGATTGTAGAACTAATAATTTTTTCTTTCGCAAAAAATTGATGTAGGTCTTTCTATATAAATTCTATTTAAAAGAATTTATTTTCGGTAAGAATAAATTAAACATCTGTTAAGTTATAATGTCTTTTATTCATTTGATATACCATATATAATAGAAGTTATACTAATTAAAAATAGTAGGGTTCCTTCAAAGATAATTTGGCATAGTATACAGTCTGTAAAGGAATTATTTCCTAATCCGGAGCTTCTTTGTTCAAAGTAGTATTTTCGCCAGCCATCTCCCATAGTCCCACCCAAAATATTGACGTCCACATAACGAGTTAATGTTAGGGAGTGTACTTCGTAGTTACCACTAAACACAGGCCAGTACAACATTTCCGATTTCTAGAAATGCGTTCAACCTGCAGTACGAATTGAGTTTATTTGATATTATGCACACTGTTATGTGTCTCGTAGGTTTATTTTTTTAAGATCGAAGATGGGTTTATTTTTAGTGCAGCATTGTAGTGATAAGACATGAGTTCGACGGAGGATTTTTGTTTTGTCCAGGTTCAACGTTTTCAGTCCCCTCCTTTTAGTTAAAACGTTTGCAGAGATAAAATTTATAAATGGAAAATAATAATTCCAATTTTAATAATACCACATATAAGTTGTCATAAACTGGTTTTTTTAGTAGATAAAAGGGTATCGCAATAAAATAAATAAAAATTAAGAGCTTAAATATTTCATCGGGGTTTTAAATGAGTAATATCATATTAAATAGATTTTAACTCATGTAAAGCTTTGTTCGTAGAAATCTCTCGCAGTCGCAGTAGCCACTACAAATATTTTTCTCACATGTATCTCTTGGAAAAGTGTTCAAACGTTCAGTAAGCTTCCAACAAAACATAAGGGAAAAGTGAATGGACGCACATCGTCTTTCATTTAAAGAGAAAGTGTGCAATCTATTTTTGCTATAGAATCTATGACTGTAGAGAATTCTAGTGGTAGTTAGCTCTCAAAAGCACAAATGTCCATGAACTATTTTTCAGGAAAAAATACGGAGAAAACGCAGAATTTTATGACGGGAATTAAATTAAATTTTAAATGGTGTGGGTTTAAAAATGGGTTAGTTATTTTCTAATCTTTCTTTTTCAAACGTTTAAATTTATTAGTATTTTCTGTATTTAGATGTAGAACTGTGCCGATCACATGGCTAATTTTTTAATTATCATGAATCCCGTTCTTCCAAAAATCACAAATTAAATATTTGTTCCAATAAACAATATCTCCCTTTTAAAATGTTTTATTTGCCCTTCGTAAAGGTTCTGTTTTGCAACTACACTACAAAAAATGTGCTTACATCCTTTTACGTTTGTATACTTTTCTATGGGCCGGCTACACTTCGAACGAGGCTCGCATGACTCTTCTGGGTATGAGGACTATCATCTCCACTAAATCACCTGGCGGTCTGAATTTGCTTGGAAGCCCAAAAGAAACCCAAATTTGTTTCGCAGTTGTACCCATAAAACTAAAAAGTTCAGTATGTTCTGTTCGTTTGGAATCTTTGTAATTGACACACCACGTACCTGTTTGGTTCTCACTCTTTGCTTATTCTGTTTAAATTCGCTACGCATACACGGAATTTTCACACAGCAAAACTTTCTCACTGCAACCGTTCTCGAGATTTGAAAAAATGTAAAAAGATCTAATTGACTTTAGAAAGAAAACTAAAAACTGTTTAGGTCACTTACAATTTCCGCTAGAGGCGCTCGTGATGAAAATACTTTTAGATTGCCGGTTGTCAAAGTCAGTCGGTGCGACCGTTGACGGATTTTTTTTTAAGAAGCCTAGGGCAATCTCAAACCCTTTGGATGTAAGATTTTATAATAAAAAGAAAAAAAAACTAAAACATTTAATGCTCCCTTTACTTCATTTGCAGAATATACGCGATGCGTAAGTGGCTAGAAAGATTGTTTTTCCTGCTCTTATTTTTTAATTGTTCGCTGTGCTTGGTTCTCGATAATGAAATCGACGATGTTCCAGCTCGGGGGACAATTTTTTCGGAAGCTCTGAGAGAAGAGATTCAAGGGTATCAACAGATTGTAAACCGAATTGTCGATGCAATTGTCCATGGAAAATATGCTGGCGACACTCATAAAAGGTTTGATACATACATTTCTCTTTTTTTCATTATCCATTCTCGAACTACGCTTGTTTTAGCTTGCAGAAGATGACCGATAAATTCGGTGCTCGACTGGCTGGCTCGGAAGATTTGGAGAAATCTATTGACTATATGATTGATGAATTTAAAGCTGCTGGTCTTGAAAATGTTCACACGGAAGAAGCAGAAGTTTCTCATTGGGTTAGGTAAGTTACTTTTAACTCGTACCTACTTATCGAAATAATTTACTACTATCTTTGCGATACGTTGGAAAGAAGACAAATTCTTTTATGGTCCATAGCCCACACATTAAAAATAAAGGATACGTTTTGTCAAACAACATTACGTATATTTACACAACATTTTTAGGTAACATAGATTTAAATTTGGCGTGATCATTTAAAATTTGTATACGTTTATAGTGAATTTTTTGCTTTCTTTAATTTACTTTCTTCATCCATTTTGAAATTTCGTCCGTAAATTCCGAATGTTAAAATGCCTTTTAGTTTTGTTGTACTTTGAATTTCGAATTCTTTAAAGTTAATTCTAAAAAAAGAATTTATGTCTGTTATGTTAATTGAATAGTTAAATATAATTGACTTACCCGTCTTCATTAAGAGTATTTTTTAAATTGAAAGTATAAGTAGATGTTTCCTGTGGAAGGAGTGATGTATCTAGAGTAGTCGGCATAGTGAGTATATCATCCTCAGATTCGTATTTAACTTTAGCTGTTATAGTAATACTTTCAAATTCGACAGCATCAAATAATGGCCGTGGGTTTGAGAATTTCCTGCCACAAGATTCAGGATTATCAGAAGTGCAAGCTACGATTGAACAATAAAATTCTCCGGCCATTCTTTCCTGCCCAAACTTTTGAGTGGTGTAATTAGCAATGAGTTTGTATTTATATGCTTGTTTTCCTTGTATAATTTCACAGTACTTCATTTTTATGCTAAAAGTACGACAAATGTCATCATAAGCACAAATTGTTTGCGTTTGGTTCATTATATCTATTTTATATGTCTTTAAGTTTGCCCATTCTTCAGATACATTAAAACTTCGCATTTGAGCAGGTGAATAAACTTCCCGTTTTTCTGCATGAAGTTTAACTTTTGGTGAACGAATGTCTTTTGGTAAGATTGCTACTATAAGCTTATTAGATGGTTGTGGGGAAACAACAACATCCATAATTTGTTTGTTTCCAGCGAATATTCCAGTTCCTGAACATCCATTTGAAGGTATACTTGCTGCTGCTGATATTAAATTTACATTGTTTGCATAAGCCCATGCACTATGAATTTGTCCTCCTACCCAAAATGGAAGTTCCGAGAACCACATTGCTGAGTATGCAATATTAGTGACATTTTCTTTCGCTAATAAACTGAATTTGAATTATATAAGAATGGAAGTTTTAAAGCTTGTTCAACTTACGTCATCGTAGGCTCCTTAAATAAAATATCAAAACATATGAAATGACCAAATTTAACTCCAAAATCTGTTGGGAATGTTGCATATTGAGGCGTTAATGCTTTTTCCACAAGTGGTTCTATATAAGGATTGTATTTTTGGTATTTTGAGATTACCCTTCCCTGGCGATCAAATACAACGTTCGTATTATAAAGGTTGTATTGATCAGAACTACGTCTACAGGCTATTTTTACGTTATCACAAGGTTCTTTTTCTATTAAGTTTACAACAACGTACAATCTGTTTTCTTTACACTTTTTCGAAAGTGATTTAAAAACCTATAAATAAAAACATTTAGTTTGATATGTAAACATTTTATTAACTTACTTGACGCAGTATCATGAACATGTGGTGAGTAAGTATATTAATAATACTTATTTTCAGTGATTAAATAAATGATTTCTTATCAAATAAGATGTATATTTAATTAAAGATCAAATAGCTCGAAATTAAGATAAGAAGATTTTTATTTAATATTATTAAATTCAAAAAGTAAGCAGTAAAAAAATCCAGGAATTTTGTAAAAATTCTTAATAGCATTATAAGGAACTGTTTTTATGATTCATTGATTAAAATTTAATAAAAGTTAAATTGACTTTAGTTCTAAGGGTCATTTAATTTTTAAATAAAATAAATTAATTTTAATTCAGTTTATGATGATGCATGCATCCAAAATATATTTCTTCGAAAGGATATATGATTCTAATTAAAAATATAAAAATACTTTAGGCCTAAAGACATTTAAGTTCGATGGTGAATTTGATAGGTTGACTCTATCAATTGATTCTAATTTTCCAAGAAATCAAGAACTTATCTCCTGACCCAAACAAGAAGAGGGAAAAAACACAAGTTGTTTATTAAAAAATTTTAAATTAGTCATAAATATGCAAAAATTCACGTTTGTCGCACAACAGAAAGTGAACTAACAATAGATTATAAGACTTGACCCTAGACAAGAAGTCAAGCATAGCGATGAGCTGAGATCGTAATTAATTCTACTTTGTAATATGTAGCAGAAAATAAAATGCACACTGGATTGAAATATAAATAAAACCACAAACCACAAACAATTTCGCATTTGTTATTGGAAATAGAAATGTGAAATTAAAAAAATAAAACAAATTACCTCTGAAAATCCTTCATATTCCCAAGGTGCTATTTTATCTGCCGGATTGGGAAGTATAATCCCGTGCTCTATCATACTTGAGCGTGTTTTTAAATAATTGAAAGTTGCCTCAGGGAATACAAGGATGTCCACATTCTGGTAAAATGTTACAATTAACAGAATTTGTTCACATAATTTTTAAACGATGTATAAATCACTTACATTGTTCTTTGCTAGATCAATGAAATTTAAGTAGGCTTGAAGATTAGTCTCAATATATTGAGCTGGAGATATTTCTATTAATTCTTCCGGTGGCTTGTATTCTATTGCACCGGCAGTATAGAAATCACCATTAGCATTAACATTAGCCTAAAATGATACATTTTTATTATTTGCATCGGAAAAAGTTTAAATCACTTTATTACAACTGTAACCTGTGCACAAAGTGCTAAAAACCACGTCACAAAGAGCCACATTTTTAAGATAAAATTTCAAATTAATAAAAAATGTTTTATACGGTAATTATTTTTTATTTTTTAATTAATTTTCTTCAATCAGATGGTGCAAAATGCATGCTGTTAATTAAAAAATTCGATACAAATGACTTTTTCCACTTTGTCTCGTTTGTCTGCAAACTTTTAGTGAGTGTTAAATAAAATTGAGTCGTAAGTCTGGGGCTTTAACCCTGCAATGAACAATGAAATGTTTTTCCCCATTTATAAGCTATGCCTGGGGTGTGTCAATTTATTGCGTTAGTCTTTATATATCTAATGTCTCTGTCTTCAACTGTTGTTTACTTATCGAAGTGTACTCTTTTATATGAGAACTATAACGCTGATTAAATTTTTTTTTGTTCTTTTCTTTTTTTTTATTAATGATTAGAAAAAACAAAAAAATCTGATTATCTCTACAAATTACACTTTGGAGATAAATAAATATTTTTAATAAAATGCCTGATAATCGAAAGCCCAGTGTGTAGCTTTGTATTTTATAAAATTAAATACAAAAATTAATAATATTATATTGGTATTGATATAGAAACAAATGTATGATGATAATTAAATAGTAATTGTTAGAATGTTATAAAAAAAAATAAAGCAAAATATAAATGAAGTTATAAAATTTACGTTATGTGTAAACAATTGAAAGCATAGTATTAAAAGAATAAAATCTTAATTAGGTTGATTGCAAGATTTAAATAGTAAATCTGTAGATTGTTTACTTTAAAAGTTGCATTCTATAAAAAGTAGAGAAAAATTATTTTTTTTTATTTATAACAAAATGAATGATACGGCTGGGAGAAGCAAATTATGCAAAGCAAAATGGGAAATTAAATTATGTATATTTTTACGTATAACTAATATTACGTAATTTATATACTTTATACTTTTTGTATTTTGATTTAAATTTCAGAGGATCCGAATATGCTTATTTGGTATCGCCAAGAAAAGCAAAACTCCCCGTTTTAGGTCTAGGAACTACAATTGGCACACCAAAACCTGGTATTGAGGCAGATGTTGTAGCAGTCGACAGCTTCCAGGAGTTATCAAGAATACCAGATGAAGAGGTAAACAATGAACCAAAATAACTTACAAAATTGCAGGTTAAAAATTTAGAATTTAAAAATAGACTACAATACAAAGAAAGTTAAATTAAATAAAAATATAAATATACGTGATTATTGTCATTTATTGCAAAATCTCAACTTATAGCTGTGCTTGATAAACAAATTATTCTAGAAATTGCCTATCTTTATCCTGATTGTTTTATTTTTTATAGGCAAGCAGCTATTGTGTCCGAATATAAATTATACATTTTATTTTCGGCTATTTTTTATTAAGAAAAGATTTACTATTTTTTTTCTACACGTTACTTTCAGGTCAAAGGAAAAATAGTTGTGTTTGTACCATCATGGGAAGGATACGGACGAACAGTTCAATATCGTAGTAAAGGAGCTAGCGAAGCAGCTAAGAAGGGTGCAGTGGCTTCGTTAATTCGTTCTATTACACCTTTCTCCATTGGAAGTCTTCATACCGGAATGCAAAGATATGCCCAGGGTGTACCGAAAATTCCAACAGCTTCAATTACTGTAGAAGATGCTGAAATGATTTTAAGACTTTACAGGAGTGGTTAGTTCAGAAATTTTCTTTTATTTATTTTTCTTCTAATTATAAAAATTTAGGGGAGCAAGTCAGAATTTTTTTAAAAATGAATGATCACAATTTGCCGCCTGTAATGTCTAGAAACACTATAGGTGAATTAACAGGGACGGTGTGCAATAATAAGTAATTTCTAATTAAAGTAGAAGGGCAATTTATGAATCAATTGCTTTTATAGATCTGTAGTGGTTGTATCTGGCCATTTGGATAGTTGGGATGTTGGGGTGGGTGCCATGGACGATGGAGGTGGTGCGTTTATTTCTTGGAAAGCTCTTGAGTATTTAAAAGACATGGGGCTAAGGCCAAAGCGTACTTTACGAGCTGTACTATGGACTGGAGAAGAATTTGGATATGAAGGAGCACGGGCTTATGAAGCTGGTCATAAGGAGAATGAGAAAGAGGAATTCAATTTTTTTATGGAGTCAGACACGGGAACTTTTGAACCTTATGGATTAGCTTTCTCAGGCAATAAAGACGCTGAAAAAATATTTAAGGCAGTTCTAAGGTTAGTTTTTGGATATTTGTCGTAGTTTTTCTCATTTAGATAAAAAAAAATACATTATAGTTTAATGAAACCACTGAATGCAACAACGTTCAACTCGTCCGCTGACGGTGGACCCGATATATCGCTATGGGTTGATCGTGGATTTCCAGGAGCATCTTTACTTAATAAAAATGAAAAATATTTTTGGTAAAATCAAGTGCACAAGAAGGGTAAAATATCATTTAAATTAAACTAAAATATCTGTAGGTTTCACCATTCGGGTGGAGATAGCATGCTTTTAGAAGATCCAGTTAACTTAGATAAATGCACAGCTCTCTTTGCAGCAACTGCTTATGTGATAGCCGACTTAAGTGTGGATCTTCCAAAAAATGTACAAGAAGACGAATACTAAAAATTTTAAAAGATTCAATGGACAAATAAATACATTTTTTACAGTGAGGTTAAACAGTCTTTTAAATTTCTAAAGAATACTTCATTACAGAACTGAATAGAAAAAACAAATGTGAATATTGTGAAAAAGTCGCGATTAATTGCAATTCTGTGAACATGGTTTTTTAAAGTGATAAATTTGAAAGCAGAAATTTTATAGTATTGGCACAAGATTGTGAACGATAATTCCGAAAAATCGTGTGATTTTTGAAGAAGAAATTAAAATATTTTCGTCCTCATTAAATTACAAATGCATTGTAACTTATGAAATATAAGGTAAGTCCAAAAAATAGTAGAATCTTTATTGAAAGTACTTTAAAAAAAGCAAATTGATCAGAATTAATTCTATTAAACTAAAAAATAATGTTTAAACCAATTTGACTTTAAAATTAAAATTTATTGGACTAAGTCGATTCGATTTATATTACTATTCTAGTTAATGAGTCTTTTTATTTTTAAATTTAATTTTGAATGGACTAACGTAGGTTGATTAAATAAAACAACAATAATTGTTTTCAAATGCTTTTTCAAACGATTTCATTTATTATTTAAATCCATTAAATGCTCAATGTGTTTCCTCAATTCTCAGTAATAATAGTATAACTCGCAATATCTGATATCTGATTCTAATATATTTATATATTCATATGTTTTATACATTTTAATAATATCAATTAGATATTAAATATACACATAAAAAAGATGAAGAAAAAATTGTAGCAATCTTTGTGTAGATAAATGTAAATACCTTTCTGATATGATAAGGGCCTAAATTGAAAAATGAAAATTAATTACGTGTGTTATAGTTTAATTTGAAGATGAAAAGAGGAGGGTGATATTTAGGGCGGTGAGTTTGCATTTTTATCAGTCTGTTGTTGTTGTTTTTTTTTATCTATCTATCTCTTCAGAGACCTTGTTAATTATAACTTTTCATATTTATTATTAACTAACAACTAGTTTATAGCTTTCATAGCCCATACGCAGAGGGATAGACAGATTTATAGTTCTAAAATTAAACAACTAAATCATAGCAATCTTATAACATATTATTTGCTTTTAAATTTATTTATTTTGTTTTTTAACTTTTCCTCGTTTTTTGTTGCTTTCTTTTTTTTTTATATATATATAATTATTTTCTTTGTATTAAATTTCAATTTAACTCAGCAGGCACTATGCACTCGAAAATTATTGTGGCTATCGGATAAATTTGCTTCGAATATTAAAATAATAATAAAATTAAGATTAAAAATTTTGGATATAAATTAAATTTGCAAATTTCTCCGATCACACAACGTTTGATTTCTCTTTTACAAATGTAATAATCAACAACATTATTTTCCGAACATTCAAATATTTTAACTCATAACCATAAATAACTTTATTTAAATCCTCTTTTCCCGGCTCTGTGTTATTTTACTTGTTGTTGTTGTTGTTTTTTTTACTATGTATGATGAATCTTAAATATTACGCATTATGTGTTTTCGTGTCTTTTCCGTTTTTCTACTCATTGTTTTTTTTTATTTTTTTATTTGAGAATAAATACAACTTACCCCTTCAATATGTTTTAAATATGAAGTTTTTTTTTCGCATATAAATATTTAATATGTTCTAAATACTCAATAAATTTTTAAATAATGTATATGGAATAACTACGTCTGTGTATAATACATCAACAACGGTTAGAGAACAATAAATCCTTCTCATTTTTATTTTATTTACAGGAATGTTGAATTCTGTGCGACATTTAGAATTTTTCTTTAACATTACTATTTATTATTTATATATAAGTTCACTATTATTATTTTTATTTATAATTTAGTTTTGGTTTCGTCTTTTGAATAAGGAAATTGTTAACTCTGAAGGATTGAAACATAGTGATAGAGTTAAAATAGATAAAATTTAAAAAGAATTAATATTATCGTGGATTAGTGCTGATGTATGTATACGGATGAAAAATATCTTTCAGGAAGCTGTATTTTGTTTTATAAATATTTTGTATTTTTTCGGCTTCAACAGTTTATTAACTAGCAGGAAAAAATATATTACATAAAAAATGAAGTAGGCAAGATATCGGACTATGGGTATGTTATCCTGTCTGAAATTATTGTACAGTTGATACCCAAAGTGTAGTACACACATCCTAATCAATTTAAGTTTATTGAAAAAGCCAGTAAATAATACTATATCATATTTTAATTTGCATACGTTTTCCCACAACTTTTTACTCATAAAGCATGCTTTAAACTTTTTTTTCTTTTTAATCTGATAATGCGAATTTTAATTCATGCGTCTTTTTTAAAATATCAATCAGTCGTATGCATCAGCACTAAAAATATACGTTAAAATTTCTTTTTTCAAACGAACAGAATATTTTTTGTTGTATTTGCAGATATTTTTCTTCAAGACTTTTTTCACTGGTTACGAAGTGTGAAAAAAAAGTTAATGCTTCCCATTTTTAAACCTTTTAGGACGGTTTTTGAAATCTAAAATAGTTGAATTGTATTATATGCGATTTTTCTATCGTATAAGTCAATGTTATCATTTGTCACGTTTAGAATTGTTATTTTTTTAATTGCAAAGTTTATTGCTACTTCAGTACGAACCTTTTAAAGGTTCTATACGATTTCAAAAACATGGCATTCAATCTTCTTTTAGGCACAATTCCTAAACCCAGTTTTAGATGATTTTAACTAAAATTTTAGAATATTTATTATTTCAATAAAACTTTCTCTTAAATCCGGAACTTAAAAAGGTCAAGAAAATCAATCGATACACAAGTGTAAGTGTATGCTTAAAACTTTTCAGCCATCCTTTTGAATGCTTGCACTATGGGCAGAAATTCGCAAAAACTTGGATAAAATATTGGTTGTAAATGTATTTAACAATCCTAAGAATGACAATATTTAAACAAAACAACTTCTGAATATATTGTCAACTGAATATCAAAATTTTTTCAAAGAAAAATATTTTCACATCTTCTTTCACATCTGTTTTTTTTTTTTCACTTCTACTCCTTGTGTATAATCTTAGCATGTACATATAATAATAAGTGTTTATAATTATTATTACTCTTTATAATTCTCTTATTAAAAATAGATATGTATTTGAACACAGCATTTTTAACAAAGTTACATTTTTTGTTTCCATTTTCTTGCTCTAGTTTATACAATTTTTTTTAGCATTGTTTTCAGCACTTACAAAATAATCTGGAATATTTTTCTTAGTATCATTTAAATAAAAATTTTAAATAAATTTTGGTATGGTTACATGTGTGTATGGTATACATTTATAGTGATAATATTTTATTTTATTTTGGCTTTGCTTTTTTTTAATTTATATTTCTTTCTATGAAGTTTAGCTGCCTTCTTTTAGTTTTCTAAATACTATCGAAGAAACTAAAACCTTGTTAAATATTGAACGCTGATTGCGATATTAAAAGGAAAGAAATAATAACACATTACGTATTTTCTTCTATTAGAGTCAAATTCGTTAGATGGAAAATATTTTTTTGTCTCATATACGATCCAACTTCGTACAATCTTATTTGAGTAATTACAGAGTTTTACTTAACTTTTTTAAATAATGCCAGTTTTTTTCTGATGAGAAATTGTCCCCAGAAAGCTATCCGGATTGTTATTTTTAATTATTCTAAATATTTTTCTCACAGATCGATAATTTAGAGAAATACCTTTTATAAGACTTTAAAGTTTTGTTCCGGATATCCGGAAAATCCGGATTGGATTTTGTATTTTAACTTACCCATAAAAGAAATTAGATTTAATAAAATCCGATTGAACACAAAGTTGGACTGTATGGACGCACAGTATTTTATTGCTTTGCAGAAATTTTACCTATTTTATTTACTATTTTTATAATTTGTGTATGTGTACATTTAGTGTATGTTTAGTTCTTCATATTATATTATTTTTATTTTTTTTTTAATACGGAAAGGGAAGCTGTTTTATTTTCGTACGGAAATCTGAAATTGGAAGACAAATAATGTAACAAGGCTTATTTTAAAATAAAAATTATGGCGAAAAATTTAAATTTAACTTAATAGATCTAGTTATAGGAAAATGAACATGTATTTTTTTTTTATGGAAAAAAAAACGAATTGAAATTATATTTATATAGAGAATGTAAAATAAAATATTATATGTACATTTCATTTTCCAAATTGATATGATAAGTTTTCATTAAATGGACAAGATGTCCAGCAAGTCATGATCTAAATGAAAAAGAAAAAAAAAAAACAGTAACCAGAGAAATATGAATAGTTGTTAAGAAGTTTAAATTACCTTTTCTTCATGATCAATCTATCCGTAAGAATGTCTATGGTTATGGAAGATTACAAGAAGGTACGGAAAAGAAATTAAAATAAAACGGGTATAAGATTTATTAACTAAAAATTTTGTGATCGACAAATGTTAACCTACTAATTAGAAAACTATCTAAATATACAGAGTAAATGAAACTTTTGTACAGTGAACTCTTATTGTACGAGTATAATACATTTAAATGGAATTAGTATTGAAGTGAAAAGTGTTATCGAATGTCTTATAGCTTAGATAGTATCTGGAATTGCTTGCTAGTTTGCTAGATGAAGAAAGGGCTTGTAGATCTAGGAGAATTTTTAGTCATCCCATTTTGGAAATTGTGTTTCATCAACAAAAATACTGAAGCCCTCTTTCTTCCGTCCTGTTTCGGACGCTGTCGTTGTACTGTTGTGTTGCGGTGATCTGGTCGGAGGCTGTGAAGGTGGAGGTCGATTTGGTGGAACAGGTGGTTTTGGAGGAGGCTGCTGCAGACGCAGTGGTGACGTATTTGTTGTATTGGTATTATTAGACCACGATTGATTGATGTCTATCGTATCCCAAGTGTTATAGTGATTTGATTGTGACCAACTATCTTCAGCCATTCTGTTCTCGTAACCATGCTGATCCCAAACTGCTGTTTGTTCGTGATCGTTAACCTAAATAATATTTAATATTAGTTTAATACAAGGTCGCTTTATCTAATTAAATTTAATTAATAGAAGCGATTTATATTATAAATATTGCAATATTTACATGTTGTGTAACGTAAGTCTGATCCACTGTGAGTTCAATCTCTTCAGTAGGATTTTCCAGGCTGCTGTGCGTTATTCCATAATAGAAATACATAATTAAACCTAAAGTCATCCAAATTGTGAATCTTACGAGCGTAAGAATGCTTAGCTTAAATATCAAGTACATATTAACAGTAATTGCGATTGCTGGAATGAACGGAAGTCCTGGAGTAAGAAAAGCCAAAGCATATCTAAAAATAATATTCAATCAAATTAAAATTCATATAATTCTTTTAAAATTTATACCTGTTTTGAGGCTGTCGGGATATTATCAATAGTATCACAAAAATGCATATCACTAGAGCTGTAAACACGAATCCGGCAAAAGTACCGGACCAACCGATTGCTGCGAATAAATCCAGCAAGAATACGAATATATACATGATGCCTACAAGTTTTGTAACGTACATGCCTAGAAATGAAATAATATATTTAATGTAAATTAAAATATTATTTAAATTATATTTACAAACCGCTTTCATGTGTGGCTGGTCCTGGATTAACCCATGGAAATAAGCCTGGACACAAATAGGCATATTCTTGTAATTTTCGTCCAATTAAACTTACACCGATTGTATCAAAAGCTGTTGCACTTCCAGTTGGCCCCGTTGGGGCACCATGAACACTTCCATAGAACTTGTTCTCTGATCGATCAGATACCAAAAATTGATCATCCCTACCCAAATATCCCTCGGGACTGTCATCTATAAATGAATCATCTGAATCTGGGGATCCTCGTGTTACACGTTTTATGGTAAAGTTTTTCTTTGTGGCTATTTCGGCTGTAAGTGCGCTCGGATCTGGAGTACTTGGCGGCTGTGGAGTTCGTAATTGTGCTGGAAGAAGGTCTACGAGCGAAGTGCTATGTGGCTGATATCGTAGAATTAGAACACATGTCGATACAAGGGTATATGCCAGTAAGGTTCCAATTGACATCATTTCAACTAAGATTTCTAGACGAACTGTAAGCGCAACAATAGCTGCAGCTAAACCACTACCTATTGTTGCTATTCCTGGAGCATTCGTACGTTCCCATAAATGAGACAATTGCCTAAGAAGGGTGAAAAAAAAAGAAAATTATAGAAAAATTCATATTGCAAAAGATTTTGAATTTGTTTACTTAAATATAAGGCCATCCTGGGCCATTGCGTATATAACTCTTGGCATTGGAAACATTGACCCGAACATTGCTACTGAAAGACCAGCAGTTGCACCGACTGCTACTATTGCTCTACATTTTGGCGCTCCAGCGTATGTCCACATTTGCACTAGTGCAGATCCTTGATCAATGTGGTCATAGGGCACTAAAATTAATAAAATATTGAGAAAATTATAAGTTCTTGTGTCTCAAAAAGTAGTCTATTTTAGTCTACTTTAGCCTGTATCAACTTCTGTAAAAAAATCTCCTAAACAAAAGCTCTAGGCAGGAAGTTTCCGTAGTGTAGTGGTTATCACGTGTGCTTCACACGCACAAGGTCCCCGGTTCGAACCCGGGCGGAAACATCTGCAGGATTTAAGGGGGATCTACATCTTTTTTTCTCTTGCTTGTCTAGAAGTCATTTTTCATGAGTGATTTTCGGCATTAGCTTTTGTGTACCTTATTCAGGGTATTGTCAAGTATTTTTAAACTACTTATTAATTAAATAAGTATTGATCTGTTTTTCTATTTTTAATCTGAAGGAAATTCTTGGTTATTCCTAGCTTTTTAGCAAAAAAAAAAACTGTATTACGTGGCCAATTGAAACTGATAAAAATAAGCCCTGCTAGCGTTAGCATGAAAAATCTGCAAAATTTAATTAACACAGTTTACTAATTTGCTTTAAAAGCAAATTTGGACGGATTTGGATCTAAGAAGTTATTCAATACAATAATTAACATAAATAGCATTGTAAAGAGTTGATAGAATAGAGCAATATTTAAAAAATATACTATTGGAAAAAGAATAACGATCTAAAAATATTTAAATATACTTTCATTATTTTACTATGATTCGATCAAAATACAAAGTAAAAAAGTTTACTCGATATTTATTAACATTATTAATAAAATTAACTTTACTGTATATGCGTATAATTTTTATTTTTATTTTTTAAGATTCAGGTTAAAAGTTTAATTAAAAATCAAAATAAATATTTTTGGTGAAGTTAAAAATAATAAAAGAAAATAAAAAAGTATAAAGTGAAATTTATTTAAGAGAGGAAGTAAATTGCGCCTTTTGTTGAGGGAGTCAAATTAAGAAAAGGATGATAATGAAGTGTTGAAAACGACCTTTGAATATAATTAGGTCTTATATTCTTTACTTTGACTGATCTAATTAACTTTGAAGTGGAATTTATAATCTTATTCGACAGGAAACTTTTATTTTAAGAATATTAACTTTTAAGGGAGTGAGTGTTCAGAGTTTTAACGAATTAATTCCTTTCAAGTTTTTCAAACATACCCACAAGAGTTAATACAAAACTGCTGGTCACGTAGGCAATCAGAACGATTACAAGTGAACCGACAATGGCCTTCGGTATACTCTTCTGAGGACTGTGGGCCTCCTCTCCGGTAGTAGCGATTATATCAAAACCAATGAAGGCATAAAAGCAAGTGGCTGCCCCTGTAAACACCTGAAAGGAAAAGAAAACAAAAAAAAATGTTAAGATTTGAATGGGTAGTAAGTTATGGGTTGACAAACCAATTGCTAATGGTAGCCTAGCCTTACTTACCCCGCTCCAACCGTAAGGAAGGAAACCTTGGTGTTCCACCCAAGTGTCGGTGTCCACATAAAACATCCCGGCGGTCATAATGAACACCCAAGCAGCGAAATTTATTACGTTAAGGGTATTGTTGAAGATGACTGATTTGCTGGCACCCAGTGCTAGGACGAACGTCATCAGCAAAGTTATAGCAAAAGCTACGAAGTCGGGTGCTCTACCTGTGCACGATTTGGAAAAAAAGGCGTTATATCAATGCATGATGGATTGTTGCTAGGAGTAAATTGGTCGTCATTAGGACGTTCGCATTAGGCCACTTACCAAATATCGTTCCGACCGACTCCGCTATACTCCTGTCGATTGCTCCCCCCGTCAGGGAATCGAAGCTCGCACTCAGTGCACAGGCACAGGCACTTGTTCCTGCAAAATTATATATCACTATTAAATTTTCGTTTTATGTCTCAATATTCTGTTAAAAATCTATTATTGAATTTATTGCTTTTGTAGTAGGAGGAAAAAGTAGATATTGTCAGTATTTTTTGATAGTTTTAAAATTAGATAATTTATAGCTTAATTTTTTATAGTATTATAGCTAAATCAAGAACGTACATAACAAATAAAAAGTCACTTTCTTCCGAGGCGAAGTTCTAACTTTCTCTTAGAATGCATGGAATTTTTTAAAATTCATTTCTAAAAGGGATGAAAAGCGCATATAGCATCTATTTTTGGAAAATCTTTAATATATATACTGATTACAATTAAAAATGACTACTTTACTTAAAAATACGACTTTAAAAAATGTGGAAAATAACCTGCTTTTTCAACATTTTGCCTACAAGCGTGGAAAATTAATGTAAAGAATTAGTTTAAGATGAAGTTATACATTTATAAGGACCCTATGCATTATTTTAATAATTCTAGTTTTCTGACGATAGAGAATCCTTGGTATATATTTGACCTGTTTTAAACATTTTAATCTTAGCTCTAAGATGAAAGGATTTGGCACATAAGTCTAATAATTATCAACTCTAAGTACCATCGAAAAGCACATTCATTTCTTCCATATTCTTGGAAGTTAAAGGAGCTTAGTTTTAATTTAAGGTACTTTGCTCGTTTTACCACACACCGCATCTAACCGCGACACAACATGACAACATCTTTCCATATAAGTCTTTGAAATTAGGTATTAATCATAGAATTAATTAAGCCGTCGTGTTGTCCCCTTGTATGCAAACACCCAAATAAATCGAGCATATATGTTTTCAAGTCAGATCATCTTTAGCTCTTGATGTAGCGACTAAAAGAATTAGAAACGCCCTCGTTACTTCTACATGCCGTGTAATGAAACAACTTACCCCAAAGCACGAAAGCTAGCTCATTACTTAATTTAATAAGTCGCATCGTCTTGAAAGGGGTAGTACATGGAGGCTAGGATTCTATTAGCTCATTAAGTAGAACGACTATAAAAACAAACTCAAATTATTGCTAAAGGAGTTGATGCACACAAAGATAATTAATTAGTAAATTGTTTGATGCATATAAATTTTTCGTAACTTAGAAGAAATTAATAATTTTTATAACATAACATCAATAATATTTTCTAGAACTCTATATCATTTGCTTAATTATACACGTTCTCAAAAAATACATGTAAAAGGAACTACTGACTTCAGGCATTTCTATTCTTAAAATTTTCTTAAATTATGGATTCTTTCATAACTTTAACTTTGAGTTTGGTCGCGTTTAAAAAAATTTAAAGAAAAATTTTTTTATATGAATTATCTACAACTAGAAATAATATTTTGGAGTCTGGTATTTGGATTATTATTTAATAATACTATTAAATATGTTAATCTTAATCATAAAATATACAAGAATTTTCATTTCATTCGTATACCATTTTGTTGTTTATCCTCAAAGATGTACAAATAATTTTATAATATCGCATTAATATAAAAACAACGAATGATGAATTAAATTGCGAACATCTAAACACATGTGAACGAATATTCACGGAATAAATAAAATATTTATGAATCCACGATAGATTATGATTAATGATGCCCTACACCTCAGTCTTATAGGGTCATAATAAATTCCATGAATCCTTTTGAAAAAGCTAATAATTTATGAGAAAATCTAGAATAATTTTTCAATAAATAAGACTGATAGGATTCTTGTATTATATACATGGGCTAATTGAAGTCTTACATTGATAGTATTAAAAGCGTTGAGGCACGTGAAGTATCCTTTCTCAATAAATATTCCTTTACAGTCTAGCCATTAAATGATTTTTAAATGTTAAGAGCATCTATTGTTATAATTGAGGAGAATGTACATTTATAAATTGATTCATTAATCATTAGTCTTCACTTAGACAATCGCATTTATTATAGACTTCGGTAAAATGAGAAGGAATTTTAAAGTCATCAACAAGTATCTAAGAGGTATATTGTCCCAAAAAGGCTTTGTCGATTAATTATGGGACTTGGACATGGATAGTTAGCCTTTTTGTTCAGAAATTAAATTCATTCCCTTTGAACATGATTGGGAGATACACGACACCCATTTAGGAAAATCTCCCCGGTGGGTTATTTAAGATTCAATCAGAAATCGATAGAACCATTACTCACCTATTAAATATTCTAAAATCATGTTCCATCCTATAACAAAGGCGACGAATTCACCCACCGTCACGTATGAGTACATGTATGCTGAACCGGATGTGTGAGGAACCCGGACGCCGAATTCAGCATAACAGGCGCCTGAAATGATCACGATTTATTGGGTTAATTACCTTTAGTAGAGAATATGGTTCTGAAGCTCTTTTCCCTATTTTGGAAGAGGAACGTTAGCACGTAGACGTCAGAACACTCACCTGAGAAAATGCTTGCGATAGCAGCAATAAAAAAACTTAGAACTACACCTGGTCCTGCGATGTTCTTGGCCACCATTCCTGCAACCAGGTACATGCCAGTGCCACAACATGAACCAATGCCCAGCGATGTTAGGTCTAATGTAGTCAGACATTTCTGAAGGATTTCTCAGATTTTATTAGCTTATATCAGTAGAAAATTTGTGATTCTAATATGAATTGTCTATCAGATAGACGAGCATATAAAAAAGAGAATATATCAGCAAAAATTCTACAAAGGTTGTGTAAGACATCACCCTAAAATTTAAAAATGGGGTAAAGACAAATGAATGGGAAAATCGGTGAAAGTTTTCAGTTTAAAATCAAATTGTTATCACTCCAAAGAGGGTAAAAAATTATAATGGTTTATGTGGTCAAAGGGGTTAACGAATGATAAAATTAATATTAGATATATCTGATAAGGTTATTACCTTGAGGCTTTTAGAGTTCGGTAAGAATTTTAAAAATAAATAGAATGTATGTAAATGACCCCTAGTTTTCTATTGAAAATCGTGCATTCTAAAGGGATAAAGATTTAAAAAAGGATAATTGTGTAGTAATTGATTTGCCAAAAATTTCTATTAAAATAATATTCCTTCTAAATATTTAGAAGTTGCTATTACAAACCGTCAGTTTAGGTTTTGTGCTTCTCGGATCCTCACCCTGGAGGCTTCGCAAGTCTTTCGTCCTGATAAGTTTGGAGAACAGCGCCACTCCGGAGCCACCGCCGGGCATTGGAAATGAAAACTTCATTTTATCTGGAAACAGGAAAAAAGGACATTATTTTTGTTATCCCTTCAGATATTTTAAAAGCAGGCTTCAGGCCGAGACGCCAACTGCTTCCCTCGTTTTTTTTTTTTTTTAATTGCAATCTAAAATCTCTCGACTAGCAAGAACCAAGATTTTTAGTTCAAACTCCGAACCGTGAAAAACATCTGGATAAGAATTATATTTTTTCCTCTTCGTATTCTATGTTTTTTTTTTTTCTTTTTAAATTCAAATTATTTTTTTCCTTTTCGCAAAGTTTATTTCCTTGTAAAAACTTTTCTCTCCCACAGTGAAGATTTATTGACGGAATTTTCGTGGGGTAGTTCATAGGTAACATCGTCATTTATTCAGTTCCCTGCTCCTTTCCTGCATGAGAATGTAATGATGGAAGTATTGTTCCTGCGGGAACTGATGCATTCTTCTGATTTGTTTCCAACCCATAATTTTCTTCTTCCTTATTTGAGCTATTTTTTTTTTTCTTTTTTCTATTTTATGCTATTGCATGCACTCGTGTTTTATAAAATTGGAACTCAATAGGAGAGCGACAGTACAACTAACTTCAACAAATTTTCAGTTGCAGGTATCACGTTGATCTGATAAAACATTTTCTATGGAAAGCCTCAGAAATCAACAGAATGCACTCGTGTGTAGAATGGACGAAAATTCAGGTGAAATAGGCTGCAATCGAGATGGTGTCTTTTTGTTCTATACCTAATTTCTTAAATATCAGCTTAAATATGAAAGGTGTAATGTTCATGCTTTGACTATGATATCAAGCACTTAGATTTCATGAAATTTTATGTTCTGCAAATTTAGCAAAATGTGCATAAATCACATTCTGTCTCCAAACCTTTTTCAATTTGTTTCTAATTGCATTTAAAGTTAAAATAGTTTGAAAAGCATGGCCTTGAATAACCCATGAATGGAAAATGTGTTGATTGAAAATTATCGTGAATCTTAGGGGATTTATTCTAAAGTTTTAAAATTTTTAGTTAAAAATTTTCTACCTGCATAGTGTACATTACTATAAAACTAAACTTTAGAGTATGTTTTACATTTTCTGCTAAAATATCGATTTCTTAGTACACTAAACTCAGACTATTACAGGTAAAAACTTGCAAATTATCAAAAAAAAGGAAATCATGGGTGGTAGTTAAGTGTAATTGTAACATGTAAGGAATTGCACCTATTGTATTGGCCCCACAGAGAAGATTTTATTATATGTGTCTCTAAGGGTTTTCAAGTGCTACCATGGACATTAAATATGCAGTTCACTGGGCATTTAATCTGCTGCTGCTAGGAAATGACTTTCATCGCCCGTATCAACAGGTGAAATATTCAAAGCGGCGGAGAATTTTTTCTTCTTTTTATGGCTCCATTGAATTCATTTACCATTCACCGGGGTGTCCCCGGCAGTGTTGTAGTCTTCAATAAAGCAATAATTGACAGCTTACTGAACTTGAATAGAAGTAAATTAAGCGAAATACTGGGGTTCAAATTACATTTTAAAGTGATAGTCCTTTAACTGATACGGGTGATAATATTTTCAAAGAAAATTTTATTCATACTTTCGTTAATACACGTTCTTTTTTCCATCCTATTAGAGATTTTATAGGGTTCAATAGTTCAAAATTGTATTGTATGTTATTGGGTCACAAATACCCTACAACAGTCCTTACTTTTGCCATAAGTTTGGAAATAGAAATGGATGTATTGTTATGTATGTTTACTAAAGCATAACATGATATATCAAGCTAAGATAAAAAACTAAGAAAATTCCAAACTATTCAATGTCACTATATCCTGCACCGGCTGGTCTTTTTTTAAATAAATCACCTTGTATAAAGAAAATTAATATTTTCTTAAATTATCCTTAGATGGCTAATTATGTAAAAATTCAAACACGTTACGCTTCCCATTAATTTGATTTTCAGATTAAATCAATTTCCTCTCCCTCAATTTTTGGATTTAATTAAATTTTCCATAGATGAAGATTTTAATTGCGAAAAATCTTTTAAACGACTCTATATTTTATATACACTTATCTACAAACAACAATTATTTAATTTTCATATAGTGATTATGCTCCACCCTTCAGAATAAATTAATTTTTATGACGTTCTAATATCATGAACTGAGTAAGTGGAGGACATGTAGGTCGAAGGTGTTCTTGCATTTTCCATTAATATTAAGGCTTTCGTTAAATATAAACGTTTCAGGAGTCTTTTGTTATGATCGTGACCGAGCACCATGTTAATTATACAACAAGGTCGATTTAAATATACTCTTAGCGTCATATTAATTTTGATTAAACCTGCGACAGATGTGAGAATAGGGCTTCCACAGCTGCATGAATTATTAGTACGTTCGCATTGTATGATGATTTATTGGACATAAAATATACACCAAGGACGGATTATATCATGTTTTATGTTTTTACATGCAGTCCGTTTTCTTTTTTAAAAAGGTTTTAAGATAATTTTAATATGTTTATATTGGTCTCGACGATTTCTCTATTTTATAGGGAAAGAAAATTTAATTTTTAATAACAATTGTTTGAAGAAAGTTTATGAGAATCATATAATATACATATTTAATTTAGTTTTCTCGAGCGTATTAAATATTTATGTATATATTTGGTTCCTTCTCCATATGTGCCCTTGAATTTTATCCTTTCTTAATAAGCATTTCATATTTATAGATATGAAAAGGGATAGAAAAGAAATGTGGTCATATTTTGTTCTTATTTCTATTTTATTAAGTAGATTTCATGATTTCGAGAAAATATCGTTGATTTACAGTACTATTTTTAAAGCGCATATACGGAAAACAAGAGGGATCGATGGAAGTATTTCGCCCACTTTAAATTATAAAGAATGAAATTTATCTTTTCGATTGGTATCTACCATTTGGGCTTTTTTTCGTGTAGAAATAATTCCCCGATCAATAATTCGTATACCCATAAATTAAAATAAAGAAGTCAAAGTTCACAAGGCATTTAATGAGAAATACGCAGTACTTTTGTAAATCTTCTAAATGTCTTCTTATTATGAGAGTTCTCATTTATCATGTCTTTGTAAGATTAGGTATAGGCTCTTTAAGTCTGTTGCATTTAAGGTAATATAATTTTCACTTTATTAGTATTACATTTATTCACTATTTTGCATTAAAATATTTTTTAAATGTGATATTAAATGAAATGGGGAAATGTGTATGTGTTTTTCCTTTTTTTATAATTTTATTTGATTTATTTAATAAAATTACAAGTTGCATTTTAGCCCTTTTTTCGAAATTATTAAAATATACAATAAATAAATAAACTGGTTAATTGTAAGTTGTATTCCTGCGCGGGTAGTCCAATACACGAGGTAATAGTAGATCTCTCATTATAGTGATATACTGATTTATACATCTTTGAATACATTTTATTCTAGAACTTTTTATTAAGGAAACCTTCGATATCGAATGATCCAAGCCCTTTCATTATGAGTGTCTTTTTTTTTTCTGTTGATGAGAAGATGTAGATAATTTCATACAATTACTTATCTAAAAATTATAGGGCAAATACTCGTGAATATGTCCTATTTATTTATTACTACCCGGTTTTACAGATTACCTAAATTACACTAGACAAAGAATTACTAACTCAAAAGCAAGTTATGTGGATAGCAACGGCCTGTATATACTGAAAACTGTCTAAACAAAATCGTCCATTGAAATTATCCATTTTAAATGTTATTTTGCTATTTTTATGATACTTCAAATTTTAAATCCCGCCTCAGTATTACTAGTCGCAAACTTTTCAAATGTTGTTGGAGTGCCACTCGTCCCATGTGAATGTAGTGCACTATACCAATTTGGAAAAAAAGTCGCTATAAAAGTAGAAGAAGTTACCAACGAGCGGCGAGTTTCCCCATTAGAAGTTGACTTGGTGCCGCCTGAATTCGAGGACTGTTCTGGCATTGAGTGCCCATTTAAATTGTGCCCTAATGGCGGTAAGTGGTGGAATTACGTGAAGTCCATTTATATGACACTCGACTTTCGCTGAGACAATTGAATGTTAAAAAATCGAGTCACGTACCGCTGATGAAATTCATTCTGTGCCCATCCCCGACCTGCCATTCATAAAAGTGTCCTGTGAGCAACAGGACCGAATGTGGACGTATGCAAATTTAATGCAATTACGCTGTACGCCGATGGAATGGTAAAAGTAAGGATCGATTAGGGGTTGCTAAAACGGTCTTAAGTAACCTAAAATTCAACAACACCTGAGATTGCTTGCCACAGTAAAATATTTTAAACCTTTCGAATTCTCTTAAGGTATATAAACCCTCAATACAGACACATTTGAAGGGTAAAAAAGCCTTTACAATAGGCAGAACTAAGGTATAGTATACACAGAGTATACATATCAATATATATTTAAAGGATATTTATATTAATTGATATCGATATCTTCTAGCTATGTGAAACAAATTGAACTTAGCAACATCTTCAAGCAACTGGCTAAACAAAATTATTTCTAAATAAACTATATTACTCTTATACCTTCTTCAGGTCAAACTAGATAGAAATAGCTCGCTATAACTCTACTATTATTAGCAGCTTTAAAATAACTGAATATAAAGAAGGATTTAAGATTTCTGTGCTGTGTCCGTGCAGAATGTAGATCACTATGTTTAAATATTTATAAGAAATTATAGTATTATTATTTTTGTAAATTCACTGGAATAAAATTAAGATATTTTAAAAAGCAATTATAGAACCGTCAAAGTTATACTACGATTTTCTTTTCTAGAATAATAAAATCTTAATTACAATTTATTTCATAGAAAAGGGTAGTCTTTATATTCGGTCGTTTTCCTAACTTCTTTTCACCCTGTTTATAATTTATATTCACAAATTCCCTTTATGGTCTATCGTCAGCTTTCTCTAGTATGTAGAGAATTAGAATCATATTGCAGCATCAGCTTTTATATCCCTATAAAACGTTCCAGCAGACTCAAGAGGATAATGTCCCTTAATTATATCAAAAGAGTACTCGGGATATAAGAGCTGGAATTAGAGAACTTTTCAAATTCTTCCATGAGTCTAGATGAAAGCGTATGTTCTGCTGGGTCAACTTTCACCGGGCAACTATACTCTCTCCCGAATTTCTTGGAAACGGACAACACTCAAAAGAGCCCTACCGACCATGTCGGACTCCTTTATGTGTGACCTCAGCAACTAGGAAGCGTTTATGACGTGATTAAAGGAAAACAGCAACTGCCGTCCAGATAAACCAAGTGCAAATTGGAGCACTTGTTTGTTGAAAATGCGTCAACATTTCATCATCGTGCCTCCACAATGGTCGTGCATATAAAGCCTCTAGAAATAAACTTAGTCCGTGTTCTCTAGGTGCACGTCTCAAAAGGTGTTTCTAAAGCTGCTGTGGTTAGACTATAATTAGCCCAAATTATTTATTTCAACTGCTTTTAGCGCATAGAGGATTTTAAATCTATGGATGAGGATTTTGCTAGATATAACGAATTTCAAAAGCTTTCTCTATAGAAGTCGAAGGTTTTACAAAAGGTGTCTGGGGATTTATTTGTAGAACAAAACTGATTCCAAGATCCACTTTGGTCAAAAGTTTTTTACTTAGCAATGAGTAAAAATCGGATACAGCCTCTACGTCTATCAACTTTTGAATATTTCATTAAAATCCAACAAGAATTAATAAAAATCAATAGTATGTAATTATATTATTATTTTGAATGGTGGTCTAGAAGAGGCTTCTGATTAGAATTTTTGGAATATTATTAAGGAAATTAAAGTAAATGAAACTAGTATTTTTCGTCTATAATATCAAATATAATATAATATTTTTCTTTTAGTGTCTTTTAATTTGTATAAAAAATCATTTAATATTAAAATTATATTATTTTGGTAGAGAATTTTTTCTCAGTGTAATTTTCTCGGAAACTTCTAACCCGATCTAGATAAAATTTTTCCCAGCTAATTCGAAAGGAAGTCCTGAAATTAGCAGCAGTAAGGTTTTAGCACGGTTATTTCATTGGAAGGGGAATAATGAGAATTTCTTAATGATCGTCAAGATAGAGGTAGTAATTTCATGATAATAAAAGAGGTCGGAATTTTATTTTCGTCTGAATTGTTTTTATAAATTTTTCTGACGTGTTGACTCCTCTAGTAGGGCTTTAAAACAACAACTGAAAATGTATATGAGTAAACAGACGGTGTGGGAAGAGACAGCATTAATTTATAAAAGCATAACGTAAATCAACAGTTCCCACGAATAATTTAATTCAATTTAATCATAACAACAAGGGACGGTCATACATCCGAATAAAAACAGGACTAACGAACCGTCGACGGAGCATTTGCTCCGCATGGCCATGTGATGGTGCCTCGTATCCTCCTGTAAGGATTATACACAGGCAGCATCCCGGGTCCTGCTGAGGGAGCATGTCGCCAGTGTCCTTGGGGCGTGAATTAAATTGGATAACTCCGTTAACATTGTTTTCATTCCATTAGAGGGCGTCTTTAATGCCTTCAAATATTTTGAAGACAGGGCCAAAGAGAGAGTTACCTTGTGGGACCGGGACCAGCCCCTGTTTCATATTCATTCCTTTATCGTGAGAATATCCCAGAGGACGTCGCACTCGCGTAAGGCTTCATCATCGGCACTGGTTTCGTGTTATTCCTTTAAAATTCAGATCGCCGCGAATTGACTTTGTTTATTTATACATTGGAACAGGTGCTTCTACTCACATAACATTCTAACATTTTGAAATCGTGAAATATTCGATGTATTTACGCACGTTACGTTGAATAGACTATACGACCCGAGTTCGTAGGTACGAGGAAAAAGGTCAGATAAATGTCCCGCGGCTCTTTAAAGCTGAATTATGCTTTGGAATGAATGCTTTTAAATTATTATTATGGGAATGGGAAAGAGAATGTTTGTTCCATGAGACAATTTTTATATAACTTCTTTTTTTTTAAGAGAGTTCTGATTACCTTCTTTGGATTTGGCGGTGGCAGTGGATGTTTCTTACTGGGTGTTGTTCCCTGCAGACCTTCCTTTTAAGCCAGTAACATCCCCCGTCGTTCTCATTAAGGATACCTGAGGATGATAAATTGAACGCACATTTATTATGAAAATTTTCTGAAGATTTTTACATTTATCAACAAAAGAAAAAAAATCCTACATAGAGTTGGGTAATCATAAACTCTCATTTTTAAATGGGCCACGTTTAGTTGAAAAATTAATAGAGGGTATACAGTGAGCGTTGTATGTACAGATAGACTCAATAAAATAAATAACGTCGGAGTACCTGGGGCATTCTATAAAATATTGACCAGTAGCATGGAAATAGCTTCCTTTGGGAATATATTACATACCAAAAGTACATGTACATACTACCAGAAATATGGACAACTAAAGTTTTGCCTAACAAATAAAAATTGTCGTAAAACCTAGAACATACAACCAGTTTCTTATTTTCTTAATATATTCAATAAATTTAAATAAAATAGTCACACCTAATCCTTATTATCTTCTTCTTATAAAGGAAGATGGTAATGCGTCCTCAGAAATACTTTTAAAATTTGTAAGTTAAACTTCAGTAGGATAGCCACAAGAATTTGAAAACTAGTTGATACTTTCTTTCTAATTAGTCCCAATTATACCTTGAATACAAATGGCTTAATTAAAGTAAAACTTTATACTCTCAATGAGATAGTACAGGACTAGGTCTACAGCTAGGTCCTCTACTCTTCGTTAAATGCAAGACTCCTTAAATTTTCTGACCTACATTCGTACATTTACGTACTAGGACAAGGACTTATTTTTTACCTAATGGATGCAACACCAGGCCATCATATAGAAATTACAAGTTCAATCCCCATGATTGAAGAACTCTGATTTAATAAAAAGGAAAAATTGCATTTATTTAAAAATTAAAAACTATCACTATAAAAAGTGATTTAGTTTTAATTCTAGTTAAATATTAGACTATTAGCTAAAATCAATATAAGGAATCGCTTTAGAAATAATTCAATCAATTTAACAATTGGAGAAGTTATTAAAAGACCTGCATTTTCGGTTTCTAGTAAAACCAACAACTTTAAAAAATCCTATATTATTTTCAATTTATTGCAGTGCTTGAACTGCATTGAGGAATGTATGAACTGCACCCAAATTCAATCAATTTCCGACATGTCGTCCTCCATCATTTCCAACTCCAACTTCTATTTCCACTTAAAGGACATCAATAGTGTGTTTTTCATGAAAATTACATTGCTTTTCCAGTGAACCAGTCCCGAGGAAAGGAAAAGGAAATAAACACTGCATTCGGTAATACACTGCAACGTCAGGAATCGTTATTTAGACAACTTGTTGCAATTCTAACCGATGAAATTTCTATGTATTTTAAATTTGTGGTGTACAGGCCTCATGCGCTATTTTGATGGTGAACAAACATAATTTTGTCTGTTAAAAGAAATGGTAAATTATAAGTCAACAAAACCCCAACTGACTGCTGAATAAACCAAAATTTCGTTTTACCAAGGTTTAATTTGGACAGCGCGGTAAGAGAATCAACTGACCAAATGCACCACTGGTCACGTGTTGGTTCCCATTCCATTGGCAAAGAATAAATATTTTTTGCGCGGTTTTTGTTCCCTTGGACAATACAGGCGACTAATCAATTTTTTTTCCTCAAGGGGAAAGTCAGGATCCAAGTCCCTAATCCAAAAATACCTTTCCACGGGATATGAAATTTTTGGCAATCAAAGAAGGTTGGGTCTCTGACGTCAAGAGTAAAGGGAGACCTGGCACTTAAGGCCCCTTTGAAAGGGGTGAAGCTGGTACGATTTGGAAAAATTTCATGAATGTGAATAGTACTACATATGTATAAGGAGATTTTTTTTCTAATTTTAACCTTAAGCTAGGAAAACATGGGCAAATATTTTTGAAACCTTATTGATCCCATATCTTCGAGTGCTATGATGTTATCGATCGATAGATTTGAAATGTAAATTGCGAATACAAGAAAAAGGCCTATATTTGGTGCATATAGTGTACATTTACATTCTTTAAGTGTAAAATAAAAGTATTTATTATTTTAAACAAACCACTACAAGTCAAGAAGATTTATAGGCTAATTTTAAATGAAACTATAACTTGGTAATAACCAAATTTCCGTAACAAATTTTCTAATTCCATTTGTGTAAAGTCATTAAAGCGGGGTTTAGCGCGTGAGTGCTAAAATACACCCACCCTATAAATAATAAAATTAGGCGACTCACGGCTCTATCAAGGTAAAAATAAATTCCACCACGTTTGGTCATATTTTCAAGAGAACAAGCGCCGCATTTTTACGGACTGTAAATTATCGTTGTTGTAATTACCATTGAGTAGAAAATTGTCTTTACTGACAGTGAAAGTCCTTAGAAGTTTATCAGATTATTGCGTTGTCTTGCCCCATTTTAAAGAAAATTCACTTTATTGTCGCATTAAGATAAGCTTATGGACAGCACAGGGCTTATTCTGAAAAGTGCCAGCCTCCAGATGTCCAAAATTACAATACTATCAAAATTACACGAAACGGTAATTTTTATGGGTATATAAAGTTCTTTCCTAGAATTCGTTGTGCAGATTTCGTGCTATTAGTAGATGAAATTTATGGTTGCATAGTGTTAATTAAAGATTTAAAAGGTTTGAGAACATCTTTTAGGTATAAAAATCGCCTTTTAGTAACAAAAATAATATACACTTTATCGATTTCCATTTATTTTTTCATTCTAAGACGTCACGTCAAGATGGTACATACTTTAAGTTATTTTTAGATTTTTAAGTTTAAAATACGATCGATATACACAAAAATTAGTTATAATTTTATTAAAAGTATAAATAAACAAACAAATAAAAAAAAAGTAAACAAAAAAATTATAATATTCTGACAAATACTACAAATTTTTTATTTTCGTTATTGAGGATAATTTTTCTTATTTTTAAAACTCTTTTTTATAAATAAGCAAAGTCTTTGAAAATTTTATAATTTGTTATAAAAAAATATATTAAAAGTATGATATCAAATTGTGAAACTTAAATTCAGTTTCAATTCACATTATTTATTTAAGAAAATATTCGGTATTCGGTTATAGTCTGTAATTAATTTTATATAAGAATTGTTTTACCTTCGTCAACCAGCCCAAAAGTTTGTATATATGTACGTTTGTAAATTGTGTAAAATATTAATTCATGCCTTACTTCATAAAAATTCCCTGTTGAAGTTCCTATCATTATTTAAATATTGAAACTATTCGTATTTAACGTTTCACCACAACCTATTCCAGAATGAAGAAGGTATTTCATTATTACCCAAATGAATTGCCGCCAGCCGCAACGGTGGGCTGGCTCTACCTACTTCTCTAAACCTTTGAAAGGAATATGGTTAATTAATAAAGTTCTATATAATTAATTATTTGCCAAATATATGAAAAGACATGAAAATACCATTTCGTCTATGTCTTTTTTTTATTTGTTTTTTTTTTCTTTTTTGTCGTAAACTGTATATGAAAGATTTTTTAGAATAAATTTCTCGGAAATGTTTTTTAATCAGTGTACTCCAATTAAAATCATCAAAGACGGAATAATTTTTTATTTGTTTATTTATTTTTTTTTTGAATAGTGTCAATATAAAATGATTTTGGAACATGACTATAAATATTTCAAATGATCGTTTTTCATGTTGTAAATAAATTCATTGTACAGAATAAATACAATAAAATATTCAAAGTTTCTCTTTTTTCATTGGTGTATATTCCCGTTGAATAGAGTTCGTCATTTTTCTTTCTAGAAATGTAATGTTGAGAAGGAATCGTGTTTAAGGTATATTAAGGAAACCACAATTCATTGCATGATTACATCGCAATAAAAGCGTTTAGAAGTGATTACGAGCCAGCAAAAACACGTTTCCGGCGCGCCACATTCAATCACGAAAATAATTTTCGGATATCAGGTATAGATGGTAGCATTTTGACACAGTATATAATAACATTGAATACCAATACTCTAGATAGCACGTTAATTAGATAGAAAAAGGGATTGTCGGGGGTATTGTCGTTTCGGTTCGATTCATTACATATAATAATATAATTTCGTTAAATTTTCCTGATTACGGCCTTGTCAAAATCTCGAATATGTCCTTTTCCGTGCGTCATGCTGACTAGGAAAATCAATGGGGGGGAAAAATATGAGTTGATGGCACCCATCACAACAAATCCCAATAACGCAAGACCCTTTATGAATTATGGTGATAGACGAAGGAATGCCAGAAAACGTGAAAACTTTATTGGAAAAAAAATATATATATATATATGAGAAAAACCTAGACACCTCGGATTGACTGAAATGGATGTTACTATTACGATTTAGGTAGGCTGATGAATCTGATGAAAATTAATGATGTTCTCCCCTCGGCACCCACATGCTGGCATATGTATAATGTCATATCCGGGATAAGACACCTTTCCTTATTCAGTTGTTCGGGTCAGTCGTCTTTTACCTTCATTACTACTCTTCCTGTGAGAACCATGTGTTCTACTTGCTTCCTTTTACACTAGGAATTTGTCATTCGTATAAGGGAGAATTCATTGGTCTATTTGGAATTAATTCCATAAATAAGTAGATATTGCAATGGTAATTATATTATTTAAAATCAGATGAGTAGATGCATGATTTATAAGCAATAATATTCTTTATCTTTTAAAAATTGAATCTTTAGTTTTTTGAACTATTTTGCACTTGCAAATTTGTTTTTTCGACGAACTAATCCCTTTAAAACCTGTAGGTGTTTTCTCTTTTCTTTTTTTGAATAAATGGATGTTGTTGTAAGCTTTTTGGTTCTAACTTGGGTATTTTTGATCAAATTTCCGGTTAGTGTTGTTTTCTGAGATCTGCAGAAGGTGCTCTTTAATTTGGTACCCCATTTGCCTGGGTCCGTGGAGTTCGAGATTTTGACCCCAAAAAATCATAGGCTAACCCCTTGGAATTTTTTCGAAAATTTGACGAAATTTGACATGCTCTTTTTTCGACGGCAAATGAAAATGGACGCAAAGAGCTACTCAGAACACTAACCCTTTTTTGGCAGCAGCAATTTTAACACCTGGAATTGAATTTTAAACATGCGAAAAATGCGAATTTTTCCCCATTTTTTTAACAATTGTACTTTCTGTTATAGCATTAAGTAAAATTCTCTTCATAACTTATTTATAAAATTCAAAACATAACTTATTTATTAAAATTCAAAAACTCTTGTTGCTTTTCAGTAAAAGAAAAAACATGTATTTTGAAAATGTGTATTCGAAAAATCTAAAACACTAGGTAAATTACGACGATGATGATGAAAAAAATGAAATAAATAAATAAATAATAAAATGAGGCATTCGTTGAAAATCTCATCATACTAGCGGCTGTTTAAATAATTTTACGCTAGCATAGATATAAGATGAAATTACTTAAAAATTTCTCCTCCTCCAGGAATAGGAATGATGTAAAAATTCTATTAGGGAGTGGCTCCGTGAGACTCTAAGGGAAAATCGAACCGATTCATTTCCAAATATTAAACATTCTTCTAGTGAATAAAACAGGTAAAAAGCGTTCTTGTATTGTAAACATACCAGACGACAGGGAGGAGCAAAGGGTCTATAAATTAATTGACCGACGTGGGTGTAAAACGAAGTAATGCGAATTAAAAGTCTTTTAGAGTTCATTCGCTCCCCGCCTGCGTCGGCCAGTTTAATTAAAACGTGCATGATGCCTTGCTATGAACAGGAATTTTGGGCTCCCTTTTTTTTTTGCTTCCTCGCGCTCGAACAATTTCATTATATACATATACTTTTTTTTTCTTCCTTCTTAATTAAACTTTGAGGAAGGTGTGTTTTTTTTTCAGGGTCTCTGTAGGTAATACCGCCAGGATTAATATCAGCCATGTGACAAAATTCTTGTACTAAAAAAAAAAAAATCTTTGGAGGCAAGAAAATATATGTACAGAGACTGAATTTGAACTTTTATATACACCTGCTGTTCTTTTGGCAGTTTTATAGAGTCTCCTCCGGTGCCTCCAGTTTAAGTACTTTGAGGTTTTTAAGACGTAAAGAAAGAAAAAAAAAAATAAAAAATAAAGTGGATGCCGCCATTTACATGCAAAATTTAGAAGTTCCGAGTACGTACTTTTAATAGACAAATTTTATATGCTCCTTTTTACGTTGCGGAAGGTAAACTTATAAGACTTAATTTTAGTTAGTGATGGATGATTATGTTTTCCTTTCTTGGGTAATTTAAAGCTGATTTTCGATTTTGTTAATAATTTTAAATTGGAAAATGCTAGAATAAATTAGTACGACGTATCAAGTGCGAAAGGAACTCATATGTCGAAAATTCTCTACAAACAATAATAAAATAATTCTATTTAATATATTACATTTGTTAGAAAAGCCTAAATAATTTATTATATGGATACTCTTGTATGCGTTCATTTGTTATTTTGAATGATTATTTACAAAAAGTTGTCGAAATAAAAAATAATATTCACTTTCCTATACCTGCGCGATTTCAAAAGCTAAATTTTATTTAAATTTAATTTTTCACTGTAGCGATTTTTTAAACAAATAGTGCACTATTAGTATACACTTATATTAAGTTAAAACTATTACAAGAATAAACATTTAAAACACACTGATAGCATCATAATTTCAGTTTTACTAAAAAGCATAAACAAATTTTTATTTTTAACTATTCAAATAATTTTTTTTCTTATATAAAAAAGAAAAAAGAAGAAAAAAATGCAAGAAAGGTAAAAAGGCAAAGAAAGTATTTTATAAACAGAAAAAATCAATTAATTCAATTCTCAACAAAACATTTCTACGAAAGTGGTTATTATTATTATTAATTTACGAAAGACTGAATCTACTTTCATCTAATAAATTTTAAATTTTTAAGTGCACTTCATTGATTAAATGTTGCAGTTTCAAGCAATGTTCAATAAAGTGCACAATATATTTCTAATAGTTCTTCATTTATTTTATTTTTATTGTAAATTTTTGGGAATACTTCCTTTGCGTTATGATAAAAAATCGGGCAAATTTCAAGAAGATCGTCTTTCGACTGCTTATACTACTGGAACGATTATATATTTCTTTTTAATAATGTTATGTTCTTGTTACTTCTGCACTTTCAGCACGCTTATAAAAAATCCATTACTAAATTCAACTAAGTTTTTTTATGCCATTTTAAGTGTTATCGGATCTTTTGTGTGCTCAATAAGTCTTATTAAAATTTTAATAAACAGAAAGAAGTTAATAAAAATCTTCAATGAAAGTTTAACTAAGTGGGAAATATTGGTGCGGTCACCATCGAAAATATTTTTTAATATGTTTAACTTATCCTCTATGTTTATAGTGCTATTTAAAATCGTTTATCCTGCTCTTAAAATTCTATATCATATTTGTACAACTTTTGTAAGTCTCCTCAATAAACCATTTTATCAGAGTTTAATAATTATTGTGTCCACGACTTCCTTATATTTTTTCTTTACTATGGTGAACATTTATTATATCTGTTTTTTTATTACCTTTCATCAATACAATTTGATAGGTGAACAAGCAACAAAAAATCACCTATGCAACTTAAAAGGAAAATATGGACGTTATGAAATTCAAATCGATCATCTCATTCAATTACACAAGTGGAATACAAAGACTACTGTGGCATTAAAGGATTTTTTCGAATTTCAATTAATATTTGAAATATTTCTTTCATTTATTGTGATAGTACCCACTTCAATCTATTACATTTTTAATGAGAACGATAAGAGGATGATTATTGTAACAACATTCATCATCTGTCCCACGGCATTCAGCATTTTGTTGACTACAATAATTTTAGATACTGTTGTTAAAAAATCAAAAACACCGATTTTATGCGAACTATGTCATGATGTAAGTATATACTTTGAAAGTGGAAATAAAATTCCATAATTAAAACTATATTATTTTCAGAATGACGATATTTTTTACTTGGGTCTTAAATTAGAAGTTGTTAGTACTCGTGTTGGTGGACTCTTTGATGTGAAAAGGTCTTTATTTTTTACTCTTATTAATTTCTGTATTACATACGTTACACTTTTTATAGAACTTAATAACAAAAAGTATTATAATAATAAAATTATATAAACAAAGGAAAAAAAATTATAAAAATTTTACAACCTGGCGATAAATCGAATCACATACGATTTTTTGAATAGTAACTTCAAATTAATACACTAAATTTGGATTTAATGAGTTTAAAAAAATAAAGATTTAATCTAATAAGATTTAAAATTTAAAATGATTGCTTTTAATATTGCAATTTTATGTGAATTCAATTTAATATGAACATTTAATTTTATAAAACTGAATTTATAAAAATTCCATTTTATTCTACTACGATTGGAAAAGGTTTTTTTTTTTAAAAAACTACAAAATTACAAAGATAAAATGTAAAATTCTATCAATAAAGGCTGTACGCTAACTTTTAAAAACCTTTTATAGTTTGTATACTTTTAAAATCTGTTTATAATTCTTTTATTGGCAAACAATGCAATGTTTTTTTTTTTTAATTGAATTATATCGATTTTAAAATATATTTTTATCAGTATTGACTAACACCTTAAGTGCCCCTGTTCCACTTAAATTCCCGAGGGCTTCACAAAAACTTGCCTTCCACTTCTTGGGATCATGTTCAAATTCAAACTCTCTGAAGACGAATATCTGAAAGGTAGAGGCAATACCTTATTTCCAAAAAGTACGAACGAACGGACAGGTATGCGAAGATAGATCAGGAGAGAAGTCACTTTAACAGGTGAATTTTAATCCCATACTCTTGTTCTTGACCGGTTCCTTCTCTTTCCCCTTCCCACCAACTTATTGTACGTCCAGTATTTGTTTATCCTTTCAGAAATTTAAAGAGAAAAGCCATCCGTTAAAAGTCCTTCGTTGGTTTTAATATCCCTTTCAGACAGGACGACAGTGTGCTGGAGGTTAATAAAGGCTTCAGAAATGTTTGCCATCCTGACTAGTGACACCTTCATAAAAAGGTCAACCTGCTGGAGAAGATCGAGCCTTTGTCTTTCACAAGACAAAAACCATGAGTAACATGCGTTCTTCGTAATATAGTTTAAAGTGTAGGAATTTCTTCCATCCGACCACTCAGAAGGTGTTTTATGAATTTTTCACAGAGTTCATATATGACACCAGATTTAAATTTCACACCTATTGACGCTCCGATTTCCGACCCCCCGAAGGAAATGAGGACGTGCACCAACTTCCTCTTTCATTCATTTCGTCGTTATTTTTTTTTTCACTACTATTTGCATTCCAGTAAAGTTGGAGAATGCTTCCGGACTGTAATCAAGACCATTCTAGGGAAGGTTCGTGTGAATTCATCATTTGCCGAGAACGAGTGTATGGTGGTCCTAATCCAATCTACCGGACTTGGGTGGGTTGAACGACTAGACCGGAATAGGGAAAATTTTCAGTATGCCTATGGTACATGTGTAAGTTATGCTAAATTTAATTTTGCTATCGGCAGCTGAGAATGACAACGTGAATCATCTTGACTTGGTTCAAGCAAGATTGCGTGGGTGGCCCTAATACATACATGGAACCAGACTAAAGGAAGATGATCCATAGTCTTCTGTGGTCCTCCTGCATGCTAAACTGACGCAGTGGGACCACATACAGAGACTTGTGGAATGTACGAGGTTGCTGTAGATGCCAGAGCTGTTCAATTGTGCGGATTAAATTGGATATTTTCCTGTGATTTCATAATGGTATTTATGGGAATGTTTCGTAAAGATTTTGCTGATAGAAAATTATCCGCCAGGAACTTGGAAATTGGGTAACAAGGTCAGAGATTCTTTGGTGTCAGATAAAAAGCTTATATTTGATGAATGAACACCATATCAACAGTAGCAATTTAATTACTTTCCCTTATTTTATAAAGTTCCTTGTTTTAAAGATGATTCGTCCATTTTTGGTCATTAAAGATGACTTTGTTTAAAAAACCACTAAAAATATATTATCCCTCCTATAGACAAAGAAACAACACCTAAGACTTTCTCTTATATTCGAAATAATTAGAATTTTTCTATTACGAAATATTTAAACTCATAAACTACTAGAATTCCCTTTCGGTAAAATATCTACATCTTTTCTATTTTCCTGACTGCAAAAATTACTTCAATTATTTATAAAATAAACATTCTGTTGATATTTTCATAACGAAAGTATTAAATTGTATATAAAAACAATTCGTTGACGCTATAAAAAAGCCAACTCTGTTATAATTAATTAAAACACTAAAACAAACTTTATATGAACTCTAGCACATGATGGAGTTCAGCGAGCCTTTTTTGTGAACCTCATATGTGAATTTTTCATGATGTCTCCGACTACATAAATTCGACGCTTTCAATCAATTAATTATAGGTCTTATGGGATATGATCCTAACTAATTTTTATAGAGTCATTTAAAATTGTATGAAGTGAAAAGATAAAATGCATAAAATAATTTGGATTTCAATTTTTAAAATTTATTTAGCGAAATTAGAATTTATTTTTCTACAAGATATAAACTACGAATATTTAATTAAACTATAAATTTTCTTGTATAAAAAAATGAATTGCATAAATTACACTTTTATATTTTTAAAAACTACTTGTTATATTTTTAAAATAGTTCAATGACTAATTTGTCTAGAATTTATCTAAAAACTAGTAAATTTCACGATTTTAAATGTATTCGTGTTTCCATTTAGCTAATTAAAAGTAATAGGCTCTGATAATAAATCAGTATAATTATTTAATAATAATTTAATATATTAAATTATAATGTTGTCTGTAAAGTAAAGTATTCATGTTAAATTCACTTATACCTTAAACGAAATTGAATTAAATATCAAAATGAAATCAAGATATTTATAGACCAGATTATGTTAAGAACTGGAAGCTGTCCATTACATCAAATTTTCCCAAATTGTTTGAGATAATATCGTTGGTTCGTTAGCCTCTATTCAACAATGACCAATAAAAAAAGTTGATTAGTTGGCTTAAAACAAACATTTGGAAAAATATCAAGATAGATTATCTGCTCCCACTTGAAAGGGACCAGGCGAAGTCAAAATCAATTTCCGAAACATTCCCATCTAACGCCTCTTCTGTGCATCTTGTAGGAGATCTCTCTAGACGCCTCTGTGTCTTCTACATCGTTCCTTTCGAAGTCATTGTAATTTCTTGTTAGTAAACACTTGAGTAGTTCGTCGATTGAATAAATTTATAAGAGCCAACCGGAGGACGTAAATAAATGTGAAGTGGCGACACATAGGAGCTCGCCCTCCTTGGCTAAACAATGAGCAATTTTCTTTCAGGAGGAACCTTAAGAAAAACAAAACAACTTGGACGATAGTATAGCCTCTTGAGAACACAGGGAACTGTTGCAGCCATCCCTTCAACACTTGTTGTAGAAACTTGTTAGAAAAACTTGCTGTACTCCTCGCGCATTTTGTATTCCTTTATTTTGCGATTTAATGGTGATCAAGGAGACTTTGGGTAGTTCGAAGAAAACTTTTCATGTTCATAGCACCCGAGATAAAGGCGATTCATGAAACATTCGAGTTTCTCTGGTTGAATACTGCTAACATTTAGACGGGTTGTTCTGTAAAGAGGTCACGTCACTACCAGAATCGGAAAATGTAAATCAATTTCCATAATATCGAAAAGTTTGAATAATTTAGCATATGCATGGTTTGGCAAAAGAACTGATAAAATATAAAGAGTTCTTTTGATTTTTGGGAGAAAATGGACATCCCTTCAATTACTGATTACAAATTTCAAGTAGAGTAGAGTAAGAGTGTTATACAATCACTTTCAAAAACTTTGGAAATAGTCCAAAAATAACTATTATGAATCTAGAATTTTTATAGTATTTAATATAACTTCAGAAGTTAACGAAAATTTGTTGAAAAGAAACAATAAAAATAGAATTATGTAATTTTTAGTGTTGCTTAATTGATTGAAGTAATTTCATATGCAATTTTTCAGGCAAAGGTTTGATCCCCTTAAGTCTAAAGACTTAAATGAAAACTGATCAATTAGATAAAAAGAAAAAAAAATGTTAAATAACTTTACTAGTTTAAGATTGAATTCAGAATTTTGGTATATGAAAGCTCCAGTGTTTTTTATTATTATTATTTTTTTCCGAAACTATTAGACTATTTGTTAAAAAAGAAATCATATTCCATAAAAAATATAAAAAATAGTGTAGTAAAGTAATAATCCCAGTAAATAATACCAAATAATTCAATTTATATACTCATGTGAAATTTAATTTAATTTCTAATGTTACAATATCCTAAAATTCTAAATTGTAGAGTTAAATTAAATCAGTTTTTAAAATTTCCATACCAAATCGTAAAAATCATAGTACTACAACAAGAAAAAAAAAAAGACTGAATAAAAAACACCAGCATAACATATTTTTTTAATAGGAAACTTAAATTAACTTATTTTTCATAGATTTCCTTGTAACATTCATTTTCAAACGTTCCGTGAAAAGTTTTTATGTAGTCGCACTCACAAGTACGACTCTCTAAAAATTTAACCATTAATTAACATACATTGAACGAATAGAGTATTTTGTGGAATATCCATTAATAATAATTGGACCATTAAATGTCGAAGAGCGCCACATTTGTGGCACATTTGCAAACCTATCGACACATTTTATGAGAGCCTTTTAACAACGTATAATTTATTACGCTGCTTTCAAATGTGGCGCCGGGGCTTTAAAATCAATTTTATTTACCGTCTCGATATGGTTACATAAATTTTCTTGAACAAAAACATCTTCATACTGTGCAAATTGCATTCGTACACAGAATTCTTCTATTGTATTTTCGATACTTTCAAGGTAGAATTTCCTTCACCGTCAATATAGTTAAAAATAGATTTTAGGTTAGTTTTCCATAAAAGTTTTATGTTCGATTAGCCTTTATATTACTTTACTACTCAATTTTCAATCCTTTTCCATCTCGTAATTTTCTAGAAACTTTCTGAGCACTTTTTTCGAACAGTGGGATGAAGTGGTAGCACTTTAAAATGATATCTTCTTTTTCTTGATTCCAATAAGAGGCATCATTTCTACTTCTAACTTTACAAGAAAAAACAAAAAGTACTTAAGTGACGAATCTTTACTTTTTTTTATTCCTTTGAAATACCTTTAAACTTTAAAACGAGGAATTCTTATTAATTCTTTTCCAATCCCCGGCTAAGGTAAAAATTGTTTTCTGTGTAAGAAAATACAAAATCGATTATCGTATAATAGTACTTTAGAAGTTTTCTAAAATTAAAACATTAATAAATGGATTTAAATATAAATTAATGTTTTTATATTCTTTATACAATCTTTTCACTAGTCCATTTTATAAAGCCAATAAACATACTAAGAATAATTAAAAGTAATGGGAATGCATTTATAGTAAAAAGTTTCAGTAATAACAAATTTATACTGAATATTTAAAAAAAATGTTTCCTACTTAAAACAAACGTTTTTAATTTAATATGATTTTATACTTATCTTCTCCTGCCTCGATTTATTTTATTTAAACACTATAAATTCTTCTAAAAACACTAAACACTTCTAGACTTAAAGTTTTCTATTGGTACTGCTCTATGTTTAAAAAATTTTGAATTTTCATTCTAAAGTTTTAAATTTAGTTTATATTTTAAATAATTCGAAATATTTGCTTATTATTCTAAAAAAAAGTTTACGAAAACTTTACATTTAAAATTATTTTTATAAATTTTCGAACGATATTAAACAAACTTCTATAAAATATGATGAAAATTGACTTTACTGATTTAGTAACCATTAAAATACAAGAAGTATTTAATAATAAAGAAAATTTTATGAGAAATGGTATTTAAATAACGAATGTAATCTTATTTTTAACACAACGTATCAATAAGTAGTGTTAAAAATTTTCAAAAATGCAAAAAAAAACTTCATAGGAAAGAATTTTACGATAAGAAATCCATAGCTAGACACAAATATATTTTTTTACATTATTAATCTAAATAAAATCTTCATTTCTTTTAGCACTTATAATTTTCTTGGTGTATAGTCCAATCTAAGTTTAATTTAAAGAAATATAAATAACTAGCGTTTTCTGTACATAGGACAAAGTCATTAAAGTAATAATTTTTAGAACGTTTATCTATTGTTTGTTACTTTTTCGTAATAAGGACTATACAATTTACCTAATTGTGTTTATTTGTATTTAATCTTTGTTACCTTATAAAATCAAAAAGTATAGTATAGTCTAGTATGAAATTTATATTATTTGAATGTTTAATATACCAAAATTTTCGAAAGAATTCTTAGGAAGTCTTTCAACACAATATAGAAGCAATCATTTATATCGACAACAGGTTCAAGTGTCCCCAATAATTTTCAAAATTTATTACATTTCTAACATGCGTGTTTCGAGTAGCAGTTATTCATGTGTATCTCCTCAAATCAAATATTCATAAATTCAGTCTGATATAAGTGAACGGGTACTCTTTTAAGCAAATTTATCTCAAAGCATCTTCGATGTTCAACAGTACTTACAAAAAGCTTGTCAGGTATCCTCCATTTTACTTATATTCATTTATAAATGTTTACCCATGCTTTTGAGTTATTCAAAATTTATAAACTCTTTCTGCTGTGTTGTTTTTATTTCTATTTTTTTTTTTCGAATGAGTTCCTGTATAGTCCTTCAGGAGACGGTTGTACAAGTAAAAGGTTTTTAACTAAAGACACCGTTTTATTTTGATAAATAGCTACTTATGACTTGAATGGTAAACGCTTTTAATCCAAAATTATCTGCAACACTATCAGGCTTTATTCATTCAATTTGTTGCTCCTTTCCCTTAGGAACTTTGGAGGATGATGAAAAAAGAAATACAAGAAATTTAAATCTTTATACAGGATTTCTCGCAATAGTCGAAATGGAATATTCATGCCTGCTGTGAATAAAATCTGAGATTTATCTGAGAAATGTTTCCCAGAAAATTACGCCCGCACACATTACCATTCTCGGTCCAAAAAAGGTGTACAACAGTAAGGTATTCATGTATATAGAATACATCCCGTGCCGGCTTGTAAATTTCGATTTAATTCAAGGCGATACCTTCAGGTACTTCAGCATTAATTTACGGATGCAGATCTAATTTTAATTTCATCGTCTTCGGTTGGGAGGGCTGTCAGTGCTCATTTGAAAAATAAATACCCAGATAGGACAGAAGGTGGCCTGCAAGTTGTTCCGACTTTTCCACTTAGTGGAAATTGCAAAAATAAGCTCGGATTTATGCAGGGACTCTAGGTGTAGAAACTAAAGTCTTTCCACCATAGATTCTAGAGTTTATGAACTTCAGGATACGTCTAGGCGGTGAGTGGATTCAGAGGATTTAGGAGAGATGCCTAATCTCTTGCTTTAATGGATTTATGCATGGTGCCAAGGTAGTGGAATAAAAGAAATATGCTTAAGTGTAGAAGTAATGAACCAACCTTCCAATTTACTTAGGAGTTTGAGATTAAAAAATTAATTGAAACATTTTTCACCTCGTATATATCAATTGATTTTTTTCGCTACAATAAACAAATGGAAAGTGGAATAAAAAAAATTAAACAAAGCTTCCTTCGGGTGTGTCGTTATAAAAAACGAAGCCATACTTTTTACAAAAGTCGATTGAATTTTACGAGTTCCTTTTCCCAGTTCTCAGAAGAATTTTGCATAAATATTTCAAGTAATTTCACTTATAATTCAATAAAGCACCTTCAGACGCAAATCATTTCAAATAGCGTAGCGGGTGATTTTTTTTCTTCAGAATAAATAAAAGGAGTATTTGTTAAAAGTGTAGTGAGCCAGAAAGGGTTTTATAAATAAAAAGAATAAAAAAGGCCTGATATCAAAATCTGAGGGCCAAGTAAACATTTTATACGAAATGAGTTTGGGGTTATTTATTAGAGTTTTTTTTAAGCACTTTAATGTGAAATGCTTGTGGATTGTTTTTACTGGGGTGATGTAATTTTAAAGAGATATTCGTTTTATGTAAATGTGATTTCTTATTACGTGATCTTTCACAAATAGACCTGGAGGATATCTTGAAGCGATAAAAGTCTGCCTGGTCTTTAAGACAATTGTACTGTTTTTTTTCTTGTACTTTTCAGAATATTCAGCAAAAAGTACATTTGACTCGTATCAATGTTTTTATTATTCGAAATTCGACTACCGATTTCAACATGCCGACGTGGTAACCTAAATTCAGCCATGATATTACTAATCCTTGCTTTCCAATAACAGTTTAATTTATATTCCGTACATGCTATAAAATATCCCAAAAAACCCTACAAGGCATTTTATTTCTGTATAATTTCAAAATATGAATGCAACCGAGTGTCTAGAAAATGTGAGATAATGTGTAGCATTTATTTGAACCAAATTCCTTATGGGAACTGCCGCCCCACGGCAAGACGAGGATCCTCGACTCGTTTTCTAAGAGATTTCTGAATAAATCGGGTAGTTCCCACAGATGTACACCTACACGAGCATTTAGATGCAGATTAGCCTGAGATTTGCATAACTTATGCTGGTGACGCGAGTTTAGTTCTTTGTCACTCTTATATACACCAAATAATGGTACTTTGGGAGGCTTTTAGATAATCTCATTTCTTACAGAATTTTCTTTCTTGCAAGTTTCGCTAAAATTAGCTTTGAAAATGAGAATTATTAAAACTAGGATAGAGTAAGAAAACTACGTGACTAAATTTTAATATTTTGTGGTGCACTTTTAGGTTGATACAAGTCGCATTTCAAGCACTGAAAAGAACCCTAGAATTCTTCGCTAGGAAATTTTAAGGCTATTTCTGTAGCTTATACAGTACTTTAAAAATAAAAAGAAAGAATAGTATAAATTAAGTTCGAGTATAACTCGTGCAAGGAGATTCCATACAATATACGAATGAAAATAAAACTGCACTATATATTAAATCAAACATACTCGTATATCTAATAATTAGTTACTTTAAAAATATATCTATATAATTAATACTAGTATTACAAAAATTATGGAAAGAAATAATACACTTGTTAACGAAAAATAATTATACACATAGTGGTTTTGGTTTTATCTTTTTAATCGTAGAAAATGTGAAATATACGGCCGAAATTTAAATATCCCAAAAGTTAAGCACACAACTTGCATATTTACATATATTATATATAACTTTATTTATAAAAGTTTTTTTTCCTTTTATAAATTAAACATTAAAACTTCAACAAAATTGTAATATACTTTCAGTTATAAAAACTACCTCCAAACTATGGGAAAAAAAAATATTTCTGTAACTATATAAAATTAGTTGGAATTTGTTTCACCTTATTACCCTTTATAATTTACTTAAACTTTTTTAACATTATTCTCTGAATGTAACTTTTGAACTCATACCCTGTTTATGCAAAATAGAACCATGTGCTTTTCGCATGCAATCCATAAATTATACAACAGTGCCAAATGAAGTATGCGAATTTCACAAGCTTCTATTTCTATACACATCTTGTCCATGACTACATGGATGAGAACTGAATAATGCATGTGGAAATCTCGTCATGTGTCTTGACATGGATAGTCGTTTTCTCAATTGGAAAGCAAAAGGATTTTCGGAAACTTATTATTCTTGCAATACCTGCATATGATACAAACCAAAATATCATTCCAGTTTTCTTTAAAAGGACGGCCTTTGGAGTGTAATAAATTTTGAAAAGAAAAAACAATAAAACTTTGCTTGACTAAAATATTTGATTATTTTGAAAATATAATTGCACAGATGGAATTAAATGGAATATTCATAGTTAGTAATTGCTAAAATAGTATATTTTAACAAATTTTCTTTGTTTCAGAATAATGGAAAAGAAATAAAAATACTGGATGTACTTTGATGGCACTTTCATCGTTATATACTTTAGTAATATAGAAATAAACTGCGGGTATGTATCATCTTGATCATCATCTGGGAGCGGATAAACAAAAATTAATTGGATGACTATTGAACCGTAGGTAGTGTTATACAGGACCGTAAATTGTAGTGACTTCAACAAAAAAAATTATAACATATATAGAATTTGTTTTTGAACTAAAAATACATCTCTTTTGAAGTTGAAGTTGATAAATCTATTGCAGAATGCGTACAACATGAAATTTTTATAGGATATATTACGAATTGAAGCAACAGAATGTTCAATACTGAAAACTCTTTGACTTGCAAAATTTTCAATCCAATAAACAGAAATCCAAAAAAAAAATAATAACATATGCCAATATCAAGGTGGACCGATTCTTTTCCATGTAGAACGACACTGTCTGTCTGATTTGATAAAATTGTTTATTTGAGGTCAACGCAAAATGAAATCATATCAGTTGGTGTTCCCCTTGGGCAAGTGAAGCAACAAAATCAATAGAGGAATTGCATACAGAAACATCCAATTTAGTCAGAAAATTTAAAATACACTAGTTGATTGGTTTCAAATTTCAGTTATGTAGTTCTGAGCTGTAAGAAATGTTCTGTGAGAATTGATTAACCTTGAATTTTTGTATCCTTAGCAATCTTCTTGTCCAATTATTGTAAAATTTGATGTGTTTTCGTATTGCACGGATGCTATGTTCATAATGCTTTTATATCTCCTTTTTTTTCTTTGATGGAATCTTCCTTAGAAATGAATTTTTTAACGCACTATTTTTTTATAGCTTAATACTAGTTCAGATAATCTGCAAAGGTACAATAGTATATTATAATAGTTTTTAGGAAATAAATAAAGAACAATCCAAGAATACAAAGTAAGCAAATTAAAAAATTATTTATTTCCATTCTACTAAAAGGGGAGTGGAGTCCTTTGAAGTATGATAGTTACTAAAAACGTTTAGAAATCAAAGATTCATAGCCGGAGCAATCAGAGGTCACCAAATTTACCAAATGACTAGAGTTTAAGCAATAAAGGGACTTCAGGAAATTTTCCTGTTTGCAAGAAACTCGCAAATAGCTTTTTCCAGCACATTTGGCATATCCTTGAAAGTAGATCACCAGCTTTGTCTTCTTCCGAGGGGAAGCCCTAAGACTTCTGTCTAGTATAAGAAACCAGAGCACAACCCTATCAGTCAGGCCATTGCTTCCTTGATTTGTTTCATCAATCAGACGGTTTCCTGCGGACCAATGATAGCTCTATTTTATTGACACAATGTGAGGGATGAAAGACTAGTTTTTGTCCAATGGGAACAAGATGTTATTGATACGGGTACGAAGTTCTGCAGGTTTAATCGATCTCCTCAATTTTGGGCGAAAACAAAGTTTCGAATTCATTGAAAATTCATCCTATTTTCAATTTAATCCTACTTTTGTAAAATTTTTAATCTTTAGCGTCTATTTTTTGTAGAAGAAGAAACCGGCGATATGATTTGAAAATTTTTTAAAAAGTATTTTTGATTTTGATTTTTAAATTTCTTACTCTTATTGAATTTAATTATATACTTGTTTAAAACCAGTTTATGAAGTGCCTAAATTGTTCTGTACATCTCATCATAGTGTAAAATTTATTGACTAACAAATTAGCTTTCCTGGTTAAGAGATAATTGTTAGAATTCGTCTAAATCTAAATCTTATAAATAATTTTATTATATATTACACATAAATTGCAAATGAGAAATTGGCTTAAATCAAATTCGAGTGGATGTTTACATAGAAAAGTTAGTGTTAGAATATTCTAATTTTCTCAATATGCTAGAAGTAAATTAGTTCTCGATTAAATCGATTTCAACTTAAATCGTTTAGGTAGATCAGTACAAATTCAATTTTAGGGGTTTTAGGAATTTAATCAATGTCTTGATAAAATAAAATAAACTAAAAATTAGAAAGGGTCAAGACATTAATAATATAAAACAAACTAAAGACATTCTGTTGTTTTCTTACTATTTTATACATTAAATATTAATTTTTTATGTTTTTTTTTTCTCTCCTAGTAAGACTGTTAAAATATCACTGAAAGAGGAACACAAAAGTATAGGCCAAGTATTTTGTAAAGCACTTCATAAAATTACACTGGCCAGGTCTTTTGTACAAACAACGGCCATATTTCTGAAAATAAATATTCTAGTACTCTGCTTGTTGCATTCACTTAAGATGTGCTCACAGCTAGAAAAGAACTAGAAAAGAGCTACACTTGCTGGCCAGAGACTGTACCTGCCGGAAGCATTCACCAGTAGAAATATACGATGATACCTTTTAAAGCCTTTTATCCTCAGAATGAATATAACTTGTATGGGCATTTTTTGATTAAAAATGTATTCGAGAGTTGAATGAAAGCAAACTCTGGAGATTTACGTGAATGTGAGGACCTTTGTAATGGAATTTCTTATATAAAATGGACTACGGATATAAAGATTAAGATAAATGGTAAATATTCGTACATAATTTTTAGTTTTTGTACAAATGTTAAAAATTCTTTAAATTCGTTTTTTTTTAAATTCTTTTTTTTTTTTTTTTAAATGAAAAAATTAATTTTAAACCCTTCTGGTCGTTTAATAATAATAGAAAAATTCCAGGGTTCATCTAACCTTTGGTCCTATGAAAATTTGCTATTCATTAAAAAATCGAGAATATCTAAAGAGTTAACAAAAGCAATGAATTTTTAATGTTTATAAAAGTCGAAACACAAAATGCTATACATAAGTTTCGCCTTTCTCACTAACGCAGTTCGAAAGGGATTTATTCAGACCTTCTGGAAACAAAATGAAAAATCCATTGTTATTTTTCAATTCAGCTTAAAACCATGGAGCCCAGGGCTATTAAAATATCTTCTGGCAAGGTAAATTCGAACGATGCTACTACTAGCTCTTGGTTATTTTAGTTGGTTGCAACCCTTTTGAGATTTCAACTTATAGTTCATTCTTTTTGGGCGTTCTTCTCATAAAAAAAAAAAAATCCCATTATCTTTTCTCTTCGATCACCAGGTGAACTTGATAGAAGGTAAAATATATTTTTCAATCTTTTTTTGAAGCAAAGTCGTTTCTAATACCTTCCTATAGGAGTTCTGTTTTTCTGCCACATGATATGAGATTTTGCTAGAACGTTATTATCCTTGAGAACAACTTCCTATTGAAATGGAAATGGTTTCGTTTTCGGTCCTGCTTATTTTAGCATTGGGCGGTAACCTCTTGAAGGAGTTCCAAATGGTTTACACCAATGTGGTCTACTCCTAATGCTATGGTTTTCATTTATATGACCAGTTTCATCGGTCGAGCCGATGAAGTGAAAAAATAATAGGATCCCAAGTCCATTTTGTTAGTAATGCAAATGTCGTCAGAGACTTTCTCAAACTTCTGTTTCTTCTGCCTTAGTATTATTTAAATGGAGGGTATTCCGCCAATAAAAGCCATCAATTTACCCATGTAGCGCGCTTGGGAGAGCCGTTTTCTGTAGTACGGCCAAAGAATCCATTCATTTCACGCCCCTTTGGAGAAAACGTTAGGAAATCATTTCCAACGCGCGCGGGGGAAAGGACAAGAAACTTCTACGTAAAAATATACATATTTACGTTCCCAGTTCCAAAGCACGATTTTTCAGGTGACTAAACTGTTAAAGCAATACTATGACTATTTTATTTCCGGAGCTATTGGCTAATTCAAATCGGAATTATTAACGGCTGGCGAAAAAAAATGATGTAGAGGTATCGACTTTTAGTCGTCATGAAAATATTATTATATAATTTAAAGTAACTAGGCCAGAAGAAAAAAGATAGATTTTATAGTCCTTTACCATCATTATAACTAATGTGCTATATTAAATTTACAAATTTTTACTAAATAAAATACAAAATAATTTTACTAATCGAGATTTTTTTAAATATTTTACAGTATCAGTTTCAAAAAGACAAAAACACAAATTAAAAATTTTAAATTGATAATCTAAATTATGTGTAAATTAAATATAATATTAAAATTTATTACTGATCCTAGTCCTAGATTGGTCTGAAATTTTGTGAATAAAAGGTTAGAATTTCCAAGACTGATATAGACTATAAATGTTTAATATATACTACTATTTAGATTTAAATTTAGATCCTTGTTTCCACAAATTCAAATTGCTACTTTGGTAAAGTAAATCAGCACACTTCATGATATATTGAAATTTTTCACTTTTACCATTTAATTAGATTCAATTGGATATATCAAAAGAAATTAATTTTATTTCAACTGGTAGTAGGAAAATTCAAACTACCATATAAATTTGATAGACCTTGCCAATTTTCGTTAACCTCAATTGCCTTCAAGTATATTTTCTACAGACTTTGTTGATCATTGAAATTCGTACTTAGCCCTGGTCACGTCTATTTCAATATTTGCTGAAGGGTTTTTTTTTTTTTTATTGTAAAGCAACAACGTAATTGAGAGCACACTTCAATTGCCCATAGAGTCGATAGGCGCAGGCGAAATGCTGTCTTTTTTTTCCACATTTCGAAAACGCGCACATGGAACAATAATAGAATAAATAAGAGAAAATGTGATCCATCGTAGTGCCACCAGTGCCACAATAGCTATCACAGAGATTCTTATATTAACTCGAACGATCAATTCTCATATACTTGGAAAGGTCCTTAGGACTATTCCTCCTACGCCATTGCAAAGTGCCGACATCTATTTCTTCAACGGCAATCATTTCATACAACTCACCGAGCTCCAGTCTCCTCATAGTGGTATATATGAAGAAACATTCCATATAGAAACAGACAATGGGTTTGCCAGAAGCAATCAAGTACCTCTTGATATCAATTTAATTCTCCAGACAAACCCGAGGGGACAGAGAAGGAGTGGTTTTGGTACAAAGACGATCCTTAAGTATAATCAAGCTCGCCATTAGGCACTTTCATCACACTCACGAATTATCTGAACACTGGCAATTTCCGGATTTCGCGCGCCAGAATCTGCCTCAGATTGTTTTACTTTGCCTTTTTTCATCTTGTTCACCTGTTTCAAACAATCAGAGGTAGTATGAGTGAATTGCTTCAGGAGACCGAACGCAAGGATGTCCAGGAAAAAACGCTTCTTAAAAGCGAAAAAAAAACCAAAAGAAAAACAATCCTTGTTGAAGGTACTTTAAGAAAACCCCTAGTATCATATCAGTCACGCGAATGCTCTAGGGATCGCTTTGCTAATTAAGGTAATTTTAATAAGGTTCCTGCACCTCTACCTGAAGCGGAACAGGGGTCTCTCTCCCTCAAGCTCACCACTAGAGAAAACAGCTCGAGGGCAATTTTCTTTGGCCTTCCCAATGATGTCGTCCCCATACTTATCAATATTATTAAATTTTTCGATGCGTCTTTATGATGGTACAACACTCTCAACAAATTCATTTTACCTTGTCGCTCGTGGCAAACGACATCTTTGTTCTTTATTTTTTTTCCCCCAGTAGGACCCTAAGGGCTACCTGGAGAAGGGGCGTAAAAATTCATGGACGGAAGTGATAAGCCCGGGTACCTTCGAGCATAGCCAACGGGGAACAATTAATTGTGGATCTCATGAATATTGGTCAGTATTTATTAGTCTTTTCCGTAATAAAATGTTTTTCACACCTGCACTTTAGCCTTTTGTGGTGAAACGTATTTTTATGGGAGGGGAATGCGGAATTTAAAATCGATCCCGAGCTTCTCATAGCATTCCGTGTATTCAGGTGAAAGGGGTAATCCAGCGGCTTAGTTTATTGCAAAACAAAACAAAACATGAATATTTGTTCAGGGAGTCATTTAAAACATTAAGTGTACCAGGAGGGTATAATTACTGCTATAAAAAGTGTATGGTTTCATGCTGAGAATTTAGAAATGCGGATTGTTTAAAATTAGGTACATCTACAGACGAAACAGAATCATATTTGTACATTTAAACGAAATAAGGTCTATGGGAACGGAAAGAAACAATAATTCGAAGATTGTTATTAAAAATTACAAGACCTAGAAGGCAAGTAGTTACTTAAAAATATCCTAAGAAACCACAAACAGAATTTATCCATTATAGAATTCAATTTTATCTCTATTCAAAATAGATTTAAAAAAAGCACAAGTATTTTTAACTCGTTCGGATTCATTTTCTATTCTTTCACCGTAGATAAACTAAAAATACATTTGACTTATATAAAAATCAAATAAATGATAGATTGGGACACAACAACAAACTTTCTAACTAAAAGTTTTGTCGCCATGTTGACGTCAATGCACTTCCCCAAACTTCTCCACAGTATAGAGAAGTTTAGTTTTATTAATCCTAAAGTTTCTTTTTTTTTAAAATTTAAAATTCTAAAAGTCTTTGACCTAATTTACAAATCGATAAATAGTTATCTTCTGGATACAGGAATCGATACTAATAGTAAACAACAGCATATATGGTAAAAGTTTACATTAAGTTTAAAAATAGGAAATTTGTTGTGTAACGAAAGAAAAGCTTTAGTAGGATAATTTAATAGGTACTCTGTAGAAATGAAAATAGACAGTTTTATTAGGAGGCTAGTATGAAATTTCCAAATTTAAATCCTCCCCTAAGATATTTTATCCTTATGAATCTACCTTGTGTGAAATATTCCTCTACAAAGCATCTAAAGCTTAGAAGATGCTTAATATTAATATAAAAAAAAATTCTTTCAGTAAACAACAAGATCCGCACCAGTCCAGCTTATGTTTGTTTTGCTCAGGAGGAAAATTTCATTAAAGGTAAAAATGAATTGTGTTTTCTCAACCCATGATCCTCTAAACGTTGAAAAGTATTAAAGTCAAAGGTTTATAAGTTTCGCAAAAAACAAATTCTTAAAGGAAATCCATGAAACAGAATTTCACAAATTTAACGTTCGGTGAAGAAGAATCTTGCCACCTATCACATGATTTCTTTAAGCTCTCTTTGATACCATTTGCATCAGGCGTAGCTTCAAAGAGCCTGCCCAACTTCACCAACTTCGGTATAAAAGGAGAAATAATTTTTTTTTAGAGCTTCAATGCCCAAAATGCTGTGGGCGATTCATCAAAAGAACTTAGTGTTCCATGTCAGGAATTTCACGTCTTCTGCACGATTCCTACTGGCAAAAATAAGAGGCAAAAAAAATTTTCCTCTTTCGGCAACGACCCAAGATAAAATAATTTCTTTTTTCCGTGCGCACTTAAGACAGCGTTGGCGAAGGGGGTACATTAGCGGCGATTGTACATATTTCGAATATTAATTTGAATCCAATCCCTAAATCAATAATATCCCAAAAAAAAAAAAACTTGTATATCGGAATACTGGCGGGCCACTATGTAACGCCTGAAATGGAGTTTTGTTGGTGATGGCACACGAAAGTATTTTCTTGATTCAAGCTTATTTTGTGTATCTTTTATATCCACGTCGAAATCTTGATCCAATGGGAAAATGGTTTTACTCCAGCGATTCCATAGCTTTTATTTCTACTGTTGTTCCATCTTTACGACCCCTTTTCCATTTCGGTTTGGCTTCTTGTACCGACACCAGTTCAGTACAGAAAATGTATCTTGGAGTTTATACTGTCCCGTGCGGCATTAATGAAAGGAAATAGCTTTTAAAACTGATGGTTATTCCCAGCTCTGCTCTCCTCTGAGTGTTAAAATCAAATAAATCTGTCCACTGAACTGCGCATAAAAAGAATACCACTACATAGGAGGACAAAAGATAAGAAGATAGAACCTAATCTTCTTCCTTTGTGAGTTGACCTTGTCTCAAGACGAAAAGCCAAAATACGATGAGTTAATTGTAACTCTGGAAGATAGCAAGATGTTCTTCAACGTCACCGGGTATTATTGCAATTTATCTTATTCGACCAAGAAACAGCATCTTCTTAAGGGCAAAGAACGCTTTAATCATTTTTAATATTTCATAACATAATTTTCGTATTTAACCCTTTGCAAAGAGTCGCCCAATTCTTTTTCCCGGCCGGCCGGCCGGCTCCATTCGTAAAATGTTAATAATCTGTATATAGACGATTCGGATCAAAACCAATGACTAATATTAGAACGCAGCTTTTCCCTCTATAATAGGAATTAGTGAAGCTACTAAGTAGAAATATAATCCAAATAATTATTACTTATTATAGTTACAAACAAGCGAATTTTATATTTATTCACTACTACTACTACTTACTACTTTTAAATCATCGCTTTTTTAACGTTCTCCGGATTAGAAGGAATCTAATGACACTACATTTGTTCAAATCGGTTGATCGGCTAAGGCTGTAGATGATAACATGTACACACCGAATGAAAACAATGTACCTTCTAAGGAATTCTGTACGTACGAGGAACTCGTATATTGTGAATTTTTGGACAGAATCTAGAATAAAGGGTAGATCTTCCTAAGAACAAAATAAATGGGCAAATAATTAAGGGTTATATATTAGATTGGGTTACTATTACTACATGAGGCCCTGATGTTGAATGTAATAGCATAAATAAATTAAAAAGCTTATAATTAATTTTTAGTTTTACTTATATTTTAATTTATATATTTTCTTTTAATGGCTACTTTTTTTAGTAGTTCGTAAAGGCTGTAAATAGATAATTTTTAAGAATTTTTATATGCCTAATTCGGAAAAGAAATAGTCTTATTTGAACTTGACCTCCTCATTCCACGTTAAAATATAGAAAGGCGTATTATAGATTATAAAGGTATAGTCATAAATTATACTTAATTTATTTAATAAAGAACAGAATTTTATATTTAAATTTAACTATTAATAGAAATAAAACCAGTACAATAAAAGTTATCTACAATCTTCGTCTTTCCAGATTTCTATGGTCTTTTGTTCAACAAGTAACAACATCTGGAGCCCAGTGTACAACATGACCTACCCTCTAGAACTATATTATTGAAAAAAAGCATATGTCGAGCTTGATTAATATTAAGCTGTTCGTAGAGTGCTGAACATCGACCTGCTGTTAGCCTAATTAATAATTTCCTGAGTGTTTGACGGCCGATGTGCTATCAGCAGTTTCGTTGGACAGGTGTATGGATACAAATTGATAATATATGGAATGGAAGTGTGGTGGTTGCGAAACAAAACCAAGGAATGGGAGTTTGATTATTAATTCGTTAAGTATACAAATCGTTTTTTTATTAGTTCTTTAATTCTTTTTGTTTAGCTATTTCTATCGTCTTTTTCTTTTTTTTATTGCACTACAGTTTTGGAGTTTAATGAAACCGATAATTTTTTAAGTTTTCTAAAACTTGAAAATCGGTTGAGTCCAAATTTTAAGCAATAGTTTTCAGGAATTATTGAGAAAATCGTCTGTAACATTGTCTGTCTGTATGTTACAACATGTCTAAGAAGTATTAATTTATATTAAAAATAAAGGAGGATCATATTATTTTATCACAAAAACAAACAATAATATTATTTTATCACAAAACGCATTAAGTAAAATTCTCTTCAGAAAAATCTTTTGAGAAATTAAATGATTTATTTATAAATAAGATTCAAAAATGTTTATTAATTTTCAAGTACTTTGAAAATATGAAATTCTAAAATTATAAAACATAAGGAAAATAATAACTACTTCGATGAAAAAAAGAATTAAATTAAAAACGGCCCATAAAAAAATTAAAAATCGAAAACAGAATCTGTAGGTGTTATTTTTGAAAACATGTAAGTCGTCATAGGTTTTCTGACTCTAACTTGGATATTTTTTATCCAATTCGCGAATATTTCTTATTTCCGGAGATCTGGAGAAGGTGCTCTTTAATTTGGTACCCCATTTGCCAGGGTCCGTGGAATTCGAGATTTTGACCGCAAAAAATCATAGGCTAACCCCTTGGAATTTTTTCGAAAATTTGAGGAAATTTGACTTGGCCTTTTATCAACGCCAAATGAAAGTGGACACAGAGAGCTGCTCAGAACACTAACCCTTTTCTGGCGTAAGCAATTTTAACTCTCGGAATTGAATTTCATATATGCGGGAATTGCGTATTTTGTCCAATTTTTTAACAACTACAATTTTCTATTGTAGCGTGAAGCTATTCTTATTAAAATGCCTTGATTACTTGCAATTCTTACATTATTGGATTCCCTTGAATAGTTTGCAAGGTGTCTTACTGTATAAAAAGAATTAATAATGCTTATAATATAAATTATTTATTAAAAAAGTATATTAAAATATAACCTAAGAAATACTACATTGCTTGTATTATATAAAAATACAAAGAAAAGGTAATAAAAATAAAAACATATAAACCTGTGATAGTAAAAAGGGCATAAAGAATAGAAAAAAAAAATGATAAAAATTACAACAAATAAATTAAACAGTTAACGTATATCTACTTACTAACATAAATTAAATTTAGTAGAAATCCAATTCATTTAACATAAAATAACGAACGGTGGAGTACCATAAAATGTTTAAAGCTGCAGTCCTCGTTCTTGTGCGACGTAACTTTTACGTCGAAGTTGTAATTCTACTTAGAGCTATTTTCTTATCTAAATAAAAAGTTATTAGCTCTTCAGAACAAAACGTAAAAGAATTGTAATTTATTCTAGGAGTATCTTCAGTACGTTTTATTGTAATTGTATTGTATCAATGGCAATGAAATATTTTTTGTTTTTTGGATAACGACAGCCTGTTTCTAGAATTCTTCAAAAATTGAGGACAATTAGATTTATTCATGTACGTTTAAAGTTCCAAAACGATCAAAACGATTGGGTATTTTAAGATTTAAAAAAAATAAAACTTCCTTCTCCTTTTTAAAATTTAAAGATCTTGAATGGAAATTAAATACTTAAATGCACGACTACGTATTACGTTGTTCCAAATTAACATCTCACATTTCATGGACTTCTAGATAAATTAAAATTTTAATATTCGCTATTCCCCGAAAGACCGGGCTGGGTTCTAATTTCAGATAAGCACAAAACTGGATCACCTTACCTACTGGCGTGTAATTAGTTGCCACCTTACCTTTACTTGGCTTTTATCGTCGTATCGAGCTAGACATCATGCGGTGAACATACTTGCCTTATTTAGTTTTTTCTTACACGTAGAACTAGGAGGAAATCGATCGACATGACTTGCATTTCTAATAGTTCTACGACTTGTAATTAGTAAATAATGTCGGTAATTTTCTCTTTTGTTCCCTCTTGATGAAATTTATATTCGCCGTAAGTTGTAATATTTGAAAAAATTTAATACGTTTTCACATTTCTCCATTTGCTCACAGTATTTGATTAAAATTTGAATTAAAACGTTATTTGGAAAAATTATACATTACTTTTGTAGGAAAACTTTCAATTCTATGAATTACAGAAGTATTTAAGTGATTGCCTTCAAAACTTTATAAAACAAATTTCGACAATGTACTTTACAATTTATTATTAAATGTTTGAAGTTGAATTATCGTTTATTGATTTTAGTTATTTAATAAATCACATATTTCACGATATTGATTAAAAATGACTGTTCAAAATGTTTCTTCGTCATATTAAGTGTACCTGAAGGCAGTCTGTTTGGACCACTTTTATTTTTTATTTATAAATAGTTAAAAAGTATAGCGATTTAAATAAAAACCGAATTTTAATAGTAGTCTAACTAAAATTTAATATATCTAAGGGTAAATCCAGCTTAATTAGGTATAAAATTATAAAATTAGAAAAACATAAAAAATAAATATTCATACCACAGAAAAATAAAATTATTTATCACAATAACACAATAATTATATAATTGAATATAGTAATTCTTAAACTGATGAAATTTGTATGTAAATAAAATAATAACAAAAAATATCATTTAAAATTATGAAAAACTAAATAATTTAATTCGCATTTTAACAGCAACAAAAAAGCCCAAATTTGAAGTACTTTAAAAGCAAAGCTAAGAAAAGTTTAAATTAGATCCAATACAACGAAAACAAGGTAAATTCAAATTGTAAGATTTCTAAAGCTTCTTTAAAATTTACTCACGTCGGATTTATCTTTTAAACTTTCTATGAGAATAAAGACGGCAACATGTTCTTCATGTCGTAATCGTTGTCACGAAGGATATTTTTAGTATCATTTTAGAAATACTCATCCAATTACTGGAAAATGATTTATTCAAAATACCAAGAGGAGCTATTAATTTCACAAATTGAGAAGTCATTTCCCTCCTGAGGAGGCGCATTAATCAAATGAGATAAAGATGGGAATTTCTTGTCCTCTATTTTTCAAAGAAAGTAACTTTCTTCTTAAAAAGTTGTTTCTAGATGATTGCCGTAATTTACAAAAAATAAATTCATCGTAAGGTAATTGTCCTATTTTTCCATAATGAGTTCTGGGCTATTTAAATAAAATAAAGTTATTGTTTTTTTATTCTTAATTATGTAAAGTACTTTATTTTTGGATTGTATGAACAGTTTAATCATTATAATTTAGAAAATCAATTTGTCACCTTTTTCTTGATTTGGACGTCGTCTAAAATAAATAAATAAAGCTTTGTATAAATTTATTTTTGATCCATTTTGTAGTGCAAATTCCGTGAAAACCTGAGTTTCGACGCCTTAAAGGAATTAATAAATAAATGTACGGAATAAAATAGAAAATCGATAGTGTTATATCGTATAGAAAACTATTTTTTTTTTTTGGTAATAAAGAAAAAATTGACTAAAATAAATAATTTGTAGTTATGTTTAAGACTGTAGGTGTCGGTGTACAAAATTCCGAATCAATTAGTTTAATAATACGAATATATTTGAAGAACAAATATAGAGTATTCTATTTTCTGTGAGCTCTAGGAAGAAGGTTACAGAGGAAATTGTCGTAACCTTTTAAGATATTGAGATTAAACAAATTTTATTTTGTAAGTCTCTATAACCCCTTGAAAAAAACATTAGTATAGATTTTAAAGTTTCAAGGAAATAGATAGCCTGAAAAGTATGAAACAATTTTAATGTGATATTTTTAGAATCCTTCAAATTACAGAAATTAAATAGAGAGTCTACCTCATGGTATTTAATGATAAATTCAAAAAATTTAATTTATGACTACGAGTTTATTCATTTTATTTATTTATGCTCTATATTTCTTATTATTTAATTTATATAGATGTAAGAATATTGATATATGATATTCTTATCTAGTCTTAATTCAGCAGTTGATTTATTTTTAGCATGCCGAGCAGAAATTTATAATGAAAATGCAAAAGCCCGTGAAAACAACTGAACGTAAGGATGTCACCACATTTGACGAAGTAGGAGAATTTTTATAATATCTTGGCACAAGTTCCGACATTTCGAAGGTTATAGTATACGTGCAAGAGAACGTACATAAATCATTTACAAGAAACCCTCATGGGAAAGTTGAAGGAAACCCTTGTTTTCGGGGGTTCGGGCTAATAAAATCCTCCTTTTAGGTAACCTGAAAATTTCAAGGGTTCGAAATTCACAGTTTATTGAAGTGGGAATTTGCTGGTAGGCCGCCGCGCGAATTTCGAATGTGGTCTTAATAAGAAATAATCAGGACCACATTTTACACACTTTCTGTGTACATAAGCTCTTACAGGGAATGGGGTATTAAAATCCTTGAATGGAATTATGTGTAATGGCGCTCAGTCTATGGTCGGTGAGATCAGAATGACTTCCGACCCGCCGACCAAGTTATTACATGTTACATGAGTTGTAAAACACTCCGCACTCTGCCTCCTGTTTTACTCCATAAGGGGTGATAACCAAGAATCATGAGTTGGGATAAATTCAAATTTTATGCAAATTTTTCCACATAATCGTCATCCGGTTTGGGAGGGGGCCACTCCTACTACTGTCCCTGTCTTCTACGGAACGTTGCGGTAGAGCTCGTGCAAGATCTTTTTGGGCCCGCGAAAAATCAATTTTCAAATTATACAGTTTGCTGTTTGGTCGCCGTAATGAGGGACATCTTTCTGTCGTCAACATCAGCAAACAAAAGTGGGATTTTTAAGTTTATATCCGTTTTACCTTATCTTCAAAATCACGCTTTGTCCAAAAAATAAGTAGGCTACTTCCGCGCCTGTATGCATACTTTGCATACATTTAGAAGGGCTAAAATGTTTATTTTATGAATACAAACAGTCCATAGTCGACAATTCTCGCTTCTAGACTCACCTTTTCTCCTTACTCGACGCTCAACCCTTTGATGAAATCTGATACTACGGAGCGCGTGCTGGAAGTACTCGTGATATAGACGAGCAAATAAAAATTTTTAAGAAGAATTTTACTTCACAGCAGACGAGTCAATACTTCGCGTGGTTTACAACAAAGCACAAAATAGGAATTTCTGCGCACGGATGAGCACAGCCACCTTTTCAAATATTTGCTTGCAATTTACTTATTATTTCACTTGCTTTCCAACAGACGAAAAAAAATAATATTTTTTTTTTTCGTCACTAAAGTTGTGTCAATCACGCAACACACCAAAAAGAAATACGAACCCTCACACCACCACAATTAGTGAAAGAAAAAAAAAAATAAGAAATTCCCTTGCGGCAAATGCAGCACACACTTCGAATCGAAAGATAATCACCCTGCGGGCAGATTCACCCTGCACCTGATGAGCTTCAATTTTGGATTAAAATCGGCTTTAAAACCACAGTTTTTTTAATGGGGATATTTAACGACGACGTGAAAGGAGACCGACTTCGATTTCAACCGGCGCCATTTTCTATTTTAGTCACCTCAGATGAAGCGGAGCAAAAAGGACAAAAAAGAGAAGAAACTCCAAAAACTCCCCACCCCCCAGCAAGGAGAAGGATTCTCTTCTATATTTATTAAGTACACGAAGTACCCAGTACAGTACCGTTAAGCGAACGGAGAACAACTGGAACACCCGCACAAAATCGGGGGAGTCGATTATACACCGAATGAATTTCACCATTGATGTACGATGAATCTCACCACACACCAGACAGGAAGGGTGGTGACGGCGCACTCCCCATAGGGTGTCTGAACCACCACACCAACCCTCCCTCTCGGGTCTGTCCTCAACGTTTCCCCATAGAGTCGAAGCTTTCATTCAGAAGTTTTTCAAAAGGCTGACATTTGTCCGTAAGACTAGAGGAAGGCTTTTTAAGGTCGTCCTGTTGCGTGGGTCGCCAGGAAATACCCTGTCTGACATTTCGAAGGTTCTCATCACATCCACGGACTCCCAGCCGCCACCATTACAAATTGGACTTAGGCGACTGAATAACGGTAAATAAATTGGAACGATAACATATCATGTCCCTCGCAATTTAAACGCGATACTATGCGATGCCGCGGGGGCATGAGTTTATGTTACTTCCCATTCCCCTCCACCATCATGTATTTTCTTCCTACAGACGGGTTCAGATTAAAGGGATGAAAAATGGATGCACTCAGATGGTTTTAACGCTATAAGCTAAGAAAAAAAAAAAAAAACTCATCCATTTATTCAAGTCGTATGAGGGATGATGGGTGACTAGAACCCTCCCCATCCCCGCCCTCAGATGTCACAGCAGCTCGTGTAACAAAGGTCTTGATAATCGTTTTAGGTGGAGACGTGCAATCCCGGGATGACCCCCGTGTTGATTGCGTAAGCCCTTATATGCTTATCGTATTCAAGTGTTTTTATTATAATTCAAATTCGATACACGGCTCCTTCGGGAGAAGGTTTTATGTTAGATCAATGACCCAAATAAGGTCTTATTTTTGAACTACCAATTCAACACCATGGTCAGTCAAACGGGGTCTGCCAGCACCGAAAGCTTTGAGAAATTAAAAACTCTTCAGTAAAGGTTTCGTTGTTCTTTTTTTGCAGATGTGCAATAATAGAATTTGGAATTAATGAAAAACTAACTTTTGCTTTTTAACTTTAAAATGAAAAATGTGTTTTTAATTAAACCTATCCCTTCTAATTTGCCTTCGTTATGAAAATTGCCATATTGGCATACGAAGTCGAAATATAATTAGGGAAAAAGTGATGGTACTCTGTAAATTGAGGAGAAAATAATTCAATTGGGAAAAGGGAATGCATTAATTTAAGAAAATTATGTACTTATATTTGACATTATGTACTCATAAACTCTTAAACTTAAAAACTCTGCTACATTATACACATGATTTTTTTTGGTCACATCGTACGTTATTTATAAATATATAGGAGTCATATTTTTATATTTTAAATTTTTTTTAATATACCTTTTTAGCTTTAACAAATTTTTTCAAAAATATTCTCATATAGTAACAAATAACAAAAGAGCACTTAATTAAAAGCCGAAATTGCATTATAAAGGAATAAAAAATAATTAAAAAACTATTTCTAGATAACGTTTTCTAAAACATTTTTGCATTTTTGGAACATTTACTTAATTTTTAGTCGTGATTTATTAATTAACGAATACTAAAAAAAACGGAAAGTATTTTGTTCCAACTGTGACTTAATTTTTTTATGAAATGTTATGTTTATATTTTATGAGATTAAATATTACAATTATTATTATTATTATTTTCAGATTTTTATAACCGTCAAGTTCTTACTGATCTATCAAAATTTATTCTACAATAAATTTTAGTATGATAAACCTTTTAAAGGTTCAGTCATGAATTTGAAACCTTCATATTTTCACTCAATTCTTAATTATGAAATTCGTTAAATTACTTCAAACTCAAAAATTTGCCATAATAATCGAATTTTTCTATTATAGATTTTTATTGTGAAGAATCAGGAGCTAGTTGTTATAAAACAGACTAGTGACTCCTACTGTGAACGAAATATCCATTAAAGGAAAAAAACAGGATCGATAAAAAATACAACCACCCAAATTTCAACAAAAATGATTATCATATTTACTTAATATTTAAAAAAAACCTTAAGAGCCTTTTTTAAGTGTAAATCGATTTTTATTATAATTAATTGTGATCCTTTAACTTAACAACAAAAACAACAAATAACACAGGTTATTAATGTAATTGCTCGGATATCTGAAAGTGTTAAGCAAAGATGCTCATAGTTATGATAACCCTACTAATTCTTCATTAGCTTTCCATCTTATTAAAGGTAGGAACCTAAAGTACTTAATTAAGTGGCCCAAGGGCCAAACCTACGTCTGTCTGAAATGAAGATTTGTTTCTTCAAAGTAATTCAACCGCCTCAGTGGAGCATGTGAAGAAGTCGATTCGGGGGAACCGGGGTATAAATTCCAGGTCAGAACTGCGCAAGTCAACCTGCAATTCTTTTAAATGGGCTTTTCACTATAATTCCTACCACAGAGCGCGGGAGTGGTATACACTTACTCGCTATTTTTCCATTATCACCCTGACTATCTGCCAGCCAGTGTTATATTTAATTTCATTTGCTCTTTTTGGGCTGCCTTTGCGACTGTTCCCAGTTGTTTAATATTTAGCATGGACTAGGCTTTGCATTTGACATACCACCTTCCACCTATTTCACTTCAAATTTACTGGAAAATTTTTTAACGCAGCGTGGAGAGCTAATTTATAATCCGCTTATGTCTCGGCTGTGTGAACCTTTCAGAGAATTTCAAAGTTTATCCGTAAAATTTAACTAAGCCATCGTGCGGATGGCTCTAGGCACTGGTAACAACTTTAAGTACTTTTTGTGCCTGAAGTATTGTCGTACGGCAGTACAATGCCTACATGGTTGCCCGTTTTGCCTCTTAAGAAGAGGGAGTTGGCTGGAGGAATTGGAGATCGTAATCCATCCCCCAAACCTTTATGAAGTAATATTTCCGAAACCTTTTAACCCTTTAGGCCCAACTGGGGCATCATTGTATCCTCCTCTTTTGGGCTGACGTCGGTAACTTCGCGTGGACAAGTTTTCGTAGGCTTCAAAAATCAACTGATTACATTTCCGAACCTATCGTGGGGCTTTTTGGGACTGAAGGGATACGTTACGGATGGCCTGAGTTGGCGTTTGCCCTGTCGATTTTCATTCGATATTATACCCGTTTAAATTTTTGGCCAATTCAGCTTCTAGCCATGAAAGGGGCACGAACAGTTGTGTGTTGGCTTCCAATTTACAGATCCTGATGTTACACCAGCAACTAACTTAAATTCTGAATAAAATTTTTCAGCTCCTCTTTGAACATATTTTCTCTTAATAAAATGATATAAAAAATTTTTGCACACTTTGTCAAATATTTTCGATCTTCAATTTGTTTAAATTTAAATTGGTTCGTCATAAAGCAGCAAAATAAATATTAAATAATTTAAATGTAAAAATATGCGTAGTGTAGTAAAACGAGAGATATACCTTAACGCATAATCTTTTACCTGGTTCACAAATATTGATACTTATTTTAGTTATAACAAAAAACAAAGTCCATAACTAAAATTGCTTATTTGGTTCTCCCATTAGGTGATAACTATTTTACAGATTTTAATAAAATTTTCAGAATTACATAACTAACAAGTTTTAAGTTTAGCTGCATATTTTTATATAATTTGCCTATTTGGCTATTATTTACCTATCTTATGAACATCCATGGATTCTCAGATTCATCCATTTTAACCTACTTTGATAATTAATTTTAACGTGAATAAGACAAAAGAGGACGGGCCTGCTTCACAATTTCTTCTATTTTTTTTCAGCTTAAGATATCAACATTCAACCTTGGAAGATTAATTTACGTCGTCTAGCTTTCTCAAAATGCCTTAAACTTTTTCATTACACGTATTTCATTGAATAATACCTTGTTCTAAGTAGTATTAATAAAAACAACAGAACACTATAAGAAAATCCCAATAATTTGATGCATTTTAATAATTAAATTTAATATACCTTATTCTGAGCTTAATATCCCTAATCTATTCCAAACCAAGTCCAAAACTGAAACCGATAGAAAAAAAAGCAAATATTTCAGGAATTCATACGTAAATTCTCTTAGCCCAAAATATTTCATTATAACTCTAAATTGGAACTTTTGCAAAAACCATTTCCGTGTGCTTATGCATAAAAAGGTAAAAACGCAACAACAAAACCAATGCCATAGGGGAAAATGTTGCCATTGCAAGCTTTGGAAATTGTTCACAGGGTTTGTAGTTCAGAAACTTCAACGTTGCCACCGACCTTCCGTTCCATCTTGCTGGCAACAAGCAATCCATGAAAGCCTGTGACGACTACAACTAAAAACCATTCAATGGAAATCTCTGGATCCCTGCAGGGATCAGGCACAATTCCCACACTGTAAAGATTTTTATTTCCTGTTTACATTTCTCTCTTAATCCACTCTGGACCGATATGTTATAACTGTGTCAAGAGTCCTTTCAAATACTTCAGACAGGACTACATCCAACATATCTTACGATTTCATGTAGACAAGGATACTTCCCTTTACTTCCATTGGACGGAATCTCAAAGTCCTGTAGTAAAGCTTTAAAAGGACGCCTTTAAAATGAATCATAAAGACTTTTTTTTATGCTTTTTATTAATATTATAAAAATTCATACCCTATATTCTAAGTCTCTCTATGTGCTACCTAGCGTTGAAAGCTTCATCAAAATCCATAAAGTAATTTTTGTGTAGTACGAGTACAAACAGAAAAAATTATAAAAGTATGAACAGCGAAATTTTTTTTAAAACAAATTGACTAAAAATTACGCCTTTGTCTAATTGTTAATAAACGAGACAAAGCGCGAAAGCGCGTCCTTTATTACGACAATCGGGAATCCTCCCACAGGAACTCGAGGTATGAAACCTTCCATCCATTCGCTGATATTTCTTTTTTTTTCATTACTTTAACGGATGGAACTTCGTAATGGGATCCGGGATGAGACAAAAACGTAAACAATGTTTTAGAAATACTAGAAGTCATGCAAATACACATACAAGGAGCGCTCCGAGGTACTTCTGGGTGCAAAAGAACACTGACTAGGGTTCCTCTGCCAGTACGGCAGGCATTTGTTTCCAGAAACCTGACGTTCTTCAATATTGCTAGATTTGGCCCGAAGGATTTTGTTTTTTTCTTCCTTTTTTCTTTTGTTTTCTTGCTTTATTTATGAGAACTGATTTATCTGGTACATGATTCCGTCTCAACGCCTTGCTCCGACTGAAGTACGTAACGTCACAGGTTCTGGGTCTTAGGAAATTTCGTGCCGGGTCTGTTCTTATACACCCTCCCGCCTTCTCGTCCTGAGACTTCATTATCATCAACTGTAAAGGATTTCCATCCAGAACCTTATGTATACATCCTGAATTATGCAAGAATTTTTTTTCTAGGCTTGTAGCTTCTAGGAGCATCGGACCCTTATCATGCGAGCGGTTCGGATTAATCTACGTAAAGTGGATTGGTCCTGTGCTTCAAATTGATATGAATGAAGATCTGTAAATCGAATTACAAAAAGTTAATAGGATAGTCTAATTTTTACCTCAGCCAAATATTTGTTGAGTTAAAGTACAAAGTTATAGGTAATAATTTTAACTTTTAAAAGAATTAGTACAATTTTTTTTAAAGGAAATTTTCATGTAATTAAGACAATGATCATGTTGTGCGCAAATTAAACATGTTCTTAAAAAAAAACTGAAGCTGCTATAGGTAAAGAAAAGTTTAAAATAAAAATAGTCTTATATTTGCTGCTGTGCTGTTATTTTAGACTTTTAAATTCTTCTCAAAAATCTACAGTTAGCGATTAAGAAAACTTTTAAACAAATGAACTAAATCGCCACTGTTTTGGATATGTAATCGAACTTTTTTTTACATTACATACTATCACTAGTTCTTTTTCTACATCCATTGTGAGATTTTAATGGAAAGTACTCCCTTTAATTTCTCTTTGAGTTTTTACTAATCATGCCTTTTTATTATTTCGCCTTTATTTTAGAATAAATATAAAAATATAATAAACGAAATTATTCTTGCATTTCAATTGTAGAAATCCTTAAAGCTTAGAGATAAATGAGTAAATCGGAAATAAATAACTTTAGAAATTAATTCAAAATAGAATTTCTGAAAACGAAAATTAAAATTTGTCCAGTTATCACCACTTAAGACTTAAATTAGTGGAAGACTTAAGCCATTTTTCACATTTGCCAAAGTTGAACTTGAATGTATTTAAAAGGTGTAGAGAAGTCCGGAAATGGAAAAACTTTAATCTCCTCCACCTCCAGCTTAAAAGTTTATTTAGCGCGAAAATTCAATTAGCCCGTAAGCCGACAGCATCGGACTACCCCGAAGTCCAGTGGTGTGGATCCACACAATCCACATCCTGAAAGTGGTTGGGAAAGGGAAGGCACAACTTGTACAATGTTTAGAAGTTATCCCAAGTTTTTGGTGCGTTGCTGTGTGAAATAAAAGTTTCTAAGTTGTCGACCTCGTTCTAGCCGGCTGTTAGAAATTTATAGGTTGCCATCTTTCCCTTCGAGATGAAGGAGCCCACCAATGTTATGGTCTTGATCGCCACCAGCGTCTTGGTCGTCTTATAGACGACTTTGTACTGCTGCAGCAAAGTTTTATAGTCAATTTCATACTTGGCGCACCCAAGTAGGCCAAATTGTTAGTTTATTTTCATGGGATCCTCCATTGAGGGCTTGAGACCGTTCTCGCTTTAATGTAATATTTTGATGGTGCTGTTTAATACCGTCGACTATCAAAAATATTGAAAAAACTCTTCAACGTTTCCGTAACAATATGCTGGTTAAATAGACCACTACGTTCCACTGGGAAAGTTATCACTCATCCAGGGAAGTTGAAGGTCGATCGATGGTACGGAAACGAGGCGAAAAACTTTATTCTAGAAAATAGGAAACTATAGTCTGATTCATTTACATGAAAGTTGAAGAAATATGTTTTTTGCACAATTGACAAAGACAATGGCAAAAAGTTGGGCCTTTAATTGAATTCTCCTTTGTGCACGTCCAGTGACATAGAAGTAGAAACGAGTGGGTTCGAATTGCATGAATAAAGCATGAGTCTAATTCTCTTCCTTGTAGGAGTAATAACGCTATAATATGAACGGGAAACTTTAATTGATTGAGTTCTGAATAATTATTCCTATAATTTTAAACTAACTACCCTGAATGTTTATCGTTTTTTTACATAAATTATTATATAATAATTTATAATTTCAAAATTTATTTATATTAAGAGCTATTGAATTTATTTTTTCAAAACTAGATATTAAAAGTCTACTAAACATTTAATTATGAATCAATTTTATAAAAAAAAAGAAAGATTCCCTATTCCTTTTGTAAGTACGAAGAGCGTTTAAAAGGTTCTAAGCTGGCATTTAATTATCTATTTATAAAATAGTTACTATTTCTATTTTCAATAATTGAACTGGAAAATGTAGACAAATGAATTAAAATTTTTTTTAAAGGTCAACTATGTCCCGGATTTAGAACTATATCTAAATACGTATTATTTATAAGACTTCCTGAATTGAACTGAATTAAATAGGGTTGTAAATACAATTGTAATAAATTCCCTAGTTTATTTAGGTAAGTGAACAAACATATTACAACTTAAGTTCAAATTACATAATGCGAGTAAATATACGAGAAGCAAATAAAAATTGAAATTGTGGAAAATGTTCATGTGACCTTATAACGAAGAGAACCTTAGCACATTGTGCCCGTCTATAAATTTTTCCCATATTGCGACTTTGCTCATTCAAGCTCCACCCACTGAGTTAAACTTAGATCGTTGAAAATCGCTCGAATTTTCCGTATTTTACGTAGGGACTGAAGAAAATCGGGCAAACGCACTTCTTTTTTTTTTTTTCTACATAAAGTCAGCATGCGGTCTGGTCTACAGATTTCTGAACTTAAAATCACATATCTTGGGAAATTTGTAGCATTCAGACACCCACAAATGATTTTTCCTATGTCAGAATCTTAAGCAATTCTTTTTCTGAATTGCTTTTCTTGAAACTGGGTAAAAGGGAAATTGATTAAAAAACTTTATTTTAAGTACATATTTTAGTTTGGTCACCCTAAAATGGAAATATAATATAATATATAAGGATATTTCTCATTAAATCATAACTTACTTATTCAATACTTTTTGGTACCATAAAGCAAAAATATTTTACCAAAAAGTATATTATTAAGTAGGAAAAAAATGTAGAATAACGTAAACGAGATTGTAAGCCAAATTTAAGTTCTATCCAGCTTAAAAAAAATATCCTACTACTTTCAAATGTTTTACAAGTTATTCTGTGTTGAGGCAAGGACTCCAAAAAGCGTCCAAATTGTTAAAATTTTAGCACTTTTAATAAAGATTTAAGAGAATTTAAAGATTTAAGAGAAATATACAAAATTTTAAATATACAAGAAACTTGAATGCCCTGTGTTTGTTGTTAAAAATTTACGTTAAAATTAATTAATCTTGTAAATATAATTTCCTGTCGTACCTCTCGTCTATTTTTAATAGAAATATGATACGTTGCTGAGGAAATTTAATTTTAGCGCATATCAGTATTTTTTCCTAAAAAAAAAGTAAATGTAAATGCTATAAATATCGGCCATTTTACGCAGATGACGGTGTTATTTTTTTTATTGCGAACACCATGGGTGAAGATTTAAATTTTATACCTATCTATAGGAAAAGAGTTTTTATTTCTTCACAACGTGCTTTTATACGCATCATCCTGTCGATATCAGTACACGACATGAATTTGATTAGGTCTACCCGGGTCGCGGGAATGTGTATCATTTTTCTTGTGATAAAAACAAATTCCCCTCTGAATACGTCGGGATTTCCTGCAGAATCAATAAAACCAATAAATATATTCCCGAGTTGGGAACTGAATAAACCCATTCGCATCGTTCCCGCCGTTTTATCGTAAATTATTGACGCCAGTTAAGCCCTAGCATAATGTCCCCGCCGGTTTGACTCTCTTCCTCCTGTTGCTTCCATTCAACAGTCATGTCCTCACGTTCGACTTGGCCGGATTATAGCCACATTACAAATATTAATAAAGTTTACCCAGTGAACAGACCTGGCCATTACAAACTGTTGGCAACCACAGCAGAATTTCCACCATTTACACTATACAGTGTCACTGTCGAGAAGGGAATAGAATAATTCTAGAAATATGCAACGTTGCATGAAAACAACAATTTGTAATTTTAGGACTGTGATAGTTGAAGATAGATTGATTTAAATTTCTGAGGAGTTAAATTCAGGTACTATTCAGTCACTGTAATTTTCCTGCAAGCAAAATTTTTCCACCTAGCGCAAGTGATTTAAAAAGATACTAATAAATTTGTTATATTATTCTGCACATCATTTGTATATTAAAAATTTAACATTTTCCCTATAAAAAAAAAAAAACAAAAAATAATTTCTTGATTTTATTTTATGTAGTTTTTTTGTGTAACTTTATTGTTTTCATTATTTTTTCAATGACTTAATTTACTATCAGCGATAGCGATGTATTTTCTAATTTGTTTCTACGGCTCTCTACACAGGATAAAAAAAAAAATATATATTTTAATTTCTTATCTTATGTCAATCTATCTTCTAGTAGTAGTAAAAATAAAAATGAATCGAGAGCAAGTGTTCTCATATTTAAACAAGGATCACAGAAATCTCCTAATTCTTCCTCCAAACAAAAATACCGCCTTAATTTCAAACTAATGCCCTTCTAGTAGACTACTAGATTAGCTTTAGAGTAGACTTCCGTTTCTTATGTATTTAGCAGGACAACTGCATTACTTCCCACTGACGCTAAATCCCAGTTATACCGTCCGATTCTCAAGCCATCCTTGGCATCATCATCGAATCGTATTAACAGCAGCGGAACCCCAGATCCAAGGGTGGGACACATCCGCATATCTTCCGGGCATCGGCGCACCTGTTCCCTTCGAAAAATATTCATCTGCATATTTATGGTCACGGAGTCGAACCTTGTAAATTGGATAAATTGGTTTAATCCTTTAACCATCTGGGATTTTGCATAAATTGCCAGAAATTTCCAGTATCCGGAGGTTACTTGTAAAATGGCTTTCGTGCACATTATTAATTTATGGAGGCTTATTTAGTACCAGATCCTAATCATAGTCAACATAGGACTGGTCCCACTTAATCACGATGCAAATTTAAACCGATTGCCTCCACTTAATTGTTCGTATACGAACATGGGTCTCGTCCATTTCGATCTCCGGGGAGCCAATCCGGCTAACAGAAAATTCAACTTGTTGGATTGTCGTTTTATCTGTGTGGACTTATTTGTGCTTTAGAATTAAAGAACTAAATTAAGCGGAATATGGAAAAAGATTTTCAATTATGTAAATTTGTTTGGGACATTTTTTTTAATTTGGACAAATAGAAAAGTTTACAGAAGAAAGGTTGATAATACGAGAAAACCCTCCTTTGTATTTACCGAATCATTTAATTTTACTTAGTTAAGAACGGTGAATTAAATCTACAAGTATGGTCTTGGAATTATCGAAAATAAGATTATTTTACGATTTTTTAATAAGAAGTATACAAAAGTAATCTAAAGCCATTTTAGCTTTACAGAAAACATAAAAAAGTTATAAAATAAAAATTGAGACTGTGTCAAAAATTAAGAAGATCGAAAAAAAAATCAAAAACAATTTAAAATATTTCTTTAGCAATAGTCTTGTTGTAATATAAGCTATAATTCGTCAAATTGTAATGGAAAATATTGATAAATACAGTAGATAACGTTATTTTATATTAATCTACTCGTATATCAAAGTAAAAGAATATCCTTCTGCAAAATAAAAAATCCTCGATTTACACGGTAAATCGGTTCCTTCAAAATGATCTGTAAATTAAAATCGTGCAATTCGAACCCATATGTAAGCAAAAAATTTAGGGAATTCATTTAAAATCGTACTGTTTTTTTTTTAATTGGAGTACGTAATTTTAATTCAAAATTCATTAATTTAATCAAGATTATTTGTACCCCACCTCCTTTTTTTAAATTCTTTTCCATTTTATTTTGTTTTTAGTTCCAAATTTTTTTTTACTATAGGTTTTTGGGTAATGGGTACTTTCTTGTTACCTCTTAGGTGATTTTTAATGTTGCAAAAAAAAAAATTATATGCTATTTTTACATTAGTCTGATGATTATATCAACTAAAATTCAGGTGTCGTGCAACTGAAACGCATTCCATACATTTCCAAGCGTGTTTAATTGAAATCATGCAATTCGAATAACGTATAACCCGAAAGTTAAGCGTATTTTCCAATATTCATATTATATTTATAATTTATGTACCCTATTCACGTATGCGATCTTTACAGATTATTAAACGTTCAGAGATAAACGAATTTTGCTACGGCAGCACTTTTTACAGGTATGAACTACGAAACCCGAACTACCAAATTTCCTCGCTCTAAAATTGAAAAGTTAATTTAAGTCGCAATTACTTGAATTTTGCACGAAGCCAGAATTAAATAGTGAACAAGAAATAAGGAACTTTCCATCGAGCTAACTGGAAATATTCGAGTCACGTTCGGGTTAAGTATGTAAGGTTCGTTTAACGATGACCAATGCCACTTCCACTTCATAGAAGGAATTGTAACTATCACTAAAATACGCTGGCAAGGGCCGGAGATTAAGGCGAGGAGGGCGGACGACGATCAGACAGCGGCTTTGTAATATAATAAAAATTTTGAACGAGGGCACAGCCATAAAAGTCATCACTAGCTTCATAAAAACTGTACGTACGTAGAATTGGTGTTCCTCCGCAAGGATGAACATGTGAGAAATTATATAAGCGAATTTTTATAGGGTCAAATATAATTATATCAATGTTTTAAAGTCATTTTATTGTTACCTTAAAAGTTATGGTGGGAAAACAAACGACGTTTTAACGTTTTGAAAATAATATTTTATTATTAATAATTAATTAATTAATATTTAAGAGTACGAAAAGTGCACTTTTATACCAATTACCTCAAGAAATTAAAAAGACAGTATTAGTAAAGTATATACAGTCCACCGTCTAAGTCCTGCAAGCTTGTTTTTTACTAACTTTCATAAATAAATAAATACAAATAGATTTGTAAGTTAAATTTTATTTATGGGCTAAATCATCCTTAAAGCCATTTATAATTTTAAAACATACACTTTTCACAAAGATTTAAAACTAATTAAATGGCTCCGTAATTCAAATTTTCAATAATCCAATCCCAAATAATATCAACAAGCTTTTGTTCTATTTTATTAGTTTATTATTTATTAAAACCTTTTGTATATTATTAACAATATAAGCCAACAACAGGAAAACTAGGGCCAAATAAACGAGCAGAGAAAATTCACGCCGGTTAAAACAAAGGCAGTGTAATTAAATTCAAGGATGTAATTAAGAAAAACATACCCTGATTACTTGTTTAATCTCAATCTGAGAACGGAAAATCTTTTCAAAGCAAAAATACGCTGGTGACGGCTATTAAAATAATCTACTGCTCGAAACTGGATGAAAATCCTCAAGGAGATGTAGTAATTATTACTCGACCGCCACCGCACTTAAGAAAATTAAAATGTCACTAGCAAAGATCTCGCGAACTTTATCTATAGGTTTCTATAGATTCTAAATAGAAACCCCTTCAATTTTATCTTCGTCGTCCATCCACCAGCCAATCGATAGAACTCTGCATAAAAATAAATATATTTTTTGTCACTTTTGTTGACTCCACGGATGCTGAATTTTTGCACGCGTCGTAAAATCCTGGTTAATCACCGTGCTGTTTATCACAGCGGAGCAGAGATTTTATGAGCTATGAATGACAAATGCCCTGGATAAATATGATTTGCACTTTTTCGACCTTCCTCCCCCCATGGCTCTGCTCATAATTACTACTATAATCTAAAAGCAGGCAGAGCCGATCAGGAACCAGAAATCCCTATTTCGTTCCCGTGTCCCGGGAATCAACACGTGATACTACTTCACGTTAAAATTCATCAGGTGTCCTGCTGTAGGCCTCATTTGGTACCGGCTTCGGTGTGTTAAATTATGGCTTATGTGTGAGCCTACGCATTAATTAACCCAGATTATCGCCTGTAATTGATGAAGGCGCTGACGGAATTATTAACGACACGTAATTAATGCCAAACTTTAGAGATAAATATAAATAAACGAAAAATTGCTTGCGGCAGTCCCGATAAAAATATAGATTGTCTTTTAGTATGTCCATTTTTTTTTCTTTGCTTTATGGTTTCAATTTTAGAGATAGACTTATAGTGTTATTTTTGATGTGAAATAGGAATGATACAATACTTTTCGCATACTAATATTATATTAATAATACACTATTCAAAAAGCCCTTATTTTTATACTACCTTTTTTCAACTTTTTCCACCAGCTTGCATAGAAAATTACTGAAAATCAACACGCAAAATCAGGGCAGCTTTCCTTTTAGTAGAAAACAATTCTTTCTCTAGTTTTTTGATGCATTATCTCCCTTAAAATCGTTTATTCTGAATAAAAAAATTTTCCTATTTAAACTCTAATGGTTCGAATAAAATCTCAAGACCATCTTTACTCCAGTTACAAAATTGAAACTCAAATTTCTTTTGCGAAACCGAAGTAAAACTGCTGTAGCTCTTACCAAGTATCAACTTCTTACGTGTATCAAACGACTCAAGTGAAATTGATCCACAAAATTCTCTAAGACACCAATTACCAAAAACAATATCAAACTATGGAGAGAAACTTCAAAAAATTCATAATTCTACCACTTTTATTTACATATCAGAGTTAATACATTAATTTCAGCGTTATAAAAAAAAAAAAAAAACAGATGAAGGTACGCTATTCACGATGTATTGTGGGTATAAATAATTATTTAAAACAAAGGATGATCCATCCGCATAATGTCTTAAACTTTAGAAAAAATAAAGTCTACGCCTATAACATGGGTCAAACAACTTGGACCGCCAGCAGCTGGTCGTTTTGAGACTCTACAAGTTATAGACAGCAATACCTGTAAACACAAGCGGACGCTTTGTGTCTCTTGGAATCTGTTGCACAAGGAAGCAAATTAGAAATAATAATAATAACTAAACGGGGTTTTCTCTCTCTGTCTGCCACTAAAACGCAAATGTATCCAAACCTAAATGATATCTTAATCTACAAATATGTATAAAGCCCCTGCTGGTCATCTCCGGGAAATAAGTCTGCAAAGGCTGCTTGCTCTCCTGTGATAACTTTTATTTGAAAATCAACCCGCATAGAGACCGCAAAAATATATCCTTAAACTTACAGCGACTATTGTAAAAATCGGTTAAATATTTTAATTAGTAGCTTCATAAAGCTAAAAATCTTTATGGAATCGTTGTAGCAGACCGCTGTCAGTTCAATTTTGATCTCTTCCTTGCTATTGCATCCTCCACAGCACGCAACTGCTTTAGTAATTCCTCGCGCCGCGTGGTCTTTGGTTTAGCTGCTGCTGATGATGTGGAAGATGGTGTCGCAGCAGTGTCCGAATTCAGGGCCGATACACCTACAGTTGCTGGCTTTTTCAGTTCAATGGATATTGGAGAACGTTTCTTTATCATTTCTACTAAATAGAAAAATAAAATACTGTTTCATCCAACGCAAAAAAAAGGACAGGGTTCGAATTAAAATACCTTTCTTTACAATTTTCCTGTCTGGTACAGCTTTTTCGGCTACCCTCACTGGCCGTTTTACAGGCGTATTACCACGAGAAGAACTGTCCGAACTTGAAGAGTATGAAGACTCAGAATCAGATCCACTTGAATCAGAAGATCCTGTAAAGATAGAAACAGAAGTTCCATTTTAATCCATTACAGGAACTACTGACGATTACAATCGCCAGTTTAGCCCTAGGGAAACATGATGTTAAATTTCTTCTTTGGGAAATTAAATTGGCATTAATTTTTCTCTTTTAAATTGTCTAGAAGAGTTCATGAACTAGTTTCTTAATATTCTACATCTTGAATAAGTGATACAGGGAATTTTATATTTTCTCGTTTCCTTTTTGCGAGATATCCAACTTTTTTTTGAATAGTATTTTTTTTTATCTTTTTATTTTTTCACAAAATCGACTTCTTTAGGGTTCTTAAGATGGGTAATTGGTCTCGTTTCGCCTAATTTTTTTATTTTTTTCCTTACCTTTTTCGTATCCTCTAGGTAGGTAATTTTCAAATTTTTTTTTTTTTGGTTCTTGAGTACATAAATCTATAGATCAATCACAATCTAAAATCCTTAACTCAAACAATTAGAATTTAGAAAAACATAAAATTGTTTTAAAAAAAAGCAAATGTGTGTGTGTATGCAATGTGTGCCTTGTTGGGATTATTTCCTTGAAAAAGCGTTCTTTTTTAAAATACAAAATTAAGTAAAACTAGGACCAATTCAAAAATATCAATGAACGTTTAGATATTTTTATTAAATTAAAACAAAAATAAATAAATCTCTGTATTAAGTTTGCAAAAAATGAGTTATAATAAAACAATTAGTGATTTCGACGCCCAAATTAATCATCGGTATAAATCAAAGTAAACTCTTACCTGATCCGGACGAACTGGAACCTCTACGTCTCTTCCGCGTTTTGTCCACAGACGTCTTTCGCGAAATCGGAGGTGAAACCTTTTTTCGTTTCGCAACTGGGCTCAACGCAATTCGTTTCTCCGAAATTGGGGACGGAGAAATATGTCCACGTTTTTTAACGGGTGATCGTCTAATACCTTTAATAAAAATCAAAATCATGTACTTAAACTACTTAAACAGAACAAAAACAAAAATAAATTTATAAAATAACAAAGAAATAAAAAATGAAAAAAAGAAACAGGACGAAAACCTTCATCTTGATTTTCATTAGGCTTGGGTAAGGGACTTCTTCTCTGGCGTTTTAAAACAATTGGAATATTTCGGGGTGGCGGCATTTGTTCCTTATCTTCAAGGATATCTTGGTGAATGGGAAAATTAGTATAATCTGCAAACCTTTGAAAGTATTAGTACCTATATCGACCATTTTTTTAACCTTATGCTCCTTGAACTCGACAATAGCAGCTTGTAAAGAGGTAAAGGATAAGGGAACATGGGTCTCAAAAAAGTCTATATAAAACTTACTAGGTGATCTCCTTCGTCTCGGGCTTGGCGACCTAAGACTTGTTTTAACATGCCTTCTAGGTGGAGATTTATGAGAGCTATGTGTGCTATTGTAACGTCTACGACGTACATCCGGTGATGGAGAACGACTTGAATCAGAACTAGATCCTGAACGGGATGTACTGGAACTAGAATAGGACGAATTACTGCTGTAACTACGTCGCTCTCGACGCAATCGTTTCTCTCCCCTTTCTCGTTCTCTGCCAGGCGATTTAGAACGCATCCATGGATCATTCCATTCATCGCCACGACCAATCGGTTCAACACGTTGAACTATCACTTCTCTAGCTGGACGTACACGCCGATCGTCTTCATACTGTGGCATACGATGTGGTGGGAGTTCTCTGTATCGAGCTGTTCGCCCATACGGATCTTCTTCATAAGCAGGTGCAGGACGCCCAAATTTTCCAGGCGGACTATATAAGCCAGGCTCGTAGTGAGGGGGATGACGTCCATATGGTGGAGATACCTGAAAATTATCCACAAGGTTAGAACTAGAAAAATCAAAACACAAAACTTACTTCAGGAGACGCTCGTTCACGTATATAGTAGTTATCCTTCTCTAATTCATCCTGAGATAGAGACAAATTCATTTTTTTGTCTTCAAAGTCCATGTCTTGTTCTTTCCTTTTATTAGCTTTACGCATCATTTCCTTGGCTGTTCTTAGTCCACGTTCCCATGCACTTTCAACCATTGGCACTGGAGGTTCTTGAACGACAACGGGCGGCAGAATCCTTGGATCATGATGAGGAGCCGCATAAGCAGGATGATGATGAATCGGAGGTCGATGATGCAAAGGAGGACGGTCTGTTCTGTAGTCATGGTACGGATGACCACCAAAACTGGGCCCACTATGGGGAATAGGCACAGGACGAACCATGTCGAACATTGTATAATTACCCTTATCAGTGACTCCTGGATGTAAAAATCGGCAACTCATTCCCCAAGTGCACTGACCACGGGTATAAAACCGACAAACTGGTTTAGGTTCTGTTTCTTCGGGGCGTTTCTCTTCCTCGTCCGTAACTTCACCTTCTTCGAGTTCCTCGCCTTCTTCCAGTTCACCATCGGCTTTTCGTTGCTTCTCAGTTGTTTCCTTCTCTTGTTTCAAATCTTCCTTGCTATCGTCCTGGCACTCACCCTCCTCAGCCTCGAAGTCCAAAGCGTCTTCATCGTGTTTTTTTACCAAATCGTCAATTTCTTCTGATACACTTCCATTACTCTTCGAATTGGCCACGTCTCCGTTTTTTTCCTTGTTTTCAAGAGCTTTCAATTGATTCTTCTTCTGGTCTAACTTCTGCCTTAGGTCGGTAATATCTGCGTCGTCCTCGTCATGATCCCTACCCCGTGTTCTCTCCTCATCCTCATCGTTCTCTGATCTTGTCTCGTCTTGCTTCACTTGCTTTTCAGCCTCTGCAGATGCATTGGTCTGATTGGTCTCCTCGTCTTCAAACGTTTGCTTGCTTCGGTCCCTTTTTTCGCTCTCCATGTCACTAACATCGCTCAAGTCCTCATGGTCCATATTAACTCGGTCCCTGTTTCCCTCGTCCAGGAGCTCTTGGTGGTGGTTTGTACCTTCATTCGACCTGCTGCCATTGCTGGACCTTGAGCCGACACTTGAGCTACGACTACGACTCCGAGTACTCTGCGATTTGCCTCTTGCTGGAGATATCGACTGATTCCTGGATACTTCACCATCTCGACGATGACTACTCTCGCTGCTACTGCGCGAGGACCTGTTATTTATATATACCTCACGATTATTCGCCTGGTCTTCATTATCGCTAGATGAAGAGCTTGATCGCGATCGAGAACCAGAACGCGACTGAGATCTTGATCGTGATTTTCTAGATGAAGATCCGGGCGAACTGAGTGGAGATTTTGGTGTCGGTGATTCTGGTGCTGCTGGACTAGAAGGTCTAGAATTGTCCGAATTGCCCGATGACTCCGAGGAGTTCGAGGCCGACGAACCGGGACGCGACTCATCGGATTCCATGCCTCCTCCCCGCAATAAGCTGTCGCCGATGCCGGGTAATCACAAGTTGAAATCAAATGCTACAAAATTAAATACTGGTTAAATTCTTTGTAGAGGCAATAGTACGTTTAGTAAATATTTGGTCAAAATAATTGGAAAAACACAATTTTGTCGAGTATACCTGCCTCCGTCAACAAATCTGGTAAGCCAAAACACACTTGAGAAATTCTAGAATTATGTCGACGGCCAGCGGGGGCGGGCAGCCCCACTGGCTAAGTACTTAAAATAACAACACTCCTGCCCTTACTGTGACAGTAAAAAAGGACAATAAAAATTACTCTTTTTGAAACATGTTTTTTTTTTTATTTTTTTTATTTTTTATAACGTTTGACGTGAATGACTTCCCGTCAAAGTCCGGTCCTTACCTTCATCGTGCGCAATCATTCGCTGAAGATGGTTCGGCCAAAAAATTTTTCTTTGCTCTATTACAAACTACTAAAACTGACCCGGGCACTGATTTTAAAACATTTTTATTATAGACTTTTAAAACCGAGGAATTTTGTTGTCGTTCTCTTTTTTTTTGTTTTCTCGATCGAGGAAAATAAAACAGAAACTAAAACTAATTCCAACTTAAACAGATCAACTTCACGATTTTACAAACTTAACACCGGACGGATATTCTTCACAACTGTCTTTAAATTTTTTAATTTGATTTTTTTTTTTTTGTATATTTATTTAATACTGCGAAGTGATTCTTCGCTCGCCGCACGAGCCTCAATTAACTTCCCACTTTTACTCGTTTTAGTGGAGTATACATGAAACTTTTTGTTTTTGTGGGGAGGTGGCAAGATCCCCTTCTGTGGAAAATTCTTTTCTTCTTCATACAATTTTTGTTTCAAGTTTTGTTTTGTCGCTTTGTTGTATTACATCTTACCTGCGTACGTACGATAGCAGCGCGTTGCTTTTTATATTAATTTGCAAAAAGTCTTTAGCGCCACCGTCACGAATTCAAGATTTCCTCATTTGCTTCACTGTGAATGGTTAATCGGTGATTTGTCTGCCTTCTCTGAATCGCCCTTTTTGATGATATTTCGATAGAAAACTAGGCCTCAAATTCACACGCCGAGGGAAGCCGCACAATATGGCGGTGAAGGGTTGAACTGCATTGTCGACCAAGTTTTATTGGAGGACATTTGACAGTTATACCTGAAGTTTGAGATATTTCCTTTGGTGTTTTTCCACTAAGGGGAAATAATCGTTGTTTATGTAAGCGAATGAATTACGTATTATTTTCCCTTTTTCGCCAGTAAAATGCGAATAAGCAGTAAGTTCAGAATAAATCCAGATAAATTCTATCTTTTTTATCGTCTTAGAAATCGAAAATATATACCAACACTAAAGGTGGCTTTAAAGACCGTTTGACAGTTATTCGTTCGAAAGTTCTCTGTATTTTGTTGATTTTACGAAATCAAATTAAAACTGCAGCGTTCTGTTAGTGTAATAATTTATTAAAATTAAAAAGTGAAGTCTTTATCCGCAATGTATTTGGTTACCCAGGTAGACCTTAGAAATACCGGTTTTAATTGACCCTGAATTTGACGCCACCATACCGGGCAATTTCTCAAGGGAAAATGACTTGTTTTGGGAAATTTCTGAAACGAAAAATGTCTAAAATAACGTAAATAATTATCTGATTATTAAAATTCCAGGCAGAGTATCTTTACATACATTTATCATTCAAAAACTGTAAATTTGTTTTTAAAAAAATTGCAAATAAAATCATTTTGTAATCAATAAAACTGTCAACGGTAAAATAACGGGAAATTTTTGTATAGCTGTCACTTTCGTTCCTCTCGCTTTCAATTCAATCAAAGTCGCGTCGCAAACAAATAACATGCAGCGATGGAAGCAGATCCGCAATTTGGTAAATAAAAGTGCATTTTAGTGTTAAAAAAGAATAATAAATAACAATTTGTGGTGTTATGATACAAAATAAATTCAAACACGTAAAATAATATAACAATTTTATGGAAAAATTACAAATTGATGTCCCATGCGTGGGACGATGGCACAGCCACCGAAATGGAATTTCCGTGCGGTCAAAACAAATTTGCATCTAATTCGTTGTTTTTACCTGTGAGATTGGCACAATTCGATAATTGTTCGATATTGTGCCATTTAAAAATCGTTCATTGCTTGATGATGTAAGAGGCTGCAGAAGAATTTACTACTTTTTATGCGGAAAGCTCCAAAAGTGACTCATGCAGGGACAGAAGGGTCGGGTTTGACCCTTTTAAAATAAGTTTTTGTGCAAAGATTGATATTGCCCAGAAGAAATTAACTCGAAAATGATCGCGGGCGGCGATAGATAGTGCTTTATGGGCCTCAACTGAAAAACCTGGTCTGGTGGCCCGCTCGCCGTGTAGAAATCAGACGCCCACATGACTCTCGAGGACAAAAGTCAACAAAGTTTGAGGCGCTAAGCGGGCTCATTTCGCAGTCGTGTCGCGTGCATTGTCACATTTACAAGTTTTCATCAATCGGCGGCCCCGTCCTTGAGGTTTACAAACAGTTGTTAGTGCTTTTGATGAGCTGCGAGGCATCGAATCTGCAGACCGGGCACTTCGTAGTCATCGGACTCAGCGAATTCCGCATCATCTTTGCGTGCTATGCGTCCAGTCGTAGGACTTTCCACAACTAGAATTTCAAAATAGGCTATTCTATAGAAAACTAGCGTATTCATAGCCCACTAAACCCCTTTTGGTTTTATACAGAAAAAAACCAGAACTGCAACGTAAAACATCTTCTATTTTATATTGGCATGCAATTAGTAAAAAATAAAAAAATAAAATAAAATAAAACGATGCCAAGATTCCAAGACTGTTTACATTCATTCAGTTCTAGTCTCGATGCAATGACGACCCAAATTCTTAAACACTCTATAAATGTTCGATTATTTTGTAGAGTTAAAAAAATGCAATGCAAACAGAGCATTGTCGAAGAAATGACGATTTTACAGTCTGTCCCACGTGAACGTGACTTTGAGAAGGTATTCGAATGCGGTCTGCAGCCCGTTCATTCATTATTTTGCAAAAATTTTAAAAATATATCTTCTTCGTTTGCGGTATTTTTTATAGAAAAAGTAACCAAAATAAAAAAGCAGAAAATATTCAAAGAATAGCTCGTTTTTTTTTCTTTTAACAGTGATGAATATACTCGTAACAAACAAATAACGTTTATTAATCTTAAAAAGTAGTGCAAGTTAAAACTATTCACTAAATTTTTACATCCAATTTATAGCTGATACTATCTCTGTAATCATCAATTACGTATGTATATTCTAAATTTATCGTACTAATCTGCCAAAGTAGTAATTAATTGTATTTACGTAGAAAGAAAACTTTTTCCTTAGTACTTGAGAATAAAAAAAAAGCAAATATCGATAAATAACAAAATTCAAGCAAATGTATATATTTTTTTGTCACAATAAATTTATGTGAAAATAAATCTTTAATAAATTATAAAATAACTTCCTACCACAGTTTTTTCATTCTCCAAAATTGGAATTTCAAAAAGTGCTGAAATACGTGTTTGTTTATTTTTAGAGAATATTTTAAATACTCGTTTTAACTTCTCTAGCATCATTGGTCAAAAAAATATTGAAATATTGATGTTAATACGATGAAATTGACTCAAACAATGAATTATAGACTACAAATTAACGAAAATTGAACCGTTTATTTAATATTATAATAGAGAACATAAAAAACAAAGCTTTAATAATAAAACAAAACACATTAGTTCAAATGTGTTTCATATTAAATATTTTAGTTAAATTATCATATTTTTATATCTTAACAAAGGGATTTATCTTAGAAATGTGTTAATAGAAGAAACTACAGCTTGCATTAAATTTATTATATCTCTTTATGATGGACAAAAAATACCTCAATAAACTATTGCATAAACAATTGTCCACAGAGAATATGCCACTATTTTTCTTATCTTATAATATTCAAATTGCACGTAGAAAGATTGTTTTTTATCTTCCTTTTTTTCAAATAATCGTTTAGTAATGCAAATTCCCTTAAGCAGTGCAAATGTTAAGTGTTCTACAAGTGGTAATTTAGAAGATAAAATTTGTAAATTATCTCTAACAAAAAAAAAAAAACTTTGAATTGTATAGATCGATTTAAAAATGCAGGTTTGATAAAAAACACGATTGAGTTTTTTTGCTGTGAGAATTTTGAGAACTTCGAAAGTCTTCAATTTTCATTTGATAAACTTAAAATATTTAGAATAACCTCTTTATTGTATGAAGTAAAATAAAATGTACTCTTTCCTTTTTTTTGTATTTATTGTATATCATCATCGTTTCAGTTAATTCATCAGTATCATGTTCCGGGTGCTTAAATCCCGTTGATGAACAGGAATATGTTTCAGCCCTTGACCAGGAATGGCATACAGATTGCTTCAGATGTTCGGCTTGTGATGCGCAACTATCGAGCTGGTACTTTGAAAAGGATGGATTGCTGTTTTGCCGGGAAGACTATTGGGCTAAATTTGGTGAATCATGTCAACAGTGTGGCGCAGTTATAACCGGCCCGGTTATGGTTGCTGGGGATCACAAATTTCATCCGGAATGTTTTCGTTGTGGATCGTGTGCTGCATTCATTGGCGATGGCGAATCCTATGCCCTCGTAGAGAGATCAAAGCTCTACTGTGGAGTATGTTACAAGAGGCAAATGAACCCACTATCGAAATCCCCATCTGGATCATACAAGAAGCCACTTCATTCAATACGACTTATTGAAATCCCATGGAAGAAAGGAGCTAAAAGCGGTATTCGTCTTTCGGCTGATGAAAATCAAATAGGCGCACCAGTTACTTCTGATTCTGGATGCCGAGGAGTTCGAATATCAGAGTAAGAAATAATTAACAATTTCTGTTATTTTTTATTCTTTTGGTGGATGGTTCAATTTGCCGGTTCAATGGCTAAAATACTTTTAAATTTTTTGTTTTTTCAAAAAAAAGGTCTATCTGTAGGATTTATGGACGTGTGGGAAAGTACGTATTCTCCTTCATATCTTCGGCGTTTGACTCTTGCTGTGGCTTCTATAGGTACTAACAATTTACTAATATTACAGCCTCGCTAGCGTTTTCCCTTTGTTTTGGATTTATTTTAATTCTATCTTGTTTTTATGGTATAAAGTTACAAAGAAAAAAAGCTATTGTGAACTATGGACAAGTGAAAAGAAAATGGAAATAATTTAGCGAAGTTATTTAGTTTTCTAATTTAACAATCAACTTCCGAGTTTTGAAATTCGTAGGTTCCAATTTTAAATTAAGAAAAAATGCAACGTTATGTTTATAAGACTAATACGATTTTTATAATTGGTGTTTTTAACGCTTAATTTTATTTAATTCTGTTGAAATTAAACAGGTGCTTAAGGATAACATCGCTTAAATTATATAGAAGTTCGTTTATTTATTTATTAAAGCCAGCTGACTGGCCTTGAGTTTTTCTTATTAAATTATTTAATATGTATACTTTTTTTTTTGTTAGTGGATTTCAATAGTTGCGTATGTTAAATTATACTGCACATTTTCTGTTCTTACAGAATCGACGTTAATACAGACCTTGTATCTCTTCACATCGGAGATCGTATCTTAGAAGTAAATGGAACACCGGTGAAAGATTCGCCCATAGAACACATCGATAATCTTATTCAAAATACTGAAAAAGTTCTACAATTGACTATTGAACATGATCCAGACGAGATTAGTCGAAGTAATAGTCAGACTGAAGTTTTACGTACTGGATCCCCCCTTCAAACCATCGACGTGAACAAGAGCGATGCAGAAAGAAGTAGTGGGAAATTAACTAAACAGGAGAAGGAGCGTCTTTTCAAACGAAAAGACGAGGGTTACATCAGTGGTACGAAAACTCGCCAATTGCGAAAATGTAAAAATCTTAATATGAATTGCGCCAATTCAACAAATAGTCTGAAAGAAAAGGAAAGATGTTCTAGTATGTCGAAACTATTAGATGAAAATCACCCACCGAATCCAGAACTTTACGATTTGGCTCGTACTAAATCGTTTCGAGTTGAACCTAAACCTCAAAGGATATTTCGTGCCTCGGATCTAGTTCAAGGCGAACTGTTAGGGAAGGGATTTTTTGGACAGGTATATAAAGTAACACATCGTGTGACAAAAGAAGTTATGGTACTTAAAGAGCTCTATAGAGTTGATGAGGAGGCGCAACGGAATTTTTTAAAAGAAGTTGCCGTTTTACGATCATTATCTCATAATAATGTTCTTCGTTTCATTGGAGTATTGTATAAGGATAAAAAGTTACATTTAGTAACTGAATTTATACCTGGTGGCTCTTTAAAGGAACTTATCCATGACTCAGGCCTACCATTGCCCTGGGAGCAAAGGATTTCATTTGCGAAAGATATCGCATGTGGCATGAGTTATTTACATTCAATGAATATTATTCATAGAGATTTAAATTCACTGAATTGCCTTGTGCGTGAAGATAAGACTGTTATTGTCGCCGATTTTGGATTAGCTAGGATTATAACCTCTCCCCTCTGTAGTACGAGTGATAAGTGGCTTTCGAGTGGTACAGGTACCACTGGTCGGAGTAAAAGTAGAAAACGACGACAGAGATATACTGTGGTTGGTAATCCTTATTGGATGGCTCCTGAAATGATGAAGGGAAATAAATACGACGAGAAAGTGGATATATTTTCATTTGGGATCGTCCTTTGTGAGGTAAGTCACGTCAAAAATATTAAGAATCCTATTATATTTATCGCTATTCGATAAAAATTATAGGTATAAATATTTAGTTTATTTAAAGTTATTCATTTTATAATTTTCTAGATTATTGGTCGGGTTCAAGCTGATCCCGATTATCTTCCGCGCACTTCAGACTTCGGACTTAATCAAAAAGTATTCAAAGATAAATTTTGTGGCCAATGTCCAGAATCATTTTACAAAATAGCTTTCCTTTGTTGCGAGTTGAATCCTGATAAAAGGTAGATATTTACTTTATAATCAAAATTCGAAAAGTCTAAGAAATACCTTTTTATCAGACCCCCGTTCGAAGTGTTGGAAGTCTGGTTAGAAAGTTTAGCAATGCACATTTCTGTGGGACATCCTCTGCCTCCGGATTTAGTTTTCGACATAGAACACTATAAGGGTTGTCCTAGTCGAGAATCAAGTTTAAATTCGACACCGGATGGTATTCTAACTCCGAAATCTACAGATAAAAATTGTCGCAGCCAGGACAGTTTAATTGATGTTGGTGTAGGTTCTAAAAAAGTTGATTCCGTCGATATAAAGGTAACAAATTTAGAAAGTGATAAAGGCAACGACGAACAACCCACTTTTATTCGAGACATCCCAAAATCTCCACATTTAAGTAAGGACTTCTCTCCGAGTGGTGATCGTATTAGAGATAGTATTAGAGCTAGGCGTCAGCAGCGTATGATGAGAAATAGGGAGAATCAAGAAAAATTAGGAATTGTTGATTCGAAAATGGAACCATGTGAAATTCCAACTGTAGAAAGTTCTAAAGATAGAACACCAGTGCCATCCGATCCTCCAAGTTTACTCGATATAAAAAGAAATGATATTACTGAACAGGTATTGCAGGCTGTTAAAAATAGCTTAGAAAATGATCGTGAGCTACTGAATAGAGATGCAAAAGAAAGAAGAGCAACTAAAGAACGTCCGTATGGTGAAAAAGGTTTTATTATCCATTTACGTGACGGGAATTTATCACTTAATAATGTTAAAGATTTGGACAATTGTTCTGATTTTGATTCAAGTTGTGACACTAGTTTGAATTACATTGAGGCAAATGCAACTGTCGTTGATAATCCTATTACTACTGAAAATAATAAAGTGGGAAAAAAAGTAGAAACACCAAAAAATAAGGGTTCTGCTTCTGAGAATGCTAAAACGCGTGTAAGTCGTATGTCTTCTTTAGAAAGTGTGTCTTCGGACCGTGAAAGTAGACAAAAGATCGATTTAAAGCAGATAAACCATCGCAAATCACCAGCTTCACGGGTAGTATCAAAGGGAAATAAGACATCGTTTAGTCGACGGTCCTCCCAAGAAAGTGTCTCTTCTGATGTTGATGTAAAGATTAAACCCTTTAGCATTAAGTCGCTGGCTTGTAAGTCGCCAAGTCCAAAAAGGTCACCTGATAGGGAACTGCGACGTCCTCCAACAGGCAGTGTTATTAGAAAATGCATGGAGAGTTCTCAAGATAAAACCTTAACTGGATCTGGTTCGAAGAAATCCACGAAAAACGAAAAGAAGCCGCCTAGTGTAGGTAGTCGTAAATCTTCTCTAGATAGTGAAGACAGTGTGAAATCTCCAACGTCACCAATTTTGCGTGTTCAAGAATCTATTGGACAAAAATCGTATAGAACTGCTTTGGACGATATTCGAACTAAATTAAATTTATGCAGATCGAAATTTGAGAGCTTGGATGAGGCCAGTCGGCTAAATTTGACCAATTCACAAAATTCGATGAGGAATTATTTTAAAGTTAGTCCATCGGAACAGGTGGCTCCTTTAAGCATGTTTAAGCGTCGAACCGATGGAAATCATAATTCAAATTATCCAAATTCTTCTACAGACTCGAAAGTTTATCGTGTCAATGAAACTCCAATTTTTGAACGAAAAAATTTCAGAAATTTTTCCCTTTTTAAAAGGGCCGATTCTGAGGAAAATTTACCAAAATCCCAAGCTTTAAGCGATAACCATCACCGAGCTGGAAAGAAAATTGATCATGATTCCAGCATTACTTTAGTAAGTAGGCAACCTAAAGTACAACAGCAACCTGCGGAAAAGACATTTAGTTTTAAGCAAAAAATATCTCCAACGTCCGAACTTAAACCGAATCCAGCTTTTAGCGTTATCACCAGACCGAGATCTCCGATTGTATTTAGCCATCACAAAGAAAGTCCGCCGTCAATAAATAAGACAGATAAAAATCCTAAGACAACTATTTTTAATCAAAATTTTTTCAATTTGAAAAAATCTAATAATTGTGGAAAGAAATTAAATGATACTACTTTTAAAGATAACCAGTCAGAAAGATACGTTGCACTGCCTAACACAGATTCTAGAGATTCGCCTGTATTTAGGCGTGTAGCTTCTTCCACAAAATCGAACTATGATTTACCTCAACATAACTCACGCTCAAATCGAATGCCTATTTTAACACCAGAAAGTGTTCATAGGCTTAATGCAAAATTTGCTGATCAGAAAAATTTAAATAAGATGGCACAAAAAGCCTCGAGTAATTTACAGAAGACTGGACAGAGTGATGTGATAGAATCACTAAAATATGGTCGCAGTAATGAAAAATTTATAAGCAATAATAATTTTAGTGTAGGATTTTCAACAATACATGCTCAAAAGAACGCTCCATCTGCCTGCGCAAGCATGGCCACTAATAAATACAATTCAAATTCTTTGTCTCAGGTAAGTTCGGGCATAACGCAAACAAATAAAATCAGCGGAAATTCAACAAAAGTTTCTTGCCCCGTTCTAGAATCGACTGCATTGTAATTTCTTAGAGGTAAGTCTGTAAGTTTGACCTATTACATTTTCAATAGGTTTTATTATATTTGCTATGTTTTGATCACTTGAACGTTTCAATTACTTTTTTTTATGTTAAATAATGATGTGCATAAAATGCGTAAAACAATTTGACTAAATCAATTATAAGTCTTAATAAAAATAAAAAAAAACAATGGCATAATTGTATATTTTTAAAATGTACAACAAACCATGAAAACCTTAAAGCATCCTTAAATATATTTGACTTCAACGCTGAATAAACTTACGCTTAATTAAAGTACGTTAGAGTATTTTCAAAATTACTTTTAAATAAAAATTAGACAATCGCTTATAAAATTTTAAAGAATAACTTACACAAAATATAAATTATTTTTATAAAATCTATAGAAGTCTATAGATATTATATCTATGTCTAGAAAATGGTATCTTGTGTATCTTCGTGCAAAGGTGGGATTCTAAATTTATGAAAATGCCTTTTCTTATAGACGTTCTGGTCAAAAAAGGCTTGAAAAATATTAAAAATCTCAAGTGATTAAAACATAGAAAATTAAAGTTGACGAATACTTCAATAAATCGTTGTTTAGAAGTTTTGTAATTTTACATTATACACAAGTAATTAAATTAGCTGAAAGTTATATTAGATATGATGTGAAAAGGAGTTTTTTTCACTTTTCTTGCGGGAAAAGATTCTCTGTATTTTAGTACTTTAAAAAACGAAATCGCTCTTAAAAAAAAAAAAAAGTGTTTTTTGAATTTATTGGACAAAGTCATAACAAAACCAAAAGTTGGCTCAATCATTTTTCAGGAGTTCATTCTTTAGGAAAAAAAGAAAAAAAAAATTATATATATATATATATATACAGACATATGTAATCGACTAATAATTACTTACTAAATTAAAGTTATTTTCTTGCCTAAGTAGTTCACTTGTAGAAGAACTGGTAAATGGAATGAAAGTGGAATTAATTGCTGACAGGGAAAGTACGCGTCTAGTAATATTTACATTCAACATTAAATTTGCTCAATTTAAGTAAAAAAAAAAAGAAAAGTGTGTATTGATTGATGAAAAGACTTGAAAAATACCGAAACCGTGAAATAACCTACTTCATTTTTTGATCAAATTATCAATAATTATCGATTGAGGCTTTGACCTTATGAAGTCATTGGCCTACTGGTTGTAGGGCACAATGCAATTATACGAAATTTAAACAAAAAGAAAAATTCTAAGTCTTTATTAAACGATAATTATTCTACTTGTATAAAAGGAGGTTGATATTTGTTTAGGCTGTATGAACCATTAGTTGTTTAGATTGAATGTGGTAGTATTTTCATACACGTGGGGGAATTATAAATAAATTTAATTTCAATTAAATGGTTTTTTTTTTTTTTACAGACAGTTTTTATATTTGTCTTCTTTTTTACCCCCAATTATTCTGTATTTTGTAAAGTGAACGTTAAACTTGTGATTATCAATTAATTGTACATTCCCTAATGCTTTCCTTTCTCATTGTTGTTGTTTACATATTTCCAAAACACTGTAATATTCTTGTATATTCTCATTTTGTGTAAGAATTAAGTACCATTTATTTTTATTTTTTTTTTTTTAATTTAAGTATTAACGCAGTGTATTCCTGTGAACTTTTATTGAGCACTAATTCAAAATGAGGAAAATTATTGAGAAAAAAATTCATTTCATATTCAGAGTATTTATTTAATCTATTTATAAATAATAGACTATTAGTATTTAATTTTATTTTTTATTATTGCAACAAGATTGCTTTTCTTTTTAGGTATTCAAGTATTATCATTTTTTTTTTTGCAAAACAAAGAATAGAAAAATTACTCAATAATATTTTTAAAAAAAAAAAAGTATAGTAGCTCAATAAAAGTTTATTGAAATTATATAAAATAGTTGAAAAGCGCTAACATGATGATGTATAGAAAAGAATTCGAAATACACGTACTTATAAGAGAAATAATGTAAAAAAAATGCACTAACAAATCTGTGATATATTAAAAAAAAACTAAAATACTTAAAATATCAGAAACAATAAGAAAAATAATAAATATACAAAAAAAAAAAAAGTGGACAACAATATTTTACTCACTCTTAATGTCTTAGCCGGGCAAAATTATACAAAAAGAATGGATATGGAATGTCGACGTGATTATTAAGCATTAATTTTAGTTGTAGGCTTTTGAAAGGATATAAAAGAAAGTGGGAATCAAATAATTTATAGTTTTTTTTTTTTATGTTCTTTATTATCATATCATCTTTGCCTTTTGTGACTATTTGACTGCTCATTGAAATTCAACTGAGAGAATTTATTAATATTATTTAACTCTTTCGTTTAACTTTAAGCAGGAATAATTAAATTTTTCTCCTTGTTATATTTGTTTTTTTTTTTTTTTTGTTTTGGCTTTTTTCTGTTTTATTTAAGAACAGTTTTTGTAAAGTATCATATTTGAGATTTGGCCATGAAATGAGGTATTGTAAAGTGTTCTTCTTCTTATTAATAATCTTCCTAAAAAATGGGAGTGTTTAAAAAATAAAAATAAAAATGCTTTAACTTCACCTCACGCAGGTATTAAGAAGTCATTTAAAACTCAATTTGCCATACTAGTGGTAAAGTAATTTTGTTAATAGAGTGTATTTATTTCATTTGAAAAATTTTTAAGATTATAGATTTTAATCTGATAACGTATTAAAATGTTATATATATATTTTTTGAAAAAAAAACGAAAAAAAAAACAAAATGAAAAGACATTTCCATTAACTATTATTGCCACAAGCTATTTAATTGACAATGAAATCATTCGAAAAATTATTATATACACATTAAAAGTGAAATTATATTGAATAACAATTGCTGTAAAATTTATTCCTTGTGTTTTACTAACCATTTCCTTTATTCCTTTTGTGTTTATGCCTTGCTGGTGGAAAATTGGGATCGTTGTTTGTCGTTGTCGTCTGAGATATTTTAACATTCACTATACAACGCGGGTTCTAGAGATGTTCTACAATATTCTATTTTTATATGCTATTCAAGATTGTTTACTGTTGAATGATCAAAGAAATCCCTTGAGCAATAAAATGTATCATGTGAAAAGAGCATCATCGCAAATTCTCTTGCGTTCCAATTATTTTTTCTAGATTCAAGTTTAGTTTACTAGATAAATTCTATTAAAAGAATTTCCATATTTTTCTCAATAAAAATAATCAGGATTTTTTTTTATAGAAACACACTAGAAAGTCGTGTCTTTAGCACCATCGGCATTATTTTGTGAAATTATTCTGGAGAGTAGACTCCACCCTACGACGTCCTATTCTAGAGCTAATGCTGTGTCCTGAGGAAATGATCAATTCAATTAGCTCAAAAGTTCTACTTCCCGGCATGGTAGTTTATTCTTAATGCTGTAGTAGAAAATTATAATTGTTAAGAAATGAGGTAAAATTCGCATTTTTCGCATGTTTTAAATTCGATTCCGAGCGTTAAAATGGCCTACGCCAAAAAAGGGTTTGTGTTCCGAGCAGCTCTCTGCGTCCACTTTCATTTGGCGTCGAAAAACGGGCATGTCAAATTTCGTCAAATTTTCGAAAAAATTCCAAGGGGTTAGCCTATGATTTTTTGGGGTCAAAATCTCGAACTCCACGGACCCTGGCAAATGGGGTACCAAATTAAAGAGCACCTTCTGCAGGTCTCAGAAAACAACAACAATCGCAAATTGGATTGAAAATATCCAAATTAGAGCTAAAATACATATAACGACTTATATTTAAAAGAAAAGGTGTTGTTCTGTTTTTCATTTCTGATTTTTTTAAAATATTAAACCGCTTAGATGTGCAAATGGGTAAATTTCTTTTCTTTCCGTCAAAGTGGTCGTTATTTTCCTTGTGTTTTTCTGTTTAACATCTCAGAAAATATTAACAATCGCGAATTATAGAAGGTTTATTAATATTCATGATAAAAATTCAATTAACATATTTTATTTATTCATTTAGAAGAAATTCTTATTAAGCAAATACTACTTCTATAATTATCCTGTAAAAATGTAACCATAAAGAATTACATAGCACTTCAGTTTATTTATTACGGAGAGGGGTAAGTAATTAAGTGATAGTGAAATAAGACGACGTGTGAGAGTAATTAAAAATAAGTGCAATAGTCATTAAATCTATCTCGCTAATTACAAAATAATTTCGTAATTGATCACACTTAATTGATGCTATGCAATTAGATTGGATTTATAATTACAGATTTTTACAGTTTATATGAGAGTTTGGCCTATACACGTAACTAGTACTATGTACCTTTTGAGATTAGTAAATTATAGCCTTTAATACGTAACCTGAGAATTAAATAGATAACGTTACGTTATTAATGATTAATTCTATTAAAGTTAAAAGACACCGACTGTCGACAAGAAAAATAATGTTATCTTAATACACTATCACGACATCAGGATATCTTTAATACTACGCACCACCTTCAGAAGCAAAAGTAAGAAATCTACTTAAGATGTGGTGATGTCGGCACCTGCCATGAATTAAACGACTATAAATTAAAACGCATCCTCTGTACCACAATCTTAAGGAACAGTGTCATTTGTTTACGATCACGAAATGCGTGTCGGTTACCATGTTTAACATGAATTATATGCGCCGGGGCACCAAACGAGCTAGACATTATCCGGCACATTATCAGGGCCATCATCTGCTTACAGAATTCTCATCAACAATAAGATCCCCCAGTCCAGCCGTCTTGTTACCTGACCAACTGCGATAAGACTAACGACATATGCCATCACCTGAAGGGATATTAATCACAGTCATAATTTACCTGATGAGGCCCTAACTAAAGGTGGAAAACGATGCAAATCCTTGTATGAACTTGGGTGAAGTTTGTATATACGTTTATATAACGAAGACCACCGCCGGTGTCAGTGTTTAATTTAATTAGCAATATGCTGCAACTTCTAATTGCATTAACCCATAAATGGTATTTCCATTCCTCTCCAGGTATGGGGTATTTACATATAACTTACCTCTAGAGATGCCACCGCATTCCAGAGATGAAGATACGACGGAATACCGTATCCCGAAATGGCCTCTTTGAGCGGCATAGCTGAATGATTTAATGTCCCAAAATGTTTAAGGGTGTTCCCGGCATCACGAAATTCGTGGTATGTGACTACAAAGTGAAAGGTGCCGTATTTTAATCTCTTGTATCCTTTTTCCTGCAGAAGCCCTTTCAAAGGGCTAAAGGGATTGCTACTGGAATGTCTTGGTGGCCAACAGATTTCTACATATCCTTAGGGCCTGATTTATCTTTGGCAAACAGTAAATCTTTAAATGTTTATAAAATAATTTAAGAATGTTTTGTAGTACAGTTTTGTAGATTTTTATAAAGTTTTCGAAATATGAAGAATTCAAGAAGTTCTGGGGGTTTTTTGTATCAAGTGCATTCTTTTAAATTTTAAGCACGTTTTAATAGGGGCTTCCAAAATTTAGCATACTTGGTCAATTTTTATTTTATATTGTTAATAGCCTTTTATTAAAATCGAAAACTATGTGGATTTTCGTTGTCAACTTTTATCAGTTTATTTTTCAAAGAAGACTATAAATTCAAAAAAAAAAATTGTATATATAATAAAAGTTTAAGTTATCGCTACATTTTGATAGCCTTTGTAGTCAGTTTAAATAGTTACTAAAATTTAAATTGTTTTCTAAAAGTTTTCTTTAAAAAAATACTAAATGAAAGATTGGCTAAAGTCTAATTACTATTTAAAGCCTTTTATTCTAATGCTTTTTTTTGTAAAATTCTAATTCAGATTATAGTGAGATTAGTGTAAATTAGATAAAGTTGACCTTTCACTTTTTTCATGTATCATATCACTTCTGTATTCACCTATTTTAACAGCATCTCTGAATATTTTCACAATTTAATCGAGAGGCAGAAACAACACCTCATTAATTAATAATATTAATGGCATATATTTTGCATAAAACGTGTTTTAACAATCGAATATTAATTATAATTCCAGGAAGGCTTAAGTCCCAATCAAACAGTTGAAATTTTTACAAAAATTCCCCCGATATGAAACGTAAGAATTAATGAGCCATCCAAATGGGATTTTCATACGAAAATAATTTTTTTCCGTTCCCCGTCTGGTCTTATCCGAAGATTTATTCCGCTAGATCTACCGCATCGCATCATCTTGAGAAATCACTGATACCGGAAGTCTCATCTTCAGCCCCACTGGCAAAAGACGAAAGATCTCAAATTTGGCATGCAGTCAGTCTGAAGCTTATCTTGACGAGTAATGGAAGTTGATGGGGCTCCCCCAGCTCCCCCAGCTTCAATATCAGTAGCATTGAAGGTGCATATTCCAGCCCGAGCCAATCCACTCAGCTGGCCGGAGCAATCTTGGACGACGATTATCAAATTATTGTTTTCTCCTTGTGCTCTCGGTACGGGGTACCCTCCACTTGTCTCCTGGCATCATCCGCATATTTTTATGACGAGATCGACGACGACGACTGGCCACCCAATTGGTTAGTGTGTCCATTTTAATACAGCCCCACCGATCGACACGAAAACGGGGGGCTGTTTCTGGAAACTGCCAAAAATTAAATGGCTCGCCCTAGAGTCCAATCATTCCTGGACAGAAATGACCACGGCAGCCCTTTGGCCTTTTTCGTCAATCAAACTGTCCCTGTTCTTCAGAAATTTCTGTATTAGAGGGCTACTACCTTTCTGCGGTGCCATCGTCGTCATCGACGTGTATTCGCTCCCGGCATTGGAGAAACATATTTGTTGGCCACTGCCAGTCCAAGGAATATGTGAAGAGCACACAGCTCCACTCAGATCTCCAGGCATCGAGGGCAATGTCTTAATTAGAATCAATAAATGTGGTCTGGAACGTGCTCCATGGGTGGGTTTTCTCGTTACGGGTCCGAAATCATTATCTTCGTTTTTGTTTCGAACCAGCCTCGTTATTGGAGGACGGGTGGCTTACAGCTTGCCTTCAATTTTGGTCTGGTCCACGTCTTATTTGGGCCGGATTGTCTTCTGCGTTTCTTTTAGCCTTAATAGCCTTATAATATTCGAACTGAGTTATGCTAGCTATCGATGAAATTATGATGAATGCCATTCAAGTTTTACTGCTTTGGAAAAAAAAATATTTGAATATTTTTTAAAATACCTACTCCTAATTCCGAAATTCAGTTCTCAGAAGCATAAATAAAATATAATTTTCATAAATCCAGTTTAATTTAATTTTTCAAATTTAACAAAAACTTCGTTCTACAGTACAATTTTAAAAAAAACCTTTTTTTTAGTTTAAAAATTAATTTGATCATCATTTTTTAAATCGTGCTTACAGTTTCAAAATATTGTATTTAAAAAATGTGAGAAAATGACTTTTTATAAAGCTAAAATAAGACATGGCTACTTAAGGAGAAATTCTTTGGTTAAATGAAATGAACCTTACCTTACAGCAGAATTAAAATTACATTAAAAATTAAAATATAAAACTTATAACTTGGCTCAAATTAAAAAAAGTTTGTTGTTTTTTCGGCGCTAAAAATCATAAAATTATATCTTTTTTTCTGCTGTCAATCTTTTCGTATAATTTGTTATTAGATTTATCAATTTTATATTATTTTTTGTTCTTTATTTTAAAGAAGATACTTTTAAAAATTTGAAAACATTTAAATTTGCATTTAAATTCCGTTTATATTTTAAATATTAAAATATACTTTTAGAATATAAAAATTATTTTTATTTTTAATGAAGTCTTATTTTTTCAAACAGGAAAGAATTAAACATAAAAGTATTATCATAACATTTTCTACAAACGATTAAAATAAAAAAGGTTTTTCATTCTAAAGTAAAAATAGTTATTTGATTGTGTAGTATTTCTTTTTCCAAGTATTTAAAGGTGTTTACCTTTTAAAATAGGTTGGAAAATTTAAAAATTGAAATGTAAATAATTTTGTAGAGGATTGCTGGAATCCATCTCTGATGGGTATTCATGGCTCCTAACAGCCACAACTATGAGGGCTAGTCCAAATGAACCAATTTCATCTTAATATCAGGAATAATTTCAGATATTGATTAACTTCATTCCCCTGCCTCGATGGAACTTCCCTCCTTCACCGAGAACGAAATTGGCCAGTCGAAATTCTTCATCATCATCTTGCTAGGTCTTGCAAATGACCGTCAACGGAGTAGGGAGTGATGGGACACTAAGAGGTAGGTCCTCATTGATAAAGTTGCAGAAAGAGCCCAACACCTGAGTCACCTGAGCGCCGATAATTTTAAGCCCTTTTCACAGGAGTTATCTTCGCTTCACACGGAAAAAATCAAGAAAGTAAAAAGAAAAAAAAAATAAAATAAACAAAAAAAGCATAATCGGGTGGTGATGATCGGCCAGGACAAGAGACCCCCAAGTGGAAATTTGAAAATTACCGGGAACAAGCCCGCAAATAATGGGCTGCGCTTGCGTCGCCGCCTATTTGCTTTATTTAGGCACCTTAACGAGCATTCTGGCCATTGGCGTCTGATGAAAGGGGGGTACCCTTCCCGGTAATTCCCTTAAAGTCCTGAACTTTTTCCATAAGTTAACAAGATAAGTATCGTGACGAGTTTCGATAAAGCTGTTATCAGTATAATTATCATTTCACGTAACCAATTGGAAAATCATTTTCTTAAGCACCCCAGTTTTCCGGTGTGATCCGCACGCCAATGGTTCTTCTTACCTGGTTCTGATTAAAACAGGAAGAGCATGATGATCGACCGGACCCCCATTTTCTTTAAAACAAACATCGAACGAACTTTATTACGATTTCATCACGAGAAATATTTTGTATGGGACTATAATTTTGGAACATTATTTATGATGGTCGTGGTTAACCATCCAGGCGGCGTTCCCCGTGGACGGCCGCTATTGAAGAACCCTTCGTGCTGCCAGCACGGTTCCGGCACCAGGTAACGCTGATATAGCTATTTCTATAGTAAAGCGGGCATTAAGATGAGGTGAAGACGAGCCAGACCTCTGGTACCTTTGACGCCAACGGATATCCACTGCTGGACCATCATTCAGAATCTCAATGGGCGATGCGTTCACCTTCTGTGTGTGGCTCTCTGTGTGTTTCTCAGGTACCTTCTGGGGCAGTTAAATTGAGGATCGTGTATCATAATCATATCTGGGCGCCAATATAATTATTTAGCTGGTGTTTATCATTTCTCTTCGCTCCTTTTTTTTCTTTTCCACCTCTGGTTTTTATTTTACTTTGTTTTTTACTTCTGGACAACCTTTTCACATACCATTTGAGATAATTATTTTTGAGTTCATTGGTGGCAGGGTGGTCGAGATAAAAAATTGATTGATATATAAATTACATATGTATTTTAGATAATGCCAAGGGGTGATTTACACGTGAGACTGATTTCATTCGATGACCATCTGGATGTGATTCAGATCACTTTTTTCAGGAAGGAAAAACTAATAGAGTTTATGAGTAAAAGAATTTAATGAAAAACAAAATTAGTATAAGATTCCTTTTTCTTCCCTTTTGCTAGAAAACAACAAATATTTTTGAATTTTATTTATAAATAAATTAGTTTAGTGCTTTAATTTTTAAAAAAATATTTCTGAAGACAATTTACAATACCACAGAATAGAAAATTACAATTGTTGAAAACTTAGGTAAAATTCGCATTTTTCGCATGTTTGAAATTCGATTCCGAGCGTTAAAATGGCCTGCGCCAAGAAAGGGTTAGTGTTCCGAGCAGCTCTTTGCGTCCACTTTCATTTGGCGTCGAAAAACGGGCATGTCAAATTTCGTCAAATTTTCGAAAAAATTCCAAGGGGTTAGCCTATGATTTTTTGGGGTCAAAATCTCGAACTCCACGGAGCCAGGCAAATGGGGTATCAAATTAAAGAGCGCCTTCTGCAGATCTCAGAAAGCAACAACAATGGCGAGTTTGATAAAAAATATCCAAATTAGTGCCGAAAAACTTATAACGGCTTCACATTTGTAAAAAAAACCTACAGGTTTTGTTTTTCTTTTTAAGCTTTTCATCAGTCGTTTTTAATGGATTAAAAATTAAATAAAAATACTAAAACGATAAGATATGTTAAGGAATAAATTCCATTTTTTCATCTAAATCGTCGATAGTTGCTTATACGAGATTCCTTAATTTTTTACTACATAAAAATAACGTTTACTTAAATAGCCGCTATTTCTAACAATAAATCAATAACGAATATTTTACTAATTCTTTAATAATTCCTTTTTTAAAAATAATGGATCTTTTTAAATCTTTAAAGTGTTAAAAATTAATATTAGTACGAAAATCGAACAGACACTACTTTCACTGTTATTACAACATGACTCAACGCCGACTTTAGTTGTTTTAATTGTATAAATATGGACTGAAATTAATAAACTAAAAATGTTAAAAGGTCGTTTAAGTAGTAACCTTAATAAACTTCTTCAAAATTTTAGAATTCAAAAAATACCTACATCTATGCTATCAGGAGATTGAATCAAGAAATTCATTTCGAAATAGATTACTACTGATTTACAAATTGAAATATCTACTTATAATAGAAGCTCCTTTCATTTTAGATATACGTAGGAGTATGAAAAGATAAAAAATAAGAACAATAAGATGTAAAATTGCTTAGAGGAAGTCTTGAATTTATGGAAGAAAAAGTAAGCGAAAGATGTACATTAAATTCTTTTTGCCACCAAAAACAAATTTATGGGTCTACCCGGACAGTGAAAAGTACTTTCGACGAAAATTCCGGAACTTAACCGACCGACCACCTCGGGTCAAATTTACTTCATCTCGCCACGCTTAATTTGCCTGGCAAACAGCAAACAAAATCCTTTAATTCGCACCATCCGTCGAGCTTATGGAGATGGCCTGGACCCCCCCACCTGACCGGGAGCAGGCCTGGTCCAGCCGGCGGCCGTTTACTTTGAGTTCCAGCATCCGGGCATGGTTACAGGAGAACTTTGCCCTGATCCTGGGCGAATCACCGGCTGCTAACCAGACTTGTCTGGAGTGGAAGAAGAAATTCCAGTGGGAGAGCAAGAATTATCCCCCGTTTCGAATGGGGCTTTCATGATTTCAGCAGCCACCATCATCACCATCTCTTGCGCCAAAATACATGGGCATGGATGCACACGGTATTCGATTGCGTCCGTGATGCTTTTATTTGCATATTTTGTACGCTCGTTAGGTTGGAAATTTGCAGATTTTGTGCCAATGCTGGTATCTCGACGACGAATCCTTCGGTGGCTTTTCCAAACCTATGGTGCATGAGGGCACACCAACTTTAGCGACCGCAGTTTCAGAAACGATAATAAACAAAGCCGATTCATTTTCGTGTGATGCCACCAGCGGCTGTTCGACCGCTGGGAACAAGCCCAAGTGCAACCTCAACTAATCCGTTGAAGATAAAGTTCGAGCTATTAGCTTCAACTTGGGCATACTGGAGCCGTCTTGTTAACAAGTTTCCAATTTATAAGTTGGCGAAGAAAAACTATGCATGCATTTTAGAAGTAGCAACTTGCAGATGCTACTTGGAAAATGGGGGTCCTTCGCAGTTGAAATGCAAATTAGGAGAAAGACTTAAATAACCACAAATCGTCTTTCAGGATGTTGTTATGACCCGTGCGGTGTGCATCTGGTCCGGATTCTAGCATGCCTGAAACCAATCTGTTTAATTTAGAAATTTACTTCAGCCGGGGGGGGGGTTTCAGGTGGTTTGCTGTATCTTCAGAACAAAGTCAAGTGGTATAGTATTATTTTACTAGATCTTAGAGTGGTTTTTGTTTTTGACCAATGTTTTCAAGAGTCTAATTATACAGAACATTCATGGAATTGGACAAATCCAATAGGTTTTATGAGTTTAGACAAAACAAATATTAGAGTAATTAAATCCTTTAATTTGCACAGTTTTCGGGAATTTACTAAGCCGTACAGGTTTCAGCCATGTTTAAAAAGTTATGATAATAGTACACCTCGATGGTGGGTAATAAAAAGCACATAAGACGCAATATAATATTTCATACCTACGGTAATACTAGAATTATTACAACATTAGTTATTTAAAGATATCTTTAGCCTACAGTCTTGCAATCTGCATACGACCATAATAGCGAAAATTGAACCTTAAACTAGTTCGCCCTTACGATAATTCTGGATGGTCTATGAATACAAATATGATCATATTTAACTGCTAGTGAATTAGACTATTTGTATGTTAGAAAAGATTCGAACTATAACAAAAATGCTTAAAAAAAATTTTCCTAGCAACTTATCAACACAACTAGAAATAAGACTAGATTTCTGAAAAGTCCAATCCTTCTATTACGCTGTAATTTTTTCTATCGCATAATATTTTTAAATAAAACGAAAAATATGTTAAATAATTTTTAGTTCATCCAACATGTTGTGAGTTATTTTATATTCTAAAATAAAAAGGTGTAAATATTTGTTAAAAATAAATAAATAAAAAATAATCGGAAATAAGCTGTAATATCTTTTCTTTGTTTTTTTTTTTTTCCCGATTTTTAAAACGCCGGAGTCCAGCACTTATGAATATTTTTTAAAACAATATAACAAAAGCTGAATTGATAATTTTTAATTTGATATGCTAAATTCTTTCGTACTAGCGGAAATAACACAATTTTTCTAATTATATTTTGAAATTTTCGAAGAGAATTTATGGAAAAAAAAAATCCTATCTTCTTATATTTTGGAAGCCTAATTCATAGCTTATATTTTGATATGCCTTGTCTAGTATTTTTAGCTTATTTTTACGTATATATTTAAATATTTTCTAGACGGAAAGAGTAATGTTCCCCAATTAAGGGCATTGCAAAGAATAACAATTTCCCTTTTCTAATATTTTAAAAATCACTACTGTTCCTTAAAAAACAGAGGTTTTAATACGGAATAATATTTTAAATAACTAGATCATCATCCTGCACTTTTCTTTCTGTTTTAAAATAACTAATTACTTATTGTTTTAATATTCGACTATTCACTATAATCGAATAGTAGAGTTTTTCAATTTTAAACCTTTGATAGTTTAGTAGACGACAAAATATCGTAGGGTTAACAAAAATGTTTTATATGAAAATTTAACATAAAGGCCTAAATTAGAACATTAACATAATTTTCATATTTTTTTAGAAAACGCAAAAACACGAAAGCTCGTGCGAATTAAAAGTTTTTTATTTTGCCGGGAATTGCTTCAGTGTGTGTGAGTTGTCAAAACAAAGGTGCGATCGGCCATTTTGTATTTTCACGGAAATTATTATTATTAATTTTTTCAAAGCATTTTATAATGTTGTTTATTGTTTTTGGATTGCATTTTATTGGTTTTCTCGTATAGATGAAAAAAACCGGGTGATTTGTCAACCGGTGTACGAAATTCCGTGGCGCTTGCGAGTGAGTGTTGCAATCCGATGAATTTTCTTAATTTCGGTGAATTTCAAACTGTCGGGAATTAGCAGCGCGTAAATTATTTAAAATGGTGAACACAATTCTTTAATTCTTCTAAGCAGAAGTGAGTTAATGGAAGTTGATGTGTTAATCTCACCAGCATCTCATGGGATCCAGAATATGTTTCCCGAAACAATACCAGGCATGATCCGGAGTTCTATCTATTAGTGGAGTCCAGCATTCCATCAAGGGGATTTTTGTCACCACAAGTTTTCTTGGAGATCTAGTCAATACATCTCGAAGGAGCAATTGCACCAGAAACCAGGGAATGTCTACCTTTATCAGCTTTCTTCATCGAATTACTTATATTTATCCTCTTACAGGAATCGGAAACATCTGCGTCCTGCAGATCGACCAGTTGCTGTGGATATCAAAATCATTGCTCCTATATAATTTCAGTGTGAAAAACTCAAGCAATTCTAAACAGGACAATTTACATGCTCGGAATACGCCTGTGGATCAGCCCGAATATCACGCAAACGAAGCTTTAAAGACCCGCTTGCAGGCTCCAGGAATTCAAGAGACATGCACAGTTCGGTTGGGTGACCAGAAATAAAGACCATCTTTAATTATTTTGGACGAGCGGTTTTAACGATAAAAATTCCGTAATAAGGGGTAAGTGCTACGACAAAATAATCTCTTAAATAGAAAATGATCATTTTAAATACGATGGACAAGAGCTCTAAAGTGACGAATAAACAGCCCTATTCGCAAGAATATCATAGCATCGGTTCGGATTAAAGAACAAAGACGTCTAGAGGATGAGAGGAAGGATCAAATGAAAAACGGATCGCATAGAGTAGAGAAAGAGGTTAGTTCAAATGTTAATCTAGAAATATTCCTAAGATTTTGTATTTCCAGGGTAATTTATTAGAAATTGCTGCTTAGCTTAACTTGTAACTTTTTAAATATTCCAACAAATAGAAAAGAACTGAGCTAGAAGACGATAAACGACTAAGAAATTTGAAATGTCTCCTGGCCAGCATTAACAACGGGTGAAAAAGAAAAATTTGTGGATAAAAACGGAAATTTAGGAAAGAACGAATCTCGTGGAGTGTGAGAAAATGGAAAGTAAATCGAATCACAGTTTAAACCAAGGCGCCAACTGTTTCTATGGAAAGTATGACTTTAAAGACTAATCAAATGCTACTACTAACAAGAATTTTTTGTCAGGAACGGTGCGTATCGTGTAGAATTTTCTTTTATGGTGATGTTCTTACCCAGCAGTCGTCAGACACCTTACGAAGGTCTTGGAACTAGTTTTTGATTGTCCATCGATTTTCTGCAGAGTGGTCAAGGGAAAACACACACTTTGGGAATAAGGTCGCTTTAAGAAGTGTTTACGGACAAAGTATCTGGACAATTTTACTACAATCATACAAAAACCACGGCCTTCACGAAATTTGGTTTTGCCGCTCCCTCTATATTGTGGGAATAGTTAGATTAAGCCGTGTTAATGATTACTTTCTTTATTTTTTGTAAAATTTAAGTTATTGTAGAATTTTTTGTATTATTCTGTCCAACTTTAGAGTGATAGTTCTAAAATTAGAGTTACATTCTTTTGGTAAATGTGTAATAATTCATTAATGTTTCAGTAAATTGTTAAATAATTTAATATTTCAGACTTAATTTAAATTTTCTCTTACATTAGCAATTTTTTTAAAATAATTGCGTTTTTCGTTATGACATATTTGCCAAAAGATTGAAACTAGGTTGCCTCGCACTTAGGTTAATTTGGAAAAAGTACAATAAATTAGTATTTTTTTTATATTATAAGAAACAAATGGAATATATTGGTTCTGAATTCATTAGCGAATAAAATATTTTCATTTCGAACTAATTGTGTTTTATTTTCAATGGTTTTTTCGCATTTTTCTGTTTTTTTGCTTTGGTATTTGCATCTTCCAAGTCTGCTGTTCGTTCTGACTGCACCTGGGACTCGAACCTATCGGTCATCCGAGACACGAACCATTTCGTGCTGCTAAACGTTCATGGTCGCCTGGTCAAAATCGCCTTTAGCGGCTTAAGCCCAAAATCGTCCAAATTACCAGGCGACCATGAACGATATCGGGGAAATCGGCCCGTGGGCGTGACGTCACGGCGCGTGACGTTCTGTTTACATCTGGTCTGGTGACAACCGGCCGGCGAAACCGGGTTACCGCGCTGCATTTTTTTTATAAAATAGAGTTACCTTTTTTGTATTAATCTTTTGAAATGTTTAACCTGTTCGTGCAAACTAAACAATATTAATTCATTTTTACGCCATCAACGAATTTTATTTTTTTTATTTATTTTCCAATACTTACCCAAGCTGATCTTTGCCTTAAATTAAAACACACTGCGTAATTTTATTCAGTTTTATTGCAAAATAAATAGTTTTAAAATTGTATAAAAGTTAAAAGAATATTTTTTATGTATTCTTGTACAATATTTTTTTTAAATTTGAAGAAACCAATAAATTTGTAAACGCTAAATACATCAGGAAAATGATTTTTCTTCTGTTTTCTAATTTGCTAAGTCTAGAAATATTTGTTGTCGTTTTTTACATAATCTATTTAATTTTATCAAGGAAGAAAAATGTTTAAGGTATTAAGCATATTAGGAAAGTATCTCTTATCAGTTTTTACATTTTTTTTTTCTAGTTTAGTCTTAATTTTTTAACGTTAAAGACATCAGAAAAATATATTTCGTTGTTGTTTACATTACCTATGTAATATTAGACGAAATAAATAAGTGTTTTAAAAACTAAACACACCAAGAAAAATTTTCTGGTCGGTTTATACAATTTTCTTTCTTTCTTTACAGTACAGACAATATTTTTTTAAGTGTTAAATAAACAAGAGAATTATTTATCGTCCTTTTTTACATAATATATTTAGTTTTAACACTAGAAAAATGTTCTTCGTCGCTTTTTATTTTATTTCTTTAGTTCTGTGATAAAATAAATAAATTACAGGAATATCCAATTATTTGTGGACTTTTATAATTAATATAGTTCTGTCTCAAAGTGCTAAGTAACAGAAAAATATTCTTGATTTTTACAATTTCTTTTCTTTTTCATTATATAAAAAAATTTCAAAGCGCTAAAATATTTTTCTATGATTTTCGAGTAATTTTTTAATCTTATTACGAAGTATAATATAATAAATTTGACTTGCTTTATCAATATAGTTTTTTAAAGTCTTAAATACCTCAAAAATATGTTTTTTTTTCAGTTTTTGATTAACAAAAATCACCTAAAACGTCTTTCTGATGAACTTTGAATTTTGAAGGTAGTCAATTAAGCAATAAAATTTTCTTATATGTTCCATAACTTCCCGAATTGTGTCATGATGCTCCCCTTCGAATTGTTTACATTTTTTTAAATTTCCAGTTAAGATTAAGATCTGTACTTTATCAGATGAAATTTTATAACTTTACAATTGTTACGGACAACCTAATTATAATAAATTAAAATAAAATGCTACATGGAAATGTTGACTATCCACATTTTTGGTGGCTACTCATTTCTAGCTGTAAAGATGGTTCCCTTTCCAGCGACCAGCTTGTGAAATTAAATACTCTCGAAGGGCTGAACAGCAGCACATTCTAAGAAATGTTGGTGCTACCTTGGGCTGATGAAGTATTCTCCAAGAGATGGTATTTTTTCCGTCTGATCTTCTCTATTTCTATAATTTTTAAAATAAAATAATAAATGCAATGATACGTTTCTTGAAATAATCTAATTAAAAGCTTACATGATTCAAAACCTATTTTCTCTTTTTTCCCCAGAATTTTCTGATTTCAACACATCAATAAAGGTTGATTCGTTATGCACCTGTAAAATATAAAAATGATATGATATTTTAAGATATTTTTTAGGAACTTTCATTGTGATACCTTTGTCCGTGCAGCACTCAATATCCTTTCTACAGATGACTCACATTAAAAAAGATCGAAAATGCCATTCCGTGCAGTCTCCTATTTTGCTATTTATATTCCAAATTGTGTCTAAAGCGCCTTTTCTGTACATTTGCTCTTTTGATGCCTTTCAAATCCTGGGTTCACCTAGAAATAAAAAAAAAAATTTCTTATTCTAGCGCCAAGAAATTATCTCATATTTTGGATGGATTTTGGCAAAGCTGAAAATTCTCTGTTAGAATTTGAATCCTAATTAAGTTTCTAAACAAAGGAATTCGCTCTTGTAGATCTATTTTATGATATAAGGGATTTTGGCGAAAGACTTAACCAAACACTTGAATGTGTTCCAAGTCGTGCACACGCTCGTCCAGCGACATAACCTTATATAGGTCCCATGTTTGATTCTTTTAATATTTCCATAATTGTTTTCACCATTTAAATATAAAATAAAGAATTGTTCATTTAATTTTGTGCACTGATAGAACTTATTAGTTTTATCTCTAGTGTACTGAAAATTGATGACTAATTTGTATGTCTGCATGACGACCATTTCCACAGCTCCATTTTGTCACAGATATGATGAGTCTTGTTTAATTACCCTACTAATTCTACAATCTGAAGAATACTAAATTCCCGTATTTTTACACTTTAATGTTTAATAGAATTTATGAGCGCAAATTAACCTACTGACCACCATTTTACACTCAATCCTGATGCCGAAACCGATCAACACATTAGGAAAAAATATTTTCAGTTTTTTGTAGAAGTAATCCCAAAATGTTTAATAATAGATAATTTTTCAAGCCTTATGATTTTATAAGAAACATAATCGCTAAAATTGGAGCTACAAAATGGTCGAAAAAGATGCAGAGCATTACACTGAATAAAAAAAAAATTAATCTAAGTCAGGAAGAGTATTTACAAAAATTCGTTATTTAAAGCTACTTTAGAAAATTCATAAAATAAAAATGGAAAAAAATGCAGCAGTCAGATGGAAGCATTACCACACACTGCCACCTTCGCTAATATCGAAAAGTTGGCCAGGGTTTTACGAGATCAAAGCAACAACACGAAGAAATCAATGCATGGCAATTTTTTATTATTATAGCATTAAAAAAAAGAGGAATTTTGTACATTATGTACCTTTTTACAAACTTAATCCCACCTTCTTGGCAACCTCCTTGGGTTGGGTGGTAATTAACGCGCAAATTTCAAGGATAAATAAACATCTGAGTAAACCTAAAGTAGAGAATTTCTACTTCCATGAACCACTCTGCCAATTGCACTAGCTACTTCTGCACGGAATCCAGCCGACTTGCACATTTTCAGAAGAATTCCTTTTCTGCCTTTTCCATTCGGCGGAATGCACTCCAGCTCTTAACGGATGCATACACCTAGAGCGCATTTGCCCTGAAATCTACCTGGAGTCACAAGTTGCTCCACCTTCGCGTTTTCAGTGGTCTGTTTTTAGCGCGACTTCATTTTCCTCTACCGCGACCTCACTTTCACAATTTTACAATCACGTTTCAGCGGCTTCTTGCATACCGAGAGTCCTTACATTTTAATTCCACCGAGTCGCTGGTTGGAGGCCCCATGAATACATGAAACGCTGAGGTACCTGATTCCTTTTTTTCTTAAATCCGATTCAAGGATAAGATTTAATAATGGGACTTTAAAGAAACCCACCCCCTCTACACCGAGGGGTGTTTGAATGCCTGAGTAAGTTAACACTGCATACTTCTCTAGGTTTACATTAAAAAGCTTAATAATTCTGTAAAACGGTAGACTGCTCTAGTTTGTCGTAAAATTATAATATAATAACATAAAAAATTATATAAAAATTATAATTATATTAAATCACAAGAATTTGTTGTAAGAAACATTTTTATTTTATTTATTAATCCACTGAAAACGGCCCAAAAGAAGATCAAGAATAAAAAAAAACAGAATTTGTAGGTGTTATAGGCTTTTTAGTTCTTAGTTGGATATTTTTTATCTTTTTATTTATAAATTCGAAAAAACTTCGATGAAACAATTGACAATTTTTTATATTATTTTATATGTTTTGACTTTCTAGATTAAGAATACAATTTACACGACAGTTTAAAAAAATGTATTTCTAGTAATAGATTTCTATTACATGATTCCTTTGTGAAAATGGGACATATAGTTTTATAAAATTCATGTCTAAGTAATTCGTTTTTGTACTTCGCAATTTTTAGGATATTAAATAAATAAATTCATTACAATATAGAAATATATTCTCACAGTGATGAAATCGGTGTATACTCGTACTGGGGTGTAAAATATACAAATAACTTTTGTTATAATTGTGCCCTATTCAATAAATTTATTAGATAAAATATTTAATTCATGTTATTAGAAAGGATATTCTTAATTTTATGTATTTTTCGTCTAATTGCTCCCAGTAGTCAACGATAAATTTCTCAGACTATTTGTCATATTGTTGGCGCCAGGAAATACTATCAAAGCAATCAAACTAGAAAAAAAAATATTATGCAGATAAAATGTCCTATTATTTCAGTGCCTTTAAACGCGAAGATATTTCAAATTGTACAATTTCGTTAAAACTACTGTCGACTTCTCTCAACGACAATTCAAATGCAAAGGAATGTGGCCGTCGCCGCGGCAGATACTTGAGCAATTGCATAAATCAAGACGCAATTTCTCTGAGTCGTCATTCGTCATTAGTCAGCTACATCATCAGATTTCATCATATAAATTGCAGGAGCCAGATGATATAACAATTTGACAACTGTCAGCGAAGTTTCGCATGTAAATTGAGCAAGAAGAACCTTATACGCGAAGATCGAGATGAATCTGAATCTTTCTGGTTGCAAGGAGTACCAAAGTCATCTGCAGGTCTAGCGACTATGGAAATCAAATTGCATCATCAAAAAAGAGAAAATCAAGCCGGCTTTGATTGGATTAAGCCAATCAGATCTTCCTGTTTTAATTTGTTTATAAAAGGGATCACCGTGGAAGAGTTGTCGATATGTTCTTTTCTTTTTTTGTTTTTTGATTTTTAATCGAACAGAGACATGAAAGTAACCCCTTTTGTCATCCTTTACGGTGTACATCTGCCACTTTAATGGATTTCCTTCCATCCTTAACGAGAACCCAAAAATGCTATACCACAATGCGCCCAATTTCGTGGACATGTTGCATGGACAAAATGACTGACATAAATGCTTCCATGTGGCTTGATTTATGTATGGAAATTAATAAAATCTATAAAATCAATAAATTTAATACACACGAGTCATTTCACAACAAACAATGAGAGGAAAAGACTGAAAAAAAAATAAAAAAAAAAAATTCACGACATGCAGTGTCTACAGCTTGTTGTATTCTTTTGTTATTAATTATGATTGACATTAAATTCTTCTAAATATTTTGAAATTCAGTCGACATCATCTTGTCCTTCTGTGCAAAACTTCCGTAGAATTTAAACTCTCAATTCAGAAGCAATGTGACCAAATTGCTATGTTCTAATTCCGAAGAGAGTTTTACAACATTTAATCTTTTTTTTACATATATATATAATGACTGATAAATATCAAATTGCTACACATTATAACTTAATTAAATATCTATACGATCTTAGTAATTCTAGTATTTAAATTTACTATCTTCTCATAAAATCTATCGAAATAAAAGAAAACAGTCAATAGCTTAATTTAGTTTATGTGATTGCAGAGATATTTACCTGAATCACAGCAGGTAAAACTGATAAAATTAATTCGGATAGTCAATTCTTAAAGTGTCCCAATACCCTAATAATGTCTGAATGACAGGTGGTCAGCCGCACAGCAGGTAGGAGAACGTTTAGGTAATCATCTCTTCATCATTTTTTTTATAGACCTACAAAGATGTCCAAAAACTAAAAGTTCATTAACTTAACGATCTGCCCGGTAACCCTGTTCCCCGAATGAGGCAGCTAACTTTAAAGACGTGAGGACGTGTTATGTGCTTTGTAAATTATCTGGGATCAGATGATGATGATCATTAGAAAACGGGGATCCATCACCGTCAACGGTGATACATTGCGAAGGATAATTATCGATCTGGTGGTAGATAAGTGCCGTGGGTGATCAATACTTTTTCACGGGTTATTTGATAAGGCTTAAACATTTTTTTTTTATAGTAAGAATAACAAATCACAATTATCACTTTATTTCCTCGGATTATTCTCAGGGAATAAAAGAAAAGTGTCATCTTAACTTTCAAGTTTTTATGCGGACTGAAGACATTGGATACATAACTTGTTCTCTTGTATTTCCTTCTATCTGTAGTCTACCTATTCCTAGGAAATTTTATACTCCCATTTCATTGCTTCAATGCAACAATTAAAATTTTGAAAAAAATAGGGTAAAATTCGTATTTTTCGCATGTTTGAAATTCGATTCCGAGCGTTAAAGTGGCCTACGCCAAGAAAGAGTTAGTGTTCCGAGCAGGTCTCTGCGTCCACTTTCATTTGGCGTCGAAAAACGGGCATGTCAAATTTCGTCAAATTTTCGAAAAAATCCCAAGGGGGTTAGCCTATGATTTTTTGGGGTCAAAATCTCGAATTCCACGGACCCTGGCAAATGGGGTACCAAATTAAAGAGCACCTTCTGCAGGTCTCAGAAAACATCATTTATTCGGAATTTGATAGAAAATAAAAGTTAGAGCCCAAAATCCAACACTGACTTACATTTTTTCAAGAAAAACATTTAGAGTTTCTGTTTTTCATGTTTGATGTTTTTATGGGCCGTCTTCAATGAATTAATAAGGCTTTAAAGCTCGATTTACAATATAATAGACAACATTTTTTATCCTCCTGAATTCTAGCTCTTTTTTTTTAAATTTTGTAATCCAGGTTCCGAAAAGATTCTTTTATTAAATTATGAGAAGAGAAAAAAAGTATTTTACCTTAGCAATTTAAAATAAATACGATATTATCTTTTAAAAGACATTACAAATCGATTGATAGTAAAAGAAGGAGTTATATGAAACTCACGTTCAGCAGATATATTCTAAACTAAACTCTACCTATTCTCATTAATCTTTCCGTTCCAAAAGTTTTTATCAAGGTGATACATACTCTAGCTTTTTTTGTAATATATAAAAATATATAAGGATTTTAAAAATTGTTATTTTGAAATTTGCTGATCGTAAACAGACGGTGTGGATATGATTTTCGAAAATATTTTCTTTTGGATTTAATAAATATACTCAAAATCTATTAAAATGTTGACTCGGTTTTATCTCATATAATACACTTTATACAAATTCTTACAATAGGATTTTCTTACTTTTTTGGTGGAAAACTCTCTAGAACGACAATAGCCGCCTTAATGATGCAAAAGCAGCTCTTTCAAATATTCCTCTTCTAATTAAGCCATACGAAGCATAAATGTTATGTTCACCGAGCCATGATTCCAAGGAGAGTATTTCCGCGCGCCATACTATGCTTTTTTTTTCAAAATCCAAAGGTATATGCCCCAAAGGATTAAATAATACGAGCCGCGTTAAATGCTATAAATTAATCTCATTTGCTTTGTTGTGCAAATATCCTTCTGGCATGAAACCGCCATTTATACGGAGCAAGTATTTTTGCCAAGTTTCCGCCATAGAATGTCAAAGCGAATTTTTTATACTTGATGGCACAATCGCCACAGTCATCATCCCGCTTTTGACGAGTACCTCCGCGAGCCATTGACTAAGAAAGCGGCCATATTGAAATCATATATGCATTCATAGCGTGCAATGCGCGTTGCACCGCGCGCTTCCCGCGGGGTAAACCATGGCACACGATTGAAAAAAAAAAAAAAAAAACAAAAGAAAAAAACAACATATATATTGCATATATGATTCCCCATTCGGGGAGTACAGTATTCCTCTTTCCTGCCCCACCGTGACGTGTTATTATTTGTGGAGCGCAAAACGCAACTAGTCTTAGGATAATGCATTAATGAAATGAAGAGTTATAGCACGTAGGTTCGCATGTGCGCGGAAAATTGTGACACAGAACTCATCTTGGCTCAACCCATTCCATTTGCATCAAAGGTAAGGTATCCCCGCGGTGCATTCAGCCATTTTTTTTTTCTACCTTTCGTTGAGAGCACAAAAAACAAGAGGCAAGAAGGTGACTTGCCACGTATAAGTCGTATGATGTTTTTACCTATTCGTGCTTAATGAGGTAACAAATTCCGCTCGAAAACAAAAAGGAGTCGAGACCCACCCCTTTCGGTGCGCGGACGCCACATGGGAAGAGACCAGGTACATCATACCCCTGTATAATTCGTGCTCCTCTGTAAGCAAACACCGGTAATTTGGTAAAAAAATACATAAAGTAAAAAAAAAAACAAAATGAAATACTATGATATGAGTGGAAGAGTGGAAGAGGCGGTGCGGGATGTTTCTCATGTTTCGAAAGGACTCCTTTGAAATCTATACCAACAACAGGAGTCCTCGGAGTAAGGATTATTCGCGGTTGCACTTTTACATCGAACGTGAAGGAAACCATGATCCTTAGCGCAGATAGGATTGCTTTTCGGGGTAATAGGCGCCATGGACAGGGGTTCCTTTTGATTGTTACTTCTGTTGGAGGAAGACGTACAGAACTTTTCTTAAGGTGTCTATGGTTAAAAATGGGAACTTATTCTGATAACTTTTAAAAAAATTAAAATTTTCTTAAAATATTTCTATTTAGTGAAAGTTTGAGCGATTTTGCACTGAACTATACAAAATTTTTAAAAATTTCTAATAGTTTTAAAAATACAGGTTATAGCACCCTTTCTTTAATAAATACGGATATATTTTAACAAATGAAGTTTTGTTTTGTAAAATTTTAACGTTATTGTGGGTTTAAAATTTGATATAATTTGCAAAAAAATAAAAAAATGCCCTTAAAAATCCAAAAATTAAAATAATTATTTACAAAAAATTACAGAATTGAATAGTAAAAGTAATTAAAGAATAATTATAATAATAAAATAATAAATAATACCTCTCATTCTTCTAAAACTTGAAAATAAGTTAAATACATTAAATTTATCTTATATTTCAAATTCAACTTATTAAATGCTATTTAAATTATATTTTGTGTTATTATGAACATTTACAATCAATAAAATAAGTTTTTTTTAAAAATTGTTGAAAATAAAATTGTTAATTTGTTTTCTATAAAATCGATAGGTGATGGAATATTTGGTACAAATTCGAAACCAACAGAAAAATCTAATTTGTTAAAAAAAATGCCTCAAAATAAAAAACAAAAAATAAAAAATAAAAAAATTGTCTCATAATTTTTTTTTAATTTACGTACATGTTTTGAAGAGGTATTATAATTAAAATTAGTTTCTGATTATTTTTGATTATCAAAATAATCCTAGTTTTATATAACTACTTATTCTTTAGTTATTTTTTATTATTTTTAAAATAAATCAGGAATATTTAAATTGCTAGAAAACATTTAACATTTCTAATTCTGTAAGGGTCTTAGTTTTCTGAATCGTTCAAAAAAAGTTAAAATGAAAGCATAATATATGAATAAAAGTTAAATGTTATCAAATATTTACGAAATATTTCGAAAAATTCGAAGTAAAAAGCTTTTTAAAAAAATCAGTTCCAAATCCAAACTTTTAACATATTAAGGGATTAATAATCCCTCAGTTAAAACTATTTCACTATTAAGTTCCTTTTGGGAAAAAAATTCGACCATAGGGAAGCGCAAAAAGCTAGAGAAAAAGCCGTGAACATTTATCTGTTTAGTAACACCAGAACTAGCAAAACAAGGTGTTCCCTTGGAAAAAGGCACGTTTTGAAATGGGGTACTTGTTCGTGGGTCCGTGGTCCAACAAAAAGGCGGTTAGAGCTCAATAAAAATAAGCGAAGTGCCAGAGTTCGCATAACTTTAAATGCCAGCCGCATTGAACTATATAAAATTGCGCAACCCTTTATCACAGGCACGTCACGAATACTGGTCAAAGTAGACAAATCTGACAGGTACCACAATCCCTTATTCCTTATTCCCTGGAAGAGGACCTGCACCTAGCCAATGCACCCTCTGAAGCTGGGAGAACTGCGAATCTACCGAAGGAATTTTTGCGGTTCTGCATGCTAATGCACCGGCACGACTGACGTGACCAAGGTGCTCCGTCCGCATAAGTCCTGACCACACAGCCCGTGCCGCATGAGTGTATTGCATTAAAGGTGTACTGCATGTACGCATAAATTATGCTCGGTAAGATCGCACATGCATTGACAATTTCCAGAATGCTCCCGCCCAGAACTCCCCCGTCCCTTATACTGACTGGCACTTACCACCCTTCCAGAACATGGTGGATGCGGCAATGGAGTCCTCCGCAAAAGCCAACCCAAGCCCATGACTTATGAACTCTAGCAAGAACTTCGCTTTGATGTTTTGAGTTTTTGCACTCGGAAACCCCCTCCGTAGGGGTTCTTATGCCTGCAAGAGGTTGGCTCCTGTTGTACCTACAGGAACTCTTTATTACAATTGGCTGGTTCATTACGTGCCGCTCAAGGAAATCGCTCGGATCATGTCCACCATTTTGAAATTGCAAATTCCAAATTATTCCATATTTGTCGAGTTTTTAATTTTCAAACACTCCATCAGTTTTTTGTTCTGTGGACTTTTATGCAAAGGTGAAGCTCCAGCATAGGATTTTATGACAGAATGACGATAGCATGCATGTAATCCAAACTATGTATACGGTGGACATTTTAATTTCAATTAGGAGCATATCTAAAAGTCAGATATGTTGAAGCTTTCAAAGTTTTAAAAGGAAACCTAAACCACAATTGTAGGAATGTACAACTATGTAAATTGGACAATCAGAGTTTCGAAAATTTTATCCAAAGTACAGAGACTTCTAACTTGTAAAATTGTTTTGGAATGGGGATATGGTGAAGAGTAAATTTAATTTAAAAAAATTTTAATATACCAAATTGCTTAAAATGCGTAAGCATTTTAGTAATTGGTATACAATTTTGAATTTCACAGAATTTTTGGTTTCCTTTTGAAGAAAAGTTTTTAAAATATTTTTTATATTAAAAAAAAGAAGACGTTTTTAAATATTTCCATCGGTAGTGTTATATTTTCTTTGAATTATACTTTAAAATTAAATTTCAATATAAGCAAACACTTTACAATTACTTTTTGGATCTAAATAGAGAACCCTAAGATTTTTTTAGTAGATTCTACCGAATTGTATTTTTTAATATAAATACAAGTAATAATACAATTTAAAACAATTAAGTTATTATTCTACCTATTCTTTGCTATGGTCATATCCTATACTATGTTAATGTTGTTATGGTCAATCCAACTTGTCCAAAGCAGGACAACATTCTCCTTTGTAAAACAATAGCCCCAGTACCATAACTGCAGCTTTGTCCAGTCTTTAGGATTGTGCAAGCAAATTCAACGTACAACTGAAAGTCGGAAATTAGCAAAATCGCATTTGTATCTAGAGATCGGCGGATGTAAAGGTCGTACACTAGCTGGAGGCTATCTAATTGCACTGACAATATCTATTTGATTCGGACAACGACGTTGCAAGCCTTAAGGGTGCGCAGATACTTTTGAGAGGATTGGGACAAACAATCAAAATATTTATCTCCCTCCAGGAAACCTGTCAAAACAGTAATTTGATCGCAATCCAACGACGACGTGAATTTACCCTCCTCGGAAGCAGCATTTACAGGATGAGAACCCACCCACAATTGTCAACTTTGGGAAGGATTCCATTAATCAATACCCGCGGAGCGGATAATAAATGAAATCGTAGCCATCCCGAAATCTGTACGACCGCTCCTGTCCAAGCAAGAGGACAAAACAATATCGTTAGATAGTTAACGGCGCGTATCCCGTTAGATTTCGGGGACTTGACTCGTCTTTGTTTCATAGACTAGACCAGGAGAATATCCTGGATACCATGTCCTGGAGGAGTATTACGGCTGACCACTATCGAGCCCCTAACTCACCTTCGAGTCAAAGTGGTTCTATAATGACCCATCAAACGCCAACAAAGAGGCATGAGGTGGACAATTGAAAGTGCACTATTCCACAAATGACCCGGACTAGGGTCTATTCAAACTTTACTGAGGGATAATCAAAGGACCTTTCAAAGATTTTATGTCCTTGATGAATAAGCCGACGGACGCACTCCGCACCCACGCATTGTTCCTTCCGGGTGCGTGGACAAACACGGGCTGTTTAATTCACCTTTGAAATTTTAATCGACTGTGACTGAGCTGATAATAGACCTCCTGATATCGGGCTTTGTTTACCCAACTAGACGATGGTCTCTCTGACCTGCAATTATCCCATAGCCTTGGGACCTTTATGCCCTGTCCACATGTCTTCCATTTCTCGAATCAAATCGTGTTTTAATAAGCTCAGGGCCTGTGTGCGGTTTCCGAAGACAAAGAGTGGAAGGGTAGTCAGGTACATGAGCACCTGGACCGGAACCAAGAAACCGCACTAATGGCGAATCAAGTGTAATTTTTCAGATGAAAATTGGCTAATTATTGGTCCTTGGCGAGGTCTGAGGAACGGGTTGATCGGACAACTATTGGAAATTGTCATTTCAAGGATGAGAACTGAATGATAGACGATGTAATAACCGCCTCGGGGTCTCCTCATGTGGTGAGGACAGGTGTTGAATTTTTGAGGTTTGAGTTTGATAATTAATGGACAATTTTGTGGGAAATCGAAATGAATGAACATTTTTATTATTTTATATGCGGTATAACTGAAAAGGGTTTTGTTAACAGAAGTAACTCAGGAGATATTTCTCAGGAAAAATGTATCATTAACCTTTTGTGTATTTGAATTAAGGGCATGTGGTGTAATTTGGCATAATTAAATGCCAATTTTTATAATAAAGTTTTAAACTTTGTATTTACCAGAGTTTTATAGGGTTTGGACTTTTTTAAATAATTAATAAAATAATAGGAGAATATTCTTCACGAATTAATTAATACAAATATGACAGAACTTAATTAAAAATATATACTTTTACAAATAATAGAAGACTGTGGCCTAAATTTGATATTTTTGAATTGAATGCTTACTTATACTCTTTCATCCATTAAAAATACATTAAATAAAAAGTATCTATCCAAAAGAACCCAAGACACACTATACGTTCATATATCTAAAAAGCAAAATTTCGGGTCGAAGGAATTGTCTTAGAATCTAAATCGTTTGTCATCGTAAAAAGTAAAACTTTTCGTTTAAAAAAAGTACAAATTTTCTTATTATAATAAAACAAAAACGAGTTCAACCTTGACTTCGAAGGTTTCCAAGTACGTTTGAAAGTATCGACGAATCTTTCAAAAGTCGGTTTCTATTCAGGAGTCTTCTCCGAAATTAATTTGATGTGAACTTCCAAGGAACCCGTTGTCTTCACGTATCACTTGTTCGCGTCTATCTAATTATCTTAATAACGTTGAAGTTCTTTTGTTTGTGGGTGTCACCTTGATGTCTTCGCTTCAGTATATCGTCGTTGTCCATCTCTGTCCTCCTGCCAACCAGAACAAATCGTTCTTGTCACAAAAGAGGAGTCTCACCCGAAAACTTCGATCGATATGGCGTAAGAAACCATTCAAAAGATTGCAGACATCTTGCTGATTGCAGACGACGTAGTGCTAGGTAGCAACAAAAAAAGGAAACAGATTGAAGTAGAAAGAAAAAAAAAGGAAACAGAAATGTTGAATAAAAAAGAAATATGTCGTCGCTCTTTAGCAAAGGAAGGAAGAAAACCTTCTGATGATCGAAGATAACGAATCCGAGGATTTGCTGGAATTGGCTCCCTTATCTTAGCCTGATTTGGTTACTCCAGATTAAGAATTCTGTTCCGCGAGATTCTCGGGTCCTCATGACAGAAAAATATTTCGAGCTGACAGTAAAACAAATGAGTTCTGGCTAGTGATTGAGGTGTATTCATTATTTGTTCCATCTCGGGAGCGGTGTCTCCCAGAAATGTCTCGCTTATTACTTGGGGCCTTCCACAACACTAAAGACCTCTTAATTAATGGCTAATCGAAATCTGTTTGTCATTTCTTTTATCTGCAGAATATTTCGTTAACGGATTGACCACTTCGGCCTGCCTTTCATTTATTTTATAATGGATTTTTCAGAAAGGCGCCAATATTTGATCCGTATGTCTATTTCACGTCACTATCAATAATAAATAAAATATTCAAAAAGGAAAATGACCCCTGAAATTGATTAAGCTGAAATATTTAAATATATTAAATATATTGGTTATGAGATGTTTAGCTTAAATTTTTGCAACTTTGAATGCTGATCTAGCTGGTTCTAAACACACGCTGGTTAAATACACGAGACATTTAAAATTCAAATGTGAAATTAATCAAACAAATTTTGAAAAACTAGCTCCAATTTTATTTTAATTGGACTACAACATCGAATTTCTAGTTTTTAAATTGGAATTTTAAAATTGCATTTACATCTACATTTGTATATGACTTTACAATTTCTTTGTGTAATATAAAAAAAAAAAAAAATTAAAAAAGAGATGAATAAAATATACAAAATTTAGTAGATCTTATAATTGAGCATAACTAGGAAAAAAAAAAATAATTCTTGATACTTTTTAAGTAAGATTCATCTTGTGAAGTACTACAGTGAACGTATATTAAATTCAGGGTTTTTAAATTATACACTAATCTTTAATGCAAATGTTAATTAAGATTAATTAATGCCCACAAGGTATGATCTTACGTGGAATTCTTTTGCACGAACCAGTTTTATGTTGTCTTACGTTGATGACCCGAAAAATGATGTAATTTTATCGCACTCAGGTATCTCCATTGAAAATGATGTTGATTAAAGCTTGTAGAAAATTCAATCAACCCTTTATCTGGCCCACGTTTTCATGGATCTTCATCATCGCCCTGTGTGGTGGTCAATTTGTCACAGTCCCCTCAAACTAGATAATTGTGTGTGGATCACCAATTGGACCGACCAATGCATAAATTACCTGGTCACCGAATGAATTAACTCGAAATCGTCGTCTCCTCCACCCAGGTGGTAAGAACACAAAGGAGGAAATCAAACAACATAAAAAATCAATTAATTATTAAATTGCCCTGGCCGGTTACAGTGGATCGCAAAATTATATTCTTATAGGACCAAACTTGATTCCATTGATCACAGTTTCAATTCGGCTTCTCGTGCGGTTCAAGTGGATCCCTCTCTCCCCTCATCCGTCGGTAAAAAATTGATTTAAGTTAATTATCGGCGACATCAAAGGTAAATGGATGAGACAACCTATGGGTCTATAAAAACTCAATTCATTCAATGAAAGCTGAATGGAGCGACGCGACATAGGCCTTATAAGAACCGCCCGGTGGAACGGACGGGGTCAGAAGATCCCCAATGAGGAACTGTGCCGTCGCAGCCGCTGCCGCGGACTCTTTCAAAAGAAATCCATTGAGAAAAAATTATCGCGAAGACGGTACGGATCATATTCCACAGGGCTTTTAAAGATTCAAAACAGATAAAAATTCTCTCGGTTGATTTTTTCGATTTAGAGTATCAAATTGAGAATTTATATACTGCGAAAGTATTCTGCGTCATTTTTAATAAATTTTTTAATCTTAAATCTTCCATTTACAAATTTGTTTAAAATTTTTAATAATAATATTAGTAAGTTACATGCGAGAGGAGTTCAAAAAATGTGTATGTAAAGTGATAATGATATGGTATATTATTTAAAAAAAAAAAACAGCAAAAACCAATGAAACTATTCTAAATAAAGCGAAGAACGTGGATTTTAATTAACAAGATGGACAATTTTTCCGTAGAATATGACTTAAATTTTTTTCCCTTGGTGGTAATACTAAAAAAGTTTAGAATATACTTCATTTAACTAGTAAATGCCCATTTTGCTATAAATCAGAGAGTATATGAGCAAAGAAATAGGATTTTTATGTTTTGTGAGTAAAATTTTTAAAATAAACTTTAATTCAAGCGACGTTTTTTTATGGCCACCATAACGTGTCAGGATTATTTAGGTGAATTTTTTACTTGATAACATTTTGAATGTGTTTCTGTAATAGATAAAATTATATGTCCCGGAATTAAATCCATGCATTAAAACCTGCAGCGTGGTCACATAAAATTCTTTTTAATCCGTATCCAATAAGGGCTAACTTCCTTAGGATCTGTTTTTATTTTTTTATTATTTTTTTTTCTGAAGGGTAGTGCTTTGCGAAATCCATGATGAAGGTAAGCACACTATACGCAAAGTATTACTTCTAAAGAGAATGGACCTGGCCTTTGATCTGGCCGCCGGGTATATCCCGCCGAACTTGTCCTTTTAAGTGGCTCGGCACAATAATTTCAAACGATTCAGATCTCATTTCATCGCTCGCCCGTGAGCCGGCCAATTCTTCTCCTTTTCTTGGAGCATCACTTGGAGGAGAGCTTGAAGCGTTCGATTATAGAAATTTACTCGGCGATTCATTATGAATGGAGTGTGTCCGGCGGTCCCTCATCCGCGCTTACCGCCCTAGTGGCCAATGGCCATCATTTCATTTCTTTTATTAATAAAAGACTCGTCTTCCATTAAACGCTGCACCTAAGCGCCAATAAAACTCTGCCGCATCTCGTCGCCATTGGCGGCAATTGGTGCAGTTTGTCTTAACCGCGGCGGTGTCGTGTCTTAAGGCCGCTTCGGATCAAAGGGGAATCACCGGCGACGCCGGTCGAAAGGGTTTTTTTTTTCTGTGTTTTTTTTTCTCTCCCGGTTTGTTGCATCCTAACACCGGACACCGACATCCCGACAAGGAGTGTGTGGGATTATGTTCAAATCCCGCTCATTGCCTTAAGGAACATCGACTGTAATCGTGGCAGCGCGCGCAATCTTAAGAACCTGAAATACTCGCAAATTTATTGTAATGATGCTGAGATTAATCGATCGCGACTGTGAATGATTTGATGACTAATTAGGAGGGATTATGTATTAATTAGTCTTACGAGGAGCGACCTGTAAACGTTGCAACAGGACGCACTCAACCACTTTGATCATACCGACTTGTTTTGTTTTAGTTACTTGCTCTTTGATTTCTTTTTATAGGTGGAACAGATTCTCAAAGTAAGTTAAGTTTATATTTACCAATAAAGTTTTAAAAACATAAATCATTAAACATTTCTACATACTAATTAAATACTAATTGGTTTCGGAATTAGTTAGTAACTTACATACTGAAGACTTAGCAAGACTATAAATGCTCTAAGGTTAGGATTTTTCAGCCGCATAAACGAATCTGTTAAATTAATACATTTTTGTATAATCAGAAATTTTTTCGACAATCTTCGAAATTATTATCATTATTTTTACAAAATCTACTGACACTGTTTTGTAATTCTAATTTTAAATTCCGTCTAGTAATTAAAAAACTACTTTTATAAAATTCTTAAAACTTGTAAAAAATCAGCGCTTGGAACTTTTTAAAAATTTAAATTTCATATTTTCTGACGACATTAATTACATTATTAAATTGTATTTTTCTATTTTTAGATTTTATAATAAAATTTTGATTTTTCTTAAATAAAATTTAAAATATTTTCTATTATACACAGAATAAAACCCTTTTGCATTACCCACCAAAACTGTAATATTATTTTTATTGAAGTCATAATCAGTCTTTTTTTTAAGAAATAAAACTGTGTAAAGTATTTAATAAGAGAAGTATGAAATTAATAATTTCATTTAATTAAAAAAGACCTAAAAAAGACCTATTTGAAAAAACTAAAGAAAAATAAACGAGTAAGGAGTTATGAATTGAAAAATAGATACAATCTTTAAATTTTCACCATATTTATAGAAAAAAATGTAAAAATTTCTACGAATTGAATCTAGTTAATTAAGTAATTAATAAAATCGGAACAAATTTACTATATTTATGTTTTTACGTGAATGTAATAATTCTCGTAATATTTGTAGGAAAAATTTCTAAAATTTGTATGAATTGAATCTAATTTATTTAACTTTACCTACCTTAATTCCCTTTAAAAGTGAAAGTATTTAGTAAAATCAAATGAAATCAATTCTATTGCTTGTATGTGAATACAGAAAACGAAATAGAAAAGTTATTGGCCTTTAAATTCGTCTGCACATTGAAAAAAATACTAGAAATGGCGTCCTAAGGTGGTATTTCTATTCCGAGCCTTTGATGTCAGTCTACCTGAGACATGTCGAATTTATTTGCTGTAATCTCAATCAGTCACGGCAAGAAAATTAAAATTCAAACACGCAAAAGGCACCGATTAAGTAAATCCCATGTTAGATGGAAAAAAAATTTTTATTTGAAACGCGTGACGACATAGCTGCAAACACCTGTCCCAGCACATTTTGTAAAATTTTTGGTGTGGAATTGCATTAAGTAAAAATGCACTACATTTTACAAAATAGGAATAAGACCATCGATTCCAATGTGGAGCAAAAAGTAAAAGAGAAAAAAAAAATAAATCCCAAGACATTTTCGATGGGTAAGACGAAAGGCCCCATAAGCCAGATCTGCCGTATAAAGAAAATCCTATCCATTGGGGGTTTATCACTCGCCTGTCGCCGGCGGTGTGCTTGATGTCGAGACGAGTGGTCTCCCAGAGGCCAAATAACGATCCCCATATTCCCATCTTAATAAGAGGTGGTCCAGAGATGAGAATCGGTGTGACAATAGGTACGATCTTACCATTATCTCTAGAAAAGGGAAAGTGTGCTTCTGGATCGTAAGTTTCTAATGTTTGTGAATCAATTGCCGCCCATATTCGAAGTGGTAGTCGTCGTCCCACGACGGGACCAGCGCACAGTCCGAAGAAAGCGAAGCACGACAATGCGACAAAACACACTATACAAGAGGTAGAGACCTCCTGTCCATACCTACTGTGATTGCACGGAAAAGGTAGTGAGCACTGTTGTGACCAGCCCGCCGCCAGCCTGTGTTCTACTTGGTTAGGTTAATGACTGTTATTAGAATTATGCTCGACAAGATGTATGTCACGTATGGTGCGGCCTGTGCTGCTGCAGTTAACAGACCATGTCAGCGGGGTCTTCTTCTAACGTGTTTCAAGTTTCACTTGGTGAGTGCGGTCGCGTCTTAGATGTGGAGATCAGTTTTTCTTCATATTTAGTTCTTTCAATTTTATTTTGTAATTTTATTTTTATTTTTTTTTTTTTTATTAACGGCAAAATAGCGTTTCGTATTACAACCACGAGTCTATCATTAGCGCGACTATTGTTGTAACCACTGGCCGTTGTATGTTTTGTAATTATCCATTCCTCCATGGCGCAAAATCGCATGTTTTACATTTTTATTTGCTATTAAGTAGTTTTCATTAGATCATGGTCTTTTAGCTAAGTGCCTTTACAATCGGAAAGTCTAATCTTTTACGGATACTTTCACTGTATAGGAGGATTTTTGGGTAGCACAGTTTTTTCAATAAAAATTAAAATTTACTACAAGTATTTTACGCACCATCTTCTATTCATTACTAGTGTAAATTAAGGAGAGATGCCACAGTTGATACTTAGATATAGCTATACTTCTTATCTTACATGTTTGATAAAAGAGTTAATGTTTTCTAGACAATCGTATACTATAACTTATATCTAAGTAACTTGTATATCAATCAGTACAATTTCTTGCAGTTAGTTGATCTCAATTTGTATAAAGCTCTAGAAGCGATATCGTGGTTCTAAATTTCACATCTTTGATAACTCTTCACTATTTAACTAACTAGATCTAGTAATATACTATCAGTTAAAAATGTGTAAGCTCCACGGTGTGCGAGATATGAACACTTTTTTTTAAATTCTGGAAAATTTACAAATTAAGTTGCTTTTAACAAAATTTAAACAAAATTTAAATAACTATAGATAACATTTTATAGAAAATAAATTTACCTGCTATACTTTTATATAGTTTGGGATTACTTTGTGTTTAATTTCTGCATTTGATTTAACAAAATATGATTATACCATCGTGTAAAGATATATTTAAACTAATAATTGTTTGGAAAACTTGTTGAAATAATTTTTACTCAACTACGTCTCAACTACAAAACCTATAGACATACATTTTCATATGATACGTGATATAGCACTAGACAGACCACATATGAGACGTAACACATGTAATAAATATTTGCCGATTTTATTTAATTGGTTTAATGTTTTTAATTTGATATCTTTATTTTATTTTTTGTTTCTATTTTGTGCCTATAAGGTCCCAGGTATCAAATAGTACTACTTTTGAGAGTATAAATTTAGATGATGCATTTTAATAACATAAAATCGCACAGTATAATATAAAAAATTCTAATTATAGATTTTATTTTTATAAGTTTTAATAATATAAGGTTTTTTTTTTGTAAATAATTTATTTTAGTTTTAATTATAATGGAATTGTATAGCTCATGCTCTTGCCCTAAATTCTTAAGAAAAACCTTAAATTAGACCAGACCAGATCTCCTCATGTAAAAAAAAGAAACAAGAGAAAAATAGAAAAACAAATTGTTCGCGCACTTGAATAAAATCAACATGTCCTTTATTTGAGCGAAATAATCTCGCTAAGAGTGTTTTCAATTCACGTTTATAGCGTCACACGGGGAGCTTCTCTGGCAGTGTCAAGAACCTCTTGAAATGGACACCCCATTAGGATTTCAGAATGCGACGGGAAAACTTTTCTGAATAATTTATTACATCGTTGACGGGCAAAGCAAGATATCTCTATGTCCTTCCGTTTCTCTGTATCTTCTCCCGTCTCCTCCTGTAGCCGGGCATCAGAATCTTATACCGACAAATATCATTCCGCATCATTCATGAACCAACCCATGACGTATCCTTTGGTGTCCTTTGGTGGAGATGCCAGAATATGTGTTGCAGATATGCCTAATCTACGTCGTTATATGTGACACAAGCATCACCCGAGGTATCCTCAGCTTCTTGTACGAAGGCATATCACGTGAATACATTAACATGCCAAGGGCCTTAGATCTCCGTCCGGGAACCGACTCCTCCTGTCGGCTATCCCACCTAGGCCGCCTGGCAATACGTGCCCGGGCCTCCTGGCACATCAAGCAGAAGAAGCGAGGATACAGTAGGAGTGGCATAATAATAATTTATGAGGTCAAGATGGGACACTGATTGCCTCTGGACAAACATGTCCTTTGCAGGAGCGACCGGGACCCGGGACCCAGGATCTTCTCATCTTTCAGATGGTCCAGAAGGGTAGGATTGGGGGTGATCAAGGGGAGATGCCTTTCGTGTTATGTTTGTTGTTCTTGATGGTGCTGGCTCCTATTGTTGTTAGCCAGCATAAAAAGGATACGCTCGCTCTTCTTATACGTGTAGCGTGAATCCTTGTTGTCCATGTTTTCGCTTTCTATTATTTTTGGTGTTGTTTCTACTCAAGAGTGGGATTCTGGAATAATCAGGATACGCAAACATCATCTCTCTTGTTCTACGGAAATGGCCCGGGTAACATCGGTGGAGCACCTTGTGTTATATTTGCACATGTGCTTGACATATCCTTTTCCTGGATCTTGTAATGAGGGTATGGCGTTGAAATTCTATGCTGTCTGTTTGTTTGCTTATTTGCCTGCTTTTGTTTTTTTCCCTCCTCCACAGGATTCTGCTTCTTTGCATGAGAGCATAGAACGCCACACGGGTTAGGCCTTCTATAGTCCTACCGTTTGCATATCTCAAACGTACCAGATCCAGACTCTTACTCGTCCTTTTTCCCTAGTGGTGTTTATTAACAATTTACTAAGTGTTCTTCTTCAAGTGCTGAAACTACTACTCCTTTTTTTTATTTTTCCCGCTGGAAGACTTCCCCGTACAAATGGCCCATTGCCCCGTCTGTTAGCTCTGAATTGATTGGCAGCCCCGAAGCACTCCATTTTAACTCCGTCCAATTAAACATCCTTTGACGCGTGTCTTCCAGATTCTTCTTAAGAACTTTGAGAATTTTTAAGTCGCATCGAATGGAAACTTCTGTAGAAGCACTTTCCTGGATGGAGATGCGTACAGAATGCCTCTAAGAATAAAGAAACTTCTTGAGTGCATTCCTCTATAATCGCTGCTAGCTTTGAATTTTATTCAAAAGAGGAGAGACATGAAATAGCATACTCAAATGATTCTACAGAAACTTAAGCAATCAGTAGGTATATGCTAGAATCTACTTGAGAAATCCTTATTAACTTTGCATAGAGTGTGCTGCGTGTTGCATTTTCAATTCACAAAATGCAATCAATTGGATTAACACAAACATATTTGATCATATTTAATAAAATTCATTAACCAAACAATTTAATAAATCTATACTTTTTATACTTATTTAATAAGTCTATACTGTCATTGATAAGAAAAAGGATCAAAGTCAATTTCTATAATTGTTTTGAGGATTACTACTTGAGGATTTATTTATTTTTATCAAAACATGTTCATATTTTAAACAGGGTATTGCTTAAGGCTTATTCAAATTGAAGATGTGGTGTTAATGAACTATTTGGAAAAGTGTATTTAAGTGCACATACTACAAAAAAAAAATTAAAAAATTAACACTAAACTACCTGGTGTCGATCAAAGGAAGAAAAATGTGCAATTTATTAGAAAGAGTCTTTCGTTGTATATCATTTTCTCATTTTTATTCATTTTTAACAGGGACGTCATAAAGAAGTAGAGGCCACCAGAACAGAAGTCTCCGACGACAGCTCAAGCTGAATCGGATGGGATGGCGCGACTCGAGCCTCCTTTTTGGCATGCATTTATTCATAATTCGGCTCCTGGAACAATTGACATGCCCAACTGCCCAGTCTATCCCGGCATCCCGGGCCGGTGGACATAGTGGGCCTCCTAGAAGTCCAGGGGATCCGTCCGTCGAAGAGTTATGGGGCTCTGTTGGAATTTTTATCATTTCAATATTTCTGGCGGATTCGCTGTTGAATTTATGATGACCGAGTGGATTTTTTAGCTCGTTCTGGGTCTCGGCCACCGTACGTCGAATAGGCAGTCGATTGTTGTTTAAGCGATTGTCTTCCAGCTCTTCTGGGGTTCTGGGGTGCACTAGGGCCACTGGTGTTGTTGGCCACGATTTTTTTTTTACCTTTCATTTCATTTACCTTGAGGAAAATGCCACTCGTTTGTTTTTATGCTTGGCGATGCGAAAAATACTCATCAGACGGATGGCTTCTAAAACCCCTGGGGAGACTGCGGAAAAATAACGTAAAAGAAGGAAAAAAAAAATACTTTTGTTCCCTAGAATTCTTTTGATTATGCAAACCTGCTGCTTCGACCCTGGTAGGTTAATTTTTTTCTATATTAGCGCACCCGCCTGTTCGACAAATCTGCATTTTGCCAGAAGTGCATATTTGTCAGAAATGTACACTGGCCAATTTACATATCAAAATTATTTGAACAGTTTCCCAAATTGTAATTGCATTAGGTGCAAGACAAGACATCGTTTTTCTATCTACCTGCATAAGACGTAGGATATGTTAAATCCTAAGAAAATTAAGCTTTTATACTTATTAATACTATAAATATATAATTTCAATATTCTATACTGGGGTTTAATTAGAAAGTAGGTCAAGCGGTCAGAAAGCGAACGGGTCATCTGGTCTGGTCAATTAGCCCATTGAAACTAGCTATGATTTTAAAAGGTATTTTGAGATTTTTTTAACAAACAATATGAACATTTTGAATAATTTAAAATCATATATCGTTTCACATTGTTTACTATTATTATTAAAATTCTTAATTTTCTTATGATAAATACACACATTTTTATTATCTATAATTTGTTTTATATTATTTTTTATTTATAAATTGCAACCGAATCACAATTAAATTTGACAAACTAATTTAATAATGAAAATACTACTATTTTATTAAAATTCATAATAAGACAAAAATTTCGTAAAGAATTTAAAATATTTAGGAAGCTTCTCCGTTCAAGAACTATTAATTTAATAAATCCTGTCTTCTATGAGTACTTAGTACTGAACCCTCTTCAATATCACACACAAAGCCTAACATTGAGTTATATACGTTCTCTAGATTGAATTTAGGGTGGCGCCCTTTTGGTATCAATAACAAATCTCTAAATAGGATTTATTATGGTTTGCCAAATTACGAGGGATGCAAGTGGTGTTCATTTCAGTTCCTTAGAATTTTATACGCCCTCCACTTTTATTATAGATTTTATTTTTATTAATATAAGTATTATCAGGAATTTAGGAATTAAGAAAAATAAAAGGGTTGGCTTCTATTAAAACTGCATGATTATATCTTATACCTTTCTAAAATGAATTAAATCCTTATTAAAAAAAAATTCTTTTTCCTATGTTTCATAAAGAGTAGGATCAGGTATGATATTTTTCTTTTTATAGAATGAAAGCAAATTTGTCCTTTAGATTAACAGATGAGAAAAAAAAACTACTTAATTCAACTCATCTGCTGTAGGCTTTAAAAAGAACCCTTCTAGTTCTTTTTCTTTCTCCTGAAAATCTAAATTAGCTGGAAAATTTAGCTATGGATAAGATCTGGCCAGCATGAGAAGTTTTGGGAAACAAAGAGCTGATGCCAGCACAGTTGACTTAAGAAGTTAACCTCAGGAGGTCGAGAACGAAAAGTAAATAGAAATGTCCTTTCAGTTCGCCCACAATCAACCCTCAGAGGATTTATAACAAAATTTAGAAATTCATCAGCATGAAGGAGGACTAGAGATTCCATTCGCTTGGAGCTCATCATTGTCAGAAGAAGGTCCTGCAGGCTTCTCGTCAGGCTAAGCATGGCAATGCTCGGGGGATATCATGACTCGATAACGATTCCTAATGAACTTTAACAGGAAAAACAATCATCCCCGGAGGGTTAATAGATTGAGCACAGATTTCTGTTCGTAGCCGGTTCCGCATAGCCAACAAATCTATCCAACAGTGGTAACAGACAACCAGAACTAGGACCAAAAATTCAATTACGTCTGATTGTAATTTTGTGGTTTTTGTTGGTGCCGCACTATCTGACGACTTGTTTGCACTACACGATTTGGATATCTGGGCAAATGTCCTTAATTTAAAATCTGTTAAGCAAATTGAACGCGATACGAATAGGTAATTGACCTAGCCCCAGAATCACAGGGTTCCATTTTTTTTCTTTTGGTAGATTCTTATAAAACTCAGTTAATTATGATCGACTGCGAAAATATTGAAGATGCCATTGTTTCTATGTACAGAGATGCGTATAACAATGTATACATACATAATTATAATTCTAGTAATAAAATTAATCATATAAAATAAGAAAATCGCGATAATTACCCTGTTGTTATATTGTCTCATAGTTTCACCTTTGGTGCTTATTATTTAGAAAGATATGGATATGACGTCACAGGAAGCCAGAAGGGCTTTTGTTCAGAAATATTCTAATACATTTTTTTTCAAAAAATAGAATGGCTTTATGATTAGATATAGGATGTATTTCTTCTCAGCTTTTAACACTTCGACCGAAATATTGATTGACTCGGCTTGACTGTGTGCTGTACACTTCAGAAGTCGAAGTATTATGGAAGTATGAAATAAAAACAACAACACAACAAAACTAACAAGTGCAAAAGTTAAAATCTGAACAGTGAAAGTGCAACAACTCGAAGTCTCGACAGTCGAATGGTTCTAGGATCGATAGTAGAAGGGTTTCCCGAGGCAGCCTCTTAAGGATAGTTAATGTCCGTAATAATCACTAAGTGAATTTGAGTCGCACGCTTAAGAAGTTGTTTCCGGCCGCCACTTCAGACACTGGTGCTAAGCTTAAGCTGGAAGAAGGAAGAAAATCTGCCACTTTTCCTGCAATTTTTTTCATGCCCTATTGCACAATAATATCAGGTAATCGTCATAACGCTGCGATTATGACGTGCTCTCAACAAGAAAAGTGGCCCACTGTGGAGTAAGCTAATCATAGAAGGGGTGGCTGTTACCTAGCAGCTAGTTGTTGTTTTTGTTGCCCTCGCCCGGGGGTGGAAATATTATCAGCCCCAGCGACACGACCCGTACAAAAGAAAAGCCCTATGTCGTGGGAGATCCATTCAAGAAATCATTTCAGGTTGCAGGCTTGAAAGGTATGCGAATCTGTAATTGGTGTCATTAGACTTCTGCGCTGTCAACTTGTTCACTTCTGTAATAACCAAGGTGGCACTCTCCAGTGCAAACACTCAAGGGCATGTGTGGCCGCTTGTTACCCAGAGCCAAGTGGCTGGAACACCATTATATGGCCATTATAGCATCGTCTTGGTAAGATTCTACTCTTCTGAACAAAATCAAAATCTCAAGAATCACTTTATGCTTGCACTGCTAGTCTTTCAATAGCATCTCTTTCACTGACGCAATTGCTACATAATTCCCGGTTCGTAGGAGAGAATCGATACAGGTAAATATAAGTAAATACTTGATAATATTTTTTCGACACCAACGCTTTTGACATCAACACCAAATAGGATTAGATAGTCTTTGTCTAAAATTTTACACGATAGTTTTATTTTACATATTTTTCTGCTCTTTTGACTAAGCTTATAAAACTAGAAATTTTTCTACGAATCTTCTATTTATTTTTTAGTGGGTTCAAGTTTTATATGAAGATAAAAAAAATTTTGGGAATTCTGCAATAATCAAATATATTATTTAACTAAAAATGGTTTGTCAATTTTCTTAAAAAAATGCGTGTTGATAAACATCGAGGAAAATTGCCAACATTACTACACTTACATTATTTATTAATTTAATGACAAATCATTTATCAAACAAATTTTTCTTAATTTTTGACAAACACTTCTCATGGACATTATCAAAATTAATTGTTTTCCAATCGCGTCTTGTGAGTTTTCTTAATTATTTAATAATGTAGGAAGTTCCCTTTTTGAAAGGTGTACTTTTTAAGTTGAAAGTTTTAAATACCTCTTTTCTGTAGAAAAAAAAAAATGCCGGGAAATTGTGGAAAACGTAAAACAATAAAAGTTAAGATTGCTTTTTAACTATTTAAGGCTAATTTTCCCATTTTCGTTCTATTAAACAAAGTGTGAGACCTATTAGTAATTATTTGAGCCCTACAATTGAGAGACTTACTTTTTTCTTATCAAAAGTATCTGATTAGAGATAGTATAAATACTTTAGTGGTATTGATTCATTGTTACACGTTTATTAACAATAATTTAATTACATACAGAGGTGATCGTTACATGATATGATTGGATGATCGATCGTGGTTCGACAAAGATTTCTTATGAAGGAATCCTTGGAATGTCAACAATCTGATTGGCCTCAACCAAGTGACAATGACAGACCCTGAGGTCTGTCATGGCAAGAGAATGGTCGATGTTGACCTGTTGGTCTAGCACACCGAAGCGAGATCAATCGGTCGCTTGGGAAAATGCAATAGCGTATAAATTGCTTTCAAAGAATTTATTAAGACAATTCGCCAAGTTTATTGATTGGCAGATTTTTACCTCCAATTGACGGATAATAATGTCTACTAGTTTTTTGTAGCCAATAAGAGATGAACTTGTTATTTGTCCTCTATCGAATGGATGATGTTGGACTTGTTTTTATTTAAAGATAGACTTTAATTTGCTGACGATAGGTTGATGGTATTTATCATCAATCAACCATCATCATTATAATTTAACGCCTTAAAATATGATGGTATGTGGATTGGTATATTGTTTAATACTATGTTTACTTTTCCTTGAGAGAGTGTCTTCGTTGAATTTTAATAAATAAAATAAAATAGAAATATTACCATGATAAAGGTTTTTTTTTTTTTAAATTTTGAACTAGTAACCTGTGATTCAAGTTCAAGCACTTAGCGCAATTAGAAGAAATTTAGACTTAGGAATGTTCAGTCATCCTTCGTTTTTCATTCTCAATTGAAATTTTATTGATAATTTTGTAATCACGTGAGTTGTCTTGAATTAAATTTCCATATTCTTGAGTCTAGTGGCTCTAGAATTTCTATAGGAACGAACTCTTGCTTCATACGGATAAGAAAATTTATATTATACTAAATAAAAATAAAACAATAACTTTAAATCTATGTGCGAAACGCGATAGTGACGTTAGGCACGTCCATAACGTCTCAACTCGAGATGACCTAAGGTAGATCGCAGTGGTTTAGACTAGGCGGAACGTCGCGAACTTGCCGGCTACCAGGTTAACCTGGCTCAGCATCAGATAAGGAATATTTAGCGATGTTGCAGGCTGCCACTATCGCTGCTGTTGTCGCCACTGCCTAGCGATTCGTGCCTCCTCCTAGGCCCAGTGCGGCGACATCGCCGGGGTACGAAGAGCATGACTTCTGCAACACAAGAGGCGATTGTTAGCCGATAAAGTCGTGACATGGATCCAAGGTCTTGTGGCACTTTCCTTGTCGGTTAAGCCGACGTCCTGTCGAATCATTGAAGTCCATGGTATAGATCCTTTGGAGTTATTGCACTGGACACAACGCAATAATGGCGACAAAAGGTTCAAACACAATTAAAAAAAATATATATTGTATTATAGTTCCTAAAATACCTCGGACTTCTTATATTAAAACACACATAAACGATTTTTCTTAAAAAGCCTTTCAGTCTGGAGTAACAAAGGGTTTCTAAACAATTTTTATGCTCAATACAAATGATGGTACAAAACAATTAATTCCAGAATAATTGTGCCCTATAGTAAGAAATTTTTTTTGAAAAAAATGTTTAAATTTTGAAAAGCAGAGAAAAAGGCATCATTACAAACCTATGTTTAACTTTTAAATGACTTTCAAGTCATATAAAATAAGAATATTTTGATCAAAATTGAAAACGAAAGATCTTGTAAAATGTGTAAAATTCAAATGTATTTTTTGAAACGGAGCCCAGCTGCTCTATTTTAATTTTAAAAGGCCTAAAATATTTTAAAATAGTAAGCGAACTTTTAGAAGCAATTATTACCATTTTACTAGTAGTAAGAGTAAATAAAACATATATTCATTGTTCCACAACTTTAGACAACTAATTTTTAATTCATAATCAACATTTCTTTCTAAATAATAAAATAGTAGAGAACTTTTCATACTTCCAATACAAAGGGTTTGTTTGTTGGCCTACATCACTGCTATCGTGTTAATTTTTATAAAAGGACTGTTCTATAAATAGTCTACTGTTTTTCTATATATTCTCAAGTGGTTTTGGACATGGTATACTAGTAGCTTTCAAGGTCTCATCATTACTAGTATTACGGACAGTCATTGGCTTGAAAATTAGAAGATGGCCACTGTTGGATTTTGGGATTCATTGGAGTTCGTCTTATGCCCATTAGGATTCTAAACAAGCCAAGCTCCATCAGCATGGACTGGACTTACAGTAGGAAGTTTGTCCGCGGTCCGCGGAATCAACACGATTCCGCCAATCCTTTAGGGCTTCCCGCCGCCGACGACATCCACTTCCTTCGCCGCCTGGGCACTAGCCGGCTCGTTTGCTATTTATCTCATTTTGCTGCACGCCGTGTGCCGTGCCGTGGCGGCCAGTTTTTCCTCTGCGGGCCAGCCAGGTTTATAAATTTCACCTCGTTGCCGACACGTAACCCAGCCAATTGAAATTGACCAAAGAAGCCGGAATGGGCGGCGCTGCAGCCGGGCCGATGTTTTTTCTACTTCTTCCACTTAGCGTGCTATAAGTGGGCTCACTTTGAGTTTGTTTTGGTGCTTTTGTTTTCCAGCGTGGTTTGAGCGCACCTCTTTCGTTTGTTTGTTCCCTTGCACCAGGTTTTCCTTACCTGTGCCAAATCCACACGTCCACGTTTATTTGCAGCACTGGCGACAGCATAAAATACTGAGCGCCATTTTTTCCAAAAAAAAAAAAAAACAAAAAAAGAAAACAACAGAGGCTGCCTTTTTGTTTTTTGATTTAACATTTAGCCCATCCTTCTCTGACTTTGCGGCTTTTAACAATTCCCCAACCAGATTTAAACTCCACTTGGGAAATCTTCTTAGCTAATTTTTCGTTTTTTTTTATCACACGAAGGGTGGTTTCTACAGGTATGTATATACAAACTTATTCATACTATACAAGACACTAGATTACTTAAAAAAAAATAAAAATAAAAAAATAAATCAAGCAAATAGCGACGAATCATATTTCACAGTTTTGAGTGCAAATAAAATCCGATATAGTCATTAGACTTGTGATGTATTTGGACGATGCAGACATTTTCGAAAAGATGTAGAAATTTCAAAATGACAGTATACTTTCTGACTCAACATCTTCAGGTTCTTTGTTTTCTATGTACAGACTAAAGGAATAAAGGAAGTATTTAAATATACACATAATTTTTAAAGCTATCACAGCACCTTATTTGCACCTCCAAAAAGAACGTTTTTTTTACTTATTTTCCCCATTTTGAGGGTCAAAGAACAGGTTTAATTATTTCCTTTAATTTGATTTAATTAAATCTTTACAATCTTTTAAAAGTAAGTACCTGGACCTACAGGAGACACGAGATTATTATGAAATCTAACACTATTTATTCAACAATTTTATTCTATTATAAAATACGACAGTTTATAGTACTTTTAAAAATATTTGGTTATATATAGCCTATGTACAAAAAAAAACTTTAAATAAAACTATACTTTTAGTCTAATAATTTTTGTACTGAAAACTATAGAGGGTTAATAAAGGAATAAAATAAGGTTTTTATTTTGAAAGTGGAGCAAAGAATAAAAATTCTTCTCAAAACTTCTTAATTTTAAATAATATTACTCGATAAAAAATATTATTATAATATTTACGAAAAATTTAATTCTAAAGCTAAAGGAAACAGTCTTCCATATGAGGTATATAAAGAGATAATACAAAATAAAGAATGCTCTTTTTCAAATAGAATGTCACTAAGGTAACGTGTTTTCAAGCACTTTAATGAAATTTAATAAACCAAGAGTCCAAAGCATGTATAACTGCCTAATCAGTGACTATAAAAGTCTAATGTTGGCGTCCTGTTTTGCTAAGAACCAGGCCTTTTTTCCTTTTAATTCTACTTAATTTTGTTCGTATTCATAATTCGAAAGGAATAACCGAAAGTAGGTACGAAATTTTTCTGAATAGACATTTTTATTTTATCGATTTTATAATTGTATATTTAAAAAAAAAACGACGAGCTAATGAAGTTAGCAATGTTTTTTTTTTTTTTGAACAGCAGGAAGTATAATTTTAAAATGTAAAAAAGTAAGTTATAAAAATATTTTTGAATAGTAAATGGGTAACAGTATAACGTTAAATAAATTAATATTCAACTTCATAAAAACTTTTCCTCATAAAATGGAAAAAAATGAGTAGGTTTTTTTTAACACCGGGAGTTAGTGGCGCCCCTAATTGCCTGCTGAATATTAGAACTTAATATTTTATATACTTAACTAGTGACTTAATCTAATATAATGATATTCGCGTATTGTTTTTCGCGATAAAATATGAATGAGTCATTTAAACGCCTGTCGGCGGGAGATATCATTCTATATATTTTTTTCTAAATTGCAATTAAAGCAAATAGTTAATCAAAAATTCTTTTTATGTTACCGCCAGGCCTAATTAAAAAGCCTTTGAATCTCATTACAAAGCAACCGTTTGCGCAAAATCCACACATAAAAATGAACAAAATGAGGCAAACAGACGTACACAGACAGAAGTATTCGAGGACATATTCCGAGACCCCATAACTCAACCTGAGTCCACCTGAGTGAATGAATTAACAAAGTGCAAACTGCACTAAGCGATGCACTTATGAACCCTGCCGCCATTGCAGCTGAGAAATCAGCCATCCGGTACTATGCGCGCCGGTACCGCTCAAAATCTCTTTGACAAATTAATTTGAAAAAAAAAGAAGAAAAAATATAATCAGAAATAAAAAAAAATCGATCCGCCCCCGCCCTTGGCCCTTTCCATTCAAACGCCCTCTCCGACCGCCGAGGTGAAGTGGATGTCATTCAATTACCGACGGCTTTTGCTCGTTCTGTCCGTCGTCAATTGAGGGAATTGTGCTCTGATAAGTCGCCAAGTGGTCACTTCTAACGAACGCGGTCAAACCCGGCTCGGACATGGATAAGGGATCTCACGCCAACGGTCGAACGGCCCAGCGGCCCTACCGAGTGCTTACCTAAAGCCGGCCCCAATGAAAGCGGCCGTTGTGTTTCCGGCTTCCTTTCAAGTGGCCCAAACCCTTTTGAGGGCCCATGTCGAGTATTTTAGCGATAAACATCGCTCTCGGTCCTTTTTTCGTTAAAAAATTCACAAACAGATTGGACAATTAATTATGAAAATGCAAAAAAAGGGCCTCAAAAGGATAGCAGTAGGCTTGCACCGCACCGGATCTTTTGAACTGCAACTGCACTTGGCGAGTCTCTTTGTCGTAATTTAATTAAACGCCGAGGTCCTTTATCCCACTATGGCCCTTCAGCTAGTTAAATGGTGTAGTTCCACTAGAGATCCTTGTTTACTTCCATAGTGCCAGCATTGGGGGCCTCAACAGCATTTTAGGATTGCCTTTTTCAAATGGCTGGCCGCATGTAACTTGCAGCGATTGTAAACGCTTTAATTTGGACTAAAAGTTGATTTTTTTTGCAACGATTAGTGTAAAATTGGAAAACAAGCAGCATAAAACACCTTCAATTGTCTAGACAAAATAGATCCAATTTTAAAACATTCAACGTACATGAGTTTTTTTTTCATTCAAAAGAAATAATTTTCGTGTTTTCTATAGATACCTCAAATATAATAAAATTATAATTAAAATATTTTTTTCTCTTTCAACTCTACTGTAAATATTTTTGATTTTCTAAGCATTTAAACAAAGTTAAATTATTAAAAGATAAAAACTAAATAATTATACAAAGTTTTCCAACACTTAACGAATTAAATTGAATGAATGAATTATGAAAAAATAAAGTTTTTTGTCTATAGCTTAATCAAAAAAAAATTTTAAAATAAACAAGTTATACAGTACGAAACAATATACGCCCTATCGACTTATATATCAACATCAAGATGATACATGTCCTAGATTTCTTCCTTCTTCCAAAGATCCTATCAAATTATAAAAAAAGCAATCAAATTCAATTCCTTAATTTTCATAGTGTGTTATTGTAAAAGTCGTAAAAAATTTAAAGATTTTTTAATAAAGTTCCATAAAATCAGAAATGATTTACTTGATTTTCTAATTCGTTCTTTAATTTCCTACTTCTAAGTGATTGTATTTTTTTTTTGTTTTAAAAATTAATTTAATTTCTTTATTCAATGTTACCTTAGAAATTAACAATCCTAATTGATAAAATTTAATATTTGTATCTAATACTCTTTAAAAGTAAACCTAAAACCACAATATCAATAAGCAAATTTTCCATGTATAAAAGTGTACTTTAATTAAATTAGTTTTTAATATTCAATAAATTTCACAATAATCACTTTATAAATCAAATTAAAAATTTGTTGGAGAAAGTTCGTAATTTAAATTGTTACAGTTTACAACCGATTTGTTGAAATCAAATCCACAACCTACTTAAAACGAATTCTTATGGAAATAACGTGTTAAATACCCACAGCTAAGACTATGATCTTTTAAAATCGTTGCATAATCCAATCATATGAGTTATAATTCCTCGGACTACTTTAAATAATGAGCGGATGCAGAACAATAGTGAAAGAAAATATCTCTAAAACAATATCGATCTGTTCCCGAACTGAAACAAATTGATTTTGACAAAACCCCTTAAAATCTTCACAAGTCAATCAAAAGTATAATAAAAAAAAAAGTGCGATCACCACAAGGGAATTTTTTTCCCCCCAATTTAAATACTTAATAAAATTTTCTTTTTTCTCGATTGTCCTTTTAATTTAGATTTCTTCATTAACTTTACGAAGGCTCTTAGTGGCCAGATATGTCTTTATTTTGGCTAACTTATTGTTTGATTCAATTCCGAAAACTGATATGCTATATTTTAGACCGTATCGATAATAAAAGCTCAAAAGATCCGAAAAGATCAGACGTTAATTTGCATATGAAAATCTGTTTTTATTTATTTTTATTTTTTTTATTTTTGTTGTTTTTTTTTTTTTTGTTAAATCAAATTTATAACATCTTCATTTTGGACGTGCTATGATACGATTTATTCCATCTTGATACGGTGCGTGTTAATTAAATGCGCTTTTTTGAAATTTATTTTTATTTACTTTACATGAATTATGAAAATATCACGTCAGATATTTTAATATTGTTCGTAAATATTTCTATTATTTTAATTCCTAGAAAGAGCAAGGCACTGTGAATTTTTGCACTATAAAATCGTGAATAAATTTTGTTTTCAATTTGTATTATTATGCATATGATTTGTTAACTATAAATTTAAAATGTTTAGTTGTAAAATATGATGTTTGATTAAATTTAAATCAAAGCAAATATTGCTTTCCTGAATTTTTCAATAGATCTACGGAGATACGAAAATGGCCATAAGTTGGTCGATCGAGGCCGGTTATTTAAGACATCAATTTAAATACATTTAATTTTTGAATTTCCTGAAAAATTAGAATTGATTTTTGTTTAGATGAGAGAGAGTTGAAATGTGAACTAATTGATGTATATTTTTTAGACCCTCAACTTTAAAGATAATTTATTTTGCTTTTTAATCACTTTTGGAACAATATATAAAAGGATATTGTGATGAATTAATCAAGGTATTATAATTAAAAATTAAGATTCAGTAAGTGATCAACTTAATAGAATTATCTAACACATCCCACTGAAACAAAAATTTACATACTCACGTTTTTAATTTATATCAAAGATACCTTAAAATGAGAGTGATTCTAAAATACGTCTAATAGTTTTTTTTCAGGTAAGAAACGAATAAAATATTAAATTTGTCTAAACGTTATCCATTGGTAAAAATCACATCAAAATACATTCAGTAATTATTACGAAATTTGTGAACAAATTTAACAAAATAATTTATTTAAAAAAAAAATTTATGCAGATTAATTCAATGCAAATGTAAAGAATTTTAAGTAGACGAGTTTCTCAAAAATAAAAAAAATTAGTGAACTTCAAAAAATGTTATAAGTAAACATACATACAAAATTAATGGTTCTTATTTTTTAGGTTTAAGTTAAAACCATGCTAAAAGTGGTTTTTTTAGTTACAATATTTTAAGTTATGTGTTTTATAATTTTAATAAAAAATTTTTCTGATCTTTCGGCAAAAAAATTATTATTATCCCTATTAAAACTACTTATTTTAGAGCTGTTTTGTAATTAACTTAATAAAATGGATAGTTAATTTTTAAATAAAGGTTTTTATTGGTCAAAATTCCAAATTTACAAATTAGAGCTCATCCCCTTTTCCATTTTGTTAGCATATGGACAAAATGCCCAAAAAGCAAAAATATTGAATAATAGAAAACAGTCCTTTTAGGGTTTTGAATTAATTTTTTGGATGTAATTTTCAATTTATTTATACGTTGATTACAATTTGGGCACTAAATGCACCGGGGCATGATTTTGTCAATAAAACGACCTTTTATAAAATGAAAATTACATTAAAACGATTGTTTTTTTACTTGTTTAATGTTCGACCTCAGTAAACAATGTCATGACACCACCCCGGCCGCAACCCCTAATCGAATCTAGCTCCAGTGGTACGACACTTGCATGCAAATTTGTCAACACCGAAAATAACCCATCCCGCCGGCCGGTGTCACCCCATTGTTAAATAAATCACGTTGTAAACATGGCGAAAATCTGGATCTGCATCATTTAATTTATTCCCGGCAAAATTCCGCGCGCATCAGGCGTTAAAAATACGCAGATAGTGTGGCTGTTTTTAACGTTTCAATTAATCGCCACCGCCGCCTCCGCCGCCACTGCCGCGTCTCTTGTGTGCATTTGTATTGGTCGTATGTAAATTAAAGCTTATGTTCAATGGTGGCGGCGGCGCGGGGGGGTCGGCCAGCCTGCTCAGGACGTGTCAATCGGGCACACTACCCTACGCCCGGAAACTGATAAAAACTCCTCTTCTCTGGGGCCGGGATCGTTCCAGGACTGTGATGACATCCCGAAAATTTGTGGTGACATTCGTTACACCCCTATCGTGTTTTAATTTGTAGCTGCGAGACGGCTCAGTGTTGTATGCAAATCAGGGGACATTTTTAATTTATCGGTGGCGCGTTTTATATTTAATGCGTCCGGGACCGAAACCGACCACCGACAATGCGGGCACACTCTAAAACAATTTTGTTTTCTTTTTTCTCGGGAGGAATTTTTACCTGGAGTAATTACAGGTGATCACCGATATAAAGATTTCGAATGGGGATTTTTGGACAGATTTTCTTTTAATTAACTCACATTATACACTTAGTTTATTCAATGTTATTTTCAAGGATACGAAATATTAAGATAATTTTATAAAAAACATCAAAAATTTTTTAAAGCGTTTGAAAAGTTCTGAGCCTATGATCTTAAAGCATTAAGTCAGTGTCTGGACTAACGTCATTAACCAGTATACATCTTTTACTGCACGTCCCTGGTATACATGGGTCGTTTTTAACCCGGTATTAATAAAATACATGTGACAAATTAAATGTATGACTACTTGAAAAAAATACAATTTGTATTTACATTAATTAATCATTTTAATGAAATATAATAATAGACTATGATTTGAGTCGAGCATAGAAAATAAAAAGAAAAAACTGGCGTCAGGTCATGTATGACCTCTCCACGCCAACTGAAGCCACTGAAAAGCCTTCTTTTAAAATTATTAATACTAGTTAGTTTGTTTCTTTGTACGCTTATCAGATTTTTTTAAAATTAATAACCCTAAGGTGACTAGTCGTCTAAATTTTTAGCACGGCCAGTGATAAATTAGGCTCAGAACTTTTCCACCATCGTGTCGATATTCCAAAACCTAAACTTTTCTAATTTTTTCTTCTTTGGCAATTTTTAAAATTATTATCATAGCGTTTCTCTATGAAAATCATATTTTAAAAATATCTAAAGTTACTCTTAAAGCGAATGTGCAAAACCGAAACAAAAAATACTTTAAAAAATTAATTTTTTGGGAATAATATATTACTAAAATTCTTCCTTAAAATAATCTCTCCATTTTTAACAGTTTTTTTAGACAAAACGATACATTTTCATATAAAAATTTAGCCAAAATTTAAAACATCCCACTTTCAGTAGATTTCTCAAATAATCAGGAATTCTTATCTCTGACCGAGTCATGAATCAAAGGCCAATAAAAGATCCCGATACAGTTTTGATATGGAATTGCAATTTGTGCGGTTACTCCCCTCGGTCAACCGAAACAAGGTCCAGCGGGTCTAAGTGCGATGCTTGCAGCGATATCAGACCGCTCATAAATTAAACCCCAATTCCCGGGAGAAGACTACTTCTCATAAAAATTGCGTTATTCTCTATTTATTTTGATGCGTGTCCTATCTTCCTGGAAATTTCGTCCTTCTATAGCTTCTTCGGCCAAAGGAGAAGATGATCCACGTAGTGGTGGTGACCCCCATCCACCCATTCAGCGTGATTCGATGTCCCGATCCCTCGGATTAGCCACGGTCAGATCCGTGGATAATGCGGTGTCACCCGCTTATTCCCGGAATTTGTATAAGGTCCCTGGTCCCGGGATAAGTCACCATTCGGAATTCCTTTCGTTCCGGTGGGTGAAAATTAAATTCAGAGGGCGAGGTGACCTGCCGCTCGACGATTTTATTTGGTTTTGCGATTTGTTCCGCCTGGTGTTTTGAAGGAAGAGTAGTGTGATTCGAGCGAAAGGTATGCTTGCGGTAAACACTTAGGATATTTGATTTATAGCGTGTCATAAAAGGACAATAAGAAAATAGGGCTATTTAATTGACAAGTTAAACCACCATACGAATTGTGGGTCATAAAAAGTGAATAAAAAAAGTACTGTGTTATGAGTAGTATCGCAAAAGTGTTATCTCCTTTTTAGTAATTTAAAATTTTTTATAATATAACGGAAAAATGTAAGGATTATAACAAAAATTTTAAAAAATTAATTTTAACTCTTCCCTACGTAATTACTGAGCCTGTAACTGAAAAAATTATAAAAAAAATCTTAAAACTGTTCCAGAATTACTTTCTTTAAAGTAGTGGACAATTAGAATTAATCCCGAGAATGTACTCATAAAAAAGTGAATGCTTTAAAATATACCATCTGAATGATACGTACCCCATTTTACGTTCAATTCACTAAAATTCACTGTAAAATTATTCCAGCAGCCAAGATTGGCTTTGAATATATCTCAAAGAAAAGCAATTGCGAGGCACCGACAGGTCTGCCTGGACATAAATTAGAAAAGACTTTTAAAAAAAGAAACCTTGTTAAGAGGCGACATTCGAGGAAACGAACTGGCCACTCGACCACCATGACTAAGGTAGAATTAAATAATCGATACCGCGCCAAATGCAAGCTTTTAATCGCCGATAAAATCCACAGGTGGGCTAACAACCGACGGAATCAATTTCTTGATAGTCTGTCGCCTTCATACTCTTTTTCGCCCAGTCTTACACTATAATGTCCGTTTTTTTCTTCTATATATTTTTTAATATAGTCGTGTTTGTTTCACAAAATTCGTATTTGTTACCATCATTTGTTTCAATATGGGAGGCAGAATTGTTGGTGAGTGTTGCTGTTGTTTTTTTTTATCGAAACTTCTTAAGACGTTATATGCTGACTAAGCGAACAGCAATCAGTTATAAGGAGCCGAAGAAAGGAACAACTTCTAAATGGACACGAAGCCACCATACAGCAACAGAATCCGACGTGTAGGAGCCCCCCAGAGGAGGCAACAGCCTCATAACAAAGCGAAACACGCCAAGATGAAAGAGCCACAAAAAACGACAACGATATATAGGAGGTAGAATACACCAACAAAAAAACAAAAAACAAAAAAAAACAACAAACAGATACTATCGAAGAAATTGTCGATAGACCACCCACTAAAAATTTCGAAGCGGTCAATTTAATAACTTCATAGTGCTGGTATCCCAATGGACATGCTGGCGGCGGATCCGCGGGGGGAAGTAATTAAATGGTGCGCGCGCAAATTAAGCCAACAGCGGAGCCCGGACCACATCGGTCAATTCATCGAACTCTGGTGTGCGCGTTGTTCGCTAAACGTCCCGCCGGCCGTCGGGGGCTCCGGGGGCCTCCGCTGGACGTAATCGATTTAACTTGAAATCCATTGCCTCGTTAGCGCGGCGCTGACAGCTCAAATAAAGTTGCCATGTAAATCGTCGGCTATTAAAGGTGAAGGGGCCCTGCGCCGCCGCCGCCACCGCCACCGTCGCGGTTTTTGGTCCATTGGGGCTGCTGCTGCTGCTGGTGGGTCTCTGACGGGCGACGCATAGAACACTTTTCCGAGATTAAATCATTTTACAAGAGAGTGCGGCCCAGACCAACAGTTGACCGCCTCAATTTAGCCTATATGCGCGACATTTGTTGAACATAATTAAAATTTACCTCTCACGGCCTATCGCCGGTAGATGCCGTAAATGTTAATTAACAGCGATCTTAATGTGTCCGAGCACATGAATTATGGCCACGGTCCAGGCGACCACCGCAGACTCGAAAAGTCCGGACGACGCGGCGGCAAGTCACTTGATTGGAGATTAGAAGCATAAATAAGATGTCCGAGGACGCTTCTCAGGCGTTTGCAATTCTGTACCACGTTAATCTTTCGAAAGCTGTAGTACTGGTAGCATAGGCCCAGCAGGCACGAACTCTATGCAAATAAATTCAACATAATTTCCAGCGTTTCAAATTAAATCAAATCGAAAATATGTACCTATTTTTAATTCTTTATTCTTCTTGACCTTAACAACACTAGTCAGACTCACATGAGAAGTCTTCCGTACGACAATCTAAGCTGTGAACTTATTTACACCTATTTCAAGCAAATATTTACAAATCCCCATCAGAATTTTGTAAAGAATGGTTTTTGATATCGTAAGGGGACAAAGTCATTTTTATAAGGCTCTTCGGGAAATACGAAAAAAACTTAAACTGAGAAAAAAATAAATCAGAACTAAATTTCAGTACAGTTTCTATTGAGCATCACTATTTTTTCTCCGGTGTTCCCGTGATAGAAAACTGTCTCACTAGCTCTATAAAGGTCCCTTAAGTAAGGTTTTTGGAGTTTTTTGACTGTCAGGAAATTATTTTCTATTTTCTTGAACAAGACTATTCACCGATTCCCCTGAAGTTTGGGACACGACTATGGCACTATTCCAACAGATTCACCTGAAGTTTGGGATAATTTGAAACTCGAAATTTTGAAAAGAAAAAAAAAATTATAAGCACACAAAATATAAATTAATTATCTTTAAGCAAAGAAAAAAATTTAATACATAAGTATATAAAAATAAAAAAGAATTTAATTATCAAAAAAGCGCTCCGAGTTTTCATTTTTTTTTTCTTTAAACTTTTACTAGACTTTTGTAAATCGAATAAGTTATGAAATTTCCTCACTGAAAATAAAATAAATATTTAAAATGCAGTTACGGAATTGAATTTATTAATGATCGATGTTTTGTAAGTTTGTTTATGTTTATCATGGAAATTTTAAAGTTCAAAGCTTATATTGGAAAAAAAGAAAAATAGGATAAATTGCATCTAAATTCAGCTAATTATTTTTAACCCATCTTTTTTATTGCATAATACCTACTATAGGAAACATTGGGTAATTTTCTTGCAAAAACACCTCCCTTCTGCATTTATTCCTTCCATCCCCCGTCACCCGGATATGTGGTAAGGAAATTGAAAATGTATTATCCCTTAGAGTAAGAAAAATCCAACGGAAGAATGAACACACACAAAGGATATAAATTTTATTGTCTGAACGAAATATCCGAATTTTTCAAACACCACGTTTCGTTTGCTTAAAGTTTCCTCAATTCTCCCGATGGACAACCTCAGTCAAATTGGGAAGCAATAAAATGTCAGCCTTCAAAAGGAGCTTCTCTCCCCCCGTCGCTCGCAAATCTAGAAAAAATTCTCTAATTCACCTGGATCTGTCTTCCTATCTACCGATAGATTCGACTCGCGGAATGAGTACCCGCTAAATCGCGGAATGGATCTTCCAATAGACAAGGTAGCCGAGATGGCGGTAAAATCTTTTAAAGTGTTTTCCAGTGCCAGAAGCGCTAGATGCAGGGGATGGCATCCCATCCGTTGGAGTGTTCAATTCAAATCGAAAAGAAAAGAAATTGGCGAAGAAAAACACGGGGAAAAAACAAGAAACCCAAGACGTGACTATAAAGTCGAAGATTCCTACTATAGGAACTTAATGCAAAAGAGGGTGTGGGTGAAAGTCAGGAGCGCGAGGGAGGGAGGGGGAATGTGCCACGATGGAATTCAAGGAAAAAGTTGAGATCGCAAGCGGAAATAAATTGCGTTCACCGCAGACAAGGATTTCGAGCTCATCATGCCGCGGGGGGTGGAAACGTGGGAAGGTGGGGTCGAAGACACATTCAGCGGTTTCAAGTTTCTTGCCGACGATGCGGAGGCGGAGGAAGATGGAGGCAACACCCTTGAATCAATCGCAATGCCACCTTGATTGCGCCTCAGAAATTTCAAGAGCAACCTAAGATATTTGGATCTGAAGCCCTTTTACGTATTGTGATTTCATTTATTCGCGAACGAATTTAATTGAAAAGAATTTTCGTTCGGCGACGAGAGTCTGAAGATTCTCAATTATCTCGCGGCAAAGAAATTAATTGCAAATCAATTAGAAAATGGTAGTTCTGAAAAAAGTAAATCAATAACAGCGAATTTTATAAAAATTTAATTATAACAAAAAGTACGCTATAAAATTTTACCAAGGCGTTAGTCTACTTTAATTTTCTTTTAGAAAAACAAGGATGACGAGCTTTTATGTTAGACGGGGTCTTAGGATTTTGAAAAATAAGGATTTGATAGATTGTCCGTCTTGCATTTTGACTATTTCAAATACTGAGCTACGAGATAATTAAAAATTATCTAAGAAATACTTGGTCGTCCACGGAAAAAATTTAAAAAACACATCGCGGAAAACTGAATCCTGTTGCAGTCAGAGTCGTTTTCATTTAAAGGTAAACCGCAAATAATATAAAAACTGGCTAACATCAGCGCAAAACACCTACAGTCTGAAAGAGACCGGGACAACGGCAAGAAATAAAGTAATTTATAGTTTGTTCAAATAATATCATCCGCATCGGACGCGGCCTTGCTACCTCCTGGAAACGCAGGGAGAGCCCCTAGCACCACTCACTCAACTCTTGTTTCTATCAATAGATACAAATCGCGCGAATTTATTTATTGCAGTTGTCGTCGCATAAATTTATTAAACTGTCGGATGGATCCGGCAGAACTTGTTTGCTTCATAACACAAGGAAAATGAGAGGTGGAGATGTTGGGTGGAAAAGGTGTAAAACGAAGAACACCTTTGATGGATGTAATTCGGGGAAGTTGAACAAAGGAAGCTCAACGTTATCCCGCGGGAATCTACCTAATCAAAATTCAGATCTAATTCAATTCCATGCGTAGAAGCAGATCGCACGCAATTTAATCGCACCACGAGGAGGAGGAGGAGGAGGAGAACGACTGAAGAGGGATAGAGGGCTGTCTTCATCTGAAAGTTATCACTTAATTAGCACGATGATTACGATACCTCATTCTTCGAATGAGTCGCAAAAAAAAACCGTTCCTCTCTTGACTAGGCCGCAATACCAAGTCATGCCCTGAAAGCAATCGATGATGGTCAAACACCAAATTGCTATCCACGTGGTATTACTCCCTACAGTTTCGTCCAGGTAGACCAGCGAGACGTTCCGCGAAAACCTACCTGGAGCTGGAAACTAACAGCTGTACCTGAGCACATAACTTATCGGGTCTTGGAGCCCATAGGAGCCCGCGAAAAAATATACGATCCGAGCACGATCCTGAACATGTAGTTAGTGCAATGATTGCGAGGTACGATGTTCCTTGTTACCTTTCAGGGCGACCTCAAGATGCATCGTGGTCGTCTTACTATAAGCTATGAGCGATATGAGCCGGGCAAACAAGACCTCCCGCAGATAATTGCGCACCATGTCTTGGGGGTCCCGCCCATCTCACCGCCAGTTTACCTTCTTCCAAGGGTTTGTGTTTTTGTTTTTGTTTGTTTTTTTTTTCATCTTCAAACCAGGCGACTCTCTCTCTGAAAATTATTAATGGCGTTTTATTTAAGGCTCGCGCTTAGTTTTCAGGTTTTGTGGTTTTGTAACGCCATAGAATTAACACGACTCGAAGAGAGTCTAACGCGTTTTTATGATTCAAAGGACATATCGTAAAAATAAAGAGGCAGAGGCGTGGAACATCTACAAATTTTTACTCTATCCAAGATGATTTATAACTACATCGTAGTGTACTTGCAATTCTCTGGATTAGACATAACTTTCTTAAATCAAAAAGGACAGCACAAAATAATTACATTTTTTTTTGGAATGTATCAATCATAGAAAACACAAAAACTACACTTAAGTAAGAATGTAGACAAAATATCATTTTCTGAGTCGATAGGAACTAGTGTTGGCATACATGGATAAAACATCTAGCTAAAATGTCATCTAAAATATTTCTTTCCTATTAATTGAATCGTACATATTTCTAAATGGAAGTAAATGAATATTCTTTTAGATAGGATAGATTTCATAGTCTAGTGTAGTCTAGACATGCTCTTTCCATCTCTTAGGAATTTGCATTTTATATCCTGTTTGATTTTCACATTTGTAAAATTGCTAGAATTTATTGAATCTACATTCGTTTTCCTTTGAAAAAGTATAAAAAAATGTCGACTGGTATTTGAACCTACAATCGCTTACACGATATTCCAGTTCACTAGATATTGATCTATAAAAAAAACTAGTGACTCATTTTCTTATAATAAAAGTGATTTTAATTGAGATTGTAATAATTAGTTACTTTTCCTAGGCTTTGTATTTAATTATATTTAATCTATAAAAAAGTAATAATAGTTAAATCAATTCTAGATGATATTCTTAAAAATGTCTTTATAAATAATTCAAGGATTACGTTCGATTTAGAAATCGTTGAAGGATAAAGTAATTATGGTTTGGCTATCGTTTAGAAAATACCTCTACAAACGTTTTAGATTACCTCATTAAAATAAAATTAGTAACAATAGTTGGTTCAGCAAATTTTAGGTATTAAAATAAAAACAAAACCCGAAAAAATTTGTTCGTTTGGAATAAACAATTGTGTTTTCGTTATACTAATAGTTTTTGATGTGTTTGATGTTGTATGTAACGTATTTTATTGTTGCTAATGTTGAGGAAAAATTAATTTTATATAATTAAACCAGTGGCCCCTTCTAGGCAAATAAATTCTATAAACAGGAGATAAATAAAGTGTAGATACTTCCTCTTACTTTTTTTTTCTATATTTCATGTTCCCAAATATTTCCAATGTCATTTTTTAAAAAGTAATATTTTTCGCTTTTTCTGTACTCTATACTAACTTAAAATATATAAGAAAAAAGTCTAATTATTTCACTACATTCACTATCATAAGATTTCAAGGAAAGGATTTCTGATTGTCTTCTAGTTTGAATAAACTTCTAGCAATTAAGATCCACATTATCACATGCTGACAGAGGAAGGATACAAGGCCTGTGTAATGCTTTCTAATATCGTCCTTTTCAAAACAGTACCGACAATGGAAATAGTTGATCTACTCCAGCATTTCGAAAAATCCCCGGCTCGATTTGCGCCCGATTGCTGTGAGTGACTTGCCATTTACTATCCGGGCGAGTGAATAAAAAACGCAATTATAACATGTCAGTCATCGAGACCTGGCAACCTTAAAAAGGTTGCCGTCGGACCGTTCTTGTAAAGGCGATCCTTAAGGAAGACAATGGGGTGAGCCCCCGACACTCACTCGTCCTCTATGATAACAATTATCCCGCCGCGGCTGTCAAAACTTGAGCTTTGTCACGGACCAGGGGGCTGTCGGGGGTGACGGCACGAAAAACGTGAAATGGAAAACTTCAGGCGCACACAAATGGCCAAAGGAAATGGAAAATTCTCTGGGAAAAATCGGGGAAGGGATATATACATAAAAAAAAAAACAGTCCATGGACAAAGAACAAAACGAAGAAATTGCTATGGACTTGACAGCCGTAGACCACAAGAAAACGGAGATACCTCGCTCGTTATGGAGTTGCCTTTCGCGGAAAATAAAGAAGAAAAAAAAAAACCAACACACAAAAATACCCAAGAAATATCTTTGGAAACAGAGAAAAAATGTCATTTGGGTTGACATCAGTTTAAGTACTCTTCGGGATCTCAATTTTTCATTTATTTCTTGAGACTGTCGCAAGAACCTGCCCAGACGGCGAATGCAATTTTTCAGTTGAAGATTTCCCGATGGGGTGCAACTAAAATGAGCACTCTCACGACAACCATAGTGGAATTTCTATTTTCTGTGGCTCAATTCAACATCTAAAACCACAATTAGTTACTTGGCTCTTACAAAAGCCTAAAAACTATGTCAACAACATCTAAAATGTCTCATACACGATCTAGTTTTAATAATGGAACAAACTTCCTATAGATGATTCATGACTTTTTTCATGAAACGGCTTACTAGTCCATGTACAATGGGAACAAATTAAAATTCTACTACTATAAATAACAAACGCCACTTCTTTTTTAGAACAGTTCTAGAAGTTACAAATAAATAATACACTAGTTACTAGGCATGGCTACTGAGATGATCCCACTCTAACTCTAGCTTTCGAGATTACACCGTCTCTACCGAGCTTAACCATCACGGTCTATTATGTTAAACCTAATAGTGATTTTCTACTGCCATGAAAGAAAGGCGTCTATTGTTAATTCTTTATTTGGTCTGAGGTACCTATAATCGCACTTAATGGTCAGAATATAGACTGTTACTAGTTGAAGCATTTAAGCACACAATTCATGTGATAAAGTTTTTATGTGTATCCCTTTATCAAAATAATAGAAAAATTATTAACTTTCTTTCGAAATGTATGCTATTTTAATAAGAAACAGCGAAAAAAGTCCAATTGATCTTAATTTTAAAGACATATCACGTATTTAAAATAATTTTAGAAACTTTTTTTTTTACAATCATTCAGAAATTTGAACACTAGACGAGAACTATCAGAATTTTTTGTAAATTTATCTGAATTTAAAAACTTTAAAAGATTTTCAGTTTCTTTTTCTACAGCGATTCTTTTTAAAAAAAAGATAATAATGGTAGCCAAAAATTAATAAGTATAGTCCATTAAAATCTTGAGACGTCATAGAATGAAAATACAAACCAAAACCTATTTCTATGAGATCTGTTTCAATTTCTTTGTTCTTGAGATGATGCCAAAAAGATAAAAATAGCGTAGACAGCCTTGATTTTAACAAAAGGAAATAGACGTTGTCTAAAAAAAAAAAAAAAAATCTAATTTTTTATCAGTCGAATCGAGGGAAACATGACAAATAATCCCCGGTCCACTCCCCCAGTCTAAATGCAATACGCACTAAAGTAAGTAGCCCATATAAAATTTATGGCCTGTGTATAATTCTTCTTCCCTATTAACTCAGACAAGGAGGGCAGGGGTGGTTTTATTTTTCCAGCTGATAAGAGCCAATTAACAGATTGGATTAAATTAGCACTCAAGGATTTCGTCTCAATTTTTATTACAAGTGCAGAAGTTTTCTTTTTGAATTCAGTTTTACGTACGCATTACACAAAATAATTTTTTTTATAACTTTTTTTATATAAATAAATTAATATTTAAAAACTTTATTGTTTCAAGTTAAATCTAAGAATTCATATTTGTATTTAATCTTTAGTTTAGTCTTATTTTTATTTTAAAATGTATTAGATAAAACTTTTTCGAAAAAATCGGCAAAATTAGAATGAAGGTTTTTTTCTATTTTTTTTTATTACTTAAAAAAAGTAAGACAAGTTTATATTTTTAAAGTAAAAGTAAAAAATAAACTAATAAACTATTAAAAAAAAAGTGCATTGGAAGGTTAATATAAATTTGATACAATTTTCGTAATTTTTTCCACCATTTCAAGAATTAATTTTCACTAACTAATGGCGAATTTCATGCAAAAAATTTATAATAGTAATTTGGTTCATAAAAATGATTAAGTGGACTTTTTTCTAAAGAAAAGGTATTATACAAATATTACATTTTGTGCTATATTTTATAAATTTTTTTATCCTATGAGGGTATACAAATAAAAAGATATCTCCCAACGTCACCCATTGCATGTAATTAATCTTTCCATGGATTGACGTCCTAAAACCCGACCAGTACTCGATTCAATGGGTTTCCTACTATCAACAAGGAGGTCCTTTTCGTCCCTTCCCATGGAACACGATATAAATTTCATCTAGCGCGTGCCAGTCGAAATTGGCAAACGTTCGCAGCCAGCGCAAGTTCCGGTGTCAACCCAAATCCAACGGAAATCTGCGTATCGCGTTCATCCCAGTTTTTTTTTTTTTTTACCCGATAGGGAATACATCGGACATGGTTCTCGGTACCCATAATTTCTCTTTCCCTTAATTATTCAGTGCGGTTTCGCGGGCTCATTAAGACCCCGTGGAAGACAATTGCAAAATACCTTTACCAAGGTAAGTAGGACACGCTCGTAAAATTCGCACAGATTGCGGGACGGCCGAGGTCGCAGATAAGACTACAGACCTTAAGACGTTCTTAAGACGTTGACGGTTGACATTCAATTGTTATCGCCGCGATTCCGCCCCGGGAAGTCAAAAAAATAAATCTCACGGACAGAAGAGGACCGTGCCGCGATATCGGACGTTGTGCGGCGTTCAGTTCGCGCAAAACAATGGACGCGGTTCACGTATGCCAGGTAAATCAGAGGTAAATGAAGATCAAATGCTGCGAAGGAAATTCCATCAGATAATGAAAGACTGAGAACATGGCAGGCAAAACATTTTATTGCACAGAATCGAGCCATTTAATGCCCGGATTGGCGTCTGATTTCTTAAGTTAATCAGTCAGGTAATTTTTAAAGGTAAAATTAAGATTATGTGGCACGTACTCGTGAGTCTGGAGTCATTGATTGCTTACACAAAGAGTCCTTAATCCTGTGGATGGGGGAAATGGGGGAAGTAAGTACAGATTTTATTTCCAGATAGTCAAAGTCCACTGTTGCCATACTTTCAATTGAAAAGTATTAATAAAATATTTTATTATTTATCGAGGGCTTTCCATCCACAATTTTAAGGAATCACATTATTTTAATTATTCAATACTTTAATTTTTTCAAAAATCTTCCTCACGGGAATTGTATTTGGTGTCATAATAGAAAAATATAATTATTAAAAAATTGGGTAAAATTCGCATTTTTCGCATATTTGAAATTCGATTCCAAGCGTTAAAATGGCCTGCGCCAAGAAAGAGTTAGTGTTCCGAGCAGCTCTCTGTGTCCACTTTCATTTGGCGTCGAAAAAAGACCAAGTCAAATTTCGTCAAATTTTCGAAAAAATTCCAAGGGGTTAGCCTATGATTTTTTGGGGTCAAAATCTCGAACTCCACGGAGCCAGGCAAATGGGGTACCAAATTAAAGAGCACCTTCTGCAGGTCTCAGAAAACAACAACAATCGCGAATTGGATCAAAAATATCCAAGCTAGAGCTAAAAAACCTATAACGACTTTTATTTTTTTCAAAAAAAACACCTACAAGTTTTGTTTTACATTTTTGTTTCTTTTATGGGCGTTTTTGAATGACTTAATAAATTTAATAAAGATGTAAAAACGCTTAAATACATAAAGGAATAAATTTTAGAAAAATATGTATCAACGTATCACTAGCATGAAGAAGCAAAGACACTTTATTGTGACTCGGAAATTTATGAGCTGCGAAATTTTCGCTAGACTACAGATCAGAGAGGGTGATGACGAATAGTCGCATATCCAAAAGTGAACCAGAATTGTCCTAAGGCAGTTTGCCCCGTCATCCGCGTCGCTAGACGAGATTCCTCCTTTTATTGAAATGCAAACACAGCAGAGGGTATAGGGTGCTGAAAAATTGCCTTAGACATTACTAGAGATAGCAAACGATGACATCTTTTGGGATCGAGATCCTGCTGGCAGGGGTAAGGATGATTATGAACAAATAGAATTTGTTCAACTCAATCCGGAAGGAAGGAAGGATCAGGAGAAATTGATCGCGTGGCCTTAAGCGACAATTATGTAACAATCGCGTTTCTTATGGTTTATTTAGCGGGTGGTTGCGTGGCGTAGCTCCCTTCAATATCCTAGCCGAAGGGTGACAACAAAAACCCAGACTGTAGTCGAGTTTCCGGAGGATGTGACAATCACTTCTTGGTCGGTTTTTATTTTGGCAACGACTGGTCCAGCCCCAGCACACCACTCGTATCAAATCACTCGAGATGACGACGTTCTTGTGAGTGAAAACATTACAATTTAGTTTTGCAAAGAAGATTCTCCTCAGCATAAGTTAAATGGACTGGAAACTTAAATATGTGTAGAATCCCGAGTTTTGATTTCTTTCCGCCCAGACGGTTTGCGTACGTATGAAGAAAAACAAAATGGTATAGTGCGCTACTATACCACTCTCAGATGGAGCGAGTAATTTACTTGAAATGTGACTTCTCACATGAAAGGACATTCTAGAGCAAGCGCCAGCAAAAATAATATTTGCCATAAAAAGTGGAGTTTATTTGAAAGCTAGCCAAGAAATTCTGGCGCTATAGTGATTAAGTACTATATCACTGGTTCTAGGCATCGACAATTTATCCTATCTGAACCTGTACTGAAATTGTATCAAAAATTTAACTTATTTCATTTAAATGCGGTTTCTGTTTTGATTTTTTTAAATTAATTCTATCTATAGACGCATCTATTACAGCATATCACTACAAATTCATAGAACATATTTCAAGATGCACGGTCCAGTTCATCTGCACCTTCATCGTGTCCTTCTTTATTAATCGTAATGCATCTTAACGCCCAGAATCACAGCAAGGTACCCATATTATGTCGGTTGGGTTCCAAGTCCATGTATATTTAATTCTATCCCATCTGACATAATTAGCCCCACGCGCCTTCTCACTCTGGCTCCAATTGGAGACGACAGCCTGAAGCTCTGATTATTTTGCACAAAACACCCGATTGATTGATGGCACACTGAAGTACCCTGAAGACTACCAAATAAAGACACATGTCTTGAAGACGGTAAAAATTTTCTAGGAAATCGCTCCTACGGACAGTAACGCATGGAGCATGTCGATTGACAGGCTCACAAAGGCTACCCAACAAGGGACGGAACCTTTGGGAAACCTTCAGAGTAATTGCAACGGCCACGAAATCTGATATTCGCCAACAGACCGACTGCTGGCAACGTAATTGAGCTGTTGGCGGTGATTTTCCACAGATGAGATTGCCATTGCTATCACTAACCCTCCGAGATAATAGCGACGATCTGGAAAAGGTTCGATTTGACGGAAACAAGAACCTGTGCCGCAATTAAAGCCTTGTTTGTACAGAAGACTATTTTTTTCTCAAAATAAAACTATTCTGGATTCAGTTCTAGTATAAGTAATAGTCTGAAATGCATCCTGATTTAAACTTTTTACTAAAATCTAAAAAAAAAACTGTTTAAGTTTGAAATACTCTTAAAGTAATTAATACATTTAAATTTATTTTAATTACAGCTCTCCAATATTTTTTGAAACAAAAATAAATCAATAAATAATTAAAAGATGGATAAGTTAATATTTTTATAGTACAATTTCCGTCTTCAGATCTTCGTAACGAATAAAAAATAGAAAATAAACTTTTAATTTGTAAATTATAAACCACTTTGTAAAATGTATTCAGGCATTTTTCGTACAACTACTAAACTTTAGTAAATTTTGAAATTTTTATATTTCCTCTATTGTTAGAAAGAAAATATTTCACTGATAGGAAAATTGGTCTAGAATTTTGATCTTACAAAGTTCCTTGCATCTTCTTTTGAATTTCCACGTTTTTGTACTTTTCGTATGCGATTTGGAAGTTTTGAAACAAATTTTAAATACATTACTAAAATTTCTATTGAAGAATTGCGTAAAAAAAAATTAAAAAACTTTAGAAAATTTGAAAAAAAAAACAAATATACCTATTTTATATTTTAAGAAAAATAGAGTAAGAACAGAATATTACTGTATATAAATTGATATAAGGGTTATCAAATAAAAATCAAATTAAAGCTTTTTAAAGGTTAAACCATACACCAAAACTTCTCTAAGTGACGATCTCTGCTTTGAGTATTGCATTTAATTTAAATCTTATTCTAAACATTTATGAATGAGATTCTAGAATTTTTTTTTCAATTAAATTATGAAGAAGATGTTTTTTCTATTCTTACAATGTTATTGAGCTCATTATTTTGATTCCATTTATCTTCCACAAAAGAAAAAAAAAAACCTTTGACGATTAGCATGTGCCAGTAGTGTAAAAAAACACCAGTCCCAGACCCCGCCAAAAGTCCTCTGATTAGTGCAAATAAATGTCGGAATCAGCGACAAACCGATCGCCGGTGATCTGTCGGGGCGAGCCGTGGTCGCAACAAGCGATCATCCCACAGATAAAAGGTCGTCAGATCCTGTGCTAATCGATCGTGTCCAGAATTCGGGTTTTGTTTCTTGTCCTTCTCCCGGCGAGCTATTAAGGTACACTGGTCATCTTGATGGTCATCGAGAAATAATTAAAAGCGATCCCTCGTCTGGCACGACAGCGGGGCACACATACGCGGGCCCTGGTGCCGGCCAAAGGGTTACCATACACAGGTGGACAATAATTCGAGAAAAACAAAAAGGTGGACCAAAAAAAAATAAATAAATAAAAGAGAAAAAACGGCGCGTTGTGAGAAACAGACTCTTGATTCTGGACGTTCGTTCACGTTCGTTTCGGACGTCGTCGTCTGGTCGACAAAACGCATCTTAAGTTGTTTAGACATTCAGAATTTGGTTGTCTTGATCTTGACATGATCTTGGTACGTTGCGGACGGCGGCCGTAGGGAACTTTGGGGCTTTTTTCTTGGCGGTGTTGTTGTTGCTTCCGCTGGTTCAGACTACGTTACCAAATCTTTTGGATCCGTCAATTCTTGTGGATTCCGTGGGCTTGGCGCCAGCTAGTGATCGTGTGATGTCTCTTTAATCAAGGAGGCTACATTAACGTCGGCAAAATTGTCTATGATGAATGCGAAGAATTCAGGTGAATTCTTCTTGGGATCCCCGTAGGGTTAATAAGATCGTGTAACAATTCAAGAATAAAAGAAATATTTATCAACAATAGTGGGGAATTTTCTGAATCATTTTCTCCAATTTTTTGTTTTTTAAGTTTCTTTTATCTCAACTAGACCTAGCATCTAAATTAAGTTTTAAATAATAAATTCGTCTATTGGACTTCGGATAAACGTCCCAATTTAAATTTTTACCATATAATTGATTTTTTAATAGTTTTATTAATATAAAAAGCCGTGTACTATCAAATACCTTCTTTAAAAATATAATCTAGAAGAATTAAACCAAAAGAAAACATTATGTCGTATTTATCTACATTATATCTTTAAAATTATATTCTGCAATCAAAAGGCCGATTAATTATCTACTTCTAGCAATTTCTAATTGATTTGCAACCAGAGAAACGCAATGTCATCCTGAAAATCCCGGACATATCCATTTCACTTATAAAATCAATAAAAATAAGAATTGCTTTTCAGAGACGGTCAATCCGAAGGACATTTGCGTCCCACACACACAAAAGGAATTCGATACCGAAATCCTAGAGTATTATAAGCTGGTCTAACATCGAGTGGGAACAAATGATGGCGCTGAGGCCTAGGGAGTAATTGTCCATGAGAAATTAAGGTAGCACACTGGCTTACTGAACCGGAATAATTGTCATCTTGAATAACCTGAAGAGAAGCATGCTTCCTACGAGGAGACTTTTCATGCAATTAACTCCATTTTTATCCCGTGCAGAAGAGGATGTGTCATCCTCATCCGCAGGTATCATCCCTTTGATAAACATCCCAAACAACCACTTCAGACGCACAATTACCCGTACAGAAACTATTTAGTGTCCTCGAAATTAGGGATACGACTGTATAGCGTTTAATCCTTCCCTGGGCGAACTAGTGGTATCCTTGAGAATGTTTAATCCAATCGCTAGCAACTGTGACTGCTCCCATTATTATTTATGTTTTTTTTTCTTTTGTTTACCTTGATCCAGCTCATCCTGGGACACTTTTCTAGAGATAAATAAGATCAGTTCTGTTGTATTGGGATTTCACAGGTCGCAGTTTAGTCGAATGTAATTGAGACTTAGGATAGGGAACAATGAAGAGGTACCTCCGGGCAGTTCCTTAAATTATTCGCATGCCTGCACAAGATTTGTGAAAATTGAGATTTTCATTCCTTTTTGTGGATTATCCAATTGCCATAGACTTCCAAAACTTTGCACTAGATTATTTCAAAGAGTCGCCGACATCTCTAGCATGTCCTAGTAACACTAGTTCAGTTTCAAAGGAATTCCTAGTGTAGCTAATTATTTACAACGTTTTAAAGGAGAGATTCAAGTTCTATGCCCAGACCATTAATTTACTAATCAACCTTTTGATCTGACCAGCAGGTCTATTGTAATAACACTTGCTCATTTGAATCTAAACAGACGAATTCCAGAACCTTTAACTTAAATAAGCAACTTCAATTCTTTCTTGAATAGTAAACTAGGAGCGATAAATATCCTATTTTAAATCCTATGTCTAAAGATTACTAAGCAATTATTTAAAAACGATTTAAAAACAGATTTAGAATAAAAAAAAAATCGACTATACGAAAAAATCTCAGGAAGTGATTCACATTTAAGGATCATATGGGGCGGGGATTGTATCATAAATCTTTTCAATAGTTTTCAGGGGTGGTCGGAGCTAGCCGCTTTTTAAACCACGGGAAAATCTAATTTTTGACATGATCTATCTAGAAAAAAATTTTTTTTTGTCTAACAACACAAGCATAGGGGCTGATTAATGAATTAGATTGCGTAAAATTGAATTAGAAGGACTGAAAAGACAGAGGATGCATCCTATCGTATTGCTGTATCCTTTTGTTAACCTCTTTAGACTAGAATGTGGGTCTAGGTCAAAGACAGATGATCACTTCCTTTTAGATTTTTTTCCTAAATCTTGTTCATTCGATTTTATAATTGAACATATCTTTTGATAGTACGGTAATGTACACATTAAATTATCGAAGAAAATAAAAAATTATTATAAATTTTGTTGAGTGATAGAAGTTTTGAAGTTGTAAATTGAAAATAATTCGAGTTTAGTAGTAAATTTAACACATATGGGATTTAAATAGTACTAATTTGTTTTTTAATAGATTTCTAGTTTTTTATTCAAAGAGTATTGTATATTTAAAATAAAAACTGTTTCTTGTTTTTTTTTACAGTTCTGATTTTTAAAACTATTCCTTTTCAATTCTACTTTTATTATACCTGTCCATAAACATTTCATATTTTTATTTTATTTTTTAAATTTGTTTGAAGAGAAAATATATAATTATAATAATAGTTTGTTTAGTAAAATTTAATCAATCCTAAATAAAAGGTCTAGATTTAGCTTATTCCGTAGCATAGTTACACATAGCTACTTTTTTTCGTATAATTGTGATGAGTCACTTTTTAGAAACTCCACAAACTTATAAAATATACTCCTTTAAGTGAAAGATGGTAATAATTCCAATAATTCCATCTCTAGATCTGCCTACACTAATTGATTTCAAGTCGACGAATATTGAATTCTAAACCTAGCGGCACGATCATCGCGATCCCTTAGCAAATAAGAATTAAAACTTCTATCGCCGACAACAATGGGCGGCTGGGATGGCCAGAACGCCGGTAGAGGCTCGGCACGGTGGTGCCATCAATTCCCTTAATATTGGTGGCAAGGGAATTTCAGATCGCCGAACGTATCTGGGCATTTTTAGCGGCGACGACGACGGGATCCCTGGCGTGCTGGCGATGATCATGACTATAGTGGACACACTAGAAGGATCCCGATCGGATGAAATTTATGTGGACCGAAGGTAAAAACGTTGCACAACAGAAATTTACAAGGCTTACAACTGCAAAAATAGTTAACAGAAAAAATCGGTTTGGCGGTTCCTAAGAACAGGGCAAAAGAGATCCCGATCCCGGGGAACAATGAAAGTGAACGAAAGGTAAGATCGCCGTAACAAATGTAATCAAGTGGCGCCGCTGGTGGAAATATTTCGGACCACCTGGAATGCGCACGATTCTCCGATCGAGCTGCTATGATATACGGCCGCGATCTAGGGCCTCTGAGCAGCACGGGCAAAGGAAACCGGGTAGTCGAAAGACGCGATTTGAATAATCCGCCGAGAGGAAGACGGACGGGAGCAAAAAATAAAAAAAAAAAATAAATAAGAAAAACTAATCCCCGCGAAAGACTACGGAGAAGATACTACACAAGAATACGTACCTAGTCCCGTATCCCGGGTCCAGATTGACCGTACCGAGGGGCGAGGAAAGCAGATCAAAAGGGCATGCCCAGATGATGGACAGTTCGGTGGCTAAATGAGATTAACTACAAGAAAGACTACGTCTTTGGTGCCCGCATCTATTTGGACGGCACGTCTACCTGAGTAAGGTCATCACTGGTAATTACTAGACTTAAAAGTCGTGATTGAATGAATGCAGCTCCTGACATCGATAGACTATGCTGGTGTTTCGGACCAGCGGATTAGACAGGATTATTCCACTTGGCGCCAAAACGAAATCTGGGAACGGATTCTCGTGCCCGTTGCCGTGGCACACATGTGCCTCTCACGTTAACTGGTGGTGGCTACTTGCACTTGAACCTAAAAAGTCTGCCAAGGTAATGCTTAATTTCTGCAAGACGAAATTGATTTCAGGCTCCGTGTTCTGCGGATGTGCAACTTAACCATCGTACGTAGGAAATTATCTGATGAAGCGAGAACCTGTACGCGAAATTATGCTCAAATTGAAGCAATCATCAGTTGTACCTGCTGTTGGGTAATGGATTTCCGCAAAGTAGAAATTAACGAAATTATAATTGGCAGTGATTCGATAAAAGCGCATACATCAATACGCTAATGAAAATCCAATCAGGGCTGGCATAGAAAACTTAATTACACTACTCTACTTTTATAGTTTCTTTCCTCTAAAGAAATGCTAAGCCTGTTCTGTATAGTTCTAGTGATTTTAGTTTCTCAACTAAAAAAAGTAATAGATATATAACTATAAAATAATTATTTGAAAATTATAATTGCTAAAATTCGCATTTTTCGAATGTTTGAAATTCGATTCCGAGCGTTAAAATGGCCTGCGCCAGGAAAGGGTTAGTGTTCCGAGCAGCTCTCTGCGTTCACTTTCATTTGGCGTCGAAAAAAGAGCATGTCAAATTTTCGAAAAAATCCCAAGGGGTTAGCCTATGATTTTTTGCGGTCAAAATCTCGAACTCCACGGAGCCAGGCAAATGGGCTACCAAATTAAAGAGCACCTTCTGCAAGTCTCAGAAAACAACAACAATCGCGAATTGGATCAAAAATATCCTAATTAGAACCGAAAAATCTATAGCGACTTGGATTTTTTCAAAAAAACACACCTAGAGGTTATATTGTCCATGCCTGACCTTTTTTTGAGTCGTTTTGAAATGGATAAAATAAAAATGTTAAAACACTAAAGGGTGTAAAGGAATAAATATAATTTTTTTTAAGATCTCTCCCGCCTAGTCAGCGCGTTTTTCGTGTATTTAAGTGATTTATAAGTGAAATCTGCATCGTTATCATCCCGGTCACTAGCAAAACCTCATCCCATATTAAATTGGCATAACTTTCACAGCACAGTAGCACGCAACTTGTCCATTACAAGAAAAAACAAAAAAAGAATACTCCACTGAGGACCGAGCCCTGGTCCGAGAGGAACCTAAAAGACCAACGAGACGCCTGGGTATGCGATAATTACGACACATTAGAACGACAGCTCGGTGAATGTGTTTTATCCCATAAAAGAAGCTATCAGGTGATGAAACAAGTCGCCAAGAAGATCCCGGAATCACCTCATCTCCATTTTTCATTCCTGGAGGCGGCAGACATACTGCACCATATAATTTCCTAGAAAAGATCCACTAGGAGCCCTTGGCTACACGCATAAAATAAGGTGCCATAAAAAGATGGCGACATACTCGACGCCACATGAAGACGAAAGAACGAAAAAATGGCCGGCAGCAACACATGTCGCCTTTATGGCTCTATTCGCGGTCTCTTCTACAGAATTGCAATTGGGATATGTGATTACGAGTCACGACCGTACAGAAAACGTGTAACAACATTTTACTTAGCCGTGTCCTCTTTTTCGGTGCCAAGAATTCACTATGCAAATGAAAGTGTACGGGTGTTGGATCTTAATGAGGTTTCTAGCACTAATTAACTCACCGAGCATGAAAAGGTAATAAGAAACCGCGACAGGGGCTCATCTCATTTGTTTGTGCCCTAACAAGGAGAGATATGTCACACTTTTGTTATAAAATGGCTTTTCAACGCACCACCCTTACACACGAAAGTTAGGAAACAGTCTACTTTTTATTTTTTCTGTGGGATTTTTTTTATTTTTTTATTTTCCTTTTACATCCCACTCGTGAATGTGGAGAAGGAAACTCCCATGAAAATAATTAGGGCCCATGAAAAAGACTTCAATATCCAACGACACGTTGTCTTTTTCTAAAATTAACAAGAATTTAGGTTAACAATTTTAAATGAAGCACTTTAATATGTCACGAATTTTAGAAATTAAATACAATTAATTATTTAGATAAACTTCTTATCAATTACTCATAGTACCCATAGGTACTCTTTCAGTAGTTTTGGCATATTACGGTAACAGACACGCTGTACTAACTTGAGCCTACTTCCCTTTTTTGAGACTATTACTTTCTCCCTAAAAAGTTTGAACACTATCAGTTCTGCGACATGGTTAAAAAAATACACTCGTTTCGATTTTCCATAGTAGTTAAAATTGTGATTAGGATAAATTACTTGTGTTAATTAATTTTGACTTTTTCTGTACATAAAAATAACAAAAAAATCACTGAAATTTAGGAAAAAAATGTGTTCATATTTTTACAAATTGTAACTTAGTGTTAATCTTAATAAAAATGTAATAATATAAATTAAAAAATCTTCTAAATCGCTTTAAGTCAGTGTTTCTTAGTTTTAAATCTTCTTTGAAAAAAAATAAAAAATTGTTTAATCTCTTTCTTTTAGATCTAGGTCCCTTGTTTTCGAGATTAAATTCATCTTTAGCAAGAAAAGTATCGGTTTAAAATTTATAGAATTATTCGAATTTCAACAATTTTAGTCGTAAAAATGAAAATTCAATTTCTGATCGAATTTTAAGCATTTTGGACCACTACGACATAGTTTGAAAATTTAAGAAAGATCCAAGCTTAATTCTAATTGTTAACTTCCAGAACGGGAGTATTTAGTTTCTTGACATACTCAAATTAATACGGAAAATATTATGGAAATTTTAAAAGTGTAAAAAACACAAATAAACTCTTCATTTAATTATTTTATTTTATTTTTTTCAAAATTATTGGAAAAGAGTCTAGAGGAGATCGTTAAAAATTCCCTAATCAAGACAGATGTAAACGGTGAGATTTAATTACAGAAACAATGCCAGTAAATCTTCGGATGCCCATGAGTCCGCCAATTATTTCGTTTATATGCAGGTCGGACTCAAGAAGGTACTTGATACTTCATAACCGAAAGAACTTCGTGCACCAGAGGACGGCTACAGAATCACCGATAGGTACTTAAGAAGCATCACCTGTTAAGACTCTCTCTTTTTTAATAAATGAATATAGTTACGTTGCTCACGCGAACCTGACCGCGGTTATGATTTAAAGTAATCATTACTTTTAATTAGCCGCCATTACCTGATAACTGAATCTGCTGGTAAGAATTGAATCGTAAATTGATGCTTGTCCTGGATGTAGTCTGATATCCTTCACGTCCGAAGAGGGAGGAGCTGGTCGTGCAGACTCATGTCCATATCTGCTCTGTGAAGGCGCCACTTTGGGGCGAACGTTTTGTATGAGACGTAAACGATTTTGGACGTTTTTTGGCCATTTCCCCTTTGATAAAAATCTTCTATTTCGAAAACTTTATGCGTTGAATATCACATTTTCTGTGTAATAAAGGGAAATTGCGGGACGTAACGACACACCCGTGATTTTCATCTTTTTTCGTTATTGTGTCCATACATTTTCATAGTAGTTTTTTCAACAACAAACAAAAAAAATAAATAATTGTTCCCCCATCAAAATTACATTTTATGAGTATGAATCAATTTTTATATTGAAAAATAAAGTTTTAGAGATATTTTGCTCATGCGTTTGGCTTATTCTGTAAAACTTTTAGAATTTTTGGTGAAAATCAAGAAATATACAAGCCGGTATCATCATTTTTGATGAAAATTTTCTAAAATCACGTAATTATTTTCTTATATTTATTTAATTAGCACTTTCTAAAGATTAAGAAAAACACCCTTGATATTTTAGCTACCATTAAAGTTAAAATTAATCCAATATTACGAAAATTGTATGAAAACAACAGGGTAATTATTTTATTAAGAAAATATTTGAATAGGTTAATAAAAATATTTATAAGAACAATTTTAAACTTGCAAAGAGTCTATTATTAATTTTACTGTGAAGAATTTTCTTTACTATTTTTTGTTGTATATAAAACATCGTGATTATAAGAAATTCGATGAAAGAATAATAAATTTAAATTTTAACAATATTATTAATAACAAAATTCTCTAAAATTTGTGTTAGTACTTTTATTACAATAACGAATTTTTCAAAAAAAAATTTATTGTTCCAAGCGTTTTCATGATAATGATAAAAGTGAAAAGTTAAAATAGACTTCAAAGTGAAAAAAGTTAATTTTAAAATTAAACTTTTTTGCTAAAGACAAATTTTAATATTTATAAATTAGTTAAAATCAACAACTCTCAATTTACTGGCATTAAAATGTTTTCAATTTGTGTAAACTTTTCGATTTTTTGTAACATTTTAATATTTTTAATTTTTACTGTGAAAATTTACACTTTATTGAAATGTTTAATATTCAAATATTACGAAATTTTAAAATCTTATTCAGAAGTTTTTATAAGAATTTGCCATTTTGGACTTTTGTTTTGCTACTAGAACCGAATCCATGCTCAAGGAGCCTGCAGGAACGAAGAATACCTGCATAGGTACCACTTAAAACTTCGTTTTTATTTCACATCTAGTTCAAGTGCGATGTTTTTCAAAATTTTCATCTATAAAAAATTATGTTATAAGAAAAGTAAATGAAATTACTAATGAAGGAAGACCATAGATAAGAGCTAATATAATAAAGTGTATTAAATACTTTTAAAAGCCTAAAATTTCAGGTAGGATCACCTAGGCTCTTTGAAAAAATCTTAATTAAGGGGATGGTGGAGTACTATACAAATATAAGTTTTTCAATTAGCAATTTGGTACAGGGATGTCGGAATTTTATCTCTTCTAATAGACAGAATTACATCACAAATAAAATTAGAATTACGAGAGTTTTATTGATGCAGAAAAAAAAAAATTCGATTCAAAGCTAGAGAACTTGAAGCGCATACTTACGCCAACAAATTCCCAATGCCCGGGAGTCGCCTATACCTGACAGCAAAATTCCATTTTTCGGGTCAGCAAGTTATGCTCGATGGCATTCTATGAAACGGCGAAGGTAGAGGTAGAAAAACAGGTATAAGGTAGAATTGCCCCACCCGCACAACCTCATACACCTACCAACTGAATGGAATGAGAAGCGACTTCCTAGCAATTGGTGTGTGCTGGAAAAAGCGTAAAATCAGCGAATCGTGCTAACAAGGTTTTAGTGGGGCTCCACACCTGCCCTTCCTAGTTTCACCCTTTTGTTGTAAGCGCACCGCTTTGAGTCCGCACCCTTTCATACGCTTCAAATGAATTCCTGTTTGCACTTGGAAGAGCCTTAGAAGAATTTTCTCGTCCTTCCTTTTCAAATATAGGAGAACTTTAAAGTTGCTTGGCGACCTTTGACGCCGTACTGTCGAGCACAACTGCTGAACAGGTATAAATTCTTTCCCCCCCGCGGAAAACCTTCTTCGAAACTTCCGAAGTAATGAATTTAGTTAATTAAAGGATTTGATGCGCGCCGCAGGCTTCATTATTCCCTTTCCAACCGATGCTCTTATCAGATTTTCTTCCTGTGGGATCATTCGTCCTAACGCTGGCTCCTTTTTAGTTAGGGTGGAATAGCCATCAAAATTCTGCTGATGACGGCTTCGTAAACCTAGAAAGTGGGTGGCAACCGAACAAATGACTTTTCGTGTTTGTTTCGAAAACCGCCATTTAACACGGGGTTTCCCCGGAATTTGCATTGCGTGGGATGATCACAACGAAATCGCTTCACTTTTATTTCGTGGTCTTGACAATTTGTCTACGGAGTGTGACACTTTATCTCTTCAAGTGGCAGCTTAATCAGACGAAGGGGAAAGTTTTATGGGATTGGGATTTAAATTCTGAGTCATAGTGGAAGGAGTTGTCTCTCAAATTGAGTGGAAATGGCATCTTAAAGTTTTGAAATTGAGATAAAATCACTCGCCTAGAAAAAGATCTTTAGATGGTACTTGAATCTTAAACCACAAGACTTTTTTCGATTTTTTCTTTTAATAAACACCAGCGTGCATTTATAATAAAATTAATTTTATAATGATACATCTGATTTCCCAAAAAAAAAAAAAAGAAATGCTGTTGTATAAAAGAAAAAATGGATTCTTGTCCTTTTTCCAAATTCTTGAAGACTCTTTGGTGGGTTGTAGGCGTATTTTTGAAAAATTTCCACCATTAATGAAATTGTTAAGCACTGAAGGGCTCTAGCTCTCTATCGTTTTAAGCATTTATTATTAATTTTTTTTCTATTTTATAATTCCTGTTTTAAATTTTACTACTACTTTCTTTTCTTTTTTTCATGATTACCGGATTTACTATTTTTCTTATAAAAAATAAGAAAAATTAACAAATAATACAAAAATATTAAATCTTAATTAAAGTTAGAATGTAAAGATTGTAAAATTCCACATATTTAACGTACGGAGATCTCTGAATTATATACTTTTTATTTTTTTTATTCAGGAAGTGCAGAAAATGTTACTGATTAACGATTTTTTAAAAACTTAATTGAAATTGAAAAAAAAATTGATCGGTTTACATTCATTTACAGACTTTACGAAATTTATTTCTAGCATAATTTTTAAATATTGCAAAAAATAATCGATAAAATCTAAAATCCTTTTATTGTTAAAATGATGCTAGAGGTGAGACAAAAGATGTTTGTGATACCTATCGATAAGAAATTGTCCAAAAATTAATATATTTATTTTAAAATATTCAGAAAACTCTACCAATACACCACCATTTTACCCATTTCTAAACACAGCATTGAAAAAATCAAATTAAAGTACGAATTCTCCAAAATTCCAAGAAAATGCAAGTACATGGATTTCGAAAGAACACGTTTTGAAAGTACGTGTTTAACCTACCGGCAGTTAAAGGGTTATCAAAGGGTTACTAGATTACTATCATTTTACGATTCCCGATCTTAAATTGTGTAGTACGCAATTAAAATGTTCCAGTTGATCGGTAAAACCCTGACCTTATTTTAATATTCCTGCTGACAAAAGTTATGCAAGTCTATCGTTATCAATTTCTGATATGTGGCGACAGCGACTGCGATTAAGTGAAAGTCTCTTGACTAATTGCACTACCTCACATCGAACTGACACCATTCGCTAATCGCCCTATGTCTAATTATCAGCCGGCAGCCGACTCGGTCTAGTAATGTTAGCCTGTACTTGAATTGAATCTGTTGCTTTTAAGCGGCGCATGATGCAAAAAACTAGTATAGGAAACAGACTTGAGTCCTGAAACATCCACCGCGAACTGCAAACATTAATTATGAACATTATCGGAACATATCGTACGAGTTCTGCATGAGCGGCCTTCTAATTACCCATAATGATGTGTTTACAAGAGCAACGCGCGAATACCAGGCTGACATCCAGCCTCCGCCGCGATCGTCCGGACGGTGCCTTATACCATGGATGAGGCTGCGGTCGTGATCAAACTGGAAGCGCCACCGTGCATCCCTAAATGAGCTCCGATCTCATCCGGGGAACTGAAGATGCTGGACAAAACGAACGAAAAATCATCAAAAGATGCATCTCTGACGTCAGTGACAACAATCGACGAAAGCACGGTATCCGCCGAGAGTTCACCGTCGCATTGCCGCGACTTTAAGGCCAAATTAAATCTTGAACAGGAGGAAACTGCGATCGGCGGCAGTGGCGCGGCGTCGCGGCACCACCACACGAAGTGCGGAAAAAATGCAAAAGAGTTTGATCTTGCCACACAACAGAAATAAAAAAAAATAAATAAAAGAAAAAAAAATCAAATCGGCGAGTTTTCGTCCGGGTTTCGGTTGATAAGACCAGCGCAAGGAAGACACGAAAAACGAGCAGAAAGCGCATTTATTAAGCGCTAGCGCCGGCGCCAGACGCCATCCTGCATTGATCTTGAGCTCCTCCAGGTCCAGGACGGGAGAAGATGCGCGAGCAACATCGCGGCGAATTAGTTCTCAGCGATTTTGCTTTTTTCTCGATACTTCTTTTTATTTCATTTTTTTTGGGTTCCGAATCTGGCGATCTTGGAACCTTTTGAATAGCGCGCGTTTTGCGCAACGATTTAAAATGTTGAACGTACGGGCGTGGAACACGGATTCAGTGTACCAAAACTTCAAATAAAATGCCGATAAATATGAAATTTTTATAAGATACACAATTGCATCGGTATACCTCAAGGGAATCATTTTGGACCGCTTCTGTTTAAATTATTTCAAGATCTTCTTACCAGACTATCGTAACTGAAAAAAGTAAATTTTACAGGAGGCCTTTTTGTTTTATTGTTGTTGAAACCTCGATTTTTTAAAAATACCTTCAATTCTTAAGTAGCCAGTATTTTTCAAAAACAAACAAAATTAGCCTGGAAAATAAATAAGTAGATTTTCGAAACGACTATCGTAAACCCTTACTAAAGAGTCTATTTAAGAAAACAAATGTTTTGCTTCAAATATAAAAATAGATAAAGAGTAAAAAGAGTAAAGAGATTTTCAAATTGTAACAAAATTTGATTGAACCAAAAATCGATTTCTTGATCAAGCATTTTACTTTTCCGAATTCAGGCTAATTATTTATATTTTTTAAAAAAATAAAGTTGAATTTATATTTGTTTTCTTTACTGTTGGCGAAATTATCAAAAAAAAGTCTAAGACTTTAAATACGATATAATTAAATAGTCGAAATTTGGAAATATCTAGCACATCCTTAAAAGGTTTCTTGATTAATTATTCTATTCATTCCCTTTATTATTTCGGGAATATGGACGGCCTTAGAAATGCCCAAAAGGCCGAAAGTGTGTGTTCAAAACAGCAAACGTGCCGAACCGTCCAATTTTATTTCGAGAGCAGTGTTGAATTTGGCTGTGGTCCTTCTCAGATAGCAAATCTACAGAACGGTGAGGGAATTCTAAAGAACGGCAGCATCCGCGCCGGACTATCGCCGTACCAAACAACCTTCTCACTGATTGTGGAGCGGCTAATGACGACACGAGATTTATTTTATAGCCGCTTTAGTGAGTGCTTCAGCGGACAATTTTAAAGGGACTTATCAAAAATCTGTAGATACTTTTACGCTCGTAATAGTGTATCTGTTCTGTCATCGCATTGCATTTAATGAATTTTGTGCATATGAAAAATAATTGCCTCACGGTTTCTGAGGGCCTGGCCCTCACAAGAATCAGATGCGCATGCGAGGCTTAATTTTATTTCAAATTCCGGTTCAACAGCATCGAGCAGATCTTTTCGCTAGTGTGCGCCACCGAATTAAATGCACCGTGTGCGCAGCAATAGGCAGCACGTCGCGGCGGATAGTCGTCTTGGCTCTTTGAAAATATCCATATCTTGCTAGAAGGATGGCGCTTCCTCAGATGTGCCGACTTTATCCGTCAAAGATGACAGATTTCTGGGAAATTGCGCATGCATCTGCCGATTGAGACGATTATGTGGGGCACGAAAATGGGGCCCTTGTGAACGTGCTCAAATGCCTAGTATTTTATGGAATGTTTCACATTAGGTCACACAACCCCTGAATTATTGCATTTTGCCAACGATGATGCAAATTAATTAAAACGAAAGAGTTTTTTTTTTCTCTCATAGTAAATGTAGTTGCTTAAGTTCGAGCCATTAAAAGTTTAAAAGTGACCTAGAAACGATTTAATTTAGTTTAAAAGTTTTAAGTCAAATAGAACAAATAAGATACGATTTACTTTACATAATTACAAATAGTTCAGACTTGGAATTTTTCAGCATCTTTTATTTTTTATGTTTTTTAGAATTTTTAATATAGAAGATTTTTTAAACTACCCGCAATTAAAGAGGCTTAAAGCACGATCTAAGAAATTTAAAAGATTTAAATTAAATCAGTTACCAATTTTGATATTTTGCAATAAATTTTAAGTATGATCTAAGGTTACTAGAACTTGAGAACAAAAAAAATGTTACTAATTATAATTCGATTATGCAATTACTAAAGGAATGATTCTATCTTCTGTCTCTGAAAAAAAGAAAACATGACTAATAAAATATGACGTGATTTCCTATACTCAAAAATTATCGTTAAATTTTCTTGAAATTGAAATGGAAGAACTGAAATTAAATTGAAGAATTCACTTACAATTACTAATTATTGTCTACTGGTCAATATAAAAACAAAAATATATGAAAAAAACATGTCTTATAAAATATTACACCGTTTTACAATTAAAAAAGTAAAATACTCGAACCCTTCACCCTTTTGGCCATCACTATGGGGTCTAGAATTGTCCCTTAACGACATGGACAAGTTCAAAGGTGCAACTGCAATTTTAATCTAATTTAGTTATGCGTGACAATGGTCAACCATTCATGGAGAAACTAGGCCCCTCTCCAGGTGTCGTCATCGTCGACGAGTCATATTGGTCTCTAGTACACGTTTTCGGGCCTAGAACAGCCAGTCCATCCCACTTGGAGCCACTAAATTAGTTCGAGTTCAATTACTGCCCGTCGCTATGAAATTTTAATCATAGAGGCATGGCAGCATAGGCCGCAATTACCTTGTGGGACTCCCGTCTCGAACCGTGGGGTACCTCGAATTGGAGTTAGAGTCAGACAGAGTCTTGTGCAACTTTCTTTCCAATTTTAGTCATCCGCTAGCGAGCGACTCGTTGACTGCTGCAGAAGGAGGAAGATCAACGGATGGAAATTGTTGGACAAATTACTGATAATTTTCATTCCGACCTTTTTCTATATCTTTTCTTCGTGTTTGTTCCCTTACAGTGAAATTGCTGTTTACATAAGAACAAAATTAGAGCTTCAACGGTGAAAAGCACAGGGTAATAGCCGCGTGACACAATAGGTATGAGCCTAATACCAAGTAGTACATATCTCAATAAATTAAGGCGTTTTTTTTCACTCATGGACAATTAAATGTGGTCCAAAGACCCGTATTTCTATTTCTAGGGCTCATATACCTAAGCGGAAATCAATTCCTGTTAAAAAATTTTAATATATTTTTAAATAAGGTTTTTATTTTTTGTTTTTTTTTACAATTTATCGGAATATTCTAGGAACATTTCCTGTAAAAATTTAAAATACAGACCCTGTCCCATATCTCTACAATAAAAGTATTTCTATTATTATATAAAATTTTTGAAACTCAATTCTTTTGCCAAGGTGTAAACTTATTTAAACAGACAAAAAGTAGATTAGATTTGAAGTTTTTTAACACCATGTACCAGTGATCAAAATTAGATTAATAAGTTAAAAAAATTAATATGAATTTTTTATTTAATAAATATTTGAGTGATACGGTACCAAAGAGATAATTTTTCTTTTATGTGAAATAAAGTTCAACGTAAAAAACTAGAACTCATTTTAAATAAAAATATGAATATATGGAACACTCATTTTGTGAGTCCAACTCGATCTAAAACGGGTCCAACAACGTTGAAAATAGATCCATAGAAGTTAGGCTTTAATCCGAATGTTGATACGAAGAGGTATCCAGACTAGGGATACAAATTATTATACAGGTTGTATGTAGATCAAGGGTAGTAAATTACTTAGGTGTTTTGATATAGTTACCTACTGCCCTATGATCAAAGAGTGAGAAATTTATTGGTGCCTATGTTTTTTTATTTTGTTATAAAACAAAATTAAAACAAAGGAAACAATCCCAAAAAAGGTCTAGTTAAATTATTCCTTTTATAGCCAACGAAAGGAATTTCCGCCTCCCTTGGAGTTAGCTAACGAATGATTCCACCCTTTTACAGCAATTTGCATGATCCCGTCTCGGCCGCCGAATAGCTCCCGGATGATCGGGATGCCAACATGACTGCACTTTGTTGAAAAACCTCCGAGCAATGCCACACAATCGAGATATTCCTAATGAGACAGCTTTTGTCTCCCGTAAAGTACGTTCGCGTCTTCGTTCGAAGAACATCTCCAGAAATTTCGTCGTATCTTCCAATTTTCTTTTTATTTGTTTGTCTGTTTGTCCGTCGTGTTGTGAGCGCCTCTTTGAAATCCACCGGCAAAATCACGAATCGGTGACAACGGCAAAAAGTTTCCGAGGCGACACAATGCATCGTCGAGCCTACGTCGTCTTGATTCTCAGGTAAGTTAGAGGTTTGAGCTTCTTGAGCTTGCGCCGGCTAGATCAGGTAAGACCAGGTAAGATTAAAACAAAAACAAAAAAACACGCAAAACAAAACAACCACCTAAATTATGTAAGAAGTGCAGCAATAAATCAATGGCCCAACGGATAGGACCAGGTATCGATAGTCTCAGGAGGAGATGGTTTATGGCCGATCTGGACAATATACAATAAATCCCAGGTACACATTTCAAACTTTTCGTAAATTTGTACGTTTTTCATAATTATAACGGATGCACTGTCCCGTGGTGAGTTTTCTTCATTTTGTCCAGTGTTTTCGGGATCGCATATTTACGATAACTTAAAGAATTCATTAGACGATCCGCGCTCCGGGTCCGGTATGCGTCCCCCGTCCTGGCGTCTTCGCCGTTGCCCGCGGGACACTCTAGAGACGACGGCATTGTTTCGCTTATGTCTCCTTCTGTCCGTCGTCGATTTTAAATCGAAATTTAATTGATTACTTGTCCTGACATCTTGACATTTGGGTGACATCGCCTTACAAGTCTTTTTCTGATTGTGTCTCAGATCGGCTGCCGGCCGATAGCGTGCCATGCGATTCCATGTAGCCCGGCGTTTGATATTTCTCTCGTTTTTGTGGCCGCTGTCTTCACGTCGCCAAGATGTTCCAACGTAAGATGCACTGCGGAAAAATTGTTGGAATTTTCTCCAAACAAGTTTCAGCATACACTAAAGGAAAAAAAAAGTCCAACATAGTTTTGCGATACTGCGTTCAGTACCTTTGACTTCCCCTTTTTCTTTAAATGGCCAAGTAACCTATCGTAATATACTCAGATAGTTTTTAAACAGATAGATTGAAATATCCATCCTAAGAATCTAGGAAATCTAGGATCAATATGGTAACAATAGATCCACGGACTACTGTGATTTAGCTTAGACTAAAAAAAAAAAACAAATGCATCTAGCATAGTACCTTTTCGCCACGGTTTCAAACTGACTACAATAGTGCAAAAATGTTGTCCAGTGTTATTTAATCTGAACATAAAAAAGCAAACGCTAGATATTTTTTTATTTATTGATACCTATAGAAAAAATCACTAGAAAAAATAATATGCTTCTTACTTAACAAAATAAGTTCTTTTTATAGAGGATTTTAACGTAATTCTTTTCGTTATTTAAGTCTACAAAGTTGCGTTATCGTCTTAGTTGTTACTTAATTCTAAAATTGGGTACTTTTCACTTTTTTTTTATACTAAAATTCAATTAAAAACATAAATAATAATGAATAATAACATAACAAAACTATAATTCGAAAAATACTTGAAATTTCGTTCGTAAATTTTAAACACAATTTTTTTTAAAATCGATGATAGTAAAAACAATTAACACTTTTATTAATTTCCAATGCATCAATATTACTAACACTCAACTTTGATATTAATTATTGAAATAAAAGTGTAAAAAGAAAATTTAATAGGAAATATATTTAAGACTAGTATGGGTATAATTTTTAACTTCTGAAAAAGTGTTCTCCGTGCCCTAAGCTAATTTTCCAAAAAGGTAATGTTAAACCTTGTAGAGCCAATTTAACTCCAATAATGAAAAGATAAAAAAACCCTCTTATTAAGTAATCGATAAACCTTTTAATTGATTGGCTATTGATATATGAAATCTTGCACCAAAAAATCTTTATACAAGAGCAAACATGAGAATTATTTAAATTTAATTCATTAATTAATTACACTAGTTGTACCACCTTTAATTTAGTACTTGATTCACATTCTTAAATCTATCCCACACAAAGAAACGTGAGCTAATTATGTCTGTACTTAAAATTGTTAACAAAGGCAAATAATTGTAATTGTAATGCAGTTTCACACTTTTAATTCTTCCGCCCCCCTCGGTTCTTTGATAAAGCTTCTATAAAAAGATGTGCCGACTTTGAAAGTATTACAGGATTAATCCGATTAAGTGCTATTGAATACCTTTGTAGGATCGAAATGTGTGAACACGGTGAAATGGTGATTTAATCAGATCAAAGAAATGCATTATTAGTTTTTAGTCTTACAGAAAGATTTCGTGGTGGTAGCAGACAAAGTGAACTAAAGACACAAATTTTCTATAAATTTTAATGTTTAGCAGTTTTTTATAAAAAATAATATTCCGTAAAAATCCTCTTAAATTGTTTTTAAATAAAATTTGTCCGCTGACAAAGTAAAACGTACGAAATTTTACAAAAAAAAAAATTACTCTTAAGAAAATTGAATATCAATTAAAAATTTTAGGCATAGTTTTTTTTAGTAAAAAATACAATCTTTCACCGGTTATTCCTAAAATTTTATTTCTAAATTCGATTTCCCCTTTTTTCTTAAGTCACTTGGATTGTCTTTAAAAAATTTCGTTTGTTTTTCGTGAACGATTTTTTGTTTCGCTTATAGGCCTAACATTTTTTTTAAATCTAAAATAAAAGTCTTCTAAAAAAAATAAGACCTCCTTTAAAACTGAAGCTTTAAAGTTATAATCCAAGTAACTAAATTCTATAAAACTTGTTTTAAGATTTTCGAAGCAAAAGGATTGTTCGACACATAAGTAAGCTTTTTAAAGAGTTTCCCTTACTTAAACATAGAAAAAAAATTGCTAGAGGCTATAGCCATAGAAATCCCAGAAATTCAAATGAAAACCACATAAGGCAAATACTTGGAAACATGGAAATATAATAAAAAGGTGTACATTAAAAAAAAAATAAAGTAAATTCTCAAAAACGAAGAGTGCTTGAAGGCACACTCTAAAACTAACAATTTTTCTCTTGGAAAGCACAAGATGTGTCGCGGAAACGCGCAAGGACTATTTCAGTAGTAAAATTCCCATTCCAGAGACGCCATTACTACTCCAGTTAATTCACACTTTTCTCGAGTGCTTGAGATGCTTCCGTTGCGTATAGAGATGTGGTCCTATAGAGCCGGAGAAGAGCCCAAACACGCCTATGGTGTGCCCAGATTTTCCTTGCCGGGCTAAAAAGGGCTTACCAAGAGAGGAGTGCTTTATCACTAGACCCTAAGGCTACGTGCCAATTGCCCAAGAAGAGTCCTGTAGCGCACACTCATAAACTATGTTTTTTATTCACGCTCAAATTATTGCATTATACCATTAGAATCCATTTAAAAACGTCCATGTGGAGTGTTCCCCATCCCATCGCCGATAGTGTTAGTTACTTTTCCAACAGAAATACTGTGATTTCTGGAATCGCATCTAGTTCATGGAAGTTTTAATTAGACGCGCGATTTTTACCGTGTGCTGCACGTCGATATCGGTGCCGGGAATCACAGCCCGTACACGCGAATTATTATAGGAGCAATTCGAAATGCAAATATGGTGGTGCAGGCCGCAGTGGTGGTCCTGGCATGAAAGACGACTCGCAGATAGCCCTATGGCACGGGACGCTAGGGACAATGGTCCTCCTGGTGGTTATACTCTCGATGCAAGCCCGGGGGATTTCAAGTGTACATTAGCCAACAGGGCTAGGGAGGAAGAGAGAGAAAGAGTGAGCTTTACTGTCTGGAGTGGTCCAATTAGCAGGGTGGCTGTTTAGAGGGTGAATATACCTTGAATATGTGTCAAGTGTCCGGTTCCTTTCTTTAGAATAGGTATAACACGCCGTGGGCTGGCAATTCTTAAAATTGCTACTACCGGTTCTAGGACCAATTTAGGTGCAGGAAAATGCTTGAATAGCCGCCTTGAAAGAATCGAGAGTCCTTCGCCCCTAAAAGCATCGGACACTTCATTCTTGGGTGGATTTTAGTGCAAATACCCACCACATTTAATGGGTTTTATCGCACTCTACCCTATACGAAAAGACTATCGCCTTAACGGCTTTTATACCCACCCGTGCAGAGTCTACGATCTTAGAGAGCTTGCTAATTACCAGCCACTTGGAACATTCCCAAATTACCACTTCCTGATTAGCTTCTTTCTATTCACAATTCATCGCCCTCGCACATTTTTCGTATTCTTCATATGAAGAAAACAGGATGCATCAACTAGCAGTACCATCGTGGTCTAATCACCCTTGCCCCTCATCTTACTCTCAGTCTGCTAACTAGAAGACAAGCGTGAACCGCAAGAAACCTGACAGCTGAATGAGGGAGGCGAAAATGCCTAAATAGACGTATCATTTGAATATTCTAATTTGCATTCGATGACGGTCTATGGGACCGGTATATTGCGGCGATGTCGGCACTCCTTTACTGGATAGGCCGCGGAAATTGCCAGACTATAGGTCCTTTCATTCCTACTTCTTCCAACTCTTTTGTCTCCTCCGAAACCCTTTGAATGATCCGTACGGATGTTGACGTCGATCTTCACAAAACCATCTCCGAGGATGGCTTCAATAAAAAGAGATCTTCGCCGCGAAAAAGACGACGCCCCAAAAAAGACGTCGATGGAATGAAATTCGATACGGTTGTGGGGCCCCATGAACATCCGTCGTCACCGACAAGACCCTGATTCTTCGTACTTTTTGCTAACTACCAAAGTTTGAACGTCTTCTCGCGATTTAGGTCGAATCCACGGCTAATTGAGACATCAAACGGGATTAGGTGAACTTAATTGATTGACGATTTGCGCTTGGACACTTATCAATTTTGTCTCATCTGATTAGAGATTTCACATATCAGAAAACGATGCAAGTGGGCTGGAAAATTTTATAATTATACAAAGTTTTCGGTTTTATAATTTAATTAATTCAAATTTCAAATTTATATAACTTTAATTGATTTTTCTATGAGAATTTTATTATCAAATAAAATACCAGAAAATTTTATATAGTTATTAAATAAATTAAACGCTAATAGAATATTAGTTCACTTTAACACATGTGACTGATTTTAGAAGATAGAACCTAGAATAACTAATGATGGTTTTTCTATGAGATAGTAACACTAAACTAAAACTAAAAATAAAATAAAATTATAGGAAAAGGTCACATATCAAGTAATTTTCCAGCATATTTATTTTCAAAATTTAAAAAAAAACAAACATAAATCAAAAAGTTGTAATTTTCGAAAATTAATTTTAATTATTCGCGATTTTGAAAATTTTTCATTTAAATATTTGACTGTAGTTTCGACCAAGGTTGTACTTTTTATTAGAAGCCTTCTCAGTTTTTAATTCGATTTTAAAGTAAAAATTATCAAATCAAGGTAAACATGAAAATGATCACGGTATTCAGGTGAGTTAAGCCTAAGAAAAAAACCAAATTGATATTTTCAAAAGTACTTAAAAAAAAAGAAGAGAAGTACTATTGAATTTCTGCGAAGGATATAAATTTTTTAATAACCAGCAAAATAGCAAGTGGTAATATCAGTAGCATATGCTTCGAAAAGGGTTCAAGGTGTTACTACCTTTAACCACAGAGTTCTGACCCAGTTCGCGTGAATGATTAACACAAAACTGGCATCGATTGTATGCCTTGGTACTTCCGTCCGATCACCCCAACACCTCGTCCCCCCCTCACCAAAAGGGCGATGGAATCAATTATGATCAGCCACCGAATGAAACCCACAGTCGGGCCAACACATGGGCTGTTCATCACGCAAGACATCACCTGTGAGGTCGATAGTGACAATAGCCCCAGAACGGATCTCCTGTTGGAATGATCACCGCAATGGTGTGACTTCTGCCCTATCTTAACGGTCGTCTGGTCCTCAATTCACCGGCAATTTTGCGGTAATAGGCACCTTTCTAACTGCTCTCTTATATAACGACAGACCAGAGGTTCGTGATGTTGTTCGGTTATTCTTGGAGCTAAAGCGTAAATGATTGCCGGGAGTCCACCACCGTCGGACAAAACGCAAATTGCATGTGACGCCGTAGACAGACCCTTTCTTTGGTCTCTCGTTCGCGAGGGGGCGTTTCTTTCGTGGCGAGCCGAGGTCCAAGCCCGACTTTGGTGGGCAATTTGGACGTCCATGAGCGGCTGGCGCTGTGATCCCATTCGATAGTTCAATTGTGCCCTGGGAATCGCGTAATTGGCTTAATTAAGTGATTGACGTTTTCAGAGTGCTCACCCACATATGACTGCGGTAGACTCCGTGGTAGACTGAGCAAGACATGGGTTTTGAGATTTTCTATATATCGGATTTCCTGAAATATTTCTAATAAGTAAAAATAAATTGTTTATCATGTAATCAACTGAAATAAAGATGCAAAAATAATGGATCTATTTGTCCATTCCAAAACGACGTGAAAACAAGTTACTGAACTTTAATAGTGATCTAAAAGTGAACTGGAGTAAGTATCACCTCGATACGACAATTTAAAATGATAAAATAGAGAATACCGAAGTGCATATTTTTTTAAGCACCATTAGGTAATTGTAGGGCTTAAAAAGCCAATAAATAGATAAAAAATGGAGTTAAACAAATTCTATTGAAGTGTGCTACAAAGTACAGCTAAAAAAACTTACCCGAAATTTTTAAATTTACGAAATTCATGGGGCTAAAAATTAAATTTAAATATATTAAAAATATATGATAAAATAGATCGTTAAAATCGCGTATAAAAAAATAGAAAAAAATAATATTCTTAATTAATATTCATTCTTACAAAAGTATCCGACGGATGAAAAAAATTAAATATAAGAATATTTTTAAAATACTTTTTATCGAATCAGACCCTTGTAAGTTATAGTCTAGCCGAATTTTGAACAAATCAAACAAATAAACAGACCCAGAACTGAGAAGATCTTAATAGAGATGCAGAGGCTACGAAATCTTAAGTCTTAAAAAAGCATAGTTGTGATGTCGTTATTAGTAGTAGTTTAATAGTAAAGAAATAGGCGAAAATTTCTAATTTACATTTAAAGTTTGTCTTAAAACTGTCCCATAGTAAGAGTCCTATAAAATTTCAATTTATGGAAGTAGTAATAGTTGTTGTTGTTCCAAAATATCGGAGTAGATACCACAGATAAAAAGACATAATTCTAGTGATGAGCTTAAAGTTGACTATAGACATCCCCAAAGCAATAAATCTGATAAAAATAGGATTCTATTAACATTTTTAAAAAACTCCTTAGTCGATTTTTAAAAAATTTTTAGAACGACCACCTATGAAGGTTTTTTTTTTAGAAAATAAATTAAAAATTATAAACGAGAAGCAAATAAAAGAAACCTAAGCCGCTAGTGTTAGTATTTTTGAGAATATTTGCACTAGGTTTTCTATGATTTCATGAATATTCATTTGTTCTCACCTTTGCCCACGGATTTTAATTATAATATAGCAGTAATTAAACTAATAGCTTTAACTTATTACATGAAAGTATTTGTCGCTATAATTGACAAAGAATTACCTACTTTCCAAGTAAGTTTAATAAAATCAAATGCTTTTTATATCTATTGAATTGTTAATCTAAAAATGGTTTAATGTCTATTTACAAATAAATATCTTTACGGAAGGTAATTTTCTACAATATCATAAATCCGATTAATTACCGTGAATTTAGTAATTAAAAAATACCAAGACAAGTTATTTTAGTGGCAAATGCATAAAAACTAGTCATCACTTCATTAATGCTATAGGCGGCCATCGGTGCAGACAGACAGACACATCCGAGTGCAATACCTGTCAAAGGAGATACCTATAAAAAACTATAAATGAAACGTTTACCTGCGCGCGCACGACTTATATGGCGTGCTGAATATTTAATTCGCGCTCCATGTTTAGCGTAAAATATGAAATGTGTTAAGTGGCCGGTAAAAAGGCGACAACGAGGACGCGCGGCTACCGGAGGAGGACCAGTTGATTTTGATTTGCTTGCAGAAAACAAGTTTTTAACAGACTCGACAAAATCATTGCAAAATTTTTCTGGTTAGAAAGAAGAGTCTTTTAATCACTCGTTGACGTCATTTGCAATTCTGATGCGGGTGCTCATGATGCAGCAAAGAGCCAACTAATTCTCAGTTTATGCTGTCAAAGAAGTCCTTAATAGACTTAATAATATCCCTTGACAGTTGTTGACAACTTTTACCCACTTTCTTAGACCTGTACTTCAGTCTGAAGCTCTCCCGGGTGCAGCTCCTGGGCTAAACCCTTGTCAGGGTTAGAAGTAAAAATTAAACACTCCCTGGGAACTTCCGCAACCGCAAAGCTTTTAACTCGAATTGCGCGCTAAAGAAAGGAAAAATGCCGGAAAATCGATTTAGGGCCGCCCAAAGGAAAACCTGCAAAGGGAATGCTGATGGCAGTCGATGGCGGTGAATAATCGAGTGGCGGCGGTGAATAATTAATCAAAAGCCGCGGAGCGAAATGATCAGAACGAAAGGAGCCATTTCACTCGCCTGGAGAGTTTGCTATCAACGCATTCGTTTTGTTGCATCGGGAACCTGCACCGTGCCCAGCTTTGACATGCAAACTCATCCATAATGCACTCTCTGGCTCTGGGTGGTGGAGATTGGAGGAGCCACCTTTAGGGGCTATAGGGAGTGTAACTCGTGGAATAGCTGCAGTCGGGTAACAGTTAATTTGCTAGGAAATTAAGAATTCACCAACAACAGTTCCAACTGAGGTTCCGAGTGGTCGTCACTTTTAGTTTTTACATCAAAAGAGCCGCCACCAGTTCAGGAAGGCCCTCGCCTCAAACGTCTTGCGGCTACGGTCCTTTGTACTGCCATCAGATAAGGTAAGAAGTAAGCACGAAGCTCACTCTGCTTATCTAACTCTAACTAACCTTTTCGCATGAGCATGGACATGGACGCTTTAAAATGTTTTATTAAATTATAAAAGTTCGCTCATGATACAAAATAAAAGAAGTAAGAACGCACTTAAGGAAACTTTTTCATGACGTCATCAGCAACTAGAAAAGTTTGAAGGCATTTTAAAGTGATTATTTTACATTTTTTAAAATACTAAAAAGAACATTTTAAAATCATATAAAACATTATCCGATTTTTCATAATATTGAAACATTTTTTTAGGACTTACGAGATAACGCGTACACTACCGCAAAGGGCGTGAAAAATGTACTTTTGCATGAGTTTTCTATAGAATTTGTTTATAGTTTCTCATTAAAAGAGGGTAAAAATTAATAAAATTATAAATAAATGGCCTAAAAGCAGATGAAACATTGATAAGGGTTTTTTTTGAAAATATTTAAGCCCTTATAGGTTTTTCGGCTCTAGCTTGGATATTTTTTATTCAATTCACGGTTTGTGCTGCGTTCTGAGATCTGCAGAATGTGCTCTTTAATTTGGTACCCCATTTGCCAGGGTCCGTGGAATTCGAGATTTTGACCGCAAAAAATCATAGGCTAACCCCTTGGAATTTTTTCGAAAATTTGACGAAATTTGACATGCCCTTTTTTCAACGCCAAATGAATGTGGGTGCAGAGAGCTGCTCAGAACACTAACCCTTTCTTGGCGCAGGCCATTTTAACGCTCGGAATCGAATTTCAAACATGCGAAAAGTGTGAATTTTACCCTATTTTTTAACAATTATAATTTTCTATTATAGCATTAAGTAAAATTATCTTTAGAAAGATTCCAAGTATGTGTTTATCTGAGATAGTACTTAGGGCATGTTAGAATAAAGATTATAATGCTTTATCTATTTGTTCGGTTGTACTTTTGCTCAATTATCACACCAAAACTATTTTACGATTTTTGATAAAATCTTGTGTGATAAATAGCTCATAGATTAACTTAGAATATAGACTACAAATTTTGTTTATCACAAAGAAGTAATATTAATTCAAGATACTACTGCATAATGTCAGACTGGCGTTTTACTTATTTACTTCTTTTGCCATAATTTCCTTTACAATCGTAACCTTTCATTCAGCGAAGAAGTCTGATTGGGAATCTCCTTTTCTATTTTCAAATGGCACCATCAACTCAGTAAAATTGAAGCAATCAATTTTTATTAGGTAGCACTGCTTAAGACCTAACTCGGCTAGTTTAGCTTAGCTTATAAAGCTCATTGGACTTTAAGAATCAATCAAATGAGACGAGGACGCTAAACAGACACATCCCGTCCCCCGTAGAGCTCTGATTTTCCCAGCAGATTTCCGTCTATAGTCTACTGCCACTTGATTTCGTGCTAATTAAAAACGCCCGCACCTTAGTGGTTTGAAAATTAATCAATGCCTCGACTGGTCACTTGCCACTACTTTGATTGATTGATCTTTCGAATGGACCGATTGGCCAGAACTGACCCAAGTGTCCATTTGAGTGCACTGGCGACGGCGACTTCGCTTCGCGATGTACGCTCCGCTCGCTTTTAATTAATATTCATCAGACGTGCGCCTTTATGAATTTTCCGAGGCGTAATTAATGGTGATTGCTCACTTAAGACTTTAATTCAACTTTTTCATCCTTTTATTACCATTCTGTGTTTATTCTTTTATTTCTTTTTATTTTATGTTTCCCTAAACGAGACAGAATAAGACCCGCGGCTTCCTCAACCGCGAGAGCAATGATCTTTCAATTCGACAGTTAATTGATAGGAGTGCTCATCTCTTGGGTATCAATTGATCGTTTGCGGTCTACTGAAATTCCATGAATTTGAAAAATGATTTCACTCCAAAAAACAAAAAAACAGTACTGTACGGGCCATTATAAATATTTATATTGGTCAAGGAACCAGTCGAAATACAACGGTCACTAAAAACACAAATTCCAATTCTTGTAGATTTTCTACATCATCAAGAATCAAGAAGATTCGTCCGAATTGTTCGACCCCATTCACACCATTCTATAACTTAAAGAAAACTGGGGTATGCATCATCTTGACGCAGCCTATTAGAAGACGTTAAGCACGTTTTTGTTAATATTGTTAGTAATTTTACTATTTAAAAACTGATAATAGAATATCAAAGGGAGTTCACGTTTTCCAAAAAAAAAAAAATTAAATATTAAACTTTAATAGCTTTACGTAAATCTTTAAAACACACCTTAAAATCTTCTTACGCGAATTCGTAGTTACGCGTATTGGGATATGGAAAGTAATTATTTTTAACGCGATTATTATTTACTGTAACGCGATCAAACTAAAGTTAATATTAAGAAAAGATCCGTAATGAAAACTTAAAGAATAAAACTGCATGGAATCAGTAATTCCGTTTACGTGAATCTTATTTACGTGTAATTTTTTATGAAAGTGTCTATCGCGTAAAAAGAGATTTAGGTGTATTTCCAAAACCTTGTCTTATTTTACAATTTTATTTTTGTCGGAAGTTAAAATTAATTAAATATTTGCCTTTATGTTTTAGTAATTTATAGAAAACCTACTTTTAAAAATATTTAATACTTTTCTTAGATGCCAATAAAGTGCTTAAAATTGTTAAGTAGTATTATTATTTTTTCTTCGAAGAGTATTGCTATTGAAGACATTACTCTATTTTTTATGTTAAAAAAAAATTATTAGGCTTTTTATCAGTGGACAAATTTTCATTTTGTGATCTAAAATTAACTTCAAGTGATATCCTTAAAGCAAAAATTGTTATACAATTCTTTTTGTAATTGCTTAATTATGCTTTTGTTTTTTTCAACAGCTTAAATAATTTTTCTCAAGAAAACGGAATTGGACAAACAAATAAACAAGAAGACGGACGGTATGATATCCTAAATAGTCGAAATAAGCATCCAAAGATTAGAAGAAATCTTATGAATTTCTTTCTACGATTTACGAAACTTATCAAAGGTCATTAGTGTAAGATCGAGTTAAGGTAGCCGCATTTTTAGTAAACAGAAAAGAAGTAGAAGCAAGTACATACTACCCTTTAAAAAAAAAACACATATAAACTGAAGTCTAGAGCACAATCGATGGATTTTATTTGGTTTTCAGAGCTCTCCTTCCTTTTCGTGGCGTGGCGCTTTGCTCCACAGGCTCCGCCTTAACAAGATCTGTTCATATATTCTTTTTATTTTTATTTATTTATTTTCTTTTTTTACTTTTCAGCTGAAGGAGCGCTTCCATTAAAACTGCAATCCATTGCGATTAAGAACTTGCACTTCATTCATCCGCTTTCAGTTCCGATAATCGTCATATTCCCATACTCCCGCCCGTCAAGGTAAGACCGCTGAGGAGACCGGCAGAAAACACAATGGCCATAGCATCCCAGCGAAGAGGATGTAGCCGGGCCTCCTCAGGGAACGAGTCCAAGACGCATGGCGGCAGATGCAATATGATACCTTAACCTTCCCTTGGTTTAAAATCGATTTTTCTTCCCTTTCTTAAGACACGAGATCTGAAGTGATGTTGAGCTCTTTATTTCCCATTTGGGTATAAGGGACCTTTGATTCTATTGTCGATACTGCAATAAATTGCAATGCATACCAGAGAATGGTCTGGCTATGATTATTTGGCAATATCTTGACCTTGTGCATGCCTGCGCCCCCCATGACATGTGCTACAGAAAAAAGAACATAATAGCCCTTCGCGGATAGCAATCCCTTACAACAAGGGTTGTGGTTGCGTGCCATTGATTTGCCAAGAAGTCTGTTGCAGTCGATAAGCAACAGAAGTCACCCTTCACTGAAACACTTCGAGTGTAACAAGCATCACATCAAATTGCCTCAATAGATGCCATTGCGTGCTACCACGTCCTGGCCAACAAGACGACGTCGTACCGTCTTGGCTATTTTAGTTCCACATGGTACACACATCATTTATGCTTTCAAAAGTGGCACTCGTCCAATATAATTCCCTTGGACGTTGATTATTATTTTAAAGATTCCCGTGAGAATGTAAATTGTCGCGTTACGCACTTTTCTGCGTTCGATCATTACACTCACTGTGTAATTATAATTACAGTCGCACTAGTGAAATGACACGGTTAAAGGAATATCATATAAAGTGGTTTTATTTTACCCGGTTATGTTGATTGTACATTTATACTATAATTTATATAGTCAGTACTAGTGACGAAGATTATTATTAATTAAAGTCTACGTAAATTGTGCAATTGCAGTCACATCATAGACTATCAAACAGTTGTGCCGTGTCACGATGGTGCCGATGCAAATTAATCGACTGCGGCCACTAATTGCAGCTGTCACAATCATTGATGGCCATGTCCGGGAATATACGATTTAATTGTGTCGACGGTCTGTTCTAAGTTCTTAGACTCGTCGATGTTCCAGTTTCTCTTCATTACTTATTGATTCGTTCATTTGCAATCCTTCTATGAACCCCCTCAAGGTTCGATCTATCTTTTTCGAACCATTAGACGTCTATCAGGAATAAACTACTTACAGGAAGAAAAAAAAAAACACTGCAACCTATTGGCAAACTTGAGAGGCGACTGAAAAGTTCTAAGCCTAGATTTTCGGTAGTAAGTCACTTTATAATGTCATAGAATATCGTCATGTGGGGTATCAAATGGAAGCTTATTAAACCACGAGTCCAGAAATACATAATTCGCTTTTTTCTTGTTTTAAATTCTTTTCCAAAACCTTCCTTAAAAGTCGCTGTTTTACGATTTCAAAAAAAAAAAAAAATTTTCTGAAAAGAAAAGAATTAATAATGTCTATTAATTAACACAAATTACCAGTACCGCATTATTTAAAAGATTTATTTATATAAAATTTAACTAAAGAAGGTATTTTTTTGGGGAATGAAATCTTAAGAATAAAATTATAAACAATTTTTAATGTTTGTTTTTAATTATACCTCCAAAGTAATCTCACAGAAATTTAAGAAATTAAGCTTGATAAAATTAACATTTAATAATAATGAAAAAAAAAACATTTAAGGAAAATTTAAATCAGAAGTAAAATATTACTTTTACAACAAGAATAAATATTTTCATATTTTAAATATTTACAAGAGAAATAAAAGGCTATGTAAAAAGGTTAAATTAAATATAAATCCTAGAATTTGTAAAAAAACGAATAGACTTTCAGATTTCAAACTGACCGCTGAAAAGTTCGAGGTATTTTTTTACAAATTTTAATAAATCTTTTGATTACGGGGGTTGCAATGTTTTGTTTTTGGAAAAACGGGCTTAAAAGTCCCTGATAATGTTCCTACTTCTAAAAAAAATAAAAAACAAACTAATAATTTAAAATTATTGGCTCCTCACCAATTTTTAAATTATAATTTTATTTCAAACTTTTCATAAAAATTTTTATGGGTTTCTGTTTATAATTTAAATAATTTAAAAATAAGAATAATAAAAAAATAAATAGTGCATAAAATCCTGCTAAATATGGAGGACATTTTCAATTTTGAAAATTTCATTTTAGATTAATTTTTTCATATTGAAAACTCTTTTCTTAAACTCACTTCTCATTTTTTAAACAACTCAATACTTGTGAAAATAAATTTAAATTAGATTACGTTTTACTAAATCTTGAAAGAGAAAATTAATTAAAATTTAATGAAATGTGTACGAAATCTTCTTCTTCGGGATCAATAAATTTCGCTAGCGAATCAATTTCAAGGAGTTCTAGAGCGAGAATTCTAAATCTTTAATGAAGTTGTTTGTTTTGAAAATCTAATCCAGGTGTGTAAAATTTGACACGGACGCTGGCGAATTTATCCCAAAAAACAATAAAAATAAAAAAAAATGAATAGCCCTTACTTTGGGAACGAAGAAGTTTACACCTCCAACGGGAGCAGAAAACAAAAGGAGAAGGGAATTTTTCTTTGTGCTGGCGGAGGGGGGGGGCTGAAGTTTGGAACGGTACCTCAATCACTCACACTACAGTGCCGTTACACACATCCCCCACCCCACACAGCCTAAATCGATTGAACTTTTTGCCCACCTTCCACTTAAAAAATGTCAACGTCAACCTATCGCTTCACGCGTACAAATGTCGACCTGGAGCGGCCGGGACAAAATGGAAAGGGCGAAGGAACGGAGCTAGGCCGCAATTGCAGTGCGACGGGACCGTTACATCCCCCCTCCGGGTGTAAGAACAGCAACGAAGCAGAGCCGCTGTCATGTTTCTTTTGCGCAAAGTGGCCACGCCTCGGTTTCGCAACACGATCGCTCTGCGCCTCCATTAAATTTTCGTGCATGCGTCTCTCTCTCTCGCTCCGACAATGATGAATTAGCCTTAGAAGAGAAGTTATGAGCGAGACATGATTGCGAGAGCACATGTGAATTTGAGCACCAACTCTCGCATCATCCCCTTTTTCGGAGACCTTTCGGAGTACTCGACTAGGGTAAAAGTGAAATTTTCATTTTCTCTTGCTCTTTTTGAGCGGTGAGCGGAGAAATTTTCGGTAAAACGTGATGAATGAAGGGGTTGATGAATTTCGAGGAGAAAGTGAATCTGATTGTTGCAATTCGAAATTGTGCCGGCCGTCCTCAATGAGTTTTTTATTTACAGTTTTTTTTTCAGGCCCGCCAAGAAAGGGGTTTGATTTTTCGTGATCTGCAAGAGCCTGGGTCCGTGGGAGTGCGAGATTTACACCCAAAAACCCGTATCGAATTTTTGCGAAAATCCTGAAAGTGAAATTCTATGTGGGAGAAAAGTCGCACGCACTGGCCGTGTGGGAAAATCGCAAGCCGGATCCAATTAAATTTCTATTTCGATTTTCGACCGCAGACAATTTTATCTCCTCCTGAGTGAGAATCGCCGAAATATTTCAATTAAAAACCCTAATCAGAAATTAAATTGTACATAACAAATAAACGCTTCAATATTATCACTAGTTATTAAGGGACTTGAGGGATTAGCAGTAGCGAAACTTGCCCACCATTCGGAAGGTTCGCAAGGGTTCGACTCCCACGAAAACCTACGCCCACGCAGGCATATTTCCTTTTTCTTTCAAAGTCAACAATTTTTATTCGTTGTACAAATATGTTTTTACGCAATATTCACAAACAGTTTAAATTCCGCCAAATAACGAATATGAAAGCAATTTAATCGACAGTTTTATAAATAGAAAAATAAGAAAAAATTTCAAGTTTGAAATTATTAAAAATGCAAGGCTACGCGTAAAATAGATTTTAAAAATTGTTCGAGTGTTTAAGATTATTTTTTAGGGTTATTTTAAACATTTGAAAAGTTTAAAAATAATCAATAGATTTTTATTCAATCCGTCGGAAAAAAGTATCGTCTTAATTAATTTTTAGATAACCACCTTTTTTCTAAGGTATTTGTAAAATTTTTCCTAATCTATTATAGATTTTCACTTAGATAAAATCAAAAAAAAAATGTTCTACAGTTTTTCTGCACATTTTATTCTTGATATTTTCAATAAAAATTCCCTAAATTATTTTTGCAAATATTTGAACATTTAAAAATATTTTTTGATTTTTCAAAATTCGGTAGGACGATGCAATAGAAACGTGGAGTCTAATTTAAACGTATAAATGCACGTATCTTGGATTATTAAAATTTAAAAGAAAATATTTGCTATCTCCTTGCCTATGGAGTCTGCGTTTTGAGTTTACAATCTTAACAAGTTTTTACGAGTGGCTTAAATTAGGGTTTTGCACAGTTTTTCAAATTCACATATCACAAAATCACACATTAAAATACTTTCAATGTCTACACATTTTAAATATAATAAAATATAATTTTAAAATTCCGACGTAATGCAAATATGAGAGGTTTTTCGAAAATAAAATAGTGTTATTAATCGAATGTAATACAATCTATTAATATTTTCAAAATATCAGTTGCCTTGGATAAAAATTTAAAAAAATAGGTGAAATACACGCAAAACTTCCTGTACAATCAATTAAATTAAAAAATAAATAATATATTAAATAAATAATTGTATGAGTGTAGTTTCGTATAATAATTTCGTAATTTTTAACTAACCGCTAATTTTTATTTAATAAATTTTTTTTTTATCTGAAAACAATGTTTTAAAAGTAGATATTTTGTTTAATTTCATAGCCTTATTCTATATTTAATCATAAATTTTTGCAATGTAAGAAATAGACGCCGACAATTGTACAAATATAGTTTTAAAAAAATCATTTGTTTCTTCTCTTGAACGTTTTTAATTTTTCTTTTTATACTTTCGACTATTACTTTTCTATTATTATTATTTTTTTTTCCTCAAATCAACTTCTTTTTATGATAATTACAATTTGTTTTTTCGTTATTAATTAAAATTTGCATATTCTAATAAATCTAATTTCAAAATTCTTTTAATGAAAAAAATAATAATTTAAGATTTTTGAAATTTTGTAATTCTTATTTAACACGTTATTGTGAAAATTTTAATTAAAAATCTTTGAAAGTATAAGAATTTATAGCCGTCGGTGTAAGGGGAGAGCGGACGATAGTGGACATGTTAACTCAAGTTTAATTCGTTTCAAATTAAAAGAGAACGAATATTTCATTTAATAAGGTTACTTAAATCCAAAGAAAAAAATTGTGACATGAAAAATAAATCGATTTGAACCCTTCTTTAATAAGAATTAATATTCTGAACACCTGAAAACAATAAAAATAATTAATAAATTACTGTGAGCTTCAATTTTCTGAAGTCAGTGAAGCAGTTCCAAAAGGGATTTCGAGAAAAAAGCGCATTTATTTTACAAAACACCCCCTTGACCTTGAAGCGTTCCATAAATATTTCTAGATTTTCCTAGAGTCACAGAAAAATAGGAAATAATACTTTTTGAATTCTGAAAACGATTTGTTGACTGTAAACATCAGAATACCTCCCTAAATAAAAACAAAGCGTAGGAAGACCCTTGTATATCCCATTTCAAGTGAATTTCTGGAGGCATAATTTTTCTAATAGTACTTACCCAGTTCCCAATTTCATTTGTGGTCATGCATTCGCAATTTGGCCGTTCTATTATTCTCAAAGTAGACATCTCCGTCCGAAGTCCTATTCAATTAAATTTAATTAGAATTTCCTTGCCAAGTGCGACGCTTGACGCGTGTTCCCAGATTTCAAGAGCGAATTCGATAGAAGCAAGCTTTAAAGCACCCGATGGTCCCAAAAATAATTGAACGGACAATTTCGAGCCACAAAGTGTTAATAATCGTTTTATATTTGGAATATCTCCTTGAATCGTAATCCGAACAAAAGGCGCCCACTTCGAGTCCTCCGGCGAGTTCTAATTGCCCTCCTTAAGCGGAAAATTCAACTCAATTGACGCCTTAAATTCGTGCGGCGGTAGCAGCGGTGATAAAAAAAAAAGCCCTTCATTTGCAAAACCTCCCCTCCCTTCAAAACCTGATACTTGACTCCCTTTTGAAAATGGTGGAAGGTGAGTTCATTTCTCACCACTCGCATCAAATCCGCTATGGTGTTGTCACCGCAGCTGCCTGTGGCGAAATGTGTGAGATAGCATGATTTTTTGCACGCGATCCGTGTCAACACGGGCTAATGCTCCATGCGAGAGAGAAATAGAAATACCGGCACAATGGGCGTATACCATGCAATCGTATGTTCTATTCCCACCATACAGCCGTCACATTCTTGCACTGAAGCTAGTACGATTCTCGAAAATGGGCGCATGCTCTGTTACCCCTCCTCCGAGGAAAGGTGACAGCGGCAACTCGACCGGTACTCCTAACTGGCGCTCGTGACTTTCCCGTTCGCATGAAAACATCATTTCTCAGCCGCCAGACGGCAGTCGAGTTGAATCTGGTGATTTCGAACTTTTTTATGTGTGGGAACGTCGTCGGAACGGGGTTTCGGATAAGCGCGGCGGCTGCATTTGGCGCCTGTGTTCGACACCGTTGCTGTGATGACGGCGGCGCGAGAATAGCGGCAACGCACACACCCGTGTGTTTAGTCAAATGTGGCGTTTGTGTGACTGAGAGAGAGAAGATCGAAAAGAAAAAAAAACTACAATACGCACAACAAAAACAAAAACAAAGTGCCGATAAGAAGAACAAAACGAGGAATTGAAATCCATGCGTGGTGAGATCGGGTTGTCACATTCCGTTCGTATTGTGGGCATGTGACACTCCGAGGGAGTATGCGTTACAATTTAGTGCGATTGTGTGTGTGTTTGGATGTATTGTATATGGGGACACATTGTTTTTTGTGCGGTGTTAAGCTTTTACTGCTGTGAATTTCGATTCTCTCCACCCCAAAATTAACGAGGGTTGGCGTTGATGATTTGGGTGCTGCCGGGTGCCACATCTCACGCTGCTCCGATTCAGTGAGACTACGTGTATATGTGTGTGTGTGTGGGGGCTAGTTGACTATTTCGAACGACAGTGTGGTGTGTAACGTATACCGCTGTGGGGAATAATCTCAGCTTGGTTAACGGCTGGCTGGGGCACAGGGAGGCGTGCGTACTTTTGCGCTTTTTAACGCCGAAAGTGTTAAATGCTTTTTGCTATTTTTAGGAACTAGTTTTCGACTCTGGGGAGTTGAAAAAAAAAGACAATATATAGATATATATACAAGTTTTTCTTTTTTTGGGAAAGAAAAAAAGAACAAGGCAGGGACCATCTCATTTATGCGCGCGGTCAGTCTCCCCACGTAATGATGTTGCCGACTGTTGTTGCGCCTCCCGAACGAATCCGGACAGGCAGAGCCGCTATCTAGGCCCACCACAAACTTTTATTCATCATCTTCTTCTTCGTGTTGTGTTGTTGTTGTTTTTTATTTTTATTTTTTTTGTTTTTTGGTGGAATTTCGCGAAAATGTTGCCATAAATCGAGATTTGCTCGCTAGTCGTTTTGTGGTGTATATATTTTTGTTTTATCCATTTTCTTTTCTTTTTTTTTGTTTTGTTTTGTCGCCGAGACGCGATTTACAGGCGATTTTGTGATTTTGTAGTGGTAGTAAAATTTTACCGGGTATCGGACACCCCGTTTACACACTCCACTGTTTGAATCACGACTCTCTTTTTTTAGGGCCGCTACTTTTGATTCGGTTTAGCTCGGTGTCGCTTCTATTCCACGGTCTGTCCGTTTTTGGATTTAGCGGCAAATTTTCCACGACCGACGGTAGTCATATTTAATGGACTTACTTCTTTAAGTGTATCTAGAATCAGTGTAAGATACCAGAGATCCAAATCGGGTGCCGTTAGATGTAGCGACGCCATCACCAATCGACGCGGGCGGTCAAGTGTTACCTGTGGCCTATGTTGTCGAACACCCGAAGGTGCGATGACAGTTTATTCCCGGTGCACCATCGGGCCAACCTTCCCGTTTTGGTCGGCGATCCAGAATCGTCCGGTGAGCGAAAGTTTTTGAGCTTTTTCGAATCGACGTGCTGTGGTACGGGTGGCTAGGCCGATGGTTGGTCGCAACACCGTCAAGGAGTGTTAGTTTCTCAACTGTGACGAACTTCGAAGCTTCGGAGTTGATTTTCTGCCGTGTGTTGTCGCTTTTTGCTTGCTTCGTGCTGCTGCTGTTGAGTTTTTTTTTTCCCTTTTTTTCTTTTTTTTATTTACTTCTTTTTGTGTATATTCTTCGGATTGTTGTTGCTGCCTCCGCTTGTGGATTGCGTTGTTGTTGTTGTTGTTGTCGACTGGTGTTGTTGTCGTCGCCGTCTTTGGACTCGGAACTCTCATGGTGTTTTTTGCAAGAGACCTCAGCCACAAGCCTAGGCGCAATCTACGCTAGAACTTGTTCGTAGTTGGTGGTAGGTTCGCGCGCGCTATTCAACACTTCTAACGCCTGCCTGGTGCTCGGTGCCGTGCTCTGTTAGTGTCGGCACGTGCAAAGTCTCAACGGATTTTTGTGTGATTTTTCAATTGCTCTCGGCCTGGTGACAGAGGTGCGAGTTTTGTGCTTTTTGGTGATAGCCACTTTTTCACTAATTTTTTTTCTCAACATATATTCTATTTTATTTTTATTTATTTTTTCTGCTTCAGCGTTCTCCTTACACGTACCTAATACAGAAAATTTTAAATAAGCAATAAAAAGTGGTATAGTGTTGCTAATGCATTTTTTGCAATTATATAGTGAAAATTTTGAATATTTTTTCTTGTCTCAGAAAGAAAAAAAAAGTACAAAGTGTGAAAAGTGGCTTATTTGAGGAAAACAAAATCATTGTATATTTACTGAGTATTTATTTATTTTTTTTCGATGTGTAATGTTAAACATTTACATAAAGCGTAAAAAGTGTCTGTTGCAATCTAAAGGATTATTCACCCAGGAGAACTTTTTCTTCGTTTTCGTGGTAAATAAATCTGCTAATGAAATATTATTTTAACGGCTGTAATATCGCACTTCTCTCTATTTTATTGTTCGACGACATGATTACATCGTCAAGGGTCAAAATAAATGAAATTTCTTTTGCATAGGGCAAATTATTGAATGAATAAGTTCCGGGTCTATAAGTTTCGATGGCAAAGGTGACGAATTAATCAAGTGGATTGAGTGTAAAGAATTGGATTTCTAAATTTTAGCATAGAAAACAAAACTGGCCCTTAAAATTATCTCTTTTGTTTTCTACAACAAATAAACAATTCTAATATGATTTATAGTTATCATTCTAAACGAAATGTACTGCTTTAAATTTAATTTAATGTGAGAATGGTAAATAATAATTCACTATTAATTAGATTACCTTTTAACGATTTGCAGTAGGTTCGTTATTATTTTCTCACTAAAAATAACTACAGGTAACAGTGCCAATATCAAATAAATAAATTATGCACTTAAAGACAGTTGTTAATAAATTAAATTATCAACTTTATTTAAAATCAATTGCAGATAGAAATCTTTTCCCAGTACCAAATCGCAGCGACAATATTAAAAAAAGGGGTTTATAAAAAAATGAAGATTTACTAACATACAATACTAAAAGAAAACGTATATAAATTTTTAAAATATTGTTAAATATATTTTATATGATGCTTATTGGAATTTTGCTTTAAAAGTGTGCGTGTTTGTGTGAACGTGAATTAAAGGAAGGCACTAAATTTATCTTCCTCCTGGGATGCGATTTATGTACCGATTTATAAGACCATGTTTCCGTATTAACATCTCTTATTTTAGTGTTAAAAATGAAAATATTAAGTGTTCCTCTAATCCATGATTTCAATTGATTAAAAATGATATTATAATTTTAATTACACGTATTCCTATTCTTTATCAAAACCGTAACCTTAATTCTAGGGTTATTTGCATATTAACATTGCATTAAAATAAATAAAAGAAAAGAATTTATGTAAAAGTAAAATTACGATTTCTGTGAGCAAACCACTGTTTGGAGTAGTGAAAGTAAAATTTTTATGTATGTAAATTTAATAATTCTAAAAAGAAATTTTAAATAATCCCATGGTTGATGATAAATACGACAAAGTGATAAACATTGTACACGATTTTTGTGTGTAAGTAATTGGTTAAAAAAAAAAAAAAAGTGTTTTAAAAAATCACTAACATTTTCGAATAATTTTGCCTCTTTAAAATTTAATGGAATATACTTGTTGATTTTGGCAAAATAAAAAAAGAAGTTCACCAATTTAATAGTAATAAATAATTAACTTTTATTCACTTTCCACACGTAACTCTTGTAAAATTGTACATTTTTTTTTATAGCCAAAGAATTTTATTAGTTTAGAATAAGGATATAAATTTAAAATAATTAACGCCGTATCGAAAAAAATAAAAATTCTTGAGCTTTTAAAATCGAAATTAGTATGCTTTATTTAATGACGAAAATACTATATACAGGCATCCCTCGAGTTACACGGTTAATTGGTTCCGTGTAAGTCGAGCTCGTTAGTGCCCTGTAAATTCCCACTTTTGGAGAGGAGGAAGGAACCAAAAGGATTCTGCGGGTACCTAGCGATATGGAAAATTCTTATTATTTTATTCTTTTTAATAAGGATTAATATAAAATCGTGTAACTCAATTGCTGTGTAACTTGAGGGAATACCGTCCGAATTTTGGTCCGTGTAACTAGAAAATCGTATAACTCAAGTACCGTGTATCTCGAGTGATATCTGTATGTTTATTTTTTCAATATTTTAATTTGATTAAGGTAAGTAAATAGACGTTTTTTTTTTCTTTAATTTAAAAAAAAAACGCTTCGTATATGTTGAAAATATTTTGGAATTCTAAAAATAATTCTTCATATTTTCAAGCCGGTTGAAAAATTCTAAGCCTGAAGTGTCTACTTGTAGTACAATAAAATACACGAGTCCCATTTTTATTATTTTATTTTTCTCATTGATTTACTTAATACAATTTAATTTTTTTAAAATATTATTTTTTAATCCATTAACTCTTTTTTGGATAAATTTTCTTATATAATTTAAAATTTGCATTTTATATTTAAATTTATTTTATTTAATTATTATAATATGCATTTTATAAACTAAACAAATCATTAAAAGATAAATAAAAATACAGAAATGTTTAGTAGAATTATAAGTAAATAATTATAGAAATTTTTTAAATATTAAAAACATCAATTATTTGTTTACGTTTTGTTTAATTATCGATTTTTTGTTTTTTTTTAAACATTATTTAAAATTATGTTTTAGTCTTCTAATTTAACGATTTTACAAAGAAGAAAACAAAAAAAAACATTTGCTGCGGATGAATGACAAAAGTTTCAAATTGATTATTTAATAAAAATGTTATGTTAATTTTATTTATAAATATTTCAATTTCGGATTCTAAAAGGCCATGAGAAAGAACGTGAGAAGAAAGTTTCAGTTGTTATCTAATGTTAAAGTCCTTCTAGTCTTTTTTTATAATTAAAAAAGTATAATATATTAATAAATAAAGACGATTTTCATTTTAATGATTACGAGTCCTTTCTTTTTTGTTATTTCTCTTCTCTTTTGTTTATACGTTGTTTTTAAAAAAATATTAAAATACCGAATTTCCGATACTAAAAATGTTAATATGGAATAAATATCGGCGTGGTAAAGATGAAAAGATATTCTAAATCCTTAATTAAAACTTTCAAAATTATCTGCTTTTTTAGAATTACGCTCACGTTTTTTTCTTTGTATAAATTTGGTATTGTGAAATGGATAGAGAATTTTAAAATAGACAAAAGATTGCTAGTAAATAAGTTTTTAATCGTTTCTCTATGTTTTTTTTTTTTTGTAGCATTTTTAGGAAATTCTAAATATGCGTTAAAATATTTTAATTAATATTATCTTAAATCCGACGAATATTTACGTTGAAAATAATCCGAAATAACAAAATTCATTAATTAACCCACGTACATTCAAATGGATTTTTTTTTAAAATTAATTAAAACACCTTTCCATATCTTAGATATATGCACTACCTGTAACCGTTAATTTAAACACCTATGAGTAATAATAAATCTATTTTTTTTTTAAATTTATAAGTATATCAAATTTTAGATTAATTGTTTCATCATTAACATAAAATATTAAATCGTTTTTTTTTTTTTGTTTTTTATAAATTAGAGACATGTGAATTTCTAGATTAAATTGTTCAAATTTTAAAATGGATGGACATTTATTTAATTTTAGTACAGAAAATTAAAAATAAAACAGAATTTTTCATATGTTTACAATTTAATCCATAAGGTGTAGTACTTTGATTACCTCAATTATGATAGCCAAAAAAAAACAAAAAAAAGACGCAGTAAATTTCAGTAAAAATATCTGACCTTAAAAGGCAGATTTAATTAAAGTATAAAAGCCTACACTCACTCAAAACGTACATTTTATTTTTCAAATCCAAAAGTGATAAATTTAATTACAGTATAAAGGCGATAATGGCGTCTAGAATATTCCAGATAATTGATAAAGCATTAAAACTATCTGATGTTCCAATTTCTCTCCTCTATTATTACTATCCATTAAAACACTATACGTTTTTTATTTTTATTTTTACTTTTTTTTTTTATTTGTATTATCTTATTTTTGGTTTAAATTGTGAAAAGTTTCGTTTCGTCAACGTTGGATATTTTGAAATTTTAATGAACAGGAAGTTTGTCTGTCTACAATTATTGAACATAAGCGGGATTCGTCAAAAACGCAAGCATTACCTGTAAAAGTGCAATTAATTCTGTCCATCAAAGACCTCCTGACTCAAATCCACCTGTGACCTGGACGATGGTATATCCAACTTCAATGACGCCTTTTTGTTTTATTTCTCTATAGAACTAACACGAAATCGGTTTCCATCAAGCGAATCACACGCATGACACTGTCGACTGGCTTTTTCATTTCAGCGAATTATATTTTTTTATTTTTAGGTTTTTTTTTTTTTTTTTGTATTTTCCATTGGAAAAAACCACCATACAGAAATGATAATTATAACACAAAAAAAAAAAGTAAAATTAGAGAGTAGATTTTTGTTTCTTTTTTATCTCCCCAGAAGTGACCAACCCTCTCCTCCACTTGGGTCATCACACGATCAAAGAAACCGTGAAATTATGCAGTTGGCGTGACTTTTGCAATTCACACGGACACTGGACAGTCTTTTGTGATCTGATTTTTACTCACAGTTTGAACATGTCATAATTGAGGGATTATCAGCACGTAATATTCAAAAATTCAATTAAATCCGCGTTTTCCAGCCTCCTCTCGGAGGCCGTACCATGGAAATTCATGGAGTTCATATTCATGTATTGGACACAACACTCGAAATTCGACGTACTGATGTCGTCTATTTATCCAAAAGCCAATTAAACAGTGGGCCATGCTCACAATATCGTGGCGACGATACCAACGGCGCTGTCAAGACATCACTTAATTTGATTAATTTACGTGTAATTCAATTTCATAGTGAAATTGTCGGGCTGCGAGCAATAGAAAACAATTTTAAGAAATCTTTTTGTCCAGATTTACCCAAGACGGCTTCTCACTAAAATAGACCTTTAAAAGTTTTCCATATTGAAATTGGCCTATAAAATCGAATCAACTACTAGAAAATTGTGTCTTATCAGTCCACCCGTCTCCCATTTTTTTTTTGACAAAACATCTACTAAAACTCATTTAAATTTAATAATAAAATTATGGCTTCAACATAGAGGACAAATTTTTCAATTTATTGTTCAAATTGACTAGAAGGTCCTTGTGGCCAAAAGACTCAGGGTAGGAGCACACGACACACAAAAAATAACACCTTCTGAGAATTTCATAAATGGGGTTTAATACACCCCAGTAGAGAAATTAATCGCTTTTATTACGACAAATCCGCAAGAATTATTTTTTATAATGCAAAAAATTCTCAAAATTTTAACTTTATTTTAAGGAATTCGGGACCTAAACTTTTGTTGTGAACTTTTGTAATTTTTTCCATAATTATTAACTAAATTTTTCCATATAAAAGTTTGAAAACAATTTAAATTTAATAGCATAATTGAGATTAATTGTTTTAAACAAAATTAATTTTGATATACTAATTGAAATACTATTTTTTAATCTAATTACTTTTAAATTCATTGTCAAATATTTTTAATTAGGATATTATTTAATAGTCTATTTTATTTTTTCTTTTAGTTATAACGCTAAAATGGCCGTGTAAAGTGAATCCAACTCTAAAAAAATTTTTATAGACAAAATTATAAACATTTTTGTATTTTTAAGTAGATTTCGTTACAAGAAATTATTTTATTTACTACTTATAAAATTTATTGGATTTTTAAAAATATTGTATAAGGTGATTTTAGTAGGGTTTCTTTTTTTTAAAAACTTTACTTAATTAAAAGGGAACCAAAAATAAACCCATGATAGAGAATTTCGTTCGATTAATTACAGGTCTTTATGGGAATTTTTTATTTTATTTTATTTTTTTTGTGCGGATTTTTAAATCACAGTGATAAGTAAACTTTCACCCCAGGCGGGTGCCAATTCAAATCAGGTGAGGGTGCGTGCCTACTTTACAATTTTAATTTTGGTTAAACGCATCCGAACCCGTAATCACATTTGGCCTGGCCCCACCTCGGGACAGATGAAGCCGGGAAGCCAAATTTAGAGGCAACGCCACGCTCCCGGGGAGAAAGTAAATTGATTTGTTCGACATTTAGGGATTAGAGCACCCTACAGGAGCGCAGGGCTCATCAAACGGGAGCAGGGGACGTCTTTCGATTGTGTATGAGTCATGCGTTACGCAACTAAACGGAAAAGACAAAATAAATTCAAGATATCTGCACAAGAGGGAGCTGCTAGTGCCGCATCCCTTTCCTGTTGGTGCTATAGCCCGGGATTGCCACTACCACCTCTTCTAGCTCATGAGCAGAAAACGCCAGTGGTCTGGACTCTCGATCGATTTTTCCGGATCTTAACTTTAAGGAAACCTCCCTTGCAGGAATACGAAGTACAGAGAAACTGTCCCTGATGGGAAAAGTGCCCATTTTCGGCAATCGGTGGGAGATCGGGTGGACAGGCACGGGGTATGGTCAAATCGATGATACCTCCGCATATAGACCGGGAGATTCTGGAACTCCAAATGAATTCAAGTGGCGTTATCGTTCCAACGTTATTAAACGGAATTTCAAGGAGGACTATCGGAGGCGACTTCAAACAAGTGGACGAACCAAGGAGGCGACTTTCTTAACTTTCCTGTCTTTTATGTCCTCCCCTTCTTCCTTGGGGATCTTTTGCCAATTGGAAGGTTTCCTTTCTTTCTTTTTATTTTTTTATTTCTATCTAAAATTGTCGAGAATTTCACGTATTCCATGCACCGGAAACGACAACTGAAAATAAAATTTCACCAACATTTCCGTAATTAAGTTGAAATGTACGAAAAGGTGAAAAAATTTTGGCATCCATTTAATAAAATTTTAACTAGATCTTTTTCAAAATAGTGCTATTAATTTCTTGATGTTAGTCAAATTATTGCTTTCTCTATAAACTTTTAAATATTTCACTTAATTAAAGTAGAAAATTTTAATTAAAAATAATTCTTATTTTTTTTTTTTCAATTTGATTAGAATCAAAAAAGTGTTCGATATTTTTAAATTAAAAATGGTATTTGCATTTATTCCAATTTTAAAAATGGTAATAGTGATATAAATTAAAATCCTATATACAATTTTATTCATTTAAAATTAATTATCAATTTTAAAAAACAGTAAAAAGTATTATTATTTTATATAAAATCTGTTTTAATAATGGTCATTAATTAACTCCTAAGTGATCACATTTTTAAAAAAACTACGAACGATTTTTTTTTCATTTTGCGAAGAGAACTCTACTATTTAAAATTTCTAAAAAAAAAAATTATGATTCCACTAGTCAAAATGTAATAAATTAATTAACAAAATTCCATCATAGATTTATTAAGTGTCGTTAATTAACAGCAAGAAAATTAAGCACGATCTCAATTACCTTAGGATTAGAATTTTTCAGACGCCCCTAGTGATAAAAATTAATTGATTAGTTAATTCAAAAATCGATTTCTGTACGTGTCCCTCCCCTCTTAATTAAAATAATTTGTATTATATTTTAAATTGCGCTATTCAAAAAACCCAATTAAATGATATCTTGAATTTTTGAAACTATTAATTAAAAATAAATAATTAGGTGAATACATAAGCGTAATTACATTTTAATTATTCATAAAATTTTCACGAGAATTAAATGATCGGCCAGCAATTACCGTAATGACTACCTACTGGAACAAAGTCCGAACGGCTCGTGTATGTACGATCATGCGAATTCGGTAGTTGATTTTACAGGTAAGCAATTTGATCTTCCGGCTGATCGAATTGGGTACCTCGAAACTTTAAGGCTGCTCAGTTTTTTTTTTTTTACCCGTACGCGCGTTTTGCGATTTTATGTATGGATTTATTCAAAAATTTCACGTAGAATATTTTTATGGATTTTCAATCAAGGGTATAAATTTTTTTTTTTTTTTTTTTTTTTTTTTATGAAAGACCCCTTTTGTGCGTTTTTTGCCCCTTATTTTTTTACGTATAAGTTTTTTTTTTTCTTAAGCAATATTTTTTTTTCTTTTAAATTGAGATGGTATCTAAATGAGACAGTTTTTGAATAATGTTAGCACATTCTTAGGAGCGTTGGAATTTTTTTTGTTTGAAGAAGAAGTGATATTTCGATCTTAGCGAGTTATAATTTAAAAATAAAAAACAAAAAAAAAAAACAAATCATTGCGGTAAAAACTAAAGATCAATAAATCAATGTCAATTGGGTTTAATGGTAAAGGAACCATAATCAGCTAAGATCGAATGTTTATGCAAATACCATCACAATTTAAGCACAAGCGAACACCATTAAAATTCGAAGAGCTAATCCATTATGAAGTTGTCACGCTTCAAATTTGCCAAGGGTTTTCAGGAGGAACCATCAATTATTTAAATAAAACAAATCATTTCGTCCGATTCCGTCCGATTCCGTCATTATCGGATGCAAATGATTTTTTTTTTTATATGGGTCTATACCACGTAGACAAGCCAAAGACCTTTTCAAGATGTACACGAGCTAGGATTAGTCTAGATATTTAAATACATACTCAGTTTAATGTACCTTCGTTATGAATGAAAAAAAAAATGTATAATTTATATACAAAGCGACTGTAGCAAAAATTAAATGCAATATGAGAGATAGTGAGACTTGTAAATGAGAAAATTTTAAAAATAATTGCTACAGAAATTTTTAATAATTATTTTTTTTATAATTATTATTTTTTTTTAAAATCGAGCTGCAATCTAAATAAATATTTTGTTTTAAATTTAACCAGTTTACGTAATTTTTGTCTGACATAAAAATAAAATCGATTGAGAGCGAATTGAACTCGCGCTGTAGTCTAGGAATTCTATACACACTTCATCTATTTTATATAACATAAATATTTTCATTAAAAAATAGTGTATAATAATAAATATCAATACTATATTTTATTTTTTCTTGGTGTTTAGTGTATCATATGTTTTAGATTTTAAATAATGCTAATAAAAATTATAATTAAATATAGACGAATGCATTGACAAAAATCAACATTTTATTAATTTGACTACAAATTACACAAAAAAAAAAATAAATGAACAAATAAATAAATAAATAAATAAACAATTTTCCGGTTCAAAATAAGAAAAACGATTTAATTTGAAAAGGTCATCAAAAATTGGTGTATTTGATTCAATCTGCAAATTAACCTCATTAAAGAATAAAAATGAATGGTATAAGGAAGAAAATATTACAAAAATTTTATTTATGTATAAAAAAAACAAAGAATAGAGGTTAAAAGTATTAAACTAAACCAAATTTATGCGCGTAACTTTAAATTAGCGTAAATTAGACAGTTACTTTTTCGGGAAATGTAATATTAGCAAATACAAACTATTTTAAATGATAAAGCTTTTTGTTTCGGATGGTCCCCGAAATTTATATGCAAAGATTTACAAATGTTTCGCTAATTTAAATCTATAGTTTCTACTTTATAAATTACAAAGTCTATTTTTACATTTAAAAAACCGGTGCAGTAAAATCAATCTTATCAATCTTATTATTAGCAGTTTTCTTTTAAAAAATAAAAAAAATAATTTTGAACTTGAGAAAATATTTTTCTTCATATATTTTTAATTGGATTTTTTGTTTTTGTTTTTGGAATTCATTTTAATGTAATTATTTGTAAAAAAAATGCGTGAAGGTTTTTCTTTTTTTTTTAATTAGAGAAAAGAATATCTTGAACATTTTCTTCGCACTATTACAAAACCGAAAAAAAACATTTTACTGAAAAAAATGGGTGTTTTATCATGTAATAGGTGTCACGTCACGTGTCATATTGGTCGGTATTAAAACTGTACTGTATGCTAGATCGGGATTCCAAATTGTGTAACGATTAGTTTAGTAGTTTAAACATTATTGAGGAACAAACATACAAAATTAAATAAGACTTTATACAACTTAATGCTTAGTTAAAATTGATGTAAGGCTTTATTTCAAGCTAACGGTTAACACTAGTCTTTAATTTAGCATCTAATCATAGTGTAAAAGTCAAGCTTGGGGGACCTGTAGTTCAAAATTAATTTGCACTTGAGTTCAGGTGTGCGCCAATCATCAAACTCTACCTGGACTGATATAAAATTTTGCCTGCATTAATTGCAGACGGCAACACTGGCGCCTGCATCTCATGCAGGCAACTCACTTCACATGAGTGCAAGGTGGAGATGCACTCCCTTGAACAGGTCACGAATTCACGTCGCCGTTCCAGAGTCGCGCACGACTGGGAATTGTTTTTGCTGTACTTGCCCAAAAAGTTTGGATTGAGAGGGGGGCAGGAACGATATTGGGTAGACTAGTGGTGACAGCCCTGGACGTGCTCGCCTTTCCCGACTGAGGCCACTATCGCGCTTATCGCTTTATTCGTTAATTGCGAAGCTCGCCTTTCTTCCGAGCCGGCCGAAGGATCCCGCGGGACCTGGCGGCGGCGTTTAATGTCCTGCCAGCACGGCATCGAGTGGACACAGGATAGCGGTCGAGTGCCGCCCAATACCGGATTGGATGAGCGGCTCTGTGGCACCTCGGCCAACCTGTGCCGGGGTGGGGGTATGATTTCGCCGTTCTTATCAGCCTCCCCATTGGGCACTGACGGTGTGTAATCTGGCTCCCATGACCGCCCTCCCCTCACTCTCGCGCCCGTCCACTGAAATGTTCGTTAAAGGAGTTCCTGCGGGCGCACGGGGTACCAGCAGTACATCATTGTTGCCAGACCTTTTGGGAGAAATTCAATTTTTGAAATGGAATCATTTTCTGCTGCTGGATTTCGATGGGTAGCGGCGACGGCAACGGGACCAGGGATGTCCTCATTGTGCTAAAATATTTCGTTATTGGGTGCTTTTGTTCGGCTCTTCCCGAACATCTTTCGGTTCTTGTGCCGTGCAACGTGGGGCGGGGGTGTAATTCAATATCTTTTCATCTGCGGTGCTGTGTGACCTCATTGTTGACGCTGATACATTTTGGGAAAATCTCATTGCGTGAAGCAGATGTTGATTTCCCTCCCTGCCTTAGGATGGTTTTTCTTGCGCCTTTATGCGGCGACGATATGAATCTAATTGATTGGATATTACACGTTTGAAACGCGGAGATTGGGAACTAGATCCCCATACGTGGGTACCCTCTTTTCAACGGATCAATTTCGCACTAGATAGGGAACTCTTATTCTGGATTTCAATGTAAGATTATACCAACAAAAAAAAACGTCTACAGTCGCTAGTGATTCAGATTGGATTATATACAGAAGCTCCGTCGATTCTAATAATAATATTATTGATAAAAAAAAAACTAGTTATTTAAAGGCTACAATAAGAAATATTTTCGTTACAGAATTAGAAAGAGTGTGACCCTTTATGAGTTATTAATATCCAAGTAATTTTAATTTAGGCATAGGAACAATTTCAGAAATATAAAGGGTCAAATTTTCCGGGATTGATCCACGTCCTGCAGTAGATGATTTAACAAAATTCATAATTAATAAACGAAATTAAAAATACCTGAATCCGATGTGGCCATCAGGAGCTCAATATCTAGTGAAAATCATGAGTATTTTTATTTCTTTTTTTCGTATAAAAATGTCGTAGAATGTCTCTAGGTTTTCTGCAAAATAATTAATAATTTATTTACTACAACAAATTAAAAATTGACTACGGTGGAATTAAAGTTTCATGAAAAAACAGTTTTAATAGTAAAAAATTGTTAAATCTCACCTTTTCTAAATGTTTTCCAGGACAGAATAGGTCCATTTCGATATTAAAAAAAAAAAAAACCAAAAAAATTATTAAATTGATATTCATTTCCATTGTCTGTAACAACTGAGTTTTTTTTTTTTAACTTTTTTTTTCCATCTTGAATGCCTTAAATTCGTTTATTTTTGCATTTCGAATTTCATTTATTTATTTTTTCTCAAGTCTCTAATTTTACCTTAATAAGAGGAGAATTTTCTTTTTTAGTAAATGTACTACAAGACGTATCAAACAAATCCTGGCTTTACCTTATTATTCTTTTCCTAATTTAAAAAAACAAAAACAAAAAAAACCTAAACTTTCCACGCAAACTACAAACAAAGAATTAATTATAAACATATTAAAAAGTGTTTACAAAGTTGTCCATGCACATTTTTTCTTGTTCGTTACGATGCTAAAAAATTGTCCATGACAGACTTTTAAATTATATAGAACTTGTTTTCATAGCTTCTCTATGAAAAAAACAAAAAAATAAAAAGCTCTGAACAAGTTTAGTTTAAAAAAGTTTAAGATAAAAACTAAAGACTCATTTTTTTTTTTTCATGCTATTGTATGATTTGTAAAAATCTGTAAAGACGTATTTCAAAATTAATTAACTTCTAGAATTTTTGATATTAATAAATTAACTGTTGGGGTAAAATAAATAAGCGTATATAATTAACAAAATTAAGGGTAATTTTCCGGAATTGTGGTTGGAAGTTTATAAAAAAAAGATTTTTTATATTTGTATTTTGTTAACAAAGTATAAAACCATTGAAATAATGTGAACAATGAATTTATACACTAAAAATTATTCAAACGTTCTTTAATTTCATAATAATAAAATAAAAAATCGAAAGTATGTAAGTGAAATTAAAAAAAACAAAAAAAAAAATAGATAAATTAGATTTTTGGTTTTTTAATTAAATAAATTGATTTAATGTGAATAATTTGTAGTATTTATTTTTATCTTTTATTTTTTTTTAAATATTCGGTATATAAATCTTATTGGTGTATAATCTTAAATTAAAATTTGGTAAATAAATGTTTATTTAAAAATTAAAGTTTAATTTTGTAACATGATTGAGGAGAATATTCCTGTAAAAGTTAATTATAGAGACTAATGTTTTGAATACGTTAAATTTCTAACGTCTAATTAAGAACTATTAAAAAAAAATAAAAAATTAATTACAATATCTTTTCAAGAATAAAATCTTAAATAAATAAAATTGAAAATAAGAAACAATTAAAAATCGGATTTAAGGAACAATTATCTTATAAAAGATCGGACAAATCAATACCAGGGACAATTAAAAGTGAACAGAAATGTAAGGAAATTAAATACGTAAATAAAATTTTTGAAATTGGACGAGCTATTGAAGGCGGTTATTTTTTATTTCAACAATAAAAATCCAGTGATGTTCTGATGTCAATTACTACAATAATTAAAAATAAAAATATGTTTAACTGCATCAAATATTTTGAGAAATAACAATAAAAAATTCGCTAATTTTAAATTTTTTATAAAAAGTTTTATTTAACATTTAATTGATATTTTTAAAATTATATTCGGTGAATTCTGTGCATACGAGGGTTGAAAATTGGCTTGTAATATTTAAGAATTTTTACGAGTATGAGTAGACTAAGAAAGATCTCTTAATTGAAATTTAATTTCAGATCAAATAGCAGATGATTTTTGGTGTCTAAAAACAATAACATTGCATTTTTAAATCCGACTACTTCTACTGTGAGTGTACTTACAAAATGACTACTTACCTCTTTTGTGTCCAGTTTAAATTAAGTCTTAATCACAGAAATCGTAATTTTACTTCTGTTTGATTAATTAAAAGCTAATTAAACGATTATTTAGAAATGTAAGCTTCGATTACTCTTCATTTTTCGATTCTGATAATTTTAAATTATTTTAATGTGGATTCATTTTTCCATAGAAAGCGCGGCTAAAACTTAAATATCCTGACTGGGATAATTAAAAATAATTTATGAGTGTCGAAAGTGTCAATTACTTCATTATGTAAATTTCGGGAAGACGGATTCAGTTTGATAGGAATCTGAACGGCAACACTGCGTTACGTAGGGACTAGACCCGTTGTGCGTAGGGCATCTATGCGGGTGGTAAGTAAAAGGATAAAATGACAGTTAGGATATTTGAACTCCAGAGGGAAGACGTTCCAAATCTGGCCATGGAACATCTAAGAAAGTAATCGGTAACCAAAAAAAAAACAAAAAAGAACGAAAAAGAAAAGAAAAGAAAAAAAAGCCAACAACGAAGAATTGCCACCGTCCGATATTTACCCACCGATTGGTCGAGAGACACCAATCCGCGTCGATTATCGCAACAAAAAGAAGGAGTGGCTTAAAGCACAGCACACAATCGTCGTGTACACTCAACACTCTCTCGAAAAGAACATACGGCCCGGCCCGACGAAGATGACACTGTTTGAACTTCAAACACACATCATCCCCCTGGTGGCCGGGCGGCGGACTGTTGTTGGCCCAGGCCAGAGCGGCCACCTTGGAACGAGGGGGCGCACCCGGCGTCCAGCAACAAACACACATCGGTACGGACGGTCGACCGGCCGATTGAGAAAACCTCCGAAAGGGAAGAAGCTGTGATGGAGAAGAAGAAGAAGAATACTATAAAAGAGTAAAGAAAAAAAAAGTAAAAGCAGGAATATTCTGATAAAAGGGCCTTCTGAAGAGCGCGCGAACACAGCCTCACAATGGGGGAGCACAATGAACGCGGCGTCCCGGACAAAAACGAAAACGTCGACGCCACGACGGTCGAGGGCGAAGAAGAACAGCGGTGGAAAAAGTGGTGGGGGAAAAAGAGGCGCTACCCAAACACCAGATCAACACTCGAGGTGTGATAGCAGACACCAAAAGAAAAATCCTCACAACTATATGCGCACACCATTATCGCTCTCCGTGCCGCTCCCACGGGCACAGAAGGCCCGAGTTCTGTCTCTTTCTGGCGGCAGTTCGGTCGAGTCTGTTTGCTCGGGCTTTTATAAAGTGCGGCGCTGCGAGCGCACACCCTTCATTTATTATATCCACTCCGGCGAGGGGTCATTCATTCCACACCACACCAGAGCACCGGTGTGCGCTCTCTCCGGGCCGAATGACACCAACACACCTACGCTTCTAGGCGACATAAATCCGGACGAAACGGGACAAAATATGCATCAAAGCTGGCCGGATCCCGGTCTCCCGGATTCCGGATCCCTTACCCGGCGGCGTCTTATAAGCCCACTTGCTCATATGCCAGTCCTGAACTTGTGCGACACTTGCAGCAGCGCATGGAAGAAGGGGGCCGTGGAGTGGGGGGAGGGTGGAGGCAAAACGAAGAAGACAGCCGAAAAAAAAGACCGTTCGAAATTATCTTAAGAGGCGGTGCGCGCAAGTGTGTGGGTCAATGAATATCGAGTCACCATTTCTCTCACCTCGCCGGGTCTGGCCCAGCGCTCGGCTACACCAACGTCCGAACTGTGGATTGGTACGTGTCGTCGGTAATGCTGTTCACTGTCGCCCTCCGGCCGCTCGACCCGGCGAATCTTTTGAGTGTGCCTTGTCGTCGGGTCGGGGCTCTGGTAATTTATACTTGGTCTCTTTTCTTGTCACCATAAGTACGGATTAGGGGCCCGCCGGTGTGTAGCGTGTGTGTGTGTGTGCATGTGTATGGTTGCGAGTTTGTGTGAGTACACCTTATGTACACGAGAGACTGGCCCGACCGGGCTCTTGTTGGGTTGGTTGGATTCGGACCGCCACTGTCAGAGCAGTTTTTGGATGTGTTCGTGCATTATCAGCGGTCGGACTTGTCACACGCTCTTCGCCGCTTTGTCGCATGTTTTGTTGCGCTCTCGTCGGCGCTCTTCTTCTTCTTCTTATTCCCGTTTACTTTTCTCGTTTTTGGCCTGTCTCTGTTTTGTTTTGCTCTTTTCCTCACAGCTTTTGTCGGACTTCACGTCTCACACGAATTTTTCTGTGCATTTATTCCGTGTTCTGCTTTGAATGATTTGTGTTTTATATGGATGTAGTAGTGTGGCCAGCAGCTTCGTGTGCGTTAATTTGAATCGGAAAGTTTTGTTGGGGTTGTATTGTGTCGCTGATTGTGTGTATTAACCAGTTCACAACCGACCGGCGTGAAGTTTGTATCGTATGTTGTGTGCTTTTTTTTTTTGTTGATTTGTAATTAGTTTTGAAATGTCGTCACTTTTTAGTACTATACTTTGTTGATAAGGGCCTATAGGGTGGCCGAAAAATGATCGCTGCGTGAGTGACTTCTGTGAAGGCCCTTGCCCCTCTGCCGCCCGCCGCTATAAATTTTCATAGTCGCCCTGTTTTGGGTCCGTTAATATACCATTCTAAAACCATCGCGATTATTCCGTTGCTGGTGCCGTTAAATCATGTCGAACCGATGATTGAAGTGCGAATCTTACAGTTCGATACTCCAGGCCAATGTTGTGTTTTGGGAAGAAGAAAAATATTTATAATTTTATTGTGTTCCAGATGCAGGCGAGAAGTAAACAAAACCGGCCCCGGAGTGTTTTAACCGTCGAAACGCCTGCCATGAGGCTAACGGGCGGAATTTGAAATTTACAGTTATTGGTGCACATACGTCGATGTGCACGAAATGTGTTGAATTTGTGAAATTGTGGTATAACCGAAAATTTTTAAAATTTTTAGTGCAATCCGATTGCCACTAGGCGGCGGCAAGAAATTAAATTAAAAAAAAAAAAGAAAAAAAAAAAACGGAAACGGAAGTGATTCTGGGAGTTTGTGCTTTTTTATGTTCTTGTTTTAAACGAGCGCAGTCGATGCAAAGTATGTAAAAGAGAAAAGAATAGGAAAGAAACCAAGGAAAGTAAAATATAATTAATAATACTAGCTGCAAAACAAACACCCGACCCGACCAGAGTCAACTGAATCATTTGAATTCTATAATATTAAAAAAATTGTGATGTTGTGATGAGATACGACGTCCAAGAATTATTCCAATCTGACGACACCATCAGTAGGTTTGCGAATGGGATGGCATATCATCCATTCCTGCAGCTACCAAGGCCCACTGACTTCAGCGTGTCATCGCTGTTGACGGCGGGTACAGCATCTCCACATAGTGCAGCACAGCAACTGGGCGGCCAGGGATCGCCTGGTGGTCAACAGACGCCGCATCAGCAGCAACAGCCACCGACAGCGGCCGCTCTACATCACCATCACCAGCAGCAGGCGCCGACACCGCATCATCACTCGCCAGCGGCTGGACATCCCCCGTCATTACCTCCAGTACCGCCACAGCCATATTTTCCGGCAGCAGCTTTAGCCGCATTAGCCGGAAGTCCAGCTGGACCACATCCCCATTTATATCCTGGTGGATTGTTACCAAAACTCCCGCCACACCATCCGCACGCTCATCATCCCTTAGGAACACCATACACCACCGCTGAAGACGTCGTTCTAGCATCCGTCGCTGCCCATCAGCTTCATCCTGCTATGCGACCATTAAGAGCACTACAACCTGAAGACGACGGTGTTGTCGACGATCCTAAGGTGACACTCGAAGGCAAAGAACTTTGGGAAAAGTTTCATAAGCTTGGAACGGAAATGGTCATCACTAAAAGTGGCAGGTTAGTGGACAAAATCCTCTTCACTCTCCCTCCCAAAGAAAAAAAAAAAAATGCATAGTCTTACTTTTAAAACCATTAGTTAAACTTCCATCACACCAGAACCTTCTCAAAACCGGGTTATTCCTGAAGGTTTCACGGGTCGGCACAAAAAGTGCCAATAGCCGTCGGTAAATTCGCGCGGTGCCCTAGCCACGGGTTTTCTGCTCGCTACTGGGACATCTGGCGATGCAGGTCTAGCTCCCCTGTCTTCTTCTTCTCCGTCTGGTGGCGCTTCTGATGAAAGAGTCCCGATGAATCCAAGCGGAATCCTTCGGGTGCCTATAATAATTTTTTTTTTTTTTTTTTTGCCGGGAGGTTTGCCCGTTTTTGCCCACCATTTAAGGCTTTAATTATGCGCCAGTCCGCTTGTCTGTGGCGGCTCATTGCTCCCCGGGTAAACTGCGTCTGTGAGGTCTAGCCGAGGCGCTCTTCGAGTGCTGTTCCAGACGAAATACTAGAACCAATTTCGAGAACATTTTCATTTTTTCCCCTCTTTTGGGAAAGTAAAAAGTAGTAGAATTTAACTAAAGCTATAGTGTGAATTTTGTAGAAGGTGCAGTACTGTACAACAATAAGAAACTTGTGATAGGGAAGGTGCTTCAAAAGATCAATACAAGAAAATTAACTTCTTCTTTTTGTTTTTTATAATCTAAAGAAACATTAGATTGAATTGTTGACCATCTGGCTCCAATCTTTTCCCTGCCCTTTATCTTTAAATAAATGCTGGAGTATTTAACACAGTTTTTAAATACTAAAAGTTATTTTAACTGAACCAGCTGTTTCTTTTTTTTTATAAATATATTAAAAAAGGTGTCTCTGCAGAAATTCGAAAAAAGTGCATCGAAACGGTGTTACAGGGTAACGAAAATGAAATAGCGAAAAGGGTTTTAACCCTGTACAAGTACGCTATAACTTTACGAAAGTGTGGACTCTGATTTAAACACTAAACCAATTAATTTTAATTATAAATTCTACTCTAGCCGAGTTTCCTCCAAAGATCATTCATTTTAGTTACAAGTTAAAGCGTTAAAAATATTTGAGCTTAGAAATTTAAAATTGGACATAAAATTCCTTCAAAATTACTTACTAAAAATATCTTAAACTGTTTAAAGGATTATTACGCATTTTTACAATTTTATAGATTTTCTATTAAAAAATATAAATTGATATTAAATTTTAGTGTTAATTTACAATTTTTAATGACCTTTTCGTAACCAGAATATAAAAAAAAAAAACAAATAAAAAATTTAATTAAATGAACGCAGAATACGCACAGTAGGTATGCACTTTTTTATTGTGAAAAAATGTGAGAAATGCTAGTGTATAAATAAAATAAAAAAAAAACACATACATGATTATGAAAATTAAAAAAAACTGTAGCTCTTTGAAAAGATAAAAAATTAATTGGGAAGTTCGCTTTAAGTTTATGCAAATCTTGTTACTAGTGCAAAAGGATAGTATACAAAAAAAAAAACATAATTAAAAACAAAACGCGCTTTGGTTCTTGATTTTTCGTATATTTCGTTATTCATTTTCTCAAATATTTTTTAAGACGTGTCGATTAAATCTAAAAATTACAAAAAAAAAACAAAAATTAAATTAAATTAAAAATACCGAGAAAATTTTAAGTTAAACGCCTTTTTAACGATATCGAATTAAATCCAATCATAGACGGTGTACAAATTTGCCTTTCTTTTATTTAATTTGGCTGAGTTTTTTCTTTTGTTTGTTTTAATTGTTTCATATTCCTTGAAAAGTGCATATTAAAAAACAATTATTTATGTTAATTTCATGAACAATTTGCGTTTTTCATTCGTATCGCGTTATTTTACGTTATTATTGAAAGTTACTGCCTTTTTCCTGTTTCATTTTATTTTTCATTTAAATGTAAAAATAACACCACATTTAAAATGACACCCGAAAATGTTTTTTTTCTATTATTTTATTTATTTCGGTTTGTATATTTAAGCAATTATTAATTTTTTATTTATATATTACGAATGCAAAAAATTTGAATAAATAAAAATATGAGTAAACAATTATTTTTTAATTAAACATGTTAAAAGGTAACTTACTTAAGATTACAATTTTATATTTTTAAATTATCTAGAGAGATTGAATTAATTTTATAAAAAAATATAAATAAAAAGAAATGTTCCAACTTCAAGAGTAGGATTAAACTTTGCAGCTTATTTTTAAATGAATTTCTTTGAATTGTTGGTTGCAGTATTAATTTGCAATTAAATGTGAAAGTTAATTAAAATTTTTACGTCCACTTCAATTCACAGAAAGGCTTTTAAAATTGGCCATGGTGTCTTTTAATTTTTAACATGAGGATTGAAAAACCATTAAAAAAAAATGCTACGGTTGAGAATACAAAGATTTTTATTATCCTTAAATAATTTCGTTAATTATAATATTAAAAATAGTTAAATACATGCTTAATACTTACTTTTATTTTATTTTTTTTTAAATTTTGCAGATTGCCTTTGGTAAATTATGGTTTTACGAATTATTTAATGGTTAAAATTTGTTTCGATCATAAAACCAGTAAATAAAAAAAATGGATTATTTAATTGCAAACGTTTATATATTTTTTATTTTTCCCGTTTTTTTTTTACCTTGATTAATTCCCTGTAGCTACAAAAATTAATACAAAAAAATGTATTTGTTTTCTAAGTTACTCCTCTTAAAAATATTAATTATTATTTTTATTTATGAATAGATACGGATTTACACTTACATGAAACATTTTTTTTTTCAAGCATAAAATTGAATGCTCGTTGAAGTTGTAGTGTTTAAAATAATAAAACAAGGTAATTAAAAGCTAAAAATACAATTAGAATCTAAAAAAAATGAAACTATAAAGTGAGTAGAGTTATCATAAAAGTGTTAATTGAACAAAAAGCCATAAAATATTTAATGTGATAAGTTTAATTGACAAAAAAAAAAGATTTATTACTTGTTATCCGTTTGAATTAAAAAATGTCTATGAGCGATTAAATAAATTATTATATCAGTTTTTTTTTTTATATGGAAAAATTAAAAATTCTAAAGGCACAGTAAAGGAAATTTATCACTATAATATTAGTAAAAATAATTTTGAATATTTAATTAATTAATAAAACTAAATCCTGTATCCAGAATTTAAGGAACTTAATTCTTCGTCCGTTTAAACTTTATACGTTTTCTTTTGAATAAGTAATGAGTCAACTTTTAAATTAAATCCTTTCTTAAGAGAGGCGATTAAAAATCTCCTTGTCTTCTTAATTTAACAATTTTATTACCTTGGTCCAAAGTTCATACAATGGTAATTTTATATTTCAAATTTTTATAGACATTTTAATGGCAAAATGTAATTTTAAAATCCTGTTTTTTTTTATGTTTATTTCCTGAACAAAACCTACTTACACTAAACGGTAACCATAAACATAAAAATATTATGCATATTAACATAAATTCATATTGATAAATTAAAAACCAGAACTAGAACAATTAAATTTATGAAACTATAAATAGTTTTTGTTAAACGTTTAAAAATTCCATGTTTGCTTGTAAATTAAAGGATAAAAAAAATTAAGGAGATTAAACTAAACTGCTATAATTTTAATATCCTATTTCTGGTCACCGAAATAAAAGAAAAATCTACTGGAGTGTTATTTTAGTCGATGTTTAGAAAACTTAGTCACATTAATTAATTTAAAAATCTGATTTTTTTTTTTGTCATGAGATTGATCCATCCCAAAAATCTGCTGCAGTCGAATAATTGCGTTGAAATGTTTTTTTGTACGGTTTAGGAATATTTAAAAGGTTCAATGGAACCCTATTTCTTAACTAGAATGTCTATTTGTCTATTCGTCATAGATTTCTAGTTTATACACAAGAATTTAAAATATATTTTTGTTTATTTGAAAATAACAAAATAGAATTCTGTTGGTTTTCAAAATTATTTTTCTTGTACGTGTACGAACATTTTAAATAAGTGTACAGAACTCTTCGTGCGAGATCTTAGCTCTTAGCTGGGCCAACTTTTGGTTTTATCCCTAAATTTTTTTGTAACGATTTTTTGTTAATTCTTCAAAAACTGTCTATTGTTGTTTTTATTGTAACTATTAGATTTTTATTTTTTTTTAATGTTATTTTAACTTATGGAAGCGTAAGTTATGGTAATTAATAGAAAATTTGTGTTTTTAGGAAGAATCTTGAACTTTTGTTTACTTGTAGTAATTCTATTTCATTTTTATTAGATTACGTCAAGTAAGGGCTCTTCCTGCCTATAAGGAAACGACATATTTATGTGTTTAGTGTTTGAACTCTAACGTTTAAGCCATAAGAATGATACTTTATAAAAGAAAGGGAATTTTCACAGTACCACCATAGCTATCTGCGTGCTAGACCAGGCATCCTCTGCATGCCTCATGTCCGAATAGAGTTGTGAAGAAAATGTGAAAAGTTTCCTCATAACCAGCTAATCGAGAAGTAATTGCACCTGACATGCAGTCAGAAGCAGGTAGCACTCTTTAATATAACAAACAGTCGAAAAGAGGGCCCCTCGTGCCGCACCGCACGGTGGAGTCGACCGGACGAAAACACGTTTCCACATTCGGTACCCATCTGAGATCCATGAGCCGGCCGGGGGCACCTGCGGGGCACCCTAACGCCTCTGTGGCACCTCTGTCCAAACATCAGGTGCTTCATTTCTACACTATACAATTGTGATCCTTGTGTTCCTCTCTATTCAGCTCATGGGCTGGTCCAAAACAACAAGTGCCTTGCCCTTCGGCGGACGGTTTCGAATTCGCCGTCCGAATACGTTGCGACTTTGTGAATTAAACTTTTCTAAGGGTTTTTTTCGGGTGAAACTACTTTTCAAATGTAAAGGATGATGTTCTGAGCCCCACCATCCCGTCCCGTCGAACCCCTTCTAGATTCTTACAGTCCAGAACATAAGGAATTTCTTCTGCTGTAGGAAAAAGCTCTCTTCATAATTCACAAAAGTGTTGCAATGGAAACATCCGAACCGAGGAGGCTCCTCCGTTGAAGATTTTATGTTCGCGTGCACAACACTCTCCACCGGGGAGCGTATCTGTGAATAATGCAACTATTGCGGCTCGCGTTGTTAGTCCGAGTTAACAAGAAACGCTTCTTAGTCACGTCAGTGTTGAACATTCAACTTATGTGTTACATCGTGTGTGGCAACTGCAACACCGCCGTGCTCCCCATGAGTTTTATGGTCTCTGAGCTCGTTATGGCCACCTGAAATGCTAAATACTTTTGATACTTTTTGAACGAATGGTTTCCCTTACCTGGCGCCCACTCTGTCAGATACTGGATTTCTTCTGTTGAGCACCTTTTGATTAACTTTAACTATTTCAAAAGAGTAATATCTTTGAACTGTGTTGTCCAGTAAATTGGATTATAGCAGATTTCTTTGAGTTATTGACGTGTTGTGTAAGAAATTAATAATAAAATTTAAGATTACGAAAGCTAAAAACTAAAGAAAATGTAATTAAACTTAAAGGGATATTAAAAATAAAAAGCTACATTTCTTTTAAGACTTTTAGTTTGACTTTAAAAAATGTAGGCTTAGACATTTTCAACGTTTAGTGTAGGAGGGCCCTTTATTGATAAAATAATTTGGAAAAATTTAAATTTTAGCTTTAAAATTTTCAAAAATTGCTCCTTTATGATTATTTCTGTCCTTTTATTTAGTATAATGAAAATTAATTATCTAAACTTTGAACAATTGAAAAATCTACGTTTTAGAAAATGAGCTTGCAACAATAAAATAAGTGTTGATAAAAGAATAAAATGGTAAATGTTAGATCATGTGATAAAAATACTTTTCTAATTGAAACAAATAAACTTATGCGAATAAATGTTGATAAAAAAACAAAATGGTGGATGTTGTAATGTGATAAAAGTGTGATAAAAATTTAATGTAATCCTTTTACAGGTCGATAGAATAATTCTGTTCTGATGATCCAATATAAGACTCAAACGATGGTAAAAATCGTTTTGGAAAAATTCTGAAAGTCAGTGTTTGCCATAAATCAGAGAAAAATGTAGGTAAATTAAAGAAATGGCCCGGAACAACAATTTTCCATTAAACTAGCACGTCGGATCGGATAGAGGGAAAACTAGTGCAGACTATGACTTTTCATGAAATTAGTTTTCCCACCTTGATGTTTCCATGTTCGCGCTTGGTCGCCTTTTTCAATAATAAAATGTTGCATGTTCGGGAGAATGTCGACGTTTTTTTTTTCGAGTAGGTGGAATACATGCACCATCTATCAAAGTCGGGTGTCAAAATAAAAAAGAGGGAAAATAGAAAAACATTGACCGCGAAAACGGTACAATGCTCCCGATTTTGTCATACGTGTGATAGACATACATAGCCATACCTGCTGAGGTAGCTTGAAGCGCTTCTTAACGGGAGCTGGGTTTTATCACAGCCACTGTGGTCAAGCTATCTTAAGCTAATCTAGCGCGATAGAGGGAAACGGTAGCCGTGCTGCTGTGAGATTTTATCGCGGCATGTCAAAGAAAGAAGAAAAATGATCAAGAAAGCGCACAAATTATCATCAACACCCGGTGTGGCGGTGAAAAATCACCGCCGAGTCTACCTTGCTGCCTAATTAGGAGGAAAATTATCCGGATAAGTGTGAACGCGGTGCGTGCGAAAAGACTACCACGCGAAATCACGCGTTCGCCAAATTGCATAATTTTTACGTGTGTGCATCTGTCGTGTGCATTTTCCGGGATATTACTCATTTACTGGATGTCGCCCATCACCTCTGGCGCAGTAATTTTCACCATTTTCTTTTTTCATATTATTTTTATTATTATTATTTGTTTTTTTTTGTTTGTTATGCTCGTTCGCCACGCAACTGTCATCCAATGCAATTATCACATGTCGCTTATCTTTTATACCTTTTTTTTTTTCTTTCTACCCTCGCATTCCTATTTTAGACGCCTTTTTTTTCTTGCTTAATTACTAGCAGGTAGTATTTGCAGAGCTTGTGCTAGCCAGCGGTTGTATGGCCATGGTCACGTATGATTATCAACTAGCCTCCCATGAAGACTCAAAAAAAAAAAAAAAACGAAATTTTTGTGCTGTAGTTCGAGGTAGAAAAATATTACAACAGAAACAAATTAGGTTTTAAATTAAAAACATTGGGGGTGGAGCTGGCCACTACATGCAAGGGCATTCATTCTTCTTATTTGTGATAAAAAGTTTGCGGACTCGTATATTTCCAGCTTGAACTCGACGAAACTTAGATCTTATCACAATTGCTCCCCAGGGAATTTACTTGTGTGATAATGCTCCTACACTTCTATACTTTACAAAATGAAATTTTCTTTGAATTAAACAATGTAAACATCGATAAAATGAGATGTAAACTTTAAAAATTGAATTAATTTAAATATAAATGATATAAAAAAAATTTATATTCTACTTTAAACGGTCGTACTTTGGTCATAATTTCATCAAAAGGTTATTTTATTTATTTTTCAAGTAAAAATTTTCTTAGTAAGTAAAGTATAAAATTTTTAAGAATATTATCGAATCAAAAAAACTTTGGATAAGTTGATAAACTATGTATAGCATTTATACAGAGCTTTATTCCATGCAAGTAGACACGGTTGTTCCTTATCAACCCACATTTTCTTCATTTTTCTAATTAAATTTCAGACAAAAAAAGAAAAAGGAAATTGTCGATAATATTAACATTTTTATCACAAACTTTTGATACTAAAACTTTCCTATACATTCAAATTTGATTTTGTTTTAACATTTGCTTTTAACAATTTATTAAAAATATATTAAAAAACCATATTATTACTATAAGTACTTTTTAGAATTTCCGACACCTCTTTGGATTTCGCTAGAGTTAAGTAGGCACTCGAATGTAGTGACGTGAAATAATTTCATCGCCTTCCTCATTTCGTCTCGCCTTCTTAGTTAAGCAATGATAGACCTTTCGGATTTTATAAGAGAAGAATTTTTAAGTGACGTCGACGGCGACGGAATCACTGAGCTTTTCCTTCCCAAGTTTTCTGGAAAACCGTGCAAAATCCTTCCTCCTATTGAGTCAGAGTTTTTCTTTACTTTAGGACCAACAACCGTCCCCTGCGGCGGTCGTCTCATCCGTGAAGAAACCGAAAAATTAAAACTCGAGAAAATTTCGTAACGTTTCGTAACGACTAAAAAAATCGCACCATGCCCATCCTTCCGCGACCGCATTTGTGCCGGTAAATTTTCCGATGACTACTTAAGCCCAGTTCTGTGGCCGAATGCTTTCTCCTTTTTTCATCCCGTCATTTCTACAGGAGGTAGGTGGTTCCCGTATTTTATTTTATTTTTTTTTTTTCTCCCATAATGTTTTTCCGACTTGCCTTTTTAGTTCACTATGCGGTGCCTTTTCCCTGTTTCCAGGAAAAGCGCTCATTTTGCAGAGCCAGTGGAATTTCGCGGTGTTAATTTTGCTCTTGTGACAATTTTCTTCAAGGAGCCTCTTTCGCGATTGTACACGGAGCGCTATTGGCGTCGCCCCGACATTTTCTAGCCAAGAAAGTCAAGCCGACACCCAATCTGAAAAGTGTGACAATGAAGGATTTCTTGGCGGCTAAATAGAATTTTCTTTTATTATTATTTCGTTTGTGTTTTAAAAGCCTCTTCCTTAATGACCAGGTGAAAAGCAACGCAATCTTAAGGTGTTTTTGAAAGTTTTGAATTGGTGGCCATTAAGACGCTTTCGTGTCCTCTCCACTAGCTCCACTTTTATCCAGAAGATATTCTGAAAATGTATCCTTTTTTTTTTTTTAACTCCCATAGAAGTTTTCTCTGTCCTCGTCGGGAATGTCATAGGACGTCTTATTAAATGAATGTCCTTTGTGATGAAAGGAATACGGGCGGATTATATTTGTTTAAAAAGCAACAGGTCCTGCCTTTAATTCTATTTGGTTTCAGCGCAGCGACACGCAGCCAAATGGTTCGCCTTTCTAGATCTGGGTAAGGGCCAAAAAGGTACACAAAGTTCGTCTGTTCCTTGGAATTTTTTCCTTTTGATATGCCCCCAGTAATCTTACAGTGGCTGCACTTAAAAGGAAGTTTGAAACGCGTTTGAGACGCGTTCTAAGAGGTTTATTGCCACATGTGATTTCATTGAAGCTGCTGCCCGCAGAAAAAGGACTTTGAAAGGACACTAGTAATCGTGGGTTGAGGGTATCTTTGGGGGGATTTCGTTTTTTTTGTTTTGTGCTTGTTTATTTTTGTTTTACACAGAAAAGCCTCTTGGACAAATTGCCAGTAAAATATCTCATTCAGTTTTGGGTGACTGTAAAAGGACAGTTTGAATGGGGATTGCGCTTTTCCTGTTTAAAATTATCAAAGTAAATAAAAATAGTTAAAAAGTTAAAGATATTTTTACTATAATAACTGTAGAAAAGGTATTTAAATACATGTGATTATTTTGAAAAGTGATTAGCGTTATGAGAAAGGCACAAGATCTTAGAAAGATTTCCTTTCAATTGCCTTTTTTGTTTTTTTTAGGGTAAAACTAAACGAACCTCTCATGCGTTTTCCAATGTTAAAAACGTTATACTACTCCATTTCCTTCTATTTTTCCAAAATATAGAAAAATATGTAAAGAATCTTAAAGATAAGGGATGTCTTGCATTCAAATTTGGGCAACGTATTTTCTACCTTGTTCAAGATTTTCGATTTTGTTCCCTGAAATCGCTTATTCTTTCAAAATTAAATACGATTTAAGTTAATAATTTTCGTTAAAATTTGAAAAAGTCCAGTCTACTTTTAAAAAGCAAAAGAACATTAGAAATAATTTAAAAAGTAGTGAATTAATAACGCATTTTTACAAGAATTTTTATTTTATCTTTTCAGGTATGAATCGTTCTGAATTGTTTATCGTATTTTGGTGGTGAGTTTTTTTTTTTTTTTTTTGTATTATATCTTGAGTTTAAGTAAGTAAATTAATTTAAAATTCGAATAATAATATAAATTTATTATTAGTTTTATTATTTCGGAGTAAATTGATCAATAACTTTTTTTTTTTTAGAAGAAATGATATTAAAAATTTCCATAAAAAGTTAAAAGTTAAATTGAAAGTACTATTTATAAAAATCTTAAGAAATTATTTGAAAACATCGAAATTCAAAATTATTGAACGTTATTAAAAATATTTTACATAAATTATTTAAAATGTTCTCTAAATTTATTACGATTTAATTTTTTGTCATATATTCTTACAAAAATTGTTTTAAATCTATGTTACAATTTTATTGTCGAAAACAGATCAGTTCTATGAATAGATTGAGTGTGGTCTTGGTGTAGTGCTTATAAGGAAGTTCCATAAAAGGATATGGTCAAGACCGTTGCTGCTGGCAGACGCCACAGAACTGTTAATGAGACCTCAATAATGCTAACCATTATCATATTAAGAAAATGTAAACAAATCGAATCGATCAGGAAATCGGTGTGTAGACAAATTCGGCGCTAAATACTTGGCATTTACAATGGCTTTTAGTTAACTTTATTGTAGACAATCAATGTCACCTTATCGTCTAGCATTCACACTTTAAATCGCGGCTTTTGTTCTCTACAAGACACTCATTTCCTCTCGCGTAAGAAAAATAAATTAAAATTAAAAAAAAAAAAATAAAATAAGAAAAACAAAAAAAAAAAATAGCAAGAACAGAAGCGGACAAACGAAAAACTTGAATAGAAATCAAAATTTCGAGCACAGTGCGCTTGGCTCATCTACATAAAAACATGTTAAAGTTGGCGCACACATCCGAATATAAAGTAGGCGCCTTCTTTGATACCCTCCGGACTAGAGGCGCATCGCAGGTTCGACTCGCGTTCCAGCCATGACAAATTTCCACAAATTGTTACAATTTGACCGGGTAAAAGGGATCGCGCCCATCCTCGTGTAAATCACCAGGTGATGTGATCGCCAAAATAATAAAAAAAAAAACAAAAGTCAGTAAAAACGTACGATCTGAATTAACACAGTAGGTGCGATCCGACAACCTTGTGGCATACTACGATGGAACACTAGTGATCTCTTGAAACTCTCCATCTGTGGGAAAAGCATTTACATCGATCAGGTAATAATTACCTGGATGTCGGCCTATAAGTCGCCTTGGGGATTTCCTTTTTCTCACAGGTTGGACGGGGCGGGTGCAAACGACGAGGGCCGGCCAGAAAGAGAACTGGCATAGAGACGAGGAATATCAAAATCAAACGCATTGCGCATTTTTATTAATATTTTTCGTATATGAATTTATAATTCGTGTCGAGTGCGTCGTATCAGCGGACGGCCACGACCGCGACTTGTTCGATCGAACATCAATTTGGACGTGTTCTGTCTCCCAACTGTGGGGCCACATTTTACGATTTTTTTTTTCTTCTTCATTTTGATTATTTTATTTTATTTTTTATTTTTATTTTTTCTTAATTTTATTTTTTCTGTATTCCTCGCATTTTTATATTCTGACAGTTTTCGGATTTTATAACATCCTTCTCGAGCCGGTTCTCGGAAGGCCAATAGGATGTGGGTGGCCTTGTGTAAATTCAATCGTTCGCGAAGGGGGGGTGTCAAAATGCAACGTGTGTAAACGCATCAGCTCAATATGCGTTCATGCGTTTTAAAATTGTAAAATAACCCTCGAACCTTTTGATAATTGCATTGGGAATATGTAAAAATTTATACTCATATGCCAGTCGCTGGTAGAATGTCACTGGGTGCCTTTCGTGGACGTGGACATAGACTGACATGTTGATGTCAACACGTATAGCTAATTTTTTTCCTTTTTTTTTTTAATATGGTACTTATGCTATCTCAACTAATGTCTCTACAAAGATCCGGTTCAAAGTTTCTGGCATTTTTCATTCCAAGTTGACTTCTTTTTAATTCCTTAGTAATTTTTATAAGCTGCTTGAATTAAATAAGTAATTAAGTTTTTTTAGATCAATAACTAATTACAATCCGTTCTAGTGGAATTGCGAAATTATTAAATTCACTTGAAGAATTCTAGAAATCCATTACTAAGTACAATTCTAGGAAATTGAAATTTGAGAGTAATCAAATTACTAAAGGAATGATTAATTATTAGTTTTGTGATTGTGTTTCTTTTTTTATTCTTAAATTTCCAACTTGGAATTTTTTTTCCATTCTTACGAGAGACTTAAAATTTTTTTTATATTTATACGATAAATTGATTTGCTAGAGTACTTGAAAATATAGAAGATTACAAAATTTTAATTAAATTAAATTGAACTTTTCGATAGAAACAGCGAAGTATTATTTTCCAAAAATGTCAATGATACTATTAAATGCTATATAATATTAAATATTATCAAACTTATTCTTTTTTACGTCTTCGTAAACTAAAACTAACAAGAACTGAAGTGTAAAAACCCTTTATCAAAATTCAACGAGTTGAAAATGATATAAACCTATTTATGCGACAATTGTTGTTTTTTTTTTTTAACTCTATTAAAAACAGAATTGAAATTACTTTTATCAATTCGATTTAATGACCCTTTATAAACTATAAAGTTCTCTTTTATGTTGTTCACCTAATTATTTTACGTTTCCTGTTATGACTTGGTTGTCTTTAATAAATACTTTCTATAAAATGTATAGATGTGCACAATTTTTCTTATCATTTATAGACGCGTCAAAAGTATCCTCAAAGATTGGCAATAAAATGTTTCCTTCGATGGAAAATAATAAATCAAAGATGGGTACTAAGTGTGGCGATAACAAGCTAAAGCAAATTGCCGGGGCCACCAGTGTCGACTGTAGGCTATAAATAATAATTTTCACCGATAAAAATGTCATCAGCATCATAAAGAGTCTAATTTGCGGTCATTACTGGCCTTAGACAATGGACAACAAATAGAAAGACGAAAAATACAACATCGTTATCAATTTCGTTTTTTTATGGTCGTCTATCGGGGCGGGTGCTTATGAAGTACGTTTAGCCATTTTAGACATTTTTAGCCACTCAAAACCCGTTCCAAATTACGAAAGAGTGGTCATAGTCGAAAGTATAAAATTAGAATTAGATATAGACAACTAAAACTCTGGTTTGTTTGGTTGTAAGCATGCATTTTTTTTTTTTTTTCTAAACCCAGATTAGACTGTAGTAATGATCGTTCAGGGACAATGGACTAAGTGGAGATAGATGTTTCGCTTTCAACTTTCCAAAAATTGGCCACCTTTGATAAGAACGGCCCAATCCCGACCTTTGCCGGCTAGTGGCTAGCAGTTAGGCAGACGACTAGCGAGTTATCGTGCAAAAAAATATCAAGCTCAGCGAGGAGAAAATATCACTTAATCCGTCAAAAAAAAAGAAGAAAAGAAAAAAAATATTAAATCCTCAGCTCGTGCTGTGCGGGGAGATCGGAGAGGGGCTAAGGAGTCGCGCTGATATGAAGACATGCGAATGGACAAAATGTAAAGACTGCGCTTAGCGCGCCGCTTTGATCTGTCCGTTCTATCTAGGAAATGTTTGTCAAAATCGCTCGACCGTTTTCATCGTTTTTGACATTTTTTCGTTTTGTTGTTGTTGGACTGCTGCTGGTGCTACTTTTTTTTACAGACCTCACTCTTCCCCTTGATGACGTTGTCGTTGCCCCTGATCGCACGTTTATAGACCCTGGTAGTTTGCCTTAGCAGACCTAGTCAAAGAAATGCTGGCCTTCGAAGATCTTCTCTTAGCCGTGTGCGCTTGCGCAATTGGACTTTTCTGAAGATGGTCCCCGAGGATCAGGTTGGCCGGCTGTTTCTAATTTGATTCCTCTTTTATTTCCTGCACAGCACGTCGTCTGTTTTAAGATTATTCAGATTTTGGATGGTTTATCAAGTACCAGAATTTATTTCCTATTTTAATTTTCATATATCATTTATATATTTTTTTTAATACAATAAAGAATAAGAAAAGACCCTATTGTGCCTAATTATTATAAACCGAAATTGCTAACGTCTTCTTTCAACTAAAATGTCTAAAATCTCTAAGTTCCTAATGAGATTAGAATTTGGTTTCAAAAAATTATTAATTATTATTACTTACTTATCTTAACTTGATGTAAGTGAAATTAATATTTTTGTTTTTTATAATTTTTATAGTACATTCTGAGTATACGTTGCAATAGCGGAAAATAATTTTGAAAAAAAAACATTTTTTAAATGTTACTTTTTAACGTGAACGTACAAATTTAGACAAATTTAGCCATATATGTCTAATTCTGTTAATAAAATGTAGCAGGTTGTAGAGGTCAATTTACGGGATTCCATAGGTATAAAATATTTTCTTGGAAAGTATCTCATTTTTCAATGTGACTCTAGACGACCGTGGGATTGAACCTTTTACCTTCTGCACTGGAACTCGCATTCTTATCGCTTAGAAAAACTATTCCTCTTATTGAAGTTAGTGGAAAAAATGTTTTAACTAATTCACTTTGATATCCAATCTAAGTCGTAGTTGATTTTTCTCGACGAATACAAATCAGTTGCCTGGTATTCCTTCTATTGAACAATCTTCAATTCTGTCCCGATATTTAAAATAGCAAACTGATTGACAGTGAAACGAGCCGAAGAAGTTAGTATAACATTTCTATCAAACGCTTCCCTGATTTTTATGCATTCTTTGGTGAAGGTATGTCTCTCCACAGAACTGGTCTATAGAATCAGTGTGAAATAAAAATCGGTCCGGTTACACTATATAAATTCCCTATAGGTGATCGATCGTATTATTCATGTCTTTTGCGGCAGGCTTTTTGCACGAAGACGTGCCAATACCTTTTTCCACATTTCACGGTGAAGGAGGTAGGTTGAATGATTCCCAGTGCAAATATATGACATGCAAATTGAGAGTCACTCATCAACAGGAATCAAACCGGGCAAGTCTGGCGCGCATGACATGTTTACACTTGCTAATCCAAACAGAATGACATTGCCCATTAATTTATGCCTGTACTGTGCCATAGAGAACCTTCGTCTATCTGCACGTAGATCCTGGGTCGCGCGTTAACGTTGATCTGGATTTAAATGGTTTCCGCGACGAGCTGACAGAAAAAAAATAAATAAATAAATAACAAAAATGGACAAGAATACATTTTATAATTTGCGATGGGAGTGCAAATATGCATAATTTATCAGGGGAGGTCGCGGTAGGCATCAACACATTCCCGCGGCCTATCAAGGGTCGCAATTGCCACATATGACTGCATATGGTGTGGCAAGTGACGAGGGGGTGCCAAAAGACGTGCAACGGGACATGCCACGGGCAAACGGACGTTTCGCGCGGTATTTAAAGCGAAAATAGGTGTTCGCAACGGACATGCCTATTACCGTGCACGCCGGTCGTTCAAGCTCTAGGTGCTAGAGCACTATGGTGGTGACGGAGAAGTGGCATCCTGCTGGGGACCCCCTGTTCCCACTCTATGGTATAAATAAGTATCGTCGTCGACCGGCTAACCCATGTCTCTAATGGGTACCGTATGCATCTCGTCGGGATGTATGCGTGAATTGCAATCACATTCGCAATTCACATGCTGGCAAACACTGATCAATTATTTAAAGTGACAACAATTTATGGAGAAGATGACGGACAAGTGGTCATTAGGGCCTTTATTGCTTCTAATGGAAGGCGACGTTAAAAATTGAAGGGAAACCCCCCGAGCTTTGGGTCACTTGCAGATGTTCTAATGGTCAGTTCTATAACCACACCATGTGAGAATGATAGATTTTACCTCTTGGCTAGAAATTAGGAAGATTAATACCACCACCACCACCCACCCGACCGTACCATGACCAATTCTGATCAATGTTCGATTCTCATATGGAAATGAATAAATTAATATTATTTGATTAAATACCTGCCGAGGATTCGCGATAGTGATAATGTCCGAACCGTTAGTATCTATAATTGATTCGAATTGCCGGGGATATGTCACGGCATTTCTGCAGAGGCTCTGTAAAATTTTCATGCAAATTACTGCGAATTGAATGCCCCTGTATTAATGGAATGATTTTAAAGATTGCGCGGCTGGGTCGTCTTATTCGAAGAGGTGCTGGAAATGTAAACGTTGGGATGTGCGTTCCTCTTGGGGCTTTTAAGGTTTTTTTTTAAATATTTATGATGTACTATGCAGTTAATGGGCGCTAAAGTAATAAATTATTAAAAATAGATAAATTACCAGCTAATGCCCTTATAGTTGTGGATAAAAATATAGCCTTTCGTTTAATTATACTTTTATTTCCAACTAATTCCATAAGATAATTATTAAAAATTTAATTATAGAATTAGAAGCATTACCGTGAATTTCCTGTAATCTCTACTAGATCTATTATCAGTGAGAAAATTCATAAAATTCTTTAACCCTTTAAAAAACTTTACAAGAACTAGGGTTTTTTAAACAATTCTAAGAAAAGAAATTTTACTTTTAAATCTGGAAAGATAGTCCAGACGAGGCGGAAAAAAAATTCTTTAAGTCTTACATAAAATAGTTTTGTTTTTATATTTAGGAAAATCGACTGTGAAAACAGACACAAAATTTAACCATCAGATTTCTGTATCTTTCCCTTATAATTATCGAAATAAGAAGATAATTTTTTTCTAAATTGAGTTAAGAAATACTCAAAACGAATGAACAAATAAAATTAAGAATATGAAAATTTAGATATAAATTAATTTCTAAAAAAATAATTTGTAATGGATCGAGTTGGTTACTTTGTAGCAAACTAGAAGAATTATTTACTCCAGAAAAACTTAATAAAAAATAAAATCCCATGTATACGACCGTGTAAAGGTAAGAATTTATTCAATTACCAGAAATTGAGGGAAAATTTAAAAGTACAAATTAATTAACAACAATTAAGGGCAACACAAGGATCAATCGGATCAATTCAATTCAATTCAAGTATGATCTTTTGTTAATGGAATTTTAAAAACAATAATTTTTATATAATAGAAAATTTTGGCCAGTAATAATACCAAAGTATGATGCAACTATTGCTTTAATGCAGACTTATTATACTTAGCCCAAATTAAAAAAAAATAATTCCATTAGAATTTGAGCCTCTAAGTCAAAGTCAAAGAGAAAATTATCTCTTAACACAAATTGGATTTTTTTCAATTTTAATTTCAAGAATTTTGGTTCGTTACCAACTAAAATTTGGAATAGTTAAAGTGTAACACAGAACTTTTTTTTCTTTTTTTTCTTATGAGAATTTTTGTTACCCTTATCATTCGCTCTCATCGCCGTGAGTGATTCAAAATTATTCTTAATATGCTTTCGGCTTCAATCGCAAGTTCTCTAACCTTTCCCAGGAGCCACTTACCAACCACCGTTCGCGTCTTATTCGAAGTAGGAATTTCTCAAGAAGTCCTTCAAGTTCTACTTGAAAATTTCCGCACGTATAACCACCTACAGAATCTGACGCCGTTATGCACCTACCCATTGCGCGAAAAATCTCAAGATCTTAATTATGGCACCTTTCTAAAACCCTTAAGTATGTGACCCAAATTTTCACACCGAAATCTTTCAGTCTCAAAAGCGCGAAAATATTTCCACTTTAAATCAAGCCAAAAGCTTGCTTCCGTCATTCTTTACCTGTCCACCACCACCATCCCCTAGCATCCATCTTCAGCTCATGGTTCTGTTATATGATGGTGAAGGTGTCACTCAAAATCACACCATTTTCGCACTTGCAGAGGTACAAAAAAAAAAATAATAATAATAATAAGAGCACGGGAATAAAACTTGACCTTAATTCAGTGCATGGATCCACAGAGAGGCATCCCTTCGAGATTGCTGCAGCCCTTATCCGCCGTCTCGGGGTCTGAGGAGTATGTCGGTCAAAGAGAAGAGCCCGTCCCTGGCTAGGGGCTGTCTTCGTCGTCTTTATTTAGGTACAGGTTTCATCAGCATCCATCATCAGGTGCAGTGGGTGCATCAATCGCGACGGCGACGACGTCGTCTTTTGCACCTCCGACAGAAAAAAAAAAGTTGCGAGCGCCTTAAATTACCACCTTGAATAGTCTAGGGAGCTTCCCTTTGATGCAGGCAGCTACCTTTAATAGCTTCAGCGATGTGGAAGGAGTTGGTCGCCTTCTAGCAAGCTTCTTGCACTTAGACGATACTCGTTCCATCTTTCATCCTTATGATGGTTAACAGTATTAACTTTTGAGCTGTTGCCTCTGTCTGGAGAGAGCAGAAAAAAAAAATATATAGGCCAGGTGTGGGTAGTTATGCCCCTTGGGAATCGCCAACCCTGATATTTTTCTAATTTCGCCTTTGCTCCTGTAAGAACGCACTAGTAGTCTTTTCCCTTTGAAATGTAAATTCTTGCGAACCGCAAAACTGCGCGTTGTACCTACGCCAGGTGAAGAGGATAGAACAGCTCCTTCTGCTCAAGTTCACACGTGGTGCAATGATCCCCCGAAAGGGGCGGGGGAGAGCCGCATTTTCAGGATATTTCACATATCCTTGAATTTGCACTGATAGCTTGAAGAACAGCCGCCGTTGTTCCGCTATAAACCGACGAGGAAGGATGCGGTGTTTCTTGCGTGTCTAGGCTAACCCTTTGCCTGTAGGAGGACTGGGACGCAAGGAGTTCCCTTTCCCCCACGTTGGCTGTTTGCCTTCTTTTCTACTTTACATTATCACTTCTCGGCGCCTGGTTGCAATTTTCACATCTTCACACGTTCCCTTCCTCGAGGATAATGGGAACAGGTGCAGAAGTCTTGTCATTGAGGTGAAAAAGGATACGTGTGAATCTTTTGTATATATGAGGAGTACGGAAGCGGAGGTGGCGGGTGAAGGTGCTAATGAAAATATTCACCAACATGAATACTTCGACGGTGGCGGGAATTGTGGGGCGTCGGCCCGGGGCCCTTGCCATGAGAATTCTACAGGGCGCTTCTCAGTACTTATGCTGGGATTCTCCCGGATCCGTCCCGAGCTCGCATAAAACCTATTGCAGAGATAAGTGGAAAAGCCTTCCAGAAACGTAGTTCTATGTTCACAGTCCATTGTTCTGCCTGTTCGCTATTAAGGCATTTTCACACTTCTCATTTTTTTCGCTTTTGTACAGCAATTGGAATGAAAGGAAAACACAAGATTTGCGTAGAGGAAGGTGTTGAATGGCATGAACAACTTTTTCCTTCTGCCGCTGAGGCTGAGCTGCTAGGGGATGATCACTAGCACCACTGTTGGATCGGCTAAGGGTGCCATGGTGTGGTGCACGGGTTCAAGGCTTAAAGTTGTACTCATTGTTTCATTTCTTTTTTTTTTTCTTTCTTTCTTTTTTTGTTTTCTGATTGTGAATTACAAGAGCAATAATCGGTGAGTGTTATGATCGTATCAAATGATTAATTGAACAATTTCTCCTGAATTAGAGGGTCTGCATTAATTAAATTGTTACAATGAGTTTAAAAAATTTTATCGTCTTATAAATTTCCTCATCATTTTTTTTAGTTTGTAGTCACTGTTGGCTTATTTTGAAAAAAACAATATTTGAATATTCTCCTAGCCTGCACTGAAAATTATGATAAAAAAAAAATAGATTCTAGAGACTTTGTATGAGGTACAGAATTTTCGTTTACTCCTTTTTTTTCGAAATTTTTGTTTTTTTGTACTTTTATTATGTAAAAACCAGTGAATGGAATTAAATGCGTTTTCCACTAATGCATGAATTAGTGTTCAAGAAATAGTCTGAGACATGTTGCATCTCGATATGCAACATGTAACATGTGACGTAAGGACGTGACATGTGCATTAATTGAGATAGAAAGACAAATAAATAGGCAACGAACGAGGATGTGATTTAATATTGATTAAATCTCTAGAGGGAGGTACCGAATTTTGCTAGCCACTGTTTATTTCTTATAAAAATAATAGTCGCCTTAAGTGACTAGGAGACAATATGCTATTCGGTTTTCAAGACAATAGGACTAGGGATCTGCCGGAGGAGAGACAACCCTGAAAGATGAGTTGCTGTGTCCCCAATGAAGCTACCCTCGGTTTTTTGGTTTTTTTTTTTTCATTTCATTTCATTTCTTTTTGCGAACTGGTTTCTCCAAGTTCTTCGCACTTATTGCAATGACGGCAGCAGCGGCTGCATAAATTTCTCATTTAATTTACACGCCACTTTTTTTTTTGAACTCGAGAAAACGAGAGCTAGACATAGCCACCACCTCTACAGGGGCCCATATGTGAATAACACATACAGGTCTAATCTGCGGAGAGAGACCGCATGCCCTTATTCACGGTGCCGCTTCTAAAGGTGCTTAGATGAGGTGTTTATGCGTATGGCATACCTTTGCAGTCGATATCAATTACGAGAAGGCTCATATGTGGATCCCTGTGAGAGTGGCGCCTTCCAGCCCGCCCCTCTCGCGCCGCGAAGTGTGCACGTAACATTGCCGCCGACGAAGTGCATTCGCTTACTCACCGAAGTGAGGGTGAAAGTGATATTGATCCATTCATACCTGGCTTCTGCCTTACCTGGCAGCGCTATTTGATGTGCGAACTTGCCAGAGTTAAGTGCGAAAAACTAATTTTTTTTACATCGACGGTAAATTTTCCTTCTAGTCTAGTCTAGCCTAGATTTATTTTATTTATTTATTTATTTTTTTGCGTTCAGGAGTTTATTCAAGAAGCGTGACTAGAGTGTCCTCGGGCTAGAGTGCTAAAAGGGGGACAAACGTAATCTTTTAGTTTAGTTAGATAAATAAATGGCAAGAGAATAAGTGTAGATCCAAAGATGGCAGGATAGTACCAGCTGGAAGCTTTAAGTCAAGGTCAATCGTAACGATAGACAACTTCTTAGGGGCGCCCCCTTACAGCATAGACCTGGAACAACACTCTATCAAGTCTGGATGATGATGTTTTTCTTCAGGCTTTTCACGCTCTTTTGCGATTCTTCGAACCCTTGCCGTCTGTTGTATTGGTCGTCTATACAATTCGCACTTTGTCGCGCATATAGTCCAAGCCTGACATGACATGAAACAGGAGTCTCAAACACTGCAAGCGGGGGACAAGGAGTTAGAATTGTGGATAGGGTTTAATTGGCATACAAGAACCTTCCTTGGCGCTCCTGTCGAAGGACTCATCTGTCTAGTGTTAGTAAGTATAGTCTGCACAAATGAACCGAACACATATTCAGATGCTCGGCTATAGAACGCCTGAATGAATAGAGGCCCCAAACGTTCGTTGTATGCTATCGTTGCACTGTGTGTGCTACTGCTGCTGCTGCTGCTGCTGGTGCAGTACAATAGCGTTAAAAAGATTCGCTTCAAGAATGGAACAAAAGGCCTAGCACAGCCAAAACTCCTTTTCTTTTCACTCGGTGCAAAAAGGTAAAATAAAAGAGGAGGAATAACCCGTGCATAGTGGAATAAAAGAAATAAAGTGAGGGCTGTTCAATGGTGCGTTTACAATGGCTTAAGTGTTCAGTTTTAAAGTTTTTGGAAAGATTTGCGAAAATTAGCCCGCGATGATGGTTCTATTTGCTCCCCGTTTGTCCGCGGCTCCTTGGGGGTCTTAACTTTTTTGGACCATATTCTTTCAGTTAATTCACTTTTGTTTAGAATGAATGGTTTAATATTTGAATGTCTTTTGGATATAAACATAATTAGTAATAGTATTAGGCATAAATATTTTAAATATCTTGATGAAAAATTTCGACTCTTCAATTTCAAATGGAAAAATATGAAGGAAACTTTATAAATTTAATTTGCACCAATGAATGTCTAGTAATAATAGTAGACATATGAAAATTGATCTAGTAACAAGCAAATGTGACAAGCAAACAAATAAAAATATAAAATCTAAAAATATCTACTGAGTTTAAATTAAATTTAGTAATGCACTTCGTTAATAGAGAAACAAATGAATAAAAATTTGTAAATGATATTTTAAATTTTCCTATACAAATTGCAAAAGAAAAAAAAACATATTAAAAATATTTTAAAATATTTCGCATAGTTTTCGTGATATTAATCTTTGTATTTTGTTTTTTAATGTACGTTGTTTTTTTAAATTTGAATTTGATTTTATGTGGAATCAAGTTTGGCTAGAAATTTTAATTCTGCTTGAAATTCTGGTGTTTTGTCCTAATATTTACGTACTTTTTATTCTTAGGACCAATTTCTTAACATTCCCAAGTAGGTGTCACTTTTTTTTATGGAGCTTCTAGATCTTGATAAGGAAATTTTGGAAATAAAAACGAGATATTTATATTTAGAGGTATGTAAAACTGAATCTAAAGGTTGGAACCTTTTTATATCGTTATTAGGAACATGTGTTATATGCTAATAGAATTGAAAAAAAGAAAAGTAAATCTCATAACTTTTTCCCTAACTATAGCTATAATTTCTTGAAGTTAGATACTAATGATAATATTTATTATATCATGTTAAAAAAAAAAAACAATGCAATTAGAAAAGAAGAATCTTCCCAAGATGATTTAATTACTATTGTAAGTGTAAACGAATGTCTTTGTCGAAATTCATCTAACTTTCAAGATATAGTTAAAGGAAATTAAGATTTCTTCTAGTAATCAGAAAAATCCGACCGGATGGAGTCTCAATTAAAACACTTTGTGCAAATGATTCTTAGTAACGCAAAGATAATCTTTTCATCTTTTAAGTGGGTTGCGCACGCGATCTTCTCAACAAAAGTTGTGCTCAAGACAACTGAGCCGTTTGACATAAATCCACTTCTTCTCGACAATCCCAGCCTACAAATTAGAATCTTGATCTCGCGGCTTGAAGTGGCCTGATGATGATCGGGGCGCGAAGACGTAAAATCTGACACAATGCCACTTAAGAAGCTCGCCAGAGAGGTTTAAGGTCGTAATGTGTGCCCGCATCTTAATCGCGTCGCGCTTGTCCCTATCTGGTGCCGTGGTGGATCAACCACGGTAAGTGATATGCGCGTAGAGGCCACTACTTCTTAAGACCAAGGAGAAGGTACAACAAAAACAACAAAAAAAAAAACAAAAACAAAAAAGAAGTCCCACGAAATGGTTATTGCTAAGATTTTATTTGTCACACTACAGACCTCTGTAATAATGTTGCCTAAGTCTGGACTAATCGGACTAGGTAAGCAAGTTCTGGTATTCTAGTTCTTGAGGTTACATCATGTCTTAGACTTAATTGTAAAACGATAAATTAATTTCAAAGCATTTAGTTTTTTTTTTGTTTTGTTTTGCTTTTTGATTAATTAATGATGCGACTATAAATTTCACCACGTCGCCGGGCAAGTATAGTCCGACCTGGGACGAGAGCAGGTCGATCGTTGTACACTTGTTAGGAGGATTTTACTCCTTTTGTGTTGCTCTGGTCGGTCCCCTGACGACGAATAACAGATTTATCGCTCGTCTCATAAATTATAATTACATTGTTAACAAAATGTTTGTTTTTCCCAATCGGTTCATATAACAACTTCGATCCCTTCGGAGCCTCCGCACAGTACGCCATAAGCAGAGGAGAGTCTGCTTATGGAACGATCGATCGTGGTCTCTATGCCGCCAGAGCATAATCGGTCGACGAAAAGTGTGTTCGCCAGGTAACATCGTCCACGTAGGTATATCGTAAGATTTGTATCCGAGGATGGTTCTTGGTGAGGTGGAAAAGTGCCCGGGTAACAACAAAACCAGCTAAAGTCCCTAAACACTTGGTTTAACAAACAATCAACTCTGGCGGGGGGTTTCCCTTTTGCTGCCTGTTCCCTATGTTGATCTTTCCCTGCTGGGTACTGTCTGATGTCCATGCGGGATCCCAATACACCTCCGTGTGTTGTATCTTTGGACCACAGTTAAAATGTTATTTATTTCTCCTTGGCGAAAGCCACCTCTTCCGATCGGATGAAGATTACAATTATACCTACAACGTCGGTGATGACCATGATTATGATGGAAGAAAGGTGAACACCAAGAGAGTCAACATGAGCGGACGTCGCCGACGCCACTATGAACTGGTCAAACTCTTGGAAACTTAGCCGGTTGTCTGGCCAAACGATGGTGCGAGGAAAGGGGTGTAATTGCGGTAACACTCCACTGTGCAGTTCAGCCGCACTTTTTCAATGTTGTGTGAATATTTTAATTGCTGCAAGTTTTATGAATTATTCAGAGCCGTCAAATGCACAACGGTCCGGCAGGTTGTTATATATAACAACAGTGGCCCAGGAGCTGGTCGCGCGAAATGACCGCGTCTCGTTAAAAGATGGTTACATTGCAAATATCAGCGACATTTTTGTAATCTTAACAAAACACCTGCTCATCTTGTTAACAGTCTATCTTTTTGAGTGGGTGATTATCGGAGTACCGTTATTTTGCATAATTTTAAGGTAGAATTTAACTACCTGTGGGTTGTTGAAATTTTATATAGTGCAGATAGTACGATGCATTTTTAACCCTTAACCCTAATAAAATTATATTTATGCTATCAATTCTAGCAGAGCCACTTTGTATTGTAGAGTATACAAATTTAGTGTTAGTTTTTCTTTAAATTAAAAGGCGAGTTTTTTCTGTACGAAAATTTACCTAAAAATTTCGTCATTTTGAAATTCTCATCAACACAATAAAAAATAATATGATTTTATCTTTTAAAAAGAACACTTACGATTGAAATTTTATATCTCAAGATTAGAGATTATTGCAAATTTTGTTATAAAAATAAATCAACAACGGGGTTGTAATATAATAATTCAAAAAAAATTATAAATTTCCCATTAAAATAGTTTAATTTCATAGGTCTTTTACTGTGGAAACGTGTAAAATGAAATAAATTTCAATGATTTAAATGGAAAATTTTAGTATTTCGAATGTAAGTTATACTTTTTTTCAATTTAAATTGAATAAACTCAGAGAACATAAATTCAAAATCAAAAAGAAATAAAAAAATCGTTAAAGGTAAAGTAGTGGTAGGTATAAATAGAAAATAAATTTTTATTTAATACAAAACTACTATTTTATATAATTTCATGTCTTTTATATCACTTTACTGGTATTAAATTTCGTGGTTTCTTTTACTTTTATCAAAAATTAAAACATAAACCTGTTTTTTCTTTAATTTATAGAGGTCTGCATGTAATAAATAATAAAAAATTTAATTTAAAAATATTTTTTTTGGGTAAGTTTCTTTAATTACTCTCGTTCAGCATAGAGAAAAAAGGTTTCTTTCTTCAGCTCCAGAATTTAAAAAATATAATTTGTAGTATATTTTAATTTATTATAGTTAATTATACAGAGAAAAAATTCCTTTGAAACACCTGTTTTTACCTACTTTCAAGACTTTAATTTTTAAAAAAGTACGATAGAGAGATCGATAGTTTTGATATAACAAATTAGAAGGCTTCGTAAACATTGTCCAAAAATAGTTAATAATTTTTTAAAGCTTTTATATTGAGATTTTTTTTAAATTATGTATTGATGTTTCCCTCTCTTTAAGATCAAAATATACCATACCATTTTAATTTTTATTTTAATTATTTTAGGAAATTAATTTAACAATTAGAAGAAAAAGTATTTAAAATTATCATATCGTGTGTATATATAAAGTTTGTACCCCTATTTTCACCACTTTTCCTTAATTCCACGAACTTCTTGACCATCAGCCCTAATCTACATCGTTTCATCCGTCGTGTCCAGCGCCTCTGTTGCTTTTTGCTGTTGTTAATCAATTACCGAATTCCTCCGTGGCATTGGGGGCCTTCTCTAACTGTTCGTTGCCTAATAGCTGCCAGTGAACCCTATACCCTAAATTAATTTTGCCCAAGAGCAATCCGCGTCGGAATTCCGCGGCCGACGGCTGGCGACGATTGGGCCAATTTTAAAATAATTAACGGAGCCAGTCCGAAAACAAACAGACCAATACGCGAGAAAAAAATCAATGGTCGGTTAATTGCAGTCTTGTTAGCATCTTCTCCGGTGCACATGTCGACAGGTATAAGTTGGAGCAGAAGGAGGAGGAGGAGGATGAGGAGACGAAGGTACCACCGGCAGCCGTCCGACAGAGGAGCCCCTCACCTGGACTGACCGCCGTGTACACCGTCCGTTTTGTTATAATATTTGGCAAGGCAGTAATCATCACGTTTCTCGCACGCAAAATATATCATTTTCCAATTTGCTGCACATAATCGACGCTAACCTACCTTAGCTCGGCTACGTCTTCATACCTGGCGGCGACGCCGATGACCGGTTTACCTGTGTGTTTGTTTAGCTGACCGGTACGGATGTGTGTTTTTACTGATTCAGGCGGGCACAGATCATCGCGGTTTTTCTGACGCTAAGACATGGGACAGGGCACCTGGGGGACGTGCTACGTTCACAAAGCGGAAATTATAATTTTGGCGAAAAAAGGTGGACATTTGCGTCTAACAAGATGATCGATGTTATTAGATGGGACGGTGAGAATGGAGATCCAGTTTGGAATCTTTGAGTTAGATGAAACAATTGTTATTACTTAGAATGGAAAGATCAGCTACAACTGTAATTGATTTAAAACATTAAAACCTTTATTTAACTACTACAATTCATTTAGAAAGACCACCAGCAATTTTTGAATAAATTTCTTAATGTGTGTACCGAAAATGGTACACGGCAATTAATAGAGTATATGACTAAAAACAGTTGTTTTTCTGTTTCGCAAATGGCATAGGCGTATTGTTTATTTAGTTTTCAATAGGAAGAACATTTTTCCCTATTATTATTAAGTTATTAAGGTTTCTGGAGTGGAAATTGCATTCCTAATTTCAACAGAATTAGAGAACGAAGAATTTTTTTTATCTAGCAAAGAAATAGTGGACTTTCTTTTTACAAATTTTAACCAATCAAGTTAGCTAATCCTTAAAATATTTTTTTTTTAGTATAAATTACTAATAAATTTGTATAAAGAGTTTTTTTTTAGGAAACTTTTTCAGTTTGTCACTCAGATCCGTAGTTAAAAGGTTATTAGGTCCAAATGTAAATAATTCACGTAGAAATTAAGCTAATTAATTCTCTAATTTATGCCTTTAAATGCAAATCCAATATATAAGGTGTTGCAGCTATGTTCAAAATAAATATAATGTAAATTATACTGAAATTAGTTGTCATGTAGTTTGTTTTTATTTTAGTAAATTTTAATCGAATAAATATTTAATAAATTTAGTTTTTCAACGATTTATTTATTGCCTTGTTATTACAAAAATCGAGTTATCTAAGTCGTATTTTGTATTCATTATGAACTTGAGTAAAAAAAATAAATATGTTACAAATTTAATTTATTTAAATAATCATGTTAAAAAATAACCGGATTAATAATTCATTTCAAAAGCATCCATATAAAAATTTTAAGTCATTTAATGGTATTATAAATTTATAATAGATAAAATTTGTTAGTCATTTAGGAATATCATCCAAAATAGTTTTTTCATCTTTTCTTCCTATTTTTTGATTTTCTATACCCCTTTTAACACCTACTGGATGTCTAACGAAGATAATAAATTTCTTTGTTAAATATAGTACAATAAATAAAAGCCTATTCCCACTTTTGTTACATTAGAAGGTACTAAATCACACACTGCATCAAGATGATGCCTGGGGTAGGCATTTACATTTAATTAAAATAAAATGAGAAAATAATTAGAAAAAATTAAGTATATTTTAAGTTATTCGACAATAAAGAAATAAAGAGGTAAAAACAGACCAAATAGAAGATTTTTAAAAATATTACAGTGTTTCTCAGAGAAACCATTTTTTATAAATTTAATGTCGAACCAATTTCGGGGGTCGTTGTGTTTGTCCTCGTTTGCCATCCAATCCAGTCCAATCCAATCGAGTGATATTCTCCATGGGGTGCCTAAATAGAGCCACTTGCCCCTGGCACACACTGACCCCAATGCTGTCGGGCGGATGACTGCTCTAATTGATGTGAGAAAGGATGCAGTCGCTGTCTTATTTCGTCCGTCTTTAGTCTTTAAGACGGTCGGGCGCTTGCAAACAAACAAGCAAAAAAAAAGCCAAAAAAAAATAAATAGTCGTTTTTGCTTAATTGAGATTTTTAGGATGGGCCCAGCGCGGTTGAGATCAGCCATTATTTGCCGCTTCCTTGAGGATATGAGCGGGCGGATGGATTTGTTTCTTCCCCTTCCCGGTCATCGTCTTATTTCGGTCTTTCTCTCTTCTTCTTGTCCAGTTACTTGCAGTGCGATCTTTAAAAAATTTAATTTTTCTCAAGTGAATTTAATTCGGACCACTCGGACAGAAGAAACGGCGTCGTCGACGTTCAGAAAAAGATTTCATTTGTCCGATATTTGCGCTCACGATCGTTACCCATATACACACAGACATGGAACACCACCATGCAATGGTCAGTCTTGGTCAATCTACAGTCTGACGCCTCGCCACCGTCGGACGGACCATTGTGGAGGTGGACATAATCCAGCCATGGACTCGACTACGGTTGCTCCGATCGTCCAGTCCACTCGGTTTATTCTCCTGCGCGGCGGACAGCACGGTGACATGGTCACCCCTCCGGACGATATGTGATGGGAATCGCTATGGTCAGCTAAATTGATTGGGACGGGCCAATCTCTTATTACTTCTCTCTTTTGGGTCCGATGGTCATCGTGCTGCTAATTGACAATTTCAATGCGCAAGTGGTCATTTGCTGAACGTTGTGGCGGTCTCTTTCTGTGTTAAATATGTAGACATTTTCGCACATTTTAAAACCTTTACGGGTCTCGGGCAAGGTCATTGTGAAGATTTTTGATTTCTCCGAACTGACGATTCAGTCGATTCAAATTTTTATTTTATCTCTGTCTCCGTCACTAGACAGAGAATTTCCTTATTAATACCAAAATTATTTTTATTATTTCTTTCAAGAGAATTCGGCTTGATTAAGTTAAAACACTAAGGCTAGAATTTATGATACTTTTTGTATAGAGTTCACTATATGACTTTAATCTACTACAAATAAAGAAAACTATTAGTAATATCCTTTAGAATATTTCTTAGCTGATTATCATTATCAATTTTTATTTGAATTCTTAGAAATGCAGTTAAATTTTAACTTCTAAACTATTTAAAATGGTTATTACTTCTAATTAGTCAACCTTTTACAATAGATAGTCTAAATTTTATAACTCTAGGCCTGTATTTACCCTTAGGGGTAACATTTACTACTTAAATTAAATTTGTATTTTTTTTTTTTTAATAGAGTTTAATATTTTTTAATTGATTAAAATGGAAGATAACGAATTGAAGTTCAAATAACTTGAAGAATTCGTCGGATAAACTCAAATTTTGTCTAGATAGCGAATTTAAATTGAACGCTTTTAAGATTACAAGTATATTTTAAAGTTTGTGATTTGTTTTAACTTAAAACTTTATCAACAGATAAAAGGTACGTGTGATAAAAATTGAATATGCCTACTGCAAACATATTCAATTATAACATATGAATTTATATAATAAAATAACATAATTTGCTATTTATTACTGCTCTGTATTTGTAGTTCCAAAATTAAAATGATAGTAATAGTAGATACCTGTCGTAAAAAATAGATAAGCTTCGTTTTTCGTATTCTGTACTTTGTATAGGATATTGTAGGGATTATTTAATATTTAAATCTAGATCTATAAGAGGTGTTTATTTTTGATCGAAAGTGAATGTACCTGTTGTACCCTTAATTGGATAAGAGTTAATGATTACCTTCATCACATTTTCTAATTCTGTTTGGAATTTCTTATTAACTTTATAATCCACATTATCACAGGAAGTTATTTACAAATTAACTATTTCCCCATCAAAAAAAAAAAGGTATTTTTAATTACTTTTGTACTGATTAAGATGTAGATACAATTCGTTTTGGAATCTGGATTAAATCCCAAAACGAAAATCTCCAGTTTTGGCTTTGAGTAGGTTTAGCTACTTACAAGCAACTGGCAGACACGCACCTTGTTAAATGAAAAATGGCCAGAAAATGCCCAAAAAACTGAAATACGAGGCACTCACATGTCCACAGGGCAAACAAAAAGGTAAAAAAAAAAGAAAAAAAAAATTAGACAGGCGAAACCTGTGATTATCACTTTGTTTTAGCTGGTAATTTGCCCGGAATTTTGGTTTTTCTTTTATATGTTGCCCCAAAACCACGGAATCACGTTCTTTTGTTAAGTCGTTGAATTTACCTTTCCGTGTTTCGTTTTTTTTTTTCGTTTTTTTTATACGTCTTTTTAACTTCTTCTGTTTACCCTACAATTTGGCTTCATGCGAAAAAAGAAAAAAAAAAATATTTTTCTCGAATGTTACTTTTTACAAAACACGACGTTATAACACATTTACTAAACTACTGCGATATGTGGAGCCTCAAAAGTGAATGGAATTCGTGTCTGGTCCGGTTCGAGGTTTCCAAAACTCCAAAAGGAACCCACAAGAGATGAAACAGCATCCAGCACGAGATGGATTGAAGTCAACCGTTGAATTGGAGCACATTTTTCTGGACAAGTTTTTTTCGACATAAATTTTCCGTGTATTTGCACGAAGTAATGAGTTCATTTACAATGTTTTCGATTAATCGTCCAAAATAGTTTTTGAGAAATTTTTCAAATTCGATTTTCAAATACCACATCGTGGTTTAAATTATGCCGAAAAATACAATACAAAATATTTCTATTAAATCTCATATAATTTGTAATTATTTTAAAGTTTTTATTAAATCAAAAACATTTGGCGTTATTTGCAAATATAATTTAATTGAATTGCTAGTTGGATACTTCAATTCCACATTGAATTTGCATATTTGCATGTACGTAAATTAAACATGCGTAGAAAATAATAAATTAATAAATTAATGCATGTAGACGTTAAGCAAGTTATTATAATTAAATTTCACACTTCTTACTTAATTTATTAACATTTAACAATTTTAATTTTGCTTTTATCCAAATGAAAGATGTTGAAAAATGAATTTCAACAAGAGAAATTGTTATTAGAATCTTACGATTATAATTTAAATATTTCTACATATTTAATCACTTCAGTTATTTATTTATGACATTTATGATCTTTCTACATTGGAATTAATTTGAAAAAATGTTAAACAAAACTAGTGTTTGTGTGAATTTTCTATTCTATAAGACATAATTCTAATTCAATTCTAATATCTTTGTGAAGAATGCAAATGTAATTGAATGTCGTATAACATTAACGATCTTTTAATCGATTTAAGGTGATCATAAATCATTTAATGATCATACAAACAGTCAAGCAGGAAAAACCTACATAGAACGAATTTCTGTGTAATAAAACCATTGAATTGAAGGCGTTCATCTGTCTAAATGGTGAGCCCAGAAAATTGTTGACCCAGAAAAAAAAAAAAAGAGATATGCTGCTCATGTGTGCACCCCTGTGTGCCAAAAATTTCGTCTTGAACCAACGCAGGTAAAAAAATAAAACAAAGATAAAAGAAATTTCCACCTGTCGCCGCTCTACCTTTCAATGGGTACCAGCTCAGGGACACCCACCTGTTTTTCTGGCGATTCCCTAAAACTGACCGTAGACAGTTTTTTCTCCAAAATATTCAGGAATATTATATTGCCAATGTTTTGGATTTTTTCCATGTTTTTTTTTTCTTATTATTATTTCGTTTTCATGGTAAATTCAAGTGTTCCGTAGTCGTGGAGTCGTCTTGATCTTATGTCGATCGATACGAAAATCGATCGCTTGTAAAATTTTTCAACCGATCGATTTGAATCGAACAGATGGAATTCACCACATTCTGTCTTGTTTTTAAAATTGTTGACAAATATTCAAATTGCATCGACGACGTTTTTGAGGGTTTTTGCTTATTCAATTGCGATCAATTGATCGAGCAGTATGCATATGATTTTTCGATTATGATACTAAACATTTATATTTCACAAAAGAAAGTATATTTTGCTTCATTCTTAAAGATTTGTAAAAATGAGATATACCTGTATTTATACAAAATATAAAAAAAAATAAATACATAAATTGAGCATTAAACATTGATTGCACCTGTGATCCGCGGCTGATCAAATGAAAAAGAGTCCATATTAACGCTCGCCAGGAACTAGTCTAGGTGGCGTCTTCTGACAAATTTGCGTCCTGGGAGCGAAACTAATTTTCCCGTCTGGCGGCGATCAACCCTTTCTTCATCCGACGATGTTACAGCCAATTGGTGAACCACATGCCGACATCACCGCGGCCATCAAGATCACAATCAACACGGCGGCTGTATCTGCGCCATCTCCTTGTCTAAAACAATGTCTGTGGCGCGCTGCTATAAACAGGCCATCTTTATTCAGCGGCTGTCCAATTTCCCGTCCATGTCCATTCAGCTTTCCTGGCCCGTCCAAAGAAAGAATACAACAACAGCAACAACAATAAAAAAAAAGCCTACGAGAAACGAAAGCCAGGCAGCGAAAAACAAACAGAAACGAATTGGCTCATAAATGATCTAATAAAGCTATAAAAAATCATAAACAGCCCGGGAATTCTCTGGCCTTCAGTCCGAACGGATCGGAGATACCTGCGGCACCTGTCGGATAATTAAATAATGGGCCTAGACCCTGTACCTGGGCTTGCTTACGCGAATGGTTCGGTCGGATGGAGCTGTTCCCTGGCCAATGAATGCGCCTTCATTAGCGGTGGCCCGAATTAGTTTCAGCGGATCGCCAAGAAGAATTCATTAATTGCTGTTCACAGTGGGGTATGCGACATATTGGAAGCAGCTCCTTCTGTTTAATCTTCAGAGTTTTGGAACTTGCCTCTAACTGATCTACACATCCCGAAATTTCAATATAAGTTCTTATATACACATAGGAATCTATAAAAAAATTATTACCCTCTACAATCATTGAAAAAATTGCCAAAAAGAAGAAGTGTATATAGTTGATAAGTTACACAAAAATTCCTCTAAAAATATTGGTAAATTAAAGTATATAGAAATAGACATTGGTAGAAAGTAGACAACCAAGTTTTATGGAAATATATCTAATAGTTCTTATTTAATTAAATAACAAAGAAACAAGTGAACAGAGAAATAGTAAAACATAAAAATTATATTGACTTGCTTTTGGTATTTTACCCGATAGTGTGCATTTTTCAATATTTGACTAAACCAGAAAACCTGGACAGAAATTTATACCTATGGGCCTGAAAGCTAAAAGATATCGTTATTATTTTATTTTGAACATAAAATGTCGACATTACTACAATACAATCCCATTACCTTATACAACGTAAGAGCAAAAGAAAAAGAGGTCATATGTAGATTAAATACATAGTGGGTTAGCTTAAAAGTTTTTTATGATCGCTTAGCAGTCCATAAAATTCAGAAACAATTCCCAGAGGCTAACTAAACAATAATCTGTACGCTTTTATTAAAACGCTACGAGTCTCAGACAGTGAGATCACCTTCTAAAACAAACATCAGCCCCAAATTGCTACCCTTCGGTACTTCATCATTTTCTACTGTTTCCTGACATATATAACGTTGTTGTTGCTGTTGTTTTAGTAGGTATTTCATTTTGTCCTTATTTTATATTCCCATTCACTTCTCCCACGAATCCTTCGTGTTTCAATCATCATTTTCAAAAAGAAGATTTTTTTTCAAGACCTATGTCTAAGGGGTCTCGTCGTTGTTGGTTGTTCGGACCGCGTTGTTGTTCCATACAGCGTAGAATGAAGGCGAACAAATTAATTTTATCGATTCCGGAGCCTCTCGTTAGTAAGAGTTAAGTTGCTGGGTCCCCATCAAGGTATGTGGCGTGTAAAAGGTGTACCTAAGGTGCATGATCGCGCGTGTGGCTCGAATTGTGCTGGCGCCAACTTTTCATCTCGCGGGCTCCGTGATATTGACGGCGGCTCGGCGCGGCAGGTAACAACCGTGGATCGGTTTGCCCGCGTGCACTGGCCACATATCGAATCATCATCTCCTTAGCGCACACCCTGCGATCATCATCAAAAAAGATTGAGTGATTGTTGCCTTAAGTTGTAATTTCATTTGGTTTTTCGGACTGTGCCCAGGCAGCATGGATTGCGCCGTTCGGGTTCGGGTCCGGGTCCATGGCTAAGTTCGAGTAATGATAAATAGCGATCGATGATTCTGGCGGCCCTCCCCATAAGAGAGAGAGAAAGGTAAAGGTGGCTTCTCGAATATTGGACTCAATAATTCGTCAGAAAAAGGTATCCTATAATTTCTTTAGAGAGCCCATAAGACATCGCTAATATTTTGCGACTAGGTTGCGCGCCCTCTATCGTTAGGTTGCCGAGTTTCTGCTGGGCGCCTTCTGTTGTTAGTTTTGCTAGGTACCCATTAGTAGACTATAATAGTGTTGCCAGGGTTTGCATCTTGCTTTCTTTCTCTTATTATTTTTTTTTTTTTTGTTCCTCTTCTCTTGTATACGGACGACTGGACCCGATTGGAAATTACGGTCACGTTTTTAGAATATTCGCTCAAGTGCAAGTCTGAATTTTAATTTTGAGTAATTGCCTTCGAGTTTGGCGGTGGCAGCGTCGGGCATGTCTGGCCATTGCGTGCGGCCGTCCGGCCGTCCCGTTCGTCTCGCTGGCTGGTTCGACCAATAGTATAATTGTCGAAATGTGATTGCATTATGGCGGGCAATTTGACAGATGATGGATAACATGATTCGTGGCCGCCGCGTACTTTCTGATCCGCTCTGGGACTTGTAATGGGCTCTTGTGGGTGGCATGAGCTTCTCAACCGAAAAACCTGATAGATGTGATTTTTCTTTTTTTTTTTTTTTATTATTATTTCACTATTTTCGGGACTTGGGTAAGTTTAATTTTTGTAACATTTAATTTAAGCAATCGCTTTAAAGAGGGAAGGGAATTTTTCAATGGGGCCGTGAATCATTGCGACAGGTTCATGAGTAGAGTTAATTATGGACACCATGGCTAAAGCGTATTTAATTTCAAATTTTTGTGTACATAGACGAAATGTAGTTTACTTTTAACATCACGAGGGTATTTACGAGGATATATGTTATTAATGTTTTCATAGCGAATAAATTAACTCTGGAAAAAGCTATCTCTGCATTTTAGACGTATGCAGAGTTTCATAAAGAGTTCTATAAAAATTTGAATCTTCTCACTACCTGGTTTGGGTACTGCAATGGGTTTGAAATCAGGAATTTCTGTTTGTAAGGTTAATTTTATTTAACTTATTTCCTTATTTCAAACGAAGTAGTATAGCGTATAAAATAAAATCATAAGATAAATTCAATGTAGCAAAAATGTGGAACTTTATCCAGTTTTAATTTCTAGTTTAAAATCGAATGTTGCTTAAGGTACGCCAAAGCTGTAAAGAAAGAGTAATAATAGACTTCTAAGCAAAGTAAAAATCTCTTTATTAATTTAGCAACATTTAATACAAGGAGAAAACACCAGATTCAGAAATACTAGCATAATTTATTTATTATTAGATTATAGAGGACAAGTATCAGTTAGGAAACGTTCAACACGTTTTGTAAATGTTCTCAAGAAACGAATTTAATTCATTTTGAAATTTTTAAATGTATTTAAAAAATATGTTTCAAAATAAATTAAAAACAAAAAATCAACTACATTTTGGCCTTCGCAACTAAGCGTGATTCTGCATGTATTTCTTTCGATTAATTAAAATTTATATTGGAAAATACGAAAAAAAATCTTTTCATGTAATAGAAAAATTTTAGATTATATTTCTTGCACTTGTTGTTAGCAAAAGACGGCTAAAAAGAGTAAAAATCGAAATGCAACGAATACCAAATTTGATAAGACCAGGCCTTTTAATAAATTGAACAAGGCGACGGCGTTTATCAGCGCCGCCGAATATGGTCGATGCCAAAAAAAGCGAAATTATTTAAGAAAGTGACTAGTGCAATAACGACATCCATTGCGCACCGACCACGGTTAATTGTAGCTGACCATAGTGTGTCTAGTCGTGGATACAGTGCACGATAAAATCACATTGGACACCCGCGGCACACGAGCGGGGCAACCTCGCGCGATAGTAATCGCAATCAGCATGCGCTTTGGTGGTTTCAACTGGGGTCCAATCTTGTCACCATCCCTCGTCAATTTCTCAAGCATGATGAATTAGCATTTTGTGGTCTTATCGCGAGAAATTCGTTAATCCTATGAAAAATACAAGACTATTCCAAAGAGGGGGCTCCTTCGATCTAGTAGAGGTCAAATTTTTATCAACAATGGTCTGACGATGGTAAAAAAGCGTCCGATAGGTTGTTACTGGAGTGTTATGTGACCAGAGTTCAAGAAGGGGCCGATAATAAGCGTCCAATTATTTATTTTTTTCTTTTATTTTTCGGCGATTGTCTTAGAAGTGTTTAATGGGACCACAATTTTTCTTAGAAAAACAAAATAAAAATAAAACGCGTGTTTATTTCAGCTCTGGATCAATTGAGTCCTCTATGATGGAACCATATGGCACCCACCCCGATCGGGAACGGTGACAGCGTTTATCTAAGAAGATTTATTATTTTGGCGATCGAGCGCACTTAGCTGATAGCACAAGATCATTTTAATGAATTGGTTAGTAATTGGACCGAAATTTGGTGGATGTGCCAAATAAGGAGTGAATCGTATGTCCGTTTTTATGTTTCTACTATAATTAATGGCCAGAGCTGTAATTATTGGATGATAACAAATTTTATGGATGTTCTTTTTGATGTTTTGTATTGCTTATAAAAATAAATAGAAATAATATTCATTATATAAAAATAAGAAAAACCCTTTTTGATGTATTTAAATCGATATTTTTCAACAATTTAAGTACATTTTAAGAGGAAATTAAATTTGTGGATGAAAATGTGTAATTTTCAAGTTTTACTTATTTTGAAAGAAAAATTTGTCTAATGCTTTGGAAGTGCATTTTCAAAACACATACTTGTGCTTTCTCGTTCTCTTATTAAAAACCAACAAATAGTTTTAAGTTTTCGTTATAAATAAATCAGTTTAGTACTTTACTTTTTCCAAAGCCCTTTCTCAAGGGAATTTTACTTGATGTCAAAATAGAAAATTATAATTGTTAAAAAATAGGGTAAAATTCGCATTTTTCGCATGTTTGAAATTTGATTCCGAGCGTTAAAGTGGCCTGCGCCAAGAAAGGGTTAGTGTTCCGAGCAGGTCTGTGCGTCCACTTTCATTTGGCGTCGAAAAACGGGCATGTCAAATTTCGTCAAATTTTCGAAAAAATTCCAAGGGGTTAGCCTATGATTTTTTGGGGTCAAAATCTCGAACTCCACGCAGCCAGGCCAATGGGGTACCAAATTAAAGAGCACCTTCTGCAGATCTCAGAACGCAATAACAATCGCGAATTGGATAAAAAATACCCAAGTTAGAGCCAAAAAACCCTTAGAGAATTCCACTTTCTTAAAAAGGAACATCTAAGGTATCTGTTTTTCATTTTTAATTCTTATATGGATCGTTATTAATGGATTAATAAATTAAATAAAAATGTTAAAACGCTAAAATGTATAAAAGAAGTAAATTTCAATAATGCTCAATAGGAAAATCGTAAATCTCCTTCAGGTGTGCTGAAGTGAACGCTGTTGTCACCAATATGAAGGTGAATGATTAGCAGAAACGAGTTCCTTTAATTGCACGCCATAATCAGTTCTTGAAGTCATCAATTAATTATTTGACACGACGTCATTAGTGCAAAAACCTGGGACGTGTTCAACAACAAACGCGGCTCGATTAGCTACCGATGCATGTCCCAGCTCTGGTTGAAAAGTGTGCAAAGAGATCCGCCGTCTACATGTCTTGCTCCTTTTCCTCCCATTAATGCAATAATTAAGTACAAATTATCGTAATCAGGTGTAAATGCACTCATGGGAATTAAAATGTCACGTCGTTCAGAGGTGAAGTTCTCTTGCTAGTCTTGGGGATAATTTTCTGACGGTTATGACTTAATACCGCCTCGGCAAAGGTTCGAGTGGACCTTTCAATTGTTTTACTAATAGAAAATGAAATTAATTATTTTTTAATTGATGAGATATTTTAAGAAAGTACTGACCCGATTTTTATATAGACACAATTTTAAAATTACATGTTTGTTTGTTTTTTTTTTTTTTTAATGAAAACGAAATTTAATAAATGAAAGCACTTTTAACAATTCACTAAGCATTTATTTGATTGTACTATAACTTAAAAACAATATTAAAAAAAATTTTAAATGCCTTTTATATGAATTTTTCAAATAAAGTGTTACGTAATGTCTGACCTTTACAAGATTAAATTTAGCACGAAAAATATTCATAATTATATTCGTTTAAAGTGCGTACATTACAAAACAAATACCTGGCCATTTGAAGTAAAAATGTTTTAATTAAATAAAAAAAGAATAACTAAAAATGAAATTAATAAATTAATTCATAGGTCTTAATTTTACAAAAAACAAAGGAACACTTTGATTCGTTTCGACTCTCTTAGATGCATCAAGGCTCAATAACACTGGAATTTAAATATTTTTTCATTTTTTATTTTTATTTAAAGACTAAAAAATCTACGTTATATATATTTTTTTTTTATGTAGTTGCTATAAGCTCATTTTATCCATTTAAAATCCTTAAAAGAAATTTGTTTTTCTTTAGCTTGAGTAAATCTTCCTTTCTGTGAAGTAGCACAGTCTCGGATTTCCTCTATGATAGTGCTGTTCATGAATGAAGATGATCTGAAGGGGTAACATGGTCACTTGTGGTTTTCTGGTTGACTAGGTAAATTCGCAGCTTCCTGCATAGAGCGGACAACTGCGTATAATCAATTTGAATGTGCCTACTCTTGTAAATGATTCTTTAGAGAGGTGTCTAACACTAGTAAAACAGTGGCAATGACTTTGAAATAGAATTCTCGCTTAGATTCACTTCCAGTTCTATGACCTTTTTGCAAAAACAAAAAAAAAAGAATATATATATATACGCACACACACGGAACTTTTTTTTTTTCTTTTTTTGTATTAAGTGTAAATAGTTTAAGGTTTCTCGACACTCTGATGCGTTGCATCTTTTCTAAAGGAAGTCCGGTAGAACTAGAATTTCTCACACAAGTCAAGGGCGCTGAACTTTAAGGGCAGTTACCTTTTACTTATGTGTATAAATAAAATTAGATTAACAATGGTGCATTGTAAGATTACTAAAATTATTTTTTCTTTTTTGTTTTTCTTCTCTTTACAGACAAATGTTCCCGCAGATGAAATTTCGGGTATCAGGGCTAGATGCAAAAGCAAAATATATTTTATTGTTGGATATTGTTGCAGCTGATGATTATAGATATAAGTTCCATAATAGGTAAGTGCATACACTACTTATAAATTTTCAAAAATTTCCGAACACTAGAAAAAGATATAAATATATTTTTTTTTTTTACAAATCTGCATTAAAAACGAAACTTAAATTGTGTTTAGCCCTTTTTGTTTTTGGTACTAATTTTTAATTCTATTGTTTTCTAATTTGCTTAAACTACTTCTCAAACTAAAATCAATTGATTTGTTTTTTTTTTTCAAATTGTTGAACTAAAGTGAAAAATATTTAAACTATTTCTGAAGTGTACTAATTTTAAATATTTGTCTTATAAAAAATTTAATATTTGTAATTATACGAAGCCGATGAAATTTTTTTTTAGAATCATAATTAAAAATTGATATTTTCCAGTATTTTACAAATGAAATTGAGATTTTTTTTAAAAAAATTAAACTGCAATTTTAGGAATAACGTTCATTTATTTTTAACCCTTTTTCAAAAAATTACTTCAAAGAAATTTAAAAAAAAAAAAAGTATAAGGAATTTATTTACTTTTATTTATACAAAAATAATTAATTTTATTTAATATAATTTCATATTTTTCTTTTGAGAATTTTTTAAATGAATTTCACTGGTATATTTGTTAAAATGAAAACAATAAAAAATAAATTAAATTGGTATTAATAAGGATATAAAATAAATTTATTAAACAATAATCAGTTTTAGTATTTTTAATAAAAATAAACGTACCCAAGAAATTCATAAAATGTAATAAAAAAACTAGAAGATTTATTATTACAGGCTTTTCCCAACTTTTGATGTGTTAAACTTTTTGAAATTATACTACTTCTAGATTTATAATAAATAAGAAGAAATAAATCTCATTACAGTCGATGGATGGTAGCTGGGAAAGCGGATCCAGAAATGCCAAAACGAATGTACATACACCCAGACTCCCCATCAACAGGGGAACAGTGGATGCAAAAAGTAGTGTCCTTTCACAAGCTGAAACTTACAAATAACATTAGTGACAAACATGGATTTGTAAGTACTGTACGTTGTATCTGTAACCACATTTTATCTTTTTTTTATTCCCCTATCCTCTTATTAAAAAAAAAATATATATATATGTATAAAATTTATAAATCGTATTATCGGTTTCATTACATAGATCTGGTATCAATCCGAGGGAAAATGTAATAAGTAAAATTATAAAACAAAGAAAAAAAAAAAAAACTAAACAACGCAACTTAAGGTTACTTCTTTTAACATAATTTTTTTTTTTTAAAAAAGGATTTCTTATTCTGTAACTATAGTTGTTGATGTTTGTTTTTTTTTTTTTTTTTATACATTTTCTGTCACCTTTGTGCCTGTTCCTATGTACGTTTGTATTAAAAGATATGAGGATTATCTACTTAAAAGTATTGTACTAAATTTATCAGTATTTTTAAATGTTTCTTGTCATTTTTCTATAACACTACAGGCATCGCGTGTGATATTTATTTTCAATAGTAAAAAAGTTCTCAACCATTTTTTTTTTTTTACCCCCAAATAAATCCCCTAATATTTGATTACTTTCATTAAATCTCTGCCGCCGGATTTATCCAATCACAAAAAAAAAAAAATAAAATTCCATTCAAAATAAAATTCTTCAATAGATCCGACGGCTCTTTTTGTTCACCTTTGAAGTATTTGCTGTTGTCCTCGTCCCGGTTTTTCTTTTTATTTCATTTTTGGCTCTTGTTTAGTGTCTGAATTAAGGCCTACTGTTGACATCTTAAATGGTATTTACACTGTTCAAGATGTCTCCTGAGCCTCCAGATGCATACCTACTCTCATTGAAACCCCTAAAGTCAATAGACGCACAAATAAAAAAAAATTTTTTTTATTTCGACGGTCGTCGCCGGTCTATTCGATCCAAAACAAACGAATGTGTTGGCGTTCACAGTCGGAAGGCGTTTTTTTGTTCCGGCGATATAAAAAAAAAATAAAAAAAAAAATAAAAATTAAATATAATTACATTTTATCGCCACTGTATTTGGGATATTTTACATTTACCCGCGAATTCGGAAGCTGAAAACGTTTGATCAGCATGTTTTATTGAAAATAAATTAAATTTTTAGTACGATGTTTTAGTAAGTTTATTAAATTATATAAAAATGTGTAATAGTAATTGTCCAAAAAGTTTGTAATTATTTTTTAATACTTAAAAACGATTTAATTAATTCTTCATGATTTTCAAAAATCGATTCCTAAATCAATTTCATGTTTACTGATCCATTTTTTCTCACGTTAAAATTTAATAAACTTCTAGTTTATTTAATAAAAGTAAAAATTTCTTTATAATTGTGATAATTTCTCTATAATAATTATAAATATTTATTTATCACAATTAAGTTATATTCACATATTTCATTGTGTGAATGAATTTTTCATATGTGCAATTAATCAAGACGTAACGAGCGTTCTACGTACGCAGCATTTTACGATGTCTTACGAATTTAGCGGCAAGGATTCATCTAGTAGGATTTTAAAAAAGTATATTGAAGTTTTATTGATAATTTTAACCTAAAATCAACGTTTTGTTTTACTTATAGCGCCAAAAATGTTAGACATATTTTTACAAAACCTCCATCATTCGATATAAATTACTAATTTTTATACCTGAAAAAATTAACCTCTTGACAAAACCATGTTCACTCCTGTTTTCTAGGTTATTCTACTTTTTGTTTTATTTTTATTTTTACTCAAATTTAAGAAGTAAGTACAAATTGATCGGAAGGGATAAAAACTGCAAAAAAACACTACGACCAAAAAAAAAAATAACTACTCAACAAAAGTCCTTTAAATTTTAATCACGTGAAAACGGTGCCAACCCAAAAAATCTCAAACATTTGCGAGTATGGCGCCCAGATGAAACTTCCATAATGCTCTTATGACCAAGGGGGCCGCTATTCGATGAATCAACCCATTCTTCATACATTGCTCATACCGTGGCAAGGTATATAAGCGAAAAAAAAATAATAAAAATAAAAATGAGAGAAAAAACCAACAACAACAACAAGGTAATTTTGTTCCCCTCCCAAAGGTTCGTATGGGTACGTGCTAAGAGCTATCTATCGACCCTCGACCGTGGGCTTGTTCTTTCACTACCACCGTAGCACGTTTCCACCGAACCGCACCAACGTGGCCCGGTAAAGTAAAGCTCCTCTCAGGTATAGTAAAGGGTTAACACTTCGTCGCGTTCTCGAGTGACAACTAAGTTAATGCGAATTTCTGTACGAAGATTTCAGCGAGCTGGAAGAACAGAAGAAATACGCCGACCTTCAAGGTGTCTGTTATACCACTCTCCAACAGTCCACCACTTTTATAGTTTCCCTGTTCGCCTCCCCCCCTTTTTGTTTTTATATCACTAAGAGGAATATGACGATCTGGTACTAATCAGCATTCGTCCTGCCGTATAGAAAGGTTTTCTGGATCGCGTACGCACAAGGTTTTTATAGTTGCCCCTCATCAGATGGGACTGATCTTGAGTGATCGTGATATTTCCATGATCGACTGAGCATGATCAGCCGGCAGTGATCGATATTTAACCTTTTCTCCTGGTTCCCCTGCTGCTATTTTAAAATGCCAATTTGGCTGATAGGGATCTTTGAGCCTGGAACGTCGTCGCCTGCGCCTACGAATGGGTCTCTAATTAATGGAACCCAGAAAGGTTTTTAAAATGTCAGAAATTATTTGCCGCCGATTTGATCATTTTTTTTCGGGCGGGAGTAGGAGGAAACGTTACTGGGAGCAGGCAACGATTTGTTTCAATTGACAGATCGCATCCAGTCGACTGAATTTATTTTTAATCGGATCAAAAAAATTTATTGCCACAATTCTTTTTTTTTTTTTTTAAAGGGATTTTTAATTCCTAGAAACACCTTAAAACTTTTGAATGTCAAAAAATTAGTCCGACTTCCGTGGATTTTTCACACTTTCACGATTATTCTGGCATAAAGTTTTCATTTTTTTTTTTTTTTTCTATAGAAGGGGTGGCGGTTAATGGGGTACCCCCTGTGAACCACCTTCAGTCCACTTAGTCTGCTTCCTTGCTTTACTTCCATGATAAAGTTTCGTAGTGGGAAAATTGTGCATATGAGAAAGACTTCATATAGTGAAAAACCAACACCCTCAACTTCTGTTAAGGTTCCCTATGCACCATCTTTTGTTTTCTTATCCTTTTAAGTGCATTTAGTTATGTAAATATGAAAAATGATGCTCTTCTCAACACAGAGAAAATGCGTTAGTCTATGAGATAGTCTGAAACACTATACGACTATAATTCGTCACTTCACTACTTCTTCACTACTTTAAAATGTTCATCGTATATCCCGCGGGGGAAAGTCAACAGTCAAATTATAATTTTTTAAAGTAAATGGATTTAATTCAAGGTTTAGAAGAATAGATTTTTTAAGATAATTATTATATTTGTATAGTGCATTTAGATGTGTTGGGATGGGAATTGGAATGAAATAAATCACCCAAAAATTATTTCATTGTCCAAAAATATTTGATGAAGACTGGCGAAATGTAACTACACCATTCAATTTGACGTAGTTTAAGATCAGTCATCTTTTCATTACCATGTAAACTACTAGTTCCTTAAGCTACAATTTTGCCTTAAACAAATTTAATTGGTGTCATTTTTCTCATTTAATGGAATTCACTATTTTTAATTGAAATATTTTAAATTTAAAATAAAATATCACAACTGAAAATTAAATTTTAATCAGAAAGAGAATACTTGTAATGATTTGTAGTTTCTGCTAAAAATAGTATTCTTCTAAAATGTAGAAAAAGCATACTAAATTAAATCAACGAAGATTAAATTGAGACTTCTTCCGTTCAGTGGAGCAAACTCATCCGAGCCAGCCAGCAGAAACGTCTTTTCTCGCCTTTCAACCGGAAGAACAAAATCCTGTGTGTCCTTAATTTTCGGGAAATCCCCTCGGATGTCCTGTTGGTCCAGGCATAAGGTTTCAACAAACTGTTCTTGTCCCGCCCCCCTCCCGTCCCTTCTACTAGAACGTTTCTTGTGCGGTCTCTTCCATCATCACTAATTATATTAGAGAAAAGCTGTGTTCTTGAAGTCGTCCTTTTTCTGGGGCCCAGGGGCCGTTGTTATGGATGGGCAATTATTGTGGAGACACAAAATTGGAGATGTTTTCACTCTGCTTCACATGCTTAATATTGTAGTCATACGCATTACTCTCAAAAGGACGAAAAGGTACTTCATTTGGACCCCAAAAAGGATACGGACAGACACTGGAAACAAAATGCTTAATATGGGCAAAGTATGGACGTAGGAGTAAGGTCGGATTGGCTGAGTGGATAAAAGGACATCATCTTAAGGGAATTGACTGAAAATTTGTCATCCCCTTCTTATACATACATGTATATATATGCACATGTCCCAAAGGATATAAGGTTTTCGTGTACATCCCATACGGGAAGGGTAATAGCCAACAGAATTCGTTAATTTTCTAAAAAGGACTCACTTGAGAAACTACTTGGTCCACTGGTTCACTTCAAAGGATGTGCGCATTTCTCCACTTGTTTTAGTCCGGTACCGAAGTTTATGATGATTCTCTAAGGATAATGGAGAGGGGAGTAAAAGGGTGCAGTGTTTCTAAAGACATCATACTGGATCTAAAGATGGAAAAATTTCTTATATGTAAATATATATTTATATATACATTTTTTTCTTATATCTTACAAAGGCGGTATCATAGGAGGTGATGTTAGTGACGAAATCTACTGAAGATATGTTTGCAATTCCATAGGAATTTCATTCTGCGTGAAAGTAATATTTCCGTCTAGAGAAATTTTTCCTGTTTCCTGCTTATTTTTTTTTTTCTTTACTTCTAAGGAATATTTGACGACGAAGAAATATTTCATTAAGAAATTTCTGAAATCTTTTCCTTACGGCTGTTCCGTACTAATTTTTGCTTTTAATGAATGAAATGCTAAATGAGCGATTTTATGTTGTAAGAAAAAAATAAAAATTTGCTACAGCACGTGTCACTGTTTATGTGGGCTATAAAATTGAACCATCGTGAAGTGATTTAATCATCTTTCAAATTTTATTTTTTTATTTAAATCACTGTACCTCTAAAAAAAAAAAAGAAACTAATAATCCAGGCATATTCCTATTCAAATAGACGTTCCCCACAGTTTACGAGGAAGAATAACCTCATTAAAAGTGGTATTACTTAAAAAATCCCCTAATGATGATGCCGGCTTGTTACCTGCAGGTTTTATCCCATTTCGAAAAACACCGCATTAATATCCTTGGCCAAGGGATCAGCCCTGTATCACTTTCATCTCCTCTCATTTCGATATACGCCCCTTCTAGACAATACCTGCTTACAAGTCTATTATCTATGGCGCGATCCCTGGTCCCTTCAAGATAGATATTGGCCTGCCACCAGAAGAGTGTGCAGCATCTGTTTCGAAACCGAAATGAATTACCTATGGGTGTGCACGCAAACAGAAAGGATCATGCCATCGATAACAATAGATAAAAATCAAAACAGTAGTCGCCGTGTGTCTGTACCGTCGGCGGCTAGGGAGGATTACTTCAGTTCTTCTACCTCTGGTTTTGAATTGTGGGAACACTGTACCGAATTTTTTGTGTACAACAAAAAAAATAAATAAATTAAAGAAGGTTAGATTTGATAATATTTGCAAATAACAAATCTACTTTGCAAATATCCAAATTTTATAGCTTATATTTTAAATTAATCTACAATCAACGTAATAATGAAGACTTCTATGAAACTAAACAATATACAAAAATATCATAGAACTTTATATTTCACGAAATAATCACAGTCTTTATTTACCTTTGAGTATATCATAGTTACTTAGCACCTAATTGGCTCTGTGTAAAGAAAGGTGCCACTATTAAGGTAATGGCTTAGTAATATGAGTCTATAACATAAAATGAACGATAACAATGGCAAGAACCGCCACCGCATTGAACTGTTTTAGCCTAATTAGACCTAGAGGCGTCATATTTAAGAAATATAAGCAGCTCTTAAGAAGGAATAGAGCGTGAAATGTATTGAAATTGTCGAAAGAAATTATCGTTGAAACAATAACAACAAGAACAACAATAACACATTTCTATAGAAGGTAGCCTAACGATGCCAGTGTAGATCTAGAAACGTATACATGAAACCATCCATCGTTAGCCATTAAGAAGACAACTTCTTTCCGCATTTTAAGTAGTTCTACATGAGTTCGACATTGTTCAACAGCACACATCTCATCGCGTTGAAGGGAGCTGAAAATTGCCTATTTCGAGTGTTTTATATTAATGTAATGGCATCTTCGCACGCTATAAACGTGTCTGCAATAAAATATTTGTAAAGGTTGAATAGCTCTGCATTATTCTCGCGTTTGCTAGAGTGGCTTAAAGGTTTTATACACCAACACGAGGGTTTTTGGGAGGCCTTGACTGATGAGTGATCTGGGGGGGAAGGTTTGGAAATTGTACCAGTAGCGATCTAAATGAGAGTCTTAATGTGAGAAAAAAAAAAGTAGAAAAACCGTCAAAAAATTGTCGACATGATCTGAGTCTAATCAGGCGTCTATTATGCCCCAGAGCGTTCACATAAAACCACACGGGTACGTGTACCATACGTGCAGGTGAAATTAAGGGAAAAATGCCGCCGCACCAAGGCACAAGGAAATCACCTTTCCTGATGCATGAAATTTTGCCTATTCGGGGTTGATATACTTGGATCATGCCATGAGTTGCCCCCGTAGTCTCGGGGTTGTGCTCCACCGTCGTCGTCATCATCCTCCCCCCGGGCCCTCCTGATCTCCCGCCCGCCCATCGAAATGAAGATATACCAGGAGTGCACTCCTTTATAGAGAGGAGGGAGCACCGAACCCGGGACTCCGGACACCGGGTCGAACTCATTCAGTCGTTCAACATAAATTTCGCTCGGTTATTGAATATTTGAGGGCGCTAATTGAGTTTGCTCCCCGTCAAATTGAAATGTTTACGTGGATTTATATTCACTGGGAAATTTCACGTTGTTTTAACGCTTCGTTATCAAGCGGCTGGGTAATTGGCGGATTTGTAGAGGAGAAGATTCCCAAGTACTTTTCATTATTCGGAACCAATTGGAATTTCACACTATAGACGAGTCGTGTAGTATTGACTAGAAGCGAAGTGCGGAAATCGACCTGAGATTTCAAGCAATTAGTTACGTTTCCGACTGTGTTAGTTCAATGAAATTTTTTAAGGACACAATAACGTAAAAATTTTAATACTAAAATCAACTATTTTTCATGATATAATTTAAAGAAAAAAGCAAACAATTATTTGCTTGATTCCCATGGAATTTCCACTGTTACAAAAGTTATAAATCGATACAAAATATAGGCTATACTTTTTTTTTCCTATTTTACATGTAAGACCTTTTACTTCTTTGGACGAAAAAATCTTCAATGAGTTTTTAGCAAATTTTCATTTTTTTCAACCTGAATATTTATAGGGTAAAAATGTTACGAAAATCGAAAAACAATTCAACAACAATTAGACAATGCCATATTTAATTTTTCTAAGAAGTCTATTGAGTTTCTAATCTAACAATTAAAACTCTTAAAGTCTTTCAAATTACGATTACAAAAAGCATTGACTTCGGTCACTATGACCTTATTTTTGTTTTTTTTAAGGTAGAAAGGGCCAAACCATAAAATTAAAGTAAAGCGTGATGTGGTTTTCAAAACCTCGAGTAGTTGAAAACCATAGCAGACCGCATAATCCAAGTTAAAGTTAGCCTCGTCTAATCCCACAATCTTTATCATAAACGACAGGCACTTAAGTATACAAAACCAATATGACATAATTATCCTCCTATTACAGTGTAAGATTCATTTTCGTTTTTCAGGTAGGCAGATGACAAATTCCTTCTTAATTATTGCCCTTAACCGTTTTAAAGTACTATCGTTGTCGGTCCTTTTTACCTAGACCCGCATAGATAGTGAAAACACAAATCTTGTCCTTGTACCTGGCGACTACCTGCTGGGCTAACTGGCGTTCGGTAATCACAATAACAAAAAGGACATACAGCTAATCAGCACTAGATAAACCGCAGCGACAAAAGGGACATAACAAAGAGCAGCTAAAGGATCCTCTGAGAAGCCGCTGTACAGGAGGCAGTTAACCAGTAGCAATAGAAAATGTGGTTAGCCCTTTGTTGGGTTGTTTCATCATCGTTTTTTTTTTTTTGTGTTGTTGTGTTGTGTCGAGAATGGTCCTTTTCCTTTCGGCGATTTAACTTAGAATATGGTCCAGAAAATTTTTGGGGCACGCATGAAGATAGATGGGATGGGTACATCTTTTGCAACAATGGGAAAACCTCTTACCGCTGAGGCTTATTTCAGAGTCGAGTGGTTCCTTTCGAGATTTTGCAGTGATAAAAGATTCCTTTTTTTTTTTTTTCTTGGAGGGCACCGAAAGGAATTTTAGACTGAATATGATTTCATGTTATAGCGATAGAGGAGAATGCTTATTTTGGGGACTTTTGGAATAGGCATGGGTTTAGAAGAAATGGTAAAAGGTTCTGTGAAGTATAGAAACCCTAATATTTTTAAGTAGGAGGAAAGGTGTCATGATGCTAAATTTATCTGAATGTTAGAAATAGTTGTTTTTTGTTACTGATTACGATTATTCCTTTAAGATATGATAGAATACATTTCGATATCAGGACCAATTTAACGCATATACTTTTAAATTTCGTTTTATTCGATTTGCACGATTTCGGTTTAACACGGTTGAAATAATGCGGCAAAACTTCTATTTACACGGCACTTGCATTTCAGTTTAACACGGTCACAAAAATACAAAAATTACATCACACTTCTATTTATTTTTATTTTTTCAAAAGATTTCAATGTGAAAAGTGGATTCGTATTACACGATTTCAATTTACACGAAATTTTCGGAGAATAGCATAAATCGAGGGTTAGTTGTATTTAAAATTAGGAATTAAAAATCGAATCAAATACTCCTTTTTTTTTTGTTTAAATAAATTTTGTATTGATTATTTCATTGATCGTAGATTTTCGATAAATAATAGTTCCTAATTTTGAAAATGTACTCTTGAAAAACGTTTTAGGGTTTGTTTGTCGTATCGTTTCCACTTTATATAACAATTTTTATTAAATTGATTTTTAGATCAATTTGAGATATTCAAAAAATATTCAGATATTTTATCAAAATGCTCAAAAACCTAAAAGGAACATTTTTTTGAAATTTCTAGCTTCATAATTAATTAATCTATTGTTCCTCTTAATTGATCTATTATTCCAATAATGAGCCTATAAGTTTAAAAATTTTGTAGTTATCTTTTAATTTGAATAATTTTCTTATCGATTTGGATATTTTTAAGTAAAACAAAAAGCCCTTTCACTTTTATATGATTTCACATGATTCAGGGATAAGGATCTTGTTTATTTTTTCCTCTTGAGCCTCTAGAAGTATGGTATCTAGAAAATATCACGATCGCATATAATCCTCGATGGATGTGGTCAGAGCAGCGAGGCATTAAACTGCCCTAAATTAGTTAAGACGTTAGCACCCGTCAGCCAACAGTCCATGTCAATAAATTGCGCTAGCTTTAAGCCAGATTAATATGGTTTTGTCTTATTCATTAGTGCAACTCATTAGCAACGTTTGAATCTAATTAGCAGTCCAAGTCGTTGTTGGTTAAATTAAGCCCGTGCGGGCTTATTAAATCACTGGGGCATAATCTTGCATGGAATAAATCAGTCATGAGAACCGCGACTTAGTGAAAAAGTTTCGTGCCGCCAAAAATATGGCTGGCGACCAGAATACGAAAAAAAAGGAGAAGAAAAGAAGAAAAAAAAATCCTATTTTGCGCCTATACACCTGAAAACGTTAACACTTCACCTTTCAGCGTGTTACTATAGAACGGTGCGGCAAGGAGCAGTCAGGATAGGTGCGACCTAATGGATTTTTTATTCATTTTCCCTTTTATGCTTTCAGGCCGTGTGTGGCGGGTGGTGTTATTGTACCTTTATTATTATCCTGGTTAAAGGGAGGCATTTAGATGGGGGGTACACATGTGAACCCAGCCCCGTCACATGTTGTACATACAAAAGCTAGTCATATCTTGATTGAGTGTGCCAAGCTGTTGCTAAATATATGCTCGAAGTCATCTAGACGTCAGGCAGTGATAACAATCCTGGAAAACAACATGGTCGTGAACAGGGAAACCTTTAGGGAATCCGGTGTAGCGGCCCGTCCGTCTGACTACCCGTCGACGTCGACCCATTTCTATGGAATGATTTTTTGGTGATAGTTTTATTTCGCCGCAGATTAGCTCACTCGTGTTCGTCTAAATGTAAATTAGTCTTGCTAACAAGCGCGCGGCTTTTACTAGGTGCGACATCCTCGACGGGATGGGTGGTAAACAGAGCGCGTCGAGGCACGCATTCCGCGGGCGCCAGATTCACCTAGTGTAGGAATGGATGGTAGTGTCGGTAGCACAGGCATGGATTTCGCGGGAGAATATTCCCTTTTTCATTATTATTACATGTCACTTGTTCAACACATGTAGCAAAAGAAGGGGGCGCCACTTCCAATTTGCTAGAAATATGTCGGGCCCATTCAGTTTGACACCCATAATGGCACCTTTAGTGGTATCACTGAGTTTCGTTAGTGGGAATAAAAATAAAACCCTCACTCGACGACAACAAAACAAATAATGGGACCAGTCAGAACAAATTTTTTTTGGGTTTTATGTGGTTTATGAGTCGTAAAGTGAAGCTAATACAACCCGAATGACTCCAAGGCACCAAATCATTCTCGTTTCAATTAATTTCGCAGGATGACGATGGACTTTATGATTTTCGTCTAAATGGTACTTTTTTTTTATTTTCTTTTATTAAGAGGGGCTGTAGACCAAGAGTAGGCTGTTGGGATCAACTAGAGTTTCTTGTAGATTTTAATCCATGTCCATTACACTTTGGTGTCTTATAGAAGCTGTAGTAATGTCCACTATGCATTTTAGAAAATAACCTTCTAGCATTACTCGTCTAAAGTAGATCGGGTGTGTCCTAATTCGGATTAATCTTTAATAAAGGAATATTTTTAAATGGCTTCCTTAAAAACTTTATGAAAATATGAAATAGAAAAAAAAAACCATAATACAAAATCTGTCTTTATACCTTTTTTCGTTCTTAAAGGAAAATTTTAGGATTTCTGAAATGTCACATTAGATTTATTTACTTTTGGTAGACATATGAAAAAAGAATAACAAAAAATAAATAATTCATAAAACATTCTTAACGTTTTGAACCCTTCTATAGTACCGATAAAATTTTAAAGCGATTATTTATAATCTTGTTTGAATATACTTTTCATTTATACTATTCATATAAAATTAGTCTTTAAATATTTCTCTAAAAAATTTTTAGATATTATATTAAAAAAATAAAATTAAAATAATTCTATATTTTTAATCGTACTAATGTTTTTTTTTTTAATGTAGACAAATACATTTTGATTTAATGACTGATTTTTTTCCAACAATTGAAAAGTAAATAAAATTTTTGACCTAATAAACATAAATAAATATAAATCTGTATATAAAATATAATTTAAGAAATAGTTTGACTTTTTATAGTATTAATAAAATTAATTATATGGAATTTATTTGAATTGTTGTACCTTTTAAACTAGTCTAGCTTTTAAATTAAAACCACATATAAAAAGTTTGGTAACTCTTTAAAGAATTGAATCGATTATTTTCGAATATCGATTTAAATTTACAAAAGTTTTATGTGAGAATAAGTTTACGAAGTAAAATAATACTTAACCCGCCCAAATAATTGGACTACATTTAAGAAATATTTCAAAATCAATTTTAATACATTGCCTTATTGATAATAAATAAATTATAGTTGAAAGGGTGCAGTAGAGTATATCGAAGGAACTCTTACATGCTGAGAAAAACGAAATAATTTATTTAAAACTGAAAACTACCGCGCCTCCAAGTAGTAATGTAGGGTTTATTGGACGCAAGACCTTTAACATTCTGACCGTTGTAAGGGTTTCGGGTTTCGGATGATGGAGGGGCATAAATTACTCAAAGGTGTAGAGATTTCCACAGAAAAAGGAAATTCCAATTGTCGATAGAGAAAATAGGGTCTCTTTTTGGTGGCCCTTTCAATTGGAAAGGTGATGCATGCGACACGAAATCGTATAATTGAAGGCTTACCTTGGTTTTTCCTCGGAACGAAAGTGTAGGGAAAGTATCACCTGTCGGGCCCCACTTTTACTCCGAAAACAAAAAAAAAAAAAAAAAAAATCAAGAAAAAGAAAAGAAAAAAAAAGCAAAAGTATTCAAATTACGGCTAGTTAAGGGAAATTCGTTAGGTACCACTTGATATACACAAAACTAAAGAAAATCGTGAGCCGAGCGTGTAAAAATACTCATTAAGGGTAATTAGGACTACTCGGGAGCGAAAGGGGCTCCTTCCAGGAGGCACATGTCTGCCGCAAGCCACTTTAGTGCTCTGCCACAATGAATTATGCAAAACTGGGTGACCGTGGTTTTATTATATATGTATTTATTTTTTTTCTTTTCTTTTTTTTTTTTCCTCCATAAAAAATGAATTTGGTGCTGTCCTTTGGCGTCCCTAGGGATCCTAGCCGAATTCAAAAAAACAGATACAGAAAAACTAGCATAAGGCGACAACGAAGGTACCAACCCCTGGCCACATTTTTCATGTATGTCACATACAAGAGAATGCTTACACTCCGTGCGCTTGTAATCCTCAGCTTGAATTGCACACCGACCATTTAAAGAAGTTCTTGTCGGCCATATTTATTTTTTCTCTGCACTTCGTATATGTTGTTTTTTTTTTTATTTTTATTTCTTCACATCCTTCGCTCGCATCGAGGGGGAGCTCTATTATTACAGGAGCACGAGAACCACATCCATCCATCCGCCGCCCTTCACTTTCTACAGGAATGATGAAAATATTTTGCGATTTTTAAGACTGCTTTACCGAGTCCTTGGTCTCACACAACACATGTGAACACTTAAAGAGCTATATTAACTCTATGCGTGTGTGTGTGTGTAGGAAAGATGGTGTACAGGAAAGGAATAGGGCTCTTGATAGCCCTAGGAGGGTTGCATTTTAACACCCCCTTTAAACCCATAAATAACCCTCTTAATAAAGGGTGTCATAAACTAATACAAAGGATAAAGGAAGTGAAATTAAAATTTGAATTTCCACTGTAAGGATTTCCCTGGATTGTGGTTAGAACTGTGGGGGTTTGGGAGACGCCACCGTTTTATTGGTTTCACTCGAACGTTAAGTGATGACGGGAAGACGGTAAAGGATGACACTTAAGAACTCTTTATAATCCTTCTTTATATTTCATTGAGTTGAATGTGCCAAGAGTTTAACTATAGATAACATCTCATTGCATCCATTAAAATGTTTTATTGGTTCACGTGCACACTTCGGTATTCATAAACTCACCTCCAATTGCTTTTCAAAAGCTAACGCCAAATTAGACAAAAGATGAAACGATAGATCAAAGGATTTATATACATTTTTTTTTTTTTTTTTAAAAAAGGAATTCTTTTTTTCAACTAAATACACCGCAGGGTATTTGAACTTATTCAAAAATCGTTCTTTTGTACATTTACACCAAAAACTTACCCTTATGATATCCTCGTTAAATTTACTTTTGACCAGAGACGTAAGGAGCTTATCTGATTTTAAAGAGTTAAATTGGTGATGTTTAACAATAAAAATTTGTAGGTAAATACAATCATATTATTGTAAAATTGATAAGGCATTTAATTCACGATATTTATTAAAAGTATAGGCTAAACATTTTTATCTGTCTGCCTTGTTCGTTGTGTAGGGTAGTTCATTTCATCACGTAAAAAGTCATGACAGAATTTTTCTAGTAGAGAATAAACAGAAATAGTATTTATTTATTTTATTATATTACATTTTTTTATTTAATTATTAGTTTAATTTTAATATACGCATAGTTCTTACGCAATAATTGAAATTAATATTCAATTTAAAAACCGTAAATTTTTAAAAGCATTTTTAATTAGATCAAGTCAATTATAATTGTAAAGTTATGAAAAAGAAAAACCTGTCGAATATTTTTCGATCCTTTAATTTTCATTTTTTTAAAAGCTTTCTTTAAAAACTTCAAAAAGAAATTTAAAAAAAAAATTATTTTATGCATTATTTAAATTATTATTAATTATTTTTTTAGAGATGCAATTTTGAAAGGTGTATTTTACTTAGGGCGGCGATTAGACGATGTTTTATTAGACAAAATCGAAATGAATTAATTAATTACACCTATTTGAATTATTATATATAAAACCGACGGTAATTTTAGAGTTATTGATATATCTATAAGAAAATTTATTACTTCATATTTGATAGTTTTATTTTTCCAAAATATAAAAATAAAATTGTCAATCGATTTAATAATAATTTTTTCGACTAGATTTACGTAAATAAATGACGTTTTTGCAGTGGTAATTGATCATTTAATTTCTATTGAATAAAAATAGGATTAAAGTTAAAGTTAATCTAATTAAATAAAAATATCAAAAGTACTTATAATTGAGTAACTGAGTAATCGAATTGGAAATATTTGTAGCAAAAAGTGGACCATAAAAATTTATTAATGATTATTGATAAAAATAATTCACTATTGAATAATGGGAGTAATTTAGAAATTATAATCAGTTACGAAGTATTTGAATAATAGGATTTTTTTTTTCATTGTAATTATGTAGTTTATGATTCCGAATTTGTGTAATTATAATTGTAAAAGTTTAGTTACATTAGAATCAGGAATAAACTTAAGAAAAACTTTATATTTCGAATTAATTATGCTGCAAAATATGCCACTGGTTTAAATGGGGACACACATGACAATTTTATTTAAATAAAACAGAGACATCAGCGTACAGGTTTGTAAGGTTTAAATCAATTTTCCAATCGTCGCTGGGATTAAGTGGACAAAGGTGCTATAAAGTGATCAAACAATTACCAACTTCCTGATTTGTCTGTATGAATTTATAATGTAAATTACATTCATTGGACGCGATATCACCATTGTTGGTCTGCTACTTCTATAAAGACGACTCCTCGTATAGTAAATCACCAAACAAACAGACAGACAAAACCATACACCATGCATATACGTCTCTGGCCGAATGACACCCATGCCGGTGGCTAATGAAATGAACTGAGCACGGTCCCGATTGCAATAAGTTGTTCGTTTTTCTTAAAGACATTTATTATACTCTTAAGAAACCTGATAATTGTACCACCTCTCAGCTCTTAATTACTGTGTCGATGAGTGCGGTAGGATTGCGACAAAATCAGCCAACTGTAACGTGGGTGGCGCGGCTCCCCCAAATGATCTCGAAATAATTGACATTTTTAAGCGAATATTTAATGGGGCAATTAAACACAACGCGTTTATTTGCAAATTTCTGCGTGGGTCGAACTTAGCAATTTATTGTTTCGACTTTTAAGATTAAGACCAAGAAGCCCCATGCGGCAGAAACCAATTATCTCTAAAGTGAACGCTGTCACGGGTTAACTTTTCAGTGCGTAGAGAGTTACACCTAAGGGGGCGGTTTTGGATACGTCTGCCATACGACAGAACTATATCGATTTGAAATGCTTTACAATGCTCAGCAGGAGTTTTGGAAAAATAGAGTCCGCGTTTATTTGGTTAACAAAGGTTCATAATTCACATTAACCATGTACTCTTTAACAGTGCAAGCCGCATTTAAATCCATTTAATTGTTTTTAGAGTAACAAAAAAAAAAGCACGAGAATGAACGAACAGACAAAAAATTATAGCCTATTTTTGCAATTTGTCTATGACTTGTTTAGCAGTAAAACCTCTCGATATATTTGATATTCAAAATAAAAAGTTATAGTGAGAAAATCGGTCGGCTTAAATAGATCATCACAATATTTTAAAAAACGCAACTAATTAAACATAAACTATGAACTTTTAAAAATTATATTTTTGGCTACGTATTCAGGATTAGTTTTTTTTTTAATTTATTTTAATAAAAGTTTATTAGTTACCAATACGAAAATAACACCTAAATAAATATTATACTACTACTACTAATTTAGAACTATTATAAAAACCATAAATTAATTTAAAAAATTTATTACATTCAAAATAAAGATATAAAGACAAAATAACACATTAAAATAAAAATAAAAATTTATTTTGAATCTTACAGTTTGTAATTTTTAATAAAATACATAAGAATTTTATTATTTTTTATATTATTGGACATTATTAATACCTAGAATTATCGAATCAGTTAAATGGCTGGCCAGATATTTTTAATATTATTAAATACTTTAGTAAGGATCGTATTAAAGAAGAGGTATATTCAAAAAAGAAATAATTCTATTTCAAATTTGTGTAGTCTAAATATGCAAGTTTTTTGTAGTTATAGTTCTAATTATTGACGGTTTTATCAACAATAGTTGCTAATAGTATTTCTATTTCTACTTCTACACTAGAATTTTCCATTTCTGTTCGTTATCACTGGGTAGCATTTCTAAAATTTGGGCCTAATTAAAAACCGATTTATATTTTATATTTTTAGTCATCTTTATTTAACTTTAAAGTGTTAAATTAAAAATATACTGCCATTTTCTACTCCCAACACAAATTCTGTATCAGGCTGAGAACTTTTCTAACTATTTTAGTAAGAACGAAATATCGTCGCAGTTTTTTTTTTTTTTATTGGAAAGTGTAAATGTTTAGCAATTTCACCTGAGGCTAAGAAGGTGTTAAATCCTTTAATTAATGCTATGGAGCCTTCGAGCCTTCCCGGCGTAGGCAAACATCTCTTTATAGATTAGCAAACATCAGTTTGCTTACAGTGCCAATAATGCCGCCAGCTTCTATTTCATAATTTAATTCCAAAATTATCACGCTGATAGCCGTCGTCCCCGGCGGAACTTTCCTCTACTAAAAATGTCCTTTTTCGATATAATTAACTTCTTCGCGCGGCACAGTAGCAACCCGTTGAACGTAGCAGGGACTAGCGCCATAATAATCCTAATGGCGGATCATTTGGCGCGCATTTTAAATGCGGCCACCCTCGGGGACGTAATTGCTGTTTGTGTTCTCAGTCATTGGCACTCATATTCGCCTCGTCATGCAATATGCAAATTTTGGAATCAACACCTCGTCGTCCAACCCGGTGGAACCTTTTCGATAGAGGTGCGAGGGCACGAACAGTAGTGGCGGAAATTAAAGAAGCTCTCAAAAAGGAAGAAAAAGAGAGGGGCATCGCGAGAAATGGTTGTGTCCCTCCAAAGTGACGTGGTTACGTGGACAAATCCTTTCCACATGGAATTTTTTTTTTATTTATTTATTTTTCTTTTATTGTATTTTATTTTATTTTCAACACGTAAACCTTCTTCGTCATAGTCTGAAGTGCCTTTCTCAGTACCTTTGCCCCCTCCTGTGAAATTTTAAACCATGGTATCGTCGCCGCCATCTGCAGTGCATGCGAAGTACTTGAGGCCGCATGACCGTACACCATGTGCGCGCCAACTTCACACCAATTGTTCACATTAAGTGATGTGTGCGTCACCTTTGTACGAGTGGTAAAGGAGGGGATTATGGAAGCGGTCGCGGCGGGACGATGTACACTGTGTCGGCCAAAAAGTGCAACAACACTCCGCCAGCCCGGAGAGAGGGTGATAATTAACGAAAATTAAGATGGAAGCCCGACACTTTTTCATGCGATGCATAATTGCATGGGTATATGCGTGAAGTGGCGTTGACGACACGGGGTTGGTCATTAGACACACCCACCTGGGCTGGGATTGTATACCGGGGGGGCTCTGGATAAGGTGCCAATATGCACCGATGTTTAAGTAGGTGGGCACATGTCCGCAAAAATTTCCCTTTTTGCTAACGCTCTACATCAAAGAGCATATGTGGCATGCATGCCGCAAACGCACGATTGCTCCTCTTGCCGGCTGCCTGTTCGTTTTTTATTCTTTTTTTTTTTTTTTATCGAAGCTCGGAGACCTGGAATCGGTTCTTTCCCACCTTATGGTGCACTCATAGCGTCTCGTTTCCATACATAATCTGTAGTTACCTTTATTTTACCTTTACCTGTGCAAGTTTGCAAGTACTTCGGACCTCTGGCCCTTCTGCCCCTCGCAAATTTATGAGGAAGGGGTCTCTCGACTGAACCAGCTCGGAACTGGTTATGTGATCATTTTCGTGGTCTATGCGTTTCTCAGATTTTATGTAAAATAGTACAGACGGCGGCGTCTCAGCACTTGCTGGCGACTTATGTAGATATCACCTTTCACATAGGGCGGGGTTTTTGTGCCGTAGGTTCGCGATTTGCTGATTTGATTGCCTGTCTTGGGCTCTTTCTTAGCACGTCTCATATACACTTTTTTTTCTTTTTTTTTTGCTTGTTTTCATTTACCCTCGCTGTACTTTTACCTGTTTTTGTAACGAAAGTGAATTGAGCTAATTGGAGCGACTGCGGCTTTGGTTTCGAACCATGTCGTCGGCCACTACAGTGCATACGATTTCATTGAATTTCTTGCGTATATCGAACTTGTTGCTAAAATAGGAAAAATTACAGGTACGCATTTCTCAATAACAACAATTTCTTGTTAAAATATTTAAATGCAAGATTTTCGGTTTTCGTGGTTTTCGTGCCTATGGGTATTTTGCGCAAGGTAGTCAATCGCAATTATTTTAATTAACTGTTTTATAGGCGCACGTGCATTCCACTTTCCAATCGTATCTTATAGTAGAAGTCCTGGCAGATAGTGAGTCATGAAATAAGACTCTTAGTAAGTAACGAATTGGATCTGTTCCAAAGGAGAAGTCTTTATTTGGGCAATGTGACAAAGCACTTTTGACTAAGTCATATATTGTTTTTTTTTTCTATGTATGTTTACGCAACATTTCACTACTTAACTTAATTTTTTTTTATTTTCTTAAGGAACATATTCTAGAGAGTTTATGATCAAATTTGTATGCTAAAATTCTTAAAAATGCGATGTCTAATTGAAATTATGTGTTCCCTTTTTAAAAATTAGGGAGATATTCATTCCATCGTTATACGAGAATTTTTTTAAGACATTCACATATTCTATTTTGTAATTTTGTTAATTTTTATTTATTTTTTAATAACACATCCTTACCAAAATCATTGGATTAAAAAAGACTTAAAAATAGATCCCTTTTCTGAGTTTGTTACAATAAAACTATTTTAGTGACTCATTAGATTAATAAAAAATTAAAAGTATTTTTTAAAATAAGTTAATATTTTTGTTAAAAACAATTTTTATATACAAACAAAAAATACTGATTCCTGGAATCCAAAAAAATTGGTTTATATGAGGGCTGATTTAAACAAATAAATCTATACGTATTAAAAAATTTAACAAAAATTAATTAACAAGGAAGAATAACGATCGAAAATTTAATACTATTAACACCAACAAAAAACCAAACGAGATTTGAAGGTATTTTAATTAATATTTTAGAAATAATAAGATTAGAAAAAAAAAACTAACTAGCGCGGAACTTTTGAAGTTTAAACGCTTTAGTAGTACTAATAGTACTTAAACGTTTTATTTTTCGTAAATGAAGACAGCATAATCGATTACTGATTATCATAAATAATAAGTGTTCGTATAAATTTTATGTTTTCTGCTCGTAAGTGACTCTGTCGATATAAAAAAAGAGAAATTGTAGAGATAATTAGTAACTGCCAGTGTGAAAATTGTTTTAATATGTTCAAACGTTCGTTAGTTCGCATTACGTTGCCAATGGTAACTTTCGAATAAAAACCTGCTTTCATTTTTATCTTAAAGAGGCTTTAATGCTATAAAGGAATGTCGACTCGAAATATTTCCCAGGAATTTGATTAGAAATGACACTTTGCCAAGATAGGTGACTTGAACTTTACGTGCTTGAATAAAATACTGCTTTCACACAGGAGCAACTTTTTCTTCTAAGCCGCAAAAATGCCGCAAATGTTTTAAGATGAGACGCCAAGACGAAGAACGGTCATTTTTATGCTAGTGCTAGTTTACAACATCAGAATTTAAATTTCATTTAGAAGTTGATTTCTGTTATTCTCTTTAACTTAAGGATGTGCCACCCAAGTTCCAGTAGATCACTTCACTTGACTTTATCTGACAGTAATTTATTACTTGGGTTTGTTTTCCGCGTTCACTTCTCTTCAAAGTGGTTTTGAGTCGTTTGGCTCCGAGATGACGAGGAATTTAATATGGAAAAACAACAATGCTCTTCGCCTTACCTGTGCTATCCCTAATTTATTTATTTATTTATTTATTTATTTTTTTTTAAATGTGGAGAAGTATTGTTCATTATTATTTATTAATCTTACATCATATTTTTATTTTAATTTTTTAATTATTTATTATTATTAATAGTTATGCATTTATGGAAAGTATTCACTTTTAATAGAATTCTTATAGAGCTCAAAACTTAATTTTAGTTCATATTTTAAGCTGCTCCATGAACTATTTAAATTTGCCCAAGATTTTCGGTGTTATAAACATACAAGCAATAAATTGTAGTTTTTTATTTCTGTTTACACTAAATTTTATACCGTCTTATAATTCTGATTAGTTTTAAAACACATTTGAATTTGAAAAATTGCCAAACAAAATATGAATTTTATTTTCATTTTTATTTTATCTGTAAAATTTTGTGATATAGGGAGATAAAATATACATATAATATATTTTTTTTTTTATTGATCTTATTTATTAATGTTGATGTTTTAAACTACCCTAAAAGTTTTTAATGTAATGATGAAATTTTTATATCGGTCTTAAGAAATATTTTACTACTTCTGTTAAGTTCAACAAGAGTGTAAAAAAAGCATATAAACATTTGAGAAAAGAATAGTCATAAAATTCAATGATTCCAAAACCTCAGAATTGAAGTTAATTTAAATAGACATAAAATTCTTAACGTTACATAATAAATAACTTTCTGATTCCTTCAGTTCAAGATAATTCATGTAGATTTTTCATGTGTAATTTATTTACATATAAAGCACGTATCAGCATAGATTTGCAAAGTCGTTATGCCATGCAGAAGTGTCCATTGAAAGACCCAAAAAGCCGTAAGGTGTTTACGATGCCCGGTTATAATCGTGGTGGACTAATGTGAAATCGATAGAAACTAATTATTGCGACTAAACAGAAACAAAAAAAAGAAGAAAATTAAAAATATTATTCCGATATAGTCGACAACTTTCGGTTAATTCGGACCACACTGGTTTCTTCTAAGATTCAACTCCTAGATCGAGTTATCCGTTCTGTCTCTCCTACACGAGGAAATTTTGCTGAACGTTTTGTTTAGCATGTCAAACCAATTCGTGTAATTGGATCGTTGGGTCTTAGAGATAGAGAGGACATCCGACATCACAGACTATAGAGACGACGATGGCGACGGCGAGGTCCACATGAAGACAACAACGAAGACGACAACAACGTTCCAAGAAATTCACGTTTGGCTCTTGCACACAGCGCCACTTGCTGATAGATGCATGCACACTTTACCCGGTGACACTCTAGATATTCTTTTGGGGGGCTAATCTTAAAGAAAAACGGATTCTGCACATCGCAGATAAAGTGAATCTCCTACGACGCCGTTCCTGCTTAAAGGTTCTATAGTCTTAAAAGTTAAAGAAATCCCACTTGGCCGCCGTGAACGTTTCGTTCTGCATAAATGCTCTCCTACTGTGGTCAACAATTTCTCATGAAGGAGGACCGCGGGCGCCAGCTTCGTTTGCCGCAAAGGAAAAGGAACGACATTTAAATAGGAGTCGAAAGACCGTGGCACCGTCCGTCCCTCTATTCCAGCCACGAATGTCTTCTACTGATATTTCGAAGACCGGTGGATATCTTGTTTGTGGTCTCGAAGTTCCAGCATCTTTCTTATAGCGAGAGACAGAGGAGCCGGTCGACTAACGAGCCCTTGCGAAATGATCTTGCTACTCCAGCTACCTGGTCCAGAGTCCAGTTCTCTTCATGCTTTTGTACCGGTATGATATTCGCGATTCAGTCCCGGAATGTTTTACTTTACATTCCCTCATTGGCAGGATACAAATTGGATATAAGATTCTTATCAATAGAAATATATAAAATATCTGTGGAACAGTGTCCGTACAGGGCGGCCGCCAGGTCGCGCATGCTCCTGCTGGGGGTGTTGGGATTGCCCTGGCGTGCCAAGGATGAAAGCGGACCCTCCAATTCATTCGATATGATAAGAATCTCTCCACAGCATCCTTGTTGTATGCTGTACGTATCGTCTTGATACGGTGCCAAAACGCCTTATCCATGAAATGTCGTCTTCGTTGTCGTCTTTTACGAATCTTATGACTTCGTTGTTCTTTGCATTGAAATTGGGAGAAAAAAAATCCAGAAAAAGTGAATGCGTGTGATAGCACCTTTTGATAAAAGTATATATTCAAAACGAAGAATGCAGATATTTCAAAATGATCCGAAGAATGTAATTCGTTGCATAAATGTTAATCGAGTTCTGTTGAAAATTTTTTAAAATGGAGCCCAAATATAAGTTTTTATTTGTTTGTTTGATAATTTACTTTTATGGAAGTAATCATTGCATTGTAATTAAATTACACGACAATTATAATTCGGTGAAATTTCAATTAATAATTGTTTTTCCCAGTCAAAATATTGAAACATTTTATTAAATTTATTAAATCATTTAAAACCGCCCATAAAAGGATTAAAAATGAAAAACAGATCCCATAGGTGTTCCTTTTTAAGAAAGTGCAAGTCTCTAAGGGTTTTTTGGCTCTAACTTGGATATTTTTGATCCAATTCGCGATTGTTGTTGTTTTCTGAGACCTGCAGAAGGTGCTCTTTAATTTGGTACCTCATTTGCCAGGGTCCGTGGAATTCGAGATTTTGACCCCAAAAAATCACAGGCTAACCCCTTGGAATTTTTTCGAAAAATTGACGAAATTTGACATGCCCGTTTTTTGACGCCAAATGAAAGTGGACGCAGAGAGCTGCTCAGAACACTAACCCTTTCTTGGCGCAGGCCATTTTAACGCTCGGAATCGAATTTCAAACATGCCAAAAATGCGAATTTTACCCAATTTTTTTAACAATTCCATTTTCTAAAGTAGGATTTGAGTAAAATTTCCTTCAAAAAGATCTTTTAAAAAATTTAAAATACTAAAATGATTTATTTATAAAAGTAATATTCAAAAATATTTGTTGCTTTTTTATAAGAGAAAAAAAAACCAATTATTTTGAATTATTTTATTTTATTTAAAAGAGAAAAGAATACTTTACTATGATTAAGATTTTGGATTGAAACTCAGAACTTTTTCTATAAATGGTTCATGCCAAAAAATTAAGATTCAGAATTCTAGTATTTTATCTGGGGTGATGTAGACTCTTTAAATTATTGTGCGCTTGTCCAGATTGCGGTGGGGATAGGAAAGATGCTAGAGAGTGGCATGTTGTCTACTGCGGCTTGACTTTCCATTTAGTCTGACTACTTCTCATGCGCTTACCTGTGGTAATCACCGCCTAAGGACTCCCCGGGGAAGTCCCATCGAATTGGAGAATGTATTTTCTTCCAATAGGCGCGAGGGTGCTAGAGTGCGCCTGGTTGCCTCATATAAAACCGCAGAACGCGTTTCAGCTTCAGGTCGTGCTCTCAAGTAGCTATGTCATCGGCGGGGAATAATTAATGAATATCTTTTATGCGACGCGCCTTGCAGGCTTTCACCACGGTAACTAATAGAAGCCCACCTTAGAGATAGCGGAAGAGGCGTGAAAATAATACGATCGCGCTTCTTTTACCTTAAAATGAAAGGAGCGGAATTGAATGGGAACGCTTCACTTTGACTATGGTACAATGCTAATTGCACATAGCTTGGAGTCATTACCGGGGTGAAAATGAATAAATCGCCTATGATTTTTTATGCTGTTGCATTGGCAAGAAAAAGGTTCCATTTTGAACGTCGTCAACACTGCTCTAAGGATGGAGTGGGTATTGTTGCTGGAGGATGCAATTGTTGGCAGTTCCTGAGAGATTTATTTCAGCATCCAGTCTTTGATACAAGTGGTATCGACTTGCCGGAAGGATATTTTTCATAAAGTCATCGCCATATTCAATTTTTTTTTTTTTGTTATAAAATGTAGTTCCAGTGAAAGATAAATTTTCTATATGAGGGTTTTAGAGCACAGGAAATTCCTGTGTAAAAGAAATTAATTACAATACTGAGAATATAAGAGCTTATTTAAATTGCATATTGAAAAAATTCGATTTAACTAGTATTATAAAATTAATTCTTTAAAATTGCTCAGGACTGAGTGAGTCAGACTCGTGCTTAGAATTCTCTATTCGAAATTTAAACGAATTTAATTAAGAGAAACAGTTTCTTATAAATCTATGTTTATTATCGTTTTACTATGTTATGTATCAAAGTATTATTATTATATTTTTTTTCTTGAGAAAAGTTTAATTAGAAATGGAAATTGGACAAAACTCTTTCTTTTTAAAATTCCTTAATATTGGATTTGTTGTTCGATTCCATTATATGGGCTTGTAAAAAGAATTCTAAAAGTATTTGAAGGTAGAAAATTTGTTTTTTAAAGTATATTATTATTTTAATTACTTTTCGGATTAAAATTAAAGAATGTTTTAAAGTTCAAAGTATCGATACTATAAAAATACTATTTCGATTACATTTAGTATTAAATACGAAAGAAAAAACACTATGAATTATCCTCCATAAATCCTGTAATCATACTCAATAAAAGTACCACCCTTGGATAATATCATACAACTTGGAAAAAGAAGAAAAAAAAAAGATGCCATAAAACAAATAAACCCTCGTTCGACTGTAATCAGCCAGAGAAATGGTGTAAAACAAACAAACTCGCAATAATAATAAATCTACATCTCCTAAATGATTATATAACAACATAAATAATGGTTTGTACGATCATTAATCATTTGTGCACCCCCTAAAACTGGCCATGGCTCAGGTCTAAATTGGACGCGACTGACCAGCAGACGACAGGCACAGGTATTCGAAGTAAGACCAAGGTATAACCAGCAAGGCTAAACACGCGCGTACGCACACAAATACGACTATAGACTAAGAGATCAGCGTGCGGACAATCGGTCTGTATGTCGGTTATTAAAAAACAAAAAAAAAAAAACAAACAAACACTAAAAAAACATAAAAAATTATAAATTTCGTGTTCGGCAAGAGACCCAAAAAGGCTGGACAAGAATAAAACCAACAAAAAACGAATATATCAGGAGAGGATCAGCAGATCCATGGGCCATGCCAAAGTACAATAAAAAAAAAAATATGTATATATATATATCGGTCTTAAAGCAAAAAAGCGCTGAACCTTCCTTTGATCGTACACAAGATCGGTCCAAATGTGGCGCCCCTGCACCGTCTATTTGATTTCAAGAAAAATTTCAACGACCTGGCTGGCGCTAGTGTTTTACCTGCAAAGGTAAGAGATGTGGACAGTTTTGTACGCATGTTTTTAGTGTTCCTTTGTTTTTACGTCTATCGTCTGACATGAAGCGTAAGGAGGAAAAACTTAAACATGTGATCAACAGAGCACTGGACTCGTTCATCATCGTCACAAGTGATCTTCGTCAAAATTTAAATCAAATAAAAATGACATTGAAAATACTTCGATCTGATCGAAATGTCTGCAAAATAAATGCACTGATTTTAAAATTTAAATTTTCAAAATTAAATTTTAAAATTTTCAAAATTTGCTAAAAGTATGTTTTTTTTTTTTTTAAAGATTTTTAGAATGCGAGGTTTTGTTTATCTAAATAGACAAATTTGAAATTTACGTAGAATTCAAAAATTTGAAATGATTATTCATGGAAAAAAGTACTAAATCGAAAATTTCAAAAATATTCTTAAGTTTATTATTGGAGAAAAAAAAAATAGTTTTACGTTTCAAGTATAAACAGCGATTTTAATGAAATTATTTTGCTGAATTTATAGTTTAACTCATTTGACTGATTTTTCTGCCTATCGTAGAATAATTAATTTTGGAAAATTCAAATTGGTTTACTTAAAATGCTATATTAGATTTTTTTTTTTTCATCAAAATATCTTATGATGGGTATCAAATTAAAAGACTTTAAACAACGAATAGAAAAATGTGTGTAGTAAAAAAGTACGTTTTAGAATAATTCTGTATCTTTATTTATTTTATTTGGCTTAATTTAATTTTTAAAATTACATTTTCTTTGTTTTTTTTTTTTTAAATATTCATAAGCATCGGTTAATTAAAATTGTCAGCAATTGTGAAATTAGAAATTTATATATGTACATATTCAATTCGAGTTCAATACTCATAAATTAAATATTGTAAATTAATTAAACTGTACGTGCTTTGAGGTGTTACAGGTAATTTTTTATATATCGATTAAATGTGATTTCTAGTCTGAATGAGAAGTGCGATTATGATTAGTAAACATGGCTCGCCAACAAGTGTACTGTTGTCAGGAATTTACACCTATAAATTTGCAAATTACACAAAATCGCAATATGTTCTCACCATATGAACGGGAAGTAGCAGTAGCAGAAGCACTCTAGAGATCTAATGGCACCGTATTATCGCCGTTTGTATCTTAATTATGTGTAAAAACGTATTTAATTGCTTTGCCATGCATAATTAATTCCGGTTAAGTTCATTTAACGAAATTTTTCAAAGCATAAAAACATTTTAGTGGAGTGGTGTATGTTGCTTTTATACGCATCGTGGACGCGACGTAACAATCGTAAATTTCGTCTATTATATTTTTATTATATTTCATCAGTTTTTCGTAGTAGATGTTTGTTTTTTTCTATTTCACCTCTTTCGAGGCCATTTTTAATCAATTAATCCTTTTTTATTCTTGAATATCAGTTGCTCAGATCCCGTAGTTTCTTGTGCAGCGACAAAAAGATACAATCACATGCGGTGTACGTACAAAAAACTAATTAAAAGTGACGCGTCTAAAATCTCGGCGATGTCCAGTAGCTAAATGATTTTGCCCTTGTTGGCATTCGATTTCCATGACAAAAATTTAAAAAAAAAAAAAAAAAAACAAAAAAACTATATAAGACAAAGATACACAGATGGCATTTCAGTTTTACGGCTTTGAATAAATTCATTAAATATTTTAATTTTTCGTTCCGTGAATTCGGACAAATCTCCAAAAATAAAAATGGGCTGCCGGGTGCCGGCAGCTTGTGGCATACCTGACACCGATTTCGGCGGCCAGTTCAGCATTTTGGACATTTTTGGACGATAGGAAGACCATAATTAGTTAAAAATTAATTTCTGTTTTTACCTGGTCGCGGTGCAATCGAGTTACCAAAAACTGCGCTCAACGCGATGAATGGGACTAGATTATTTATGGCCTTATTATTTGCGTTCTTCCTGGTGTCGGTGATCACAAAAAAAAAAACGTAGTACAACACTAATGAATAATTAAAGTCAGTTGTAAATTTCAAAACCTTTCATTAGGTGTTGAAGAAGTTTCTAGTTCGGGATTATGCAAAGCAACCTGTAGCCCGTATTGCAGGTTAATTTTCGGAGATTGTTGTTGTTTTTCTATTTATTTATATTTTTTTTTTTAAATTATTTGTTACTTTTTTATATTTTTCTTTCGATCGTTCCAATGTGAATTTTGTCTAATTGGCAATAAAATTTTTATAATTTCTTTGCATTTTTATGGTTTATGCAAAATATGTGTTCAAATCATTTTGTGATGGAAAATGTACAAGTAAAATTCCATGTCATTATTTTATTTTTTTTTTTTGAAAAATTCGTATAATAATTTGTTACGCACCTTTTTATGTCTTTAGGTAGTAATAAAAACGACAATTTTAAAATGGGAAAAGAAAATTTACATTTGAATTTATTTATTATTATTTTTTTTTTCTTTCTGAGAGGGGACAAGAAAGTTGGAGGATTTTTTTTTTATATTTTCTAGATCGGGGACACTAGATATTTATCAAATGATTTCTCAAATTCATCTTGTCAAATCTATTGTAAGATAGTGTAAATTTAACCATATGATCTTTTTTTATAATTATCTTTTAAATCTTATTATAATTTAGTGCTTCTGCTCTCTCTTTGACTACTGAACGGATTAGAATTCGAATTATTATTTTAAGTTTCACAAGTGGAGAAATCCATTTTTAGTTTTCAGTCCAAGATCGTTTTAATTTGAATGTATAATATACTAAAATTCCTAAATTAAAAAATTTGTGAAACAAAATAGTATAATACATTTCATAAATTATAAACAATGTTCAAATGAACATACAAATTCTAAAAATTTGAGGATGTTATTAATATCTTTTTCCTTTTTGGAAAGTTATTCCTTTAAAGGTGTTATTTTATAGTACAGTGTCTTTTATTAAGAATTTGAAGACTGGTGGCTGGTCTTACACTATGAAATTTAGATACAATCTCTAATTTTACTCATACTATTGTGTTTTTTTTTTGTATTACATCCATACTTTTCCATAAATTCACAAAACCTTGTTTACTCAAATTCTTAGTTAATCGATTATTTCCAATTCTATTCTAATTCAGTGTTGTAATGTGTACTAATTAAACTAAATTTTTATTAATTTCTTACTAAATTGCGTAAAAACTACCATTCGGATTACCATGGAACTTGTCCGTTTAATTAGCCTATGTGTTACATTAAAATCTATTAAAACCATTGAATGGATTTCCACCTAACCGCCATTGTAAGATAGTTTATAGATATTGCCTACTATAGATCAAACCATGGGTATATTTGCTTTAATATAATTTCTTTGTATATTGTACCACATGTTGATTGACACTTTTTTACCGATTGATATAATAAAATTACTTTGAAACGATTCACCGCCTAATTAGGGAGAAATAAAGCTCATTGATCCCATCCAATCAGACAGTGGAGATCCAAATTCAATTACCAAGTAGCTCTGGTGTCCCGACGTATTCCAGAAAGGCATAAAGAGGGATTTGGATTTAGCATATTAAATCGATTCTCATACGAGCTGGCCGTGGCCCCGTGAGCCAGCGGCTCGCTAGCCAGGAACCTACCGAACACATGAATAAAAACAAGAGATGAAAAGCCAAATAATAATAATAGCAGCATCAACATAAATAATGTGGCGCCCGTTGGACCAAACTCTCCGACGGTTTCAGCATTTTTTTCTCCAGGCCTTGTCTCAAGTTTTGTACGCTTCTGTGGCCCCGACTGCCTCTACCAGACTCCCTTACCTTTTCTTTTGCCCTTTTCGGTTTCCTTGGGCTACTTCTACGACCAGCACGGTCACATGGATCTTCCTCGTCTTGTTCTCATTCTTTCCGTATCTTTAAGTCATCGGTCTTCTACACGTCCGTAGAGGCTTGTCTTTATCTCGTCATACCAATGGGCTTCTGACTTGAAATTTTTTGGCCTCCGGACGCCGTCGTAGCTTTGGCCCTTCAAATTTGGACCATTGTGATGAGATTCTTGCTGTCCTAGAAAGGTTCAGGGTTTTTTTTCTTTTTATTCATTTTTTTTCTGTTGCCCTGAAGGCAAGAAGGAACCAAAATTGAGGAAAAGGCTCGCGTTTTGTTGTTTCTTAAGGAAATGATTGAAACCGCCTATCGATCGTTATAGCGAATTGATTTTTTTTTTGTCTATCAAAACTATAGAGGAAAAGTTCCTTTATTAGACTAGTACGAATTTTCAAGAATTGCTGAAGCTGGCAAATTGCCTGATGGTGGGAAATGCTACCATCCACCACCACCACCGATCAATAAATTTTAACCAAGAAATTATCTTAATTTGGTACTGTCTTACAATAGAGCTTAAGAAATAGGGTTTCTTTTACTCTTAATTAATTAACAAGATAACAAGACATGTAATCGCACTTTTTATTATTATTATTTTTTTCTTTAGTGATTCTACAAATTGTAATGATTTTATTCACATTTTAAGTGAAATAATTTGGCCATCAAACAATAGAGAACTTGTTTACCTAAATATCTAAAATAGTTATAAGAAAACAATGCAACAGTTGAATACATATCGAAACTATTTTAATAAGATTTCTCTTTCTATAATTAAAGGGTTTTTTTTTGTTTTCGATGTGCAGATTTTTTAAAATTTTAATTTTTCATAAAACTACGGACTGCTAAAAATTTTATCTTGGCAAATTTGAAGAGTGTATTTTTAAAATCTACCTCACAGAAATACAAAACAATTATCTCTATCATTCGAAGGACTATTTTTCTAATTCTTCTGTAAGATAGACTACTTCTAGCTACGTCGTAGAAATCTCTGCAGATTAGATACAAGCTAAATCTTGGAATAAGGTAATTAATTAATTTAAAAATAAAATTATATTTCGCATTGCACTGTTCAAGAATTGAATAATTACAAAGAATTGGAACTAGAGGCCTTAGTAGTAACCTTATTTTTTAAAAAAAGTAAATAATTTCTTTAGATTTTTATTGAGATTTTACACTGATAAATTTTGAAATAAAACGAAATACTCTTTAAAATTTTATTGAAAGAGAAGTCTACTGAAGAAAATGAATTTTGTGTTCAAAATGTGACTTGAATTAAATCGATTGAATGAATAGTAATAAAGTTTATAAGAATGTCGAAGAAACTCATGTAACTCCCTTAAGTCTTCTTAAAATTGAAAATATGGAAAGCCAAAGTGAAAAATATAAAAATGCTATAAATCTTTAAGTATAAAAGTAAAACAAATTTAATTTAGTATAGAATTTGAAATATACTGGGAATCACCAAAATTTTTATTTTTTCGTTAGTCTAAAATTACAGACAACGTGCTCAGATAATTGATAAATGGTTTCATATCAACGTGTCCAAGATCTAGGAATTTAAGCCGATAGCGACTATTACTTTAAGTGTGGCTAGTGGGGACCCTCCCAAGATGACATTATTTACTATCGCATAAAAATCCAATTCGAATTCAGTCCCGTCCGATCGACGTGATAAGTTAAAGCGGAATTGAAAGTAATTATGTTGCTCGGGCAAGAGCAAGGTGGCCCTCATTCTTAATTAAGAATTCTATTCGATAAATTTTACCATCGAGACCATTCATCCTACCCATATCTTGTAATAGAACCCTTACCCACCGGTTCTAATAGTTTCTAATGCCACCTTTTATGGTTTATCCAATATCCATGCCCGAAAAGGTAAGGAAAATGGTCCGAGAGCCGAAGGGGATTGATTCGTCGTAATTATCCCAAAACCGGTGGAACACTTTATGAATATTTAAATTGTTACAAAATTGAAGTCGGTGTATGCGTTGTCGGCAACGGTTAAAAATCCCCGTGTGTTTATTAATACCGCGAACCAGGGGAACAGAAAATCCATTCAATCAAAACCTATGGGTGCTCCAAGTGTGATCATGTGGCGCTAAGATTAAGCTCGATGCACCGTCGTCATTTAATGCTGATTTAGCGTCGCTGTTAAAACAGGTAGTCGCGTCGTGGGCTTATCGACAAAGCGATTGCCCATTGATCGCTTCGCATATAATGCACTTCCCACGAGATCGGCTCCTTTGAAATGTGCCGCACGCGAAGAGTGGATCTGTCTTGGAGGCCAATGAATGATCAGCCTATAATCCTATAAAATCGCTTCATACTTCCGATCTTGCAATGCAATGAAGGTAGCAACAACAGCAGGTTTTCCGTCGTACAACATTTTTTCGAATCTGGATTTTACGACGATCGAATTTTAGTGAGACGATCACCTCTTGCGATAGCGGATTACGCTCTATACCTGTGCCAGGCACAGGTTTTGAATTGTCACTTCTAACAAGAATGCAACGGTCGTAAAAGTTCGGGGATGGAATGATCGTGACTGTAATTAAACAGGAACTTGGATCGGATCCAATCGTGGCCTTATCTCTTAATTGATCCACTTGCAGCGGTTTATGACCGATATTCAAGGGAAATAAAGCAATCATGACCCATTATAGTGCTAATACGAAAACGTTCCTTTGCCTAAAGCGATTAAAGTAGTTATATTGCTTTTATAAACTAAAACTGGATCACGATTGTTTTGTAAAAGACAAAAAAGGTTATTGGAACAAACAATTGTTGGCTCCAAATTTGGGTTAAGTGCTCGTGCAGGCATCCGCAAAAACAAATATTATCTAATTTGAGGTCAGGTAGCTAGTGATTTCAAAAGACTCTTAACACTATGCTATTAGTGTGTCTAATTTTCACGTATCATGTTATGACTTTGTTTCTCCTTTTCTGTTTATTTCTAATACGTTCGCACGATATACGGCTGAAAAGTTTTAAGCCTAGAGTGTTTATAGTCGTGTTACATTTTTCAGAAATATCTAATTTTCATTATATAAAATAGTTTTTATATAATCGGCTCTTACTCCTATTACCTTTATTAATGCTTTGAGCAATGTAAGTCTTTTCAGTAAACTTTTAAAGTATTATAAATGGTAGCTTTTTTTTAAATATAAAATATTCTATAACTTTAAATATAATTTTAATTCAATTAATATTAATGTTTTTCTAACTGTTCGATGTAAAAAAAATAATAATCCAAAATATTTGCACCCACAAAGAAGCACACATAGTTTGATTCTATCATTTTAATCTTGCGGTATCGGTAAGTAGCAAATCTGGGCAATTTCTCAAGGGTACACATGTATATACAAGTCGATAGTGCCCTAGGAATTTTTAGACCTCCTCCAGTGTTTGCCTTTCCTTATACCGTCTTTTAAAGTCCACAGTGCCCACAGTACGTGAGGATAAGAAAAATATATTATAAATTTGTCGATGTGTGATATGCAGACCGTCGTCCATCGGTATAGCATTCCCAATGCTCTTGGACCATTGGATGCTTCTACACAGTGCGCATACGTGCACGATGAAAAAGAATTAACTACTATCGAATGGTCTTTATACGCTTCACCGCGATCGGAGATCCCTTTGATCTTATGCCGAAACGATCGACATGAAATAGAGTGGTGGAACCGCAATTTATTCATGAAGCAGATGTTAACGTCGTGTGTGTTCGTAAGTGCTTAAGATAATTTTTCATAAGATTTAAAAGTGCTTATCTTACATTTTCGAACTTGATGCTGTTCCACAATCAATAGTCGATTTATTGAGAGGTAATGTATCCCTTCCTTTCAATACGGGAGAACCTCTAGAATACCGTACTATACACTGTGTTACCTGGAAATTTCGCAAGAATTTAGGACAGCTTCTGGTTTTACTTAAGTACATTGAAAGCGAATTGTCGTAATTACGTATTAATTTAATTTAGTTCATGACCTTTGCAAATTAAAAACGATTTTTATAAATTAAAAGGTGTACGAAGTTAAAGGTACGTTCTTTTTTTTAATTTATTTCTTTCGAAAGTATTTAAGAAAGGGATTTGTTTTAATTAAGTACTAATTTGTATCTTTTACTAGTTTTTTACGCGTTAAGATCTAGTAGTAAAAGCTTAATAAAGATGATCACTTCAGAAGTTTTAATAATTCTATGTTTTGATTGGATTCATTTGACCTTGGTATATTATTTTTAAAAACCAGATTATCAATTTTTATTTATTTATTTTATTCTGCATAAAATTTGGACAAATTACGTATAATGAAATCAGTCAGATTCTTACCCTTCGATGGTCTAAGGTGTTTAATATTACTTTCTACAAAAATTAAAATGATATGTATCTAATATAAATGATATGTTAAATGTGCATTGCATTTCATAAAATTTTTAAAGGCAGTATTTTTATTAAGCTCTAAATGTTAAAACAAAAATGTAAAATATCTCAGAAGCTCTACTGAAAAATATCTTCGCAGCGATTTTTTTATATATCAATTTACGCCATTCTGATTAATTGTAGCGCTTTCACTCACCAAAAACTAATAAATCACTATCTGAGTATAAGGCTTCAGTTATTACGCCTAATAAAACTCACGAACAGTTCCATATATCTTCAAACCTGACACATTACGTCGGGTATCAATCAGAGCATTTCCCCTTCATTTTTATTACCAGGTAAAAGATATACTCCAATTCCTCGTTCCAAGGTATAATATAAACGTGTGCACGATACCGCCGATGACAAAGTGATCGTATTGTGAACACGTTCATTAACAAAATGCATAAAAATTCTCTTCATCCGTTTGGGTGTAATTGGAGGCGAACGAATTCGCACCATGCTCATTAGTCGCCTTTTCAATCCTAATTAGACGTCATCATGTCTAATTTTCCAAATATGCCCAATTATTTTAACGATAATCTTTCATCACTGTAATGATCATATCGATCATAAAGTGATGAACAGACCGTGCAATCTGCCGTTGCTTTTGTATCGGTCATTCGAATCTTCGATCTTCACCTACCGGTGTATATTTTTTCATCCATAAAATTTTATGATCGTATGACTGAGGAATACCACAAAAGACGCCACAAACGATCGTCATTGGAACAATTAAATTTGATTTATCGATTTTAACAAAATAAAGTTTCATCTCATTTGATCATACGGTTTAATCACGGCGATAATAAACCTTTTTGTTTTTTTATTTTTATTTTTTTGAATCGCTTAAATGAAAAAGGGATCAGGTTTTTGATGTTGCACAACATCTTTAGTCCTTCTTTAAAGTGAGGAGCAGAAAGTGAAGTCGAAGATTGTCAATGTAACAGGGGACCACTATCTTTACGTGGTTCCGGCAGGCCAACCTTTATATTGCATTCTTTCAGGTGTTTGACGGTAACACGTTGCGCTAATAACGCTCTCCGCCACGACTTGAGCTTTCGCTTGTTAACCTGCACGAGATCGGTAATTGATTTAATTTAATCCAATGACAGGATCGTTAAAATATTGTCACATATTGTATGCGAATCAAGACCGGTATAATACAATAAAAAAAAAGAAAAAATAAAAATAAAAAGACACCACTAACAAACGGATGAAATAAACGCGGTGATGGATTTTACGATTCGTTCTGTTGCAAGTTTATGGCGCGGAAAGAATTCCATGCCATCAAGAATGTGCTACCCTATTGGCGCCTTTAGATACTCAAGTACGGTGTTAGATTCTAAGTGGGTTTGGATCTATTAAAAAAAATTATATCAATACATTACATTTTACTGTTGGTAATTGTCTCAATACGCTAAATTGAACGCTTTGTACAGCTGTCCAGTGAGGTGTTCAGGTACAACTTCCACCTTGCAAAATGTAATTTGTACAAACAAGTGCAAATTTACGTCATCTTGGAACTGGTCAAACAATTCACGTTTAACTTGGACTTCTTTTTTCCTTTATACTTTTTTTTTTGTTTTAGACTTATACTTTGTTGTAAAATTTCTAAAATTCCTTAGACATGATTCAGTAAAGTAAAGAATTTAAATTAGAGTAAATGTTAGCAAAAATCAGCAGGCAATTGGTTGTAGGGGATTTTAAAAGTAGATAGAAAAGTAGCAACAGGTAATAATCACAAAACAGTAAAAGCCTATTATTATATATAATTAATACATTAAAAATATAAAAAGAAAAATATGCACGTAGGAATATTTTTAACGTCTAAAAAAAATAATCACTATAGAACATCTTGGTGACGTGTGTATTATCTAGCTATACTTTAACTCTTAATCTACTTCAAAGTGTTGCGAATTAAAAAGGTGGCCTTTAGATTGGCGATGCTTCCAAAAAATAAAAAGAACCCCTTTTTTAACAAAATCAGTTTAATTTCTTCTTTGATTTTAATCCTGTATTAAAAGCAGTGTGTAATTTAGATTATATACTAAAAATACTAAAATTCGTTTGATTGGCTCAAAAATAGTCAGTGTTTTTCTATTTTTAGCTTTGTTTATTATGAATTTCTAAAAACTTCAAAGTCTATGGAAGACAAAACCGAATAAGGATTATCCTTGAAAATAAAATTTAATTGACTAGTTACCTAGTTCCTGAATATTCCATTAAGGAATAAAAATATAAATCTCATCGTTAATATAAAAGCAATTAATCTAATTGCTACTACATGATAATAATAATTAAAAAAAAAAAGCGCTTATAACGTTTGACAAAAATGGCTAATTGCTAACACGCCAGAATATAGCAATTTGTATCGAGGTCTGGTTCCCACAGAACCATCATGGTCCCATACAAACGTTCCCTTACACTCAAATTGGAATTTATCGACAAACAGGTCTAACAATTCTCTCGGCTGTTCCAGACTCCAATAAAAATTTAGTCGTAAATCAAATTAATAGAAATAAAATAAAAAAAAAAGTAAAATAAAATGAAAATTACGTTCCTTGTTGGTCAGATCCACTTTGGTGTTTTTATTGAACCAATATTCACTTAACCTTTTCATTTTTTGTATCTAATTAGTTCAACCTTGAAGAGCAACACTAGTATTTTACTTGATTTATATTGGAATATTGCGAGAATATCTGTCTGTACAGTGTCTATCTTAGATTATCGAAACCAGACATGTGTTTTCTGGCTTTACTGGAAACCATTTTTGGTTGACACTAAAAATTTACGAGCGAAAGTGGCTAAATTTGGCGTGCTTGGTATTGTTCATTTCAGGGCTATGAATATTAATCGTGATGTTAGTTGTAAAATGAATCAAATTAAATTAAACTTTAGCACCCGTTGTGTTATTCATCTCGTTAGTTTAATGAGTCACTGTAGGTAGCGTATAAATCTCAGCACCACTAGCAGCACCACCACCTTGACCGTCACATCCGTCCTGATAGCAGAAGCCGCCTTTAAATGGCGCTACGAAAATTATTTGCTTATGCAGAAATCGTATCTCTCGCATCTTTTTAATGGATCTTGTCATTTTGCGGTGATCGTGCCTGCACATAGTCACTCAAGCGCATTGTTCTACTAGCTGGGCTATAGCAAACAAGACAAGACAAGACAATTTTTTACCCTATCGGCAGCAGCACCAGTAGCACCAGCATAATTTGCGATAAGCAATTTGCATCTGGTACCCAGGGAATAAGTACATTTGCCGTCCGTGGTGGCGGCGAACGATCGTTTGGCCGTCACCGTGACCACTTCTCATGCGAGCAGCTCACGGGAACACGCCGACAAATTATTTTTCTTGGAAAAAAAGAGCGAAAAAAAGGAGAAAACATTGAAAATCCAGTAGAACACTCAAATTGTTGGCTTAACTAATGATCCTCGGGGCTAAGTGATCGATGGCAATATCCATCGATCGGCTACTGATCAGCTGGTTCTCGCCTTTTTGCTGCCTACTTCCCCGCTTTACCTTGACTAGGTATGATCATGGTGCTTCAGTAGAAGTTTCTTTAGGAGCTGAGGCCTAATATAATTTGTATAGTCGGTTAGATATTTAATGAGGCATGAGATTGCTCTAATCATTTAATGATTGGAAAATGGTTGATCTTTTTCATCGACTGGAGGATCGATGATCTCAGCTGACGTCTTTATAGTCATTTTAATTTTAAGTTTTGGATATATTTTTGCTGCTTTATTAAATTAAAGTACAATAAAGTATGTGATATACCTCAAGTGAAAATTGTTTATTTTTTAATTTTTAAAGAGTTTTATTTTTCTTTTTGTCTAGTATTTTCTAGCACTAACTCTTAAAAATAAAAATCTCACTCCTAGACTAATTTTTAGTAATGATTTTTAAAATCGAATTAATTAAAACTCTTAACGATTCGATTTCAGATTTCAGAGTGCCCAGAATAAAAAAAAAAAACGTTCTGGTTTTAATTTGGACCACCCGCAAATTTAGAAAAATATTATTTTCGTGATACAGACTTCTATCTTGCGTGTAAGAATCCTACTAAATTCTCTATAAAATTCTTTAATTGTTCTATAGAAAATTTCTAGTAACAAATAAGCGGAACTTCTAACCCTTTTGGAATTCGGATTTACTTTTTGATTCCTTTAAAGTCGAATCAAGCCATTATCGTTTTATTTGGCACAGTCTGGTAGTTAAGTGCTTATTAAGAAACATTAATTTTCTGGCTATTCCCAAAAGCGCGTCGCGAAAATCCCGTTAAAATTCAAATAAACTAAACAAAGTGGTGATCGCGGATCACTTTGAGAAACACTTTGATCGTCTGGATATGTTAATTTTCTTACTAATTAATTTTCCTACTGTCTACAATAAATTGTCCACTTTTTGTGCTGTTATTCTTAATATGAGATCAAATCGCTCTATCAGAATTAAAGCTAGCATTCAGTTCGCATCGTTCTGAAGAAGATCAGAAATATAGAAGAAGGTAGCTGTTGTATAGTATGAAAATGATTGTCAGTGCGATTGTTGGGAAAATGGCATTCTTAAGAAAAAAAAAATAAAAAAAAAAAATGTTTTCTCGTGCAATTAGTAACAATTGTTCAATATTTATCAGATGACGCAATGAAATCTTGAACTTTTTACAGCTCAATTGATCGTGTGCAATAATCACGGTAGTCATCTAACACTTGACTTGGGTCTAAATTAATCACACACGTATACACACACTTCTACAGGCTAGTTATCACCTTAGTGTGATCTACATGAATCAGACAATCGATTACTTCGTAATAAAATTAGTAAACGGCAAAACGAAGGAATGAATGGATGTTGGTGCGATCTTGCAAGATCGATATTGACAAATCACAGCGAAAATCACTTACGAACCGAAGAGAGGTATGCTTCAGTGCGAGCATCGGTTTTAGCCAATTCACCTTTTGGTTCGATCTTAATTTGCATAGATTTTTGGGATCAATTTAGCATGGCTAATTAATTTGATGTTGTTTTTCTCGTTTTATTCAAGTCCCACGCTTTGCTGGCACCGACGATAGTGTTAAGTAACGCGTTTATCTTGTCGCATATCGCAGTAGATTTTCTCACAGAATTAGTAGGCATTCATTTTTCTTCTGTTTTTATTTTTCTTAAAGGTTGTAACGAACGATCGGAAGGTTTAGTAAAGTGTTCCCATTTTAGCAGTTCAATGATTTTTAAGAATTTTATAGTACACTACGCATAACAAACAACAAGAACAAAAGTAAAAATCGAATATAAAGAATTAATTCAGTATTTTAAACTTTATATAAATAAAATAAAGTTTATACTTTTTTTATGTTAAGACACAAATTCGTGAACCAAAAAAATGCGTACAATTGCAACTAATTTATCACTTTTTTTTATCGGAAATATGAGAAAACATGAAAAATTAAAACAATCTCTTTTTTTGTTATTTGGTTTTTCCTATTGAAACCTAAAATTGTAGAATAATTAACTTTCTTTTGAAAATTGATAACTGTTAAAAATAAAACATTTACTTAAGAGGAGCTTATAATCAAAAATTTAAAATAAAAGATGAATTTCAAAATACTGAAGACAAGACATTGCTTTAATTAAATTTAGTGCCAAATTATGCAAAATAATTTTTGTTTATATTTAAAATGCTAAAAATTAGGTGCCGAATTTTTGTCGGACCAATCTTCTAGCTCTCACTTAACCGGTTTTCGTTTATTTTTTTTTTTTTTTTATAATTAGTACTAATGCAGTTGACGAAATGAAAAACGCAATTTTAATTCATTAAGGCTAGAAAGATGAACTGCAAAAACATTTTAATCCGAAACATGAGCCTAGATTCGAAATCGTTGTCGACGATTTGATGATTTATAAAGTAATTAGTGGAAATCCGTCAGATTAACGCATTCCGAAACAGGTGCTGTTTGTGTTGTGAATATTCCCTCGAAAATTTTCGATTCATCAATAAATCAAGTGATTTTGCGAAATCCGGTCGCCATTACCAATACAAACAATTTAATTAAATGTTCCACGGAAAGAGATGAATTTATTAAATCATATTTCATAAATTCGGTTGTAGTATCTTTTCCTACATTAAAATTTTGTCCAATCGATTGTTTGATTGGTAATATTTCCGTTATTTGAAGAATTGGATGGAAAAAAAAACGTAAATTATGGAATAGATAAGTAGAGACAACCTCGAAAAGAGAGCGAGGTCAGCGACTAGTGTAGAATTAAATACGATACCGCGGGACTAAACGTGAAATTAAATGAAAGAAAGAAAAAAAAAGAAAGATCAATCGAGATTTATCGATCGGAGGCAGACTTATTTCCTTAATCTGGCAACCTATCAAAACAAACTGAAAATCGTGTGTGCGGTGCGGCGATGCTGTGCACAAAACCGCGCGCCGTGCGCTAATGGTGCTATAGAACGAAAAAAAAATTCGATCGAACAGCAGGTGGAAGACTGTCGCTGCAAAATTTCATGGCAATAAATTTGAATTCAGAATTAATTATTAATTTCATGATCAGTGGCGGCGTCGGTTGACCAGCGACACAATTAACCGTTCACGATTTGCAAGTATTCCGACAGGTAATGAGACTTAACGAGGGGTTCAGGTGCTACATTGGCCTTAAACTGACCGCCTATATCTAATAAATCATTCAGAGATTTCAACGATAGAGGATTAATTCTGGACGGTTCCACACCTTGATGGCCATTGTGTAAGCAAACAATTTAATGGGATCACCACATCGTAAAAGTTTGAAAAGTTCTCGGACCATTTAGCAAGTGACGGACAAGCAGGGCATGGGTTTTTTTAAATCCAAAATTTTCCATCCTACAAAGCGGCTACATCAAAAGTAGAATGAAGTCAACTCTGGGCATATCCACCACTCCTTCATGGCACGATTCTGGTGGCGCCAGATTTTTACACTTTTCGGAAATCTCTTGGACCACTGCATTTCGAGCGGAAGTGTATATTTTTTAATGATCCGTGCAGAACAGAAGTTTCTTCCATCGGGGATATGATCAGCAGATGTTAATCCAAAGGATTCTGCTTTAGATAAGACGGAAACAATTCCACAGACCTTCTGGTAGTATGCACTCCACCGTAGTGTCTAGGATTCATTTATAATTCAATTTAAATAGATCTTATTTTATTTTAAAACCCAGTGCATTCCATTTTTTACGCTATATATAGGAATTCCCGAAATACTACTATATAAAAAACAATACTCTAATTTATTAATAAACGATTTGTTTAGAATTTCTGGATGGATACCAGAATAGTATGAAATTAATTTTTTTAAAATAGACTTAGGCCACTTTCAAAAGAAACGACTCCTATATAATTTAATACTACTGTCTCAAACACCTTGGATCAGGTGAAGGAACCTAATGAAGTATTCATTAAAATATGACTTCCTCTGTTACGCGAAGTAGGCGCAGAAAGTGTATGGGGTGCAAAGAAAAAATAAAATAAAATAAATAAATAAAAATAAAAGAAAAATATCATTTTCTCTGGTTTAAAATAATTTTTTTCGCAGCGTCGGTGGACAAAGTCCCATCTGAATGCATCACTGTGGAAGACCCAACCGTGGATCTTAAAGTGAGTCAAAATGTGAAGTTAAACTGGATTTTGTGTTGCAGCACGGTAGCCGTGTCTTAGCCGCCGGTGAGGTGAGCGTGGGACAAATTATTGCTGTCATTAAGGTGATTTGAATATTGTATCCGTGCAGCGGTGAGAAATTGTCTCATTTCGTTTTATGTCCACGTCTCGACATTTATTATCAGAGTAGAGGATCCTCCGGATTTCATTCAGAGTTCTTTTCTTCGAGTTAAATTAGCCGGTGTCGGTAGCCACACACTGACCGCACTTACATCTGTATGTCCAGATCGGATCTGAACGTTGGGATTTTGTCACCAAACAGGAAAATTGAAATTTAAATAAAGAATCGGGGGGAAAAATAAAAATAAAAATAAAAATAAAGAAAAGATGAAATCCGACTTAATGCCACCGCGATTGGCCCCGCAAGATCGTCTCAACCACGGATGGTAATTTATTTTTATTTTATGCCAACCGAAGTTCTTACCTTGGTCGCGGCTCCATTACCTGGACCGTGGCATCGCATCGAGGTGAAATCCAAACAGTAGCTAGAAACCTTTATCAACATAATTACTCCGAGTGTGTGTTAAGAGACATTTCAGCCGTTTCGGTGTCTCTTTTTTCTTAGCCGCCTTCTTGCGACGTTTTAAATCTTATTTTCCCCTTTTTTTTTTTGTTTAGAAGAGAGATCCACAAGTCCACCTCCGGCCGGTTTGTTGATTTTGTCGTCCACCTCGTCTTGAGATGGTCGTACCGCCATCCGCAATGCATTTTATGAAGCTTGTCGGTCGCCTGTGACCATCGGCATCAGCGCTTTCGACAGCCTTGGATTATCGAAATTTCTTTAATGGTTCGCCTCGTAACATGAAAAAATACTCAGGTGCTATCGCCTAGTGTCCAGCTACTGCTCGAGGTGGCTGCGAATGGCGATGATCACGGCGGTTATCAGCGGCTCCGTGCGGTCAGTCGGTGCTGTTGTTCAAATTGATCTTCGACCGTCGGCGACAGCCCAAAATCAATCTGTGTTCTGCCACGCACTTTGAAGAAGGTCGGTCATCGTGCCGCCTTTTATTATGATAAACCAATTTTTTCGATAGACCTCATTTTCGCCCTAGTTTTTTTTTATCACATAATAAGACATCAACAAACAAATCTAATGGGACTTAATCTGATAGTTGGACATTCTCAATAAACAGTAAACAATAATTAAGCTATTTAAAAGTAGAATAGAAATTAATAATTCACACTTTGATTTTGGTAAAAGGTTCAATAAGAAATTCAAAGAGATAGTAGAAAAGTAAGCTTAGTAAATGAGAGTTAAGAAAGATAAATTTTACATTAATTTAAAATTAAACAAAACCCCATTAGGCCATTTGAAAAAAAAACATGCTACAATATTCTGGTTCACATCAAAACTACAAAACAATTTAATGATAAATTTAAAAGTACTACAGAAGGAAAAAAAATAATAATAACACCTTTAATTTTTGTTAAAAAAATTTAACAATTCTGATAAGATTTTATTCTGAGAGTTGCAAAAAAGAAGCGAACGAACATTTTCTATTTTTTATTTATACTTTTAAGCCCACATTTAACTATTCTCTAGTAATAACCTTTTTTTTTAAATGCTACAGTTAAAAGTGATGTGAACCTATGGAGAATTTTTTATTAAAGTGATTTTAATCTAATTTTATAAATCTTTTTGGATACTGTGAACGTAACTCAGAGACCGTTTACATTTAAATATTCAAAAAAGATAAATTAAATTGACACGAAAACCGAATAAGTACTATAAAATATTTAAATACGAATTGAAATGTGTATTTTCAGAATATTGAAATTATTTTATAATTTTTGAAGGAAACTTTGTTAGAAGAGAATAGAAGTAATACTAAGAATCTAACAAAATTCTCTAAAATTTTCAATTTGTTCATAAACAATGCAAAATATTTGTACCATTAAAAAATTCCTCAGAAAAGTAGCAAATATTGCATTGAAATTGAGGAATTTTCTTGATTATTTGTGAATATTTAGAGGAAAAATGTTCATCATTGGAATTTAAATTGCTATTTTTATAAACAAGTAAGAAAACGATATAAAATTTTATCTCGAGCAACTTTCTCTAACCAAATCCATAGGGAGAGAGAAAAAAAAAATAAAACTAAAAGTACTTTGTGGAAAGTCACTCACTAATTATTTTTGCATTTTACTTTTCGAGCCAATCAAAATTGAATTTAACTGCAAAAATCATGCAATACAAAATTGGACTCGAACGCGAAATAAAGTTCTCAAATGAAGCAAAATGCAAAAATTAATTGCACAGCGTTTCGGTGATGAATTCAGGAATCGTCAAAATTATCATGAAGTAGACATCACCTGTCGCTCTTAATTACGACGGCACAACGACCAAATGCAAAAAGCAAGGGAGTACGGCAACAAAGATCGTGTCGTTAATTAATAACTTCCCGTACGTACGTAAGATGATGAAACGGCGTAACCAAAAAATGTGCGCGCTAAGGTGAAATAAAAAGAAAACAAAAGAAGAAAAGAAAAAAAAAACGTGAACAGCACGAATCCGGTGAAACTCTCCTCATCTGTGGGTCTGAATTCGTTGGAGCTTCTCAGACGGGCGGTACAAAAAGTCGGAGCGCACACGGTCGAAGATACAAATCTTTGCATGGCCGAAGATATCCAATAGAAATGGATAATTGCGGTGACTACTTCTTCTCTAGCACAGCACAGATCCCCGGCTATTTTCGCACATTTCGCCGGCCGGGAAGAGATCAAGATTTCTACGTGCGACGGGTGTTTATGAGAGATTACATCGAAGTTCAGTGCCTACAAGATTTCTTGGCGGTGTTGACGACGGTGCCTATCATCGCCCCAAGGAATGGAACTCAATATGGATTGGTAAAAGTGCACCGCACAACCGCATCCTATAGTTTTAGTGAGCTATTTTTGCGTGCGCCAAACGAAGAAGAGGATGGGTACCTGCGCAAGACGCATTCCATACACTTTCAACCATCTTATGTAAGGGCATTATATAGTATTTGTTTTCGCTGTTCTGCGTTTGCAGATTTTCATCCATGTTGCAGTATTTTCTGCATTTTGAGATAATATTTTCTGATAAATTTGTTCTACAGTTACAGAAGAAGAATCGCGGAATGCTGGTCAGCATTTCATAACGTTAGTGGTGTTGCTGTTGCTCAAATTTCCTTGGCCGTGTGCAATTCCTTCTTAGGTCACCGCGGGGTTACCGTTACTATGCGAATACATTATATAAAATAGTTACGACTCAGTTTGGACTGTTTCTCTGTATGTCGAAAGAAAATTGCTGAATCGTATTAAATTTCATTTTAAGGCATACCTTTCAGGTCTTTTCAGGTTAGGAAAAATTTCCTTTTTATTTTTTGTTGTTGTTTTTTTTTTTTTTTTGTTTTAACTATATGGATTTATTGAATGTAGGAAATCAAAATTCTTAGACTTGCAGGTAGAATAGTTTTCTAAGCTTGTTTCTTAGAAGAAGCATTTGCAATGTCTTTCACTTCAAGTAATTAGAGAATTTCTGCTTTCTTTGTATGGTATGAATTTAAATGGGATTTGACCGCATCCATGACTCGTAACATTTATTTTAATTCAAAATTGAACACATGAAGACATTTTCGGGACGAACCGAACTTTATACAGTAATTAATAACTTTTCCGAATTTTTATTTAGCAATACTATCAGTAATATTTTTAGATATTTAAATAATTCAACAAATAAATCGAAATTAATCCTATTGTTGGTTGTGAAAACGACTTCCTTAATTTTCAAAATCACGAAACTTTAATTTAGCCGCTTCATTTTGTAAGTGTGGAAATTCTACAATAATTTTCTTAATTAGGTGTACTAATTGTTGATAAAATCTACTATTTATAATGAAAGAATTTGGGTATGATTGAATTACATATAACTAGAATTAATTTATGAGGAAGTGAAGTTTAAAATTCCATAATTGAACTTTAATTTACGATTGATTTTTTTTTTAATTTATACTCATTAAAATGTACGAAACGTACTTATCTCCTCGAATAGCCATTTTGAAACAATTCTTGATCCACCCTCACAGTTTAGATCCATTTTAACGAGTTGTTTCAAATGAAATTCCAGTGTCAGTGATCTTTTACTCGATTCATTTATTCTTTAATAGTGAACATGGTTTTCTTAATTTTATTTATTTATTTATTTATTCATTTTTATTATACGGACTTGTTTGTAATACTACGTCTGTAAAATTTTCTGTTTATTTCAAAGTTCTACAAATTTATCAGTCAATCCTGCAGCAAAACCCTTCAAATGTTTTTATGGTGGGGCATAAAGTTAAAATTACACAATTAGTATGCAAATTGCTTAAGACGATGTGATTCTTTCTTTGTATTTTAAGATGGTAGAAATGCCGCGGCCGTTAAATTCTTTAACAAAAATGACCCGCCGATAAGCACCAGCAGCAAAATAGAAAAAAGTCTCCTGGGAGAGGACAACTAAGAAAGTCAAAGAAGATGCTCATAGTCGTAAAATTGTGATCTTTGGTCAAAGCTGAAAACTGCACAAAGCTGATCGAGCACTCTCAGCATGATCGCGATCACCTCACCATATGACGACAAGGTGCTCGCGCGCTCTTGTTTTTTGTTAATATACCTCATTTGGATAAAAACCTCACCGGTCTGAATTAAGTGATGGCGTCGCTAAACTTAAAAGCACCCGTGGTGGTCCTCTTAGTGTATATCGACGCCATTTGTTCGATTTATTTGCGACTCTTTTTTTTTTACTATTTTTTTTTGTTTTGTTTATTTATTTTTTTTCTCTTTTACCATCCCAATGATTTCCGAGCGTGATCATCATCGAACTTGTTGCAGGGATGATAGTGGCGGTTTTTATAAGCGCGATAAAAACTTTTTAATTGAGCACTCGTGCAGATTAAGGTAAATTTAATAATTTCATAATGCTGAAAAATTCCTCACATTATCTTTTGGCTGTACTTTAACCAGTTGCCGCTTACCTTCGGCTTGGAAACGATTCACCAATTTTTAACTTGTTTTTTTTTCATTTTTTATTTTTTGCGGACTTATGAGAAACGGAAATAATTAAGGGGATATCGAAGAAACCTTTGGCAGCAACGTGATTATAAGTCTCCACCTTTTTTGCATTTTGTAATTGACGACAAAAACCTTGGTGGAAAAGATGAAAATTTGGTAATGAGACTCACAGAGATTGAGAAAATCCAAAGACCAGGGTTAAATCACTATCGTTTACCTGTATCATTTTTGTTAAGCAATTATTCCGTTTAATCTTACGTTTCGTTACTAAGATATCTAAAAACGTTTTATTTCATCTTCTACTTAATTCTTTCATCATCAAGGTATTATTCTTTTTTTAATGAAATAAAAATCTTGGATTACTACAAAGGCTTTTATCTAGGATTTTTGTTTCAATTTTAAGGTTTGCTTTTAACAGGGCCAAAGAAAAAACAAACCTCGTTCTATTTAAACATCAAGCAAGAAATAATATTTATTAATATTATTATTAAAAATCGGTCTATTTATAAACAATAGGATGTCTTTAATAAATTATCCGACATCTTAATGTCCTTTTTAAGAGTCCTGTACTATCCGCTTGACAATTTTAATCTGAAAAGGAACTTTTAAATGAATCAAATAAGGATAAAGAGTTCTTCGATATTTTAAGTCAAAATTTATAATTTTAAAACAAACAACAAAAAAACTCCTGTTAAATTTATAGCAGGACTATTTTCTTGATTTAAAAAAATCAACCATAAGTGAGAAATATAGTCTAAAACATGTTTAAAAAGTATTCACGCTTAAAACGACGGATTTGTCCGATAAACTCTTCTAGAATTACATGATTCAATCCAGTTAGACATCATGGAAGTACTTCTATTAATTTTCAGGCAATTAATGATATATTTAAAAGGTTCTACTAAAACATACCTCCTTAACGTGTCTATCTCGAATTTAAATTTTATCTATTTCCACTTTAAATAATTTGTTAAAGTTATTTATTATATACTATCTCATAGAATTTTGAATCTCTTACTAGAGTTTTTGCAATGAATATCTACCGATTTTCCATTCACTTAAGTGGCAATCACATTGAAGCCTTGGTTACCTCTATATAGTAAGTATTTATCGCGACGTCTATAATCACTTTCAGTTCTGCGATCGTTTTTCCTAATTAGTAGAATTACTTGATTGCACCAGCCATTTGTAATGAGGAACGGCACCTAATTCGTGCGCCACATGTGCACCACATTCTCTAATTTTAAATTATAGCATTTTTGCTAATCAGCACGTTGAGAGTGTGTAATTTTGAATAGTGTGTTCGTTAAAGAATCTCTCTGGGTGTTGGTAATGTGACCACGTTGACTAAGTTGTTATCTATTTAAGTATATTCACCCAAGATACTTATAATCTTCCATAATATGCCTGCAAGAATGAGCTGGCCCCCCGTAGCTGTGACGACGGTGGCTACGATCACCGGGACCAGGTTAATGAAGCCGATCTGAAAAGTCCAGAGAAGACAAATGGACATCGTTTAATATGTGTGAGGTCTAAAAACGAGCCGCAACCTGAGTGCTCGCGGTGGTGGTAATCAGGCGAAGAGGAAATGCCATTCACTTAATTTTTCACTTATCGCGAGCTGGTATCTCTTAGGCACTTTGTTGTATTCGGGATTCACCATTATCCGGGCATAGGATATACAGGTACAGTTCGGTTGCAGAGAATGGATGCGTGCTTTGACACGATTACAGGTACTACCCTCTACCAGGTAAATCCGGGTTCTGCGACGAAGTGGGAACTGGTCACTTTCAACACCCATAGCCAAAACCGATCGGCAGACGCTAAGTTACAGACGTTGTTGATTGGATTTTTATACAAATTTAATGGCATCAGCCACCGGACGAGATATTTATGCTATGCAGATGCGCTTCAAAAAGCGTTCCGAATTATCGGATCAAATTGAGCATAGCTGCCGCCGGTGCTGCTTCTGCTTGGTGCTGGTTGTTTTCCTTCGGTTTCCAGGTATTTAGGGTGGCGAGATTGAATGGGCTTCTTCAGGTGTGGGATCTTTGGCGGCTGTGTTCTTCCCGCGCTTGTAGACAGTCGACCAAAAAAAAAAAAAAAAAGTTCAAATTTATCACTTAAATCGAGACTGTCCGGTAGGTTGAATTTTTCCAAGGTAATTAAGTGATACGATTACTCTTCGTAAGAGCGCAATCGAGTGTGGGATTAATTTATGAATCGGCCGGTTCGAACAGGAACCTAACCAGGTATCATCATATGCAAATTTCATATTGGGGGTGATGATCGCCTGTACGTTTCGGCCTTTTGGCCGTTTCCAAAGACAAAATTAGTAGTTGGTTGCGTGAAAAATCTGATCCACGTTTAATCCTCATATCTTGCATTTGTACAAAGTTCTTTTTTTGTAATACTTTGCCCTCCCTCCTTTCTCAAAACTGAATACCAAATTGCAAATTGAAGACTATATTTGCATATGTGTTTTTTTCTTGAATTTTTTTTACAGACGATACTGAACTCAATGCATAAGTACCAGCCACGGTTTCACCTGGTGCGAGCTAATGACATCCTCAAGTTGCCGTATTCCACGTTTAGGACGTACGTGTTTAAGGAGACCGAGTTCATAGCTGTTACTGCATATCAAAATGAAAAGGTAATTGAATTCAGTATGATGATGACGGTCGAGCTAATCTCAGGATTTTTATGTTTTCACAGATAACGCAATTAAAAATTGATAACAATCCTTTCGCTAAGGGATTTAGGGATACTGGTGCTGGGAAACGAGAAAAAAAGTGAGTACCATAGTAGATTTCTGTAAATTTTTTAAATTAATGTGTCAGGTATTTGCAAGGCTTTTAAATTAATTTCATTTTTCGCTGTTTTTCATTGTTCTAAAATAAGTCGAAAATATTAAATAACAATAATAGACAGATTGGTCTTCTATTAGAAAATATCAGTTTAAAATTAAAAATAAAATATGCATCATTTACTAAAGATTTTGAATGCACCTGGAGAGTTTTGACTGCATTAAACTATAAAAGAATATCGAAAAAAAATTGAATTGAACTATGACAAATTTACATAAACAAAAATATTTGAATATAAAAAATAAAACATAAAAAATTCTCTTTTCTTAACTATCCTTATACTCATATATTTTCAATCTTAAAATTATTTTTGTTTCCATACACTTTTACATATTTAAAAGTTATTTTGTCTCTGTGTATATAACCTTTGAGACTGATTACACTTTATAAAAAATTTAGCTTGTACTTTATTTAAGTTTTTTTTTTTTTTTTGTATGACTTTTAATTATAATAATCGATGATATTCATACACATATGACTTTATTTTACCAATGTTATTTTTTAAGCAAATCGATTTTTTCATCTTAACAGCATTAAACGCCCAATTTTTTGATCAAAGGCTTTTCAAATAGAAATCGACGAATATTCGGAAAAAAAACGAGTAACATTTGTCACCCTCCTTTTTAAGTCCAATTACTACTTTTTTTTTGTGTCACAGAAGGGTGATGCGCCTTAAATGAGAATATCCGCAAATTACAGGGCAGACAGTGTAACTTAAATGCTAGTAATGGCTGGTAAAGATACACACGTGTAATTTGGTGACTGAACGTGAGTGTTTTACTAAAGCGCCAATTTGTGGTGTTAAATTGATGGTAAAGTTATTGAAAATTTGATGGGAAAAGAAATTCTCTTGGGATTCGTGTGCAATTTGAAATGAAATTGAAAGGCGTCTATTTGGTGTATTATATCAACTACATCCTGTAAAAGCTAAGCAAAGAGATTGGGAATTTGATGTACATCCTCGTGAATGCTACCTGTGAAGGTTTATAAAATTTTATATCTAAGATCATTGAATATTTCAGGCATCAAACTTTCATGCGGTAATCAGCGTTCCCTTCATCTTCCCCCCACGGCCGGAAAATCCCCATGTAATCGGGCTGAAAATGAAAATCCAACTAGAAATTGATACTCCTCAAATACCCCCGGAAATGCGGAGGCAAGCTAATCTTTCTATTGTGTGAGTCGAATGGAGGTCGTGGGGTCGGCATCGTGCATCCCTTGTCTATTCTAAATCACTTAGTGCTCCTGCTGCTCACCCCGGAGAGGTGTCATCCACCGACTGATGAAACCGATAGCGCCAGATTAGAACTATCCGATCCAGCTACGAATTGATTTCGGCTAACTTAGTTAAATGATTTCCGTACATATTGACTTAGCATTTGCCTCCCCGACCAGCCACGTCATTGTGCGGTGTGTTGTCTTAATTTGATCCTTGATCCCTTCTTCTTGTCGAAATCTTTCGACAGTCTGATGCAGTGATTTGGCCTTTCCCGAAGAAGCATTTGTGGCCCTTCTTCTAGAGGGTGAAACTGATTTTACAATCAGCCAAAAAAGGAGAAATGGGTTTGTTGAGGGATTTGCCAGAGCAAAAAAATAAGACAACAGGATGTGAAGGCGATGAGCTTCTTAGACACTTGATTGACATGACGCTGCAAATTAAAACGATCCATCAATGTGGATTTCTTTCAATGTTACGTGGGATTCGTGTCCACATTGCCGCTTCGATAATCGCTGCATTAATCAAGAATTCGCTTCCACTTCAAGATGATTGTCGTCTGTTTCATTTGCTTATCTCGGGTAATGTGTAAGATGTGAGGATTATACAAGGTACTTCTTAAGATAACTCTAGTCAATTAAGTATCAGGGCCAAATAAATTTGTTCTTATTAATAAAACAAGGTTATTTCTAAAAGCCTGCTTAAGTAAGACCTTGTTAGAAAAAAAAATTAATTTAGGAGATTTTCTAATTAATTCGTTAATTCTATCTTTAAAAATCCTTCTTGAAAATTGACTTGTTTAACGGTAGGTTAACCTCAGGTGAGCACTATGAAATCAAATATTTGGGAAGAATTCCTAATTTTATTACTAAAATTAAATGTGTAATGAAATCAGATCCGAATTGCAGCAAGGTATTTTACGAAAACTAGGTCTCGATATTTTTGCTAATTTTAGAGCTTAACTTGTTTACACATAGTTACACAATTTCGGCCTGAGTAATTTTAAAGAAACCTTTCACAAAATATTACAACTTTAGTATTGGTATTAAGACTTAATATAAGTCCCTTATCCCACTATCACTGTCCAAAATAGGTCAATCTTATGCGCGTTGGTGTGTTACATTTAAAATCCTATTAAGTTATTACATTACCAGGTAAATCCATCGGTAAAAGTGTGTGGAACCGGTGTCCCAATCGATCTACTACCCTCATCACCTGATTCCTCCAATACATGATTTGCTTGCGTTCGGCTAAGGTCGAACTATGGCTCTGCTAATTTTCGTCCACACTTGCCGCAGAACCGCAACGGCTTAAGTCGACGGCAATGTACCCCGTGTTCATTTTTCATGTGATTTCTTTTTTTTCTTATTTTTTATTTTTTTTTTTTACCTTATTTTATTTACCTTAAAAGGGTAACAAAACGATCAATTCACACTGACAAAATGACAAAGGCCGCTTACATGGAATTTTCTTGTCGGCGATAGTGCGAGCGCACTTATAAAAGTGTTTAATACTATTAGGCAACCGGTTGGCGTTTTTCCGTTTCTGCAGTTGGACAATTTGGCTCAACTTGGGAAAATCTGGGGTACAACCTTTTATGTAATCTAGGCTTGTTTGGAAAATCCATGCAAAATTTAATGAAAGTAGTTAAATGTTCAAAGTTGGAAAAATTTGAATGTTATAAATAAAAAAGTCTACTACGTTCACACTCGATAGTTATGCATCAATGGATTTTTGAATTTCGTAATTAGACAATTAAACTATTCGAATATACGTTGACTAAATGTTATATAATCCTTAGGCAGTGTGTTCTAGTTTAAAAGGGGTCTGGGGTATAAATGATTGTAATAGCATCTTAATATTACTAATAATAAAGTCCTATTAGTCTGTAGTGTATATAATCGATAGTATATGTAGTAATTAATTAATTAATTGGAAAAACGTGAATTTGTTTGAATATTTTTTCTATCTAATTCTAGAAGTTTGCAAATAGACAACTTTTTGTCCATTATCAGCTTGTAGGGGATGTTGTAGATATAAAATTATTATTTTTTGTTTTGAAACGGTCTTACCAATGAAAACCAATTTTTAAAAAACTCGTCCTACGATTGAAAAATGCTTATACAGCTTCTTTTTTAAAAAAAATATATGCTTTTTATGGTCTAATCCATACTTTTGTAGACTATATTTTAGCTTATAGACTATTTAAAAAGGTAAAAACAAACGAAATATAATTTATATGTTAGACGGGCTTTAATTCTTTTTGCGAAAAGGAAATTAAAATCCTATATACCAATAATTAATGAATGTATCATTTGAAATTAAATATAATAAGAATAAATAAGCTTTTTGGAGGCATAAACCTCTTTGAAAGTAAAGAAAGTGTTCACATCCTTTTATACAATATCATCAAAATCCCTTAAGCTACAAGGAACAGGTAAACTCATTAGGCATATTTCGTTTATAATACCTGTCGAATAGTAGAAAAAGTAACCACAATTTCTACTTACCTAGTCCTCATAATTTAGTGAAACATTTTACTGAAACTTTTAATTTTGTTCTCTCCGTGTTACGTAACATGAAAGAGTTCTTTCCACAGAGAGGAAAACAAATTAGCGCGAGGGGATATCACATAACCGGGCAATTATCCCTGATATCCTGACCGAGATTGAGTCTTCAATCATCGGTACCAACAAAGGACTAAGCACGCTAATTTGTCGCAATCCCCAGAAAATTCTGAAGGATAAAATTATCGGTCGACACGGGGACTATGGAATAAAAATTGTGAAAGGGTTGTGGTCGTGGTGACAAAATAATTGCCGAGATGATGATGATGATGATGATGATGAGGTTAAACCGACTGGCTGAATCAATTGCTTCTACACTGTGGGGTCATAGAATTTTCTGTTCCCAGATCGTTTCAATTGTCGCCAAACGTTTTATGGACTGCTGAGGGACAAAGCCTTTATTTACACAGAAAGAAGGATACTTTTCTATTTTTTGTTGCCCCCTCAGGCGATGCAGAAACTGCGTCCAATTGGACAACCCCTCATTTATCATTTGAATCCTGTAAGTGTTGGGAATCGGTGCGAACTGGAGTTTGCCCTTTTTTTTTGCTTTTTTAATTTTTTTTTTATTCTGTAGAGCTCTAGGCAAACAGAACAACACTGTAGGATATATTTCATAAACGTTTATCTCAATGGGGTGCTTTTGAGTTCCCAACAATGATCGAACTGAATAAAAATGTTTTCCTGTTTACAGAATATGGAAAGAACAGTATTTAAATTTTGAGATATTTAATGTTAAATTTTTTAATAGGCTCATTAAAATTTGCATTGCACTGTGTACAACTTCACAGTTTTACAACTTATTTTATTTTCATTTTTTTATATTACACTCAAAATTAAATCACTTATCAATTTATTAGACTTTACTTAGTCAATGTCCTGATTTGTTTTTTTTTTATAGTGTTTCACAGTGAAGTTATCTAGGGCCTCTATTGTTCATTACCTTCATTAATCTTTTATATATCAATATGATTTTAGTAATTAGTCTTATATTTAACTATGATTTCAAGAGGTAGTTTACATTAAAATACAAATTTTTGGAATCAGTCATAAAGAGTTTCTTTTCTGTTGAATTTCTTTTCTTAATTTTGGTTTGCAATGTTTTTATTAAAATATTAAAACTAATAAAATTCTCTTTTGTTGATTATTTTATTTATTTTGAGTGTTATGGTTTTTGTTTTTTGTTTTTGTAAGCATTTGCTTTCTATGCTCTTGGGGTGAGAATTTATTGTATTGGAATTATTTCTTATTTGGTTAGTTTTTTTAAATTATTTAAATATGGAGTATGAGGGAGCAAACTATATTTTTTTAATAGAATCAGTTACAGACTTAGAATTATACACATTATAAAATATAAAATCTAATTGAATTTTATATACTGACGATATGTATAAATAAATAAATTAATTTAAGTCATGAAAATTATTTAAAACGATGTCGTAGAAAAAAAAAGAACACAGCATTAAGGTTAAATACTATACTTCTTAAAAGGTGTGCATTTATCCCGTCATTGACACAAATGTTAATTCTAGACTGTTCACGTGCGGACTGAAATATTCTGATCAAAATTTCTCCTATTGTTGTTACAGGCAGTCGTTGATGGCGCAGCGAGGCTCGTCTGATTCGGATAAGCTGAATCCAACACATGTGAGCAGTTCACGTGCCCCAGCTCACCTTGGTCAAACAGGACGGCACGACAATCAGGACGATGATGACAAGTTGCTGGACGTGGTCGGTCCTCCTCAGAGCCCCCTGCTACCTTTGAGCCACTCCCTGCAGCAGATGCACGCGCACCCACACTCAGGTATTGTTGAACATTTTTTAGTATAGCAGTCTCCGGCCTGCAAGCTAGAAATGAGCGATATTGGAGTAATTATGGATGTTGCCATTTTGGTGAATAAAATATTATGAAATAAGAGACATTTTCACATCATGCCATACGCTCTCTATGCTTTTTCCTAATTCTTCATAGTTTTAAAATATCCAAATAAAAACATGTAAAACGAAACCAAGAACAAATTATCAAATTAGGAATAAAATGAAAAAATAAATTTAGGAATAAGAACAGCAAACCCTCTCTTTTGTAGATCTCTTTTTTACTCTAATAAATCTTAGTTAGTAATAGTAAAGCTTGTCTGCTTATGCATTTATTCGTATGTCGCTTTACCAAAACGAATTAATTAGAAGGAAGCCTCTAACTTGTCTGTTCCCTTGCCTTTTAGTTACGTTAATTGTACTAAAGGCGCTGTATAATATTTAAGGGTCTTAGTATCACATGTAAATCATCTTAAAGCCTCGAGACGTGCCTTCTTTTTAATACTAAAAAGAGATAGTTCTTTCTAGAGCTTAGCTTAATTAAGAATTTTATTTATCTTTTCTTGTTCTTCTTTTTATCTCTAAAAGCAATCACGTACCTCTATAATTTTAATATTATTTTCTCTTTTAGTCTTTTTCCTGATATAATTAGTTCACGTTATCGTTTTTGTGTAATAAACTGTCCAAGTACTTCGATACAAAATTAAATTTGTTTAAGCTCTGAGTAAAAAGAAAGTATCAGGACACTTATCTCAGGACTCCACGTATGGTGAGATTATATCGATTTGATAGAAATATTGAAAAATATCGCTCATCTCTTCTTCCTGGGTCTATTGCCCAGATTTTCCCTTTAAAATAAGCGAATCTTAAAGAGGATAACAATTTAACATTAAAAAGTTCTTGCAGCCTGGTTCAACCACTTGACGGGTGGAGGGGATACGCAGTCGAATGAAGAAGCGATCCGAAGGCGTCTTCAGCCGGACGAATCGGAGCGTGATGGCAGCGATTCGAGCTGTTCGGAGAGCGTCGCCGGGAGTACGGGCGGAGCGTTCCGACCAACATCAGGGAGCCCCAAGGAGGGACATAATTCTGCCGGGACGTCATATCCATCACCGAATATATCAGTAGGTCCACCAATACATCCACCGCCACACTTACTGCCTTATCTGTATCCGCACGGATTGTATCCGCCGCCACCCCTGTCCCTGTTGCACAATCCAGCGGCGGCGGCCGCAATGAATCCGGGACTCAATCCGGGACTCCTGTTCAATGCACAACTCGCGCTCGCTGCTCAACATCCTGCCTTATTCGGACACTACTCGGGTCACTCGCCGGCGTCGCCCCTGCAAGGTCTCAAGGGTCACCGGTTTTCACCCTACAGCCTCCCAGGGAGTCTCGGGTCAGCATTTGACGCGGTCACACCCGGATCAAATTCAACGACTGGACGGGGTGGTGGCGGGGGCGGCGGTGATCACGGCGACAGCGGACCTCGCAGCCTCAGTTCAAGTCCGCGACCTCGTGCCTCCTCGAACTCACCTCCAACTAGGCCTATTTCGGTGTCGCCCACCACACCGCCATCAACGATACCGCTCAGCCAGAATAAGACACTGGCAACCCAGTCAAGTTCACCATCCGAACTGAAAAGCATAGAAAAAATGGTCAATGGGCTAGAAGTGCAACATAACGGGAACACTGGCAACTCAGTGGTGGTCATCGATGACCCGACGACTCCCTCTGCCGCCACGAAACTCGCCTCCCCCCTCGGGGAGCAGTGACATTTGGAAGAGAGCGATTCAAGGCCAGTCATAGATTTGGACGCGTGACGCTAGATCCTCGATTTAATTTTCAACAATCCTCGCCCTGATACTGTGTATATCTGGCAGCACGAATTTTATTTTATTATTATTATTATTATTATTATTATTTTCATATTTTTTGTAGTTCCGAACAGCCTGTTTTTCCTCTTATCTGTGTATGTGTATTTGATATTAATATAAAATGTAAATATTATGCAAGTAACCATAAAAATTTATATATGACTGTATATAGCGTAATTAGAGATATCTGGTAATACTAATCACACGCGTGAGTGATATAATCAGTGCAACAATGTTGCCATTGTGCAAAACAACAAATTAGTTCTAAAGAGATATAAATAGATGAAATTCCTTTTCTTTTGCTTAGAGAAGTATCACAAAAAAGAAATAAGGAAAACATTATTATGAAAATAATAATAATAAAAATGAAAAGAAAAGAAAAGAGAGAAAAAATTAACAAAGAAGACTAAAAAGACAAGTGTAACAAGAGAAAATGAGATAGAAAAGAGAAGAGAACTAAGCAAAGCGAGAAACGTGAAAGCAATGTTGCCCTGTCCTTGTTTACCTTAATTCCATTTTTTTTTTTAGCATTATTTATTTGTAAACCACATTTGTTTCCTTTCAATTAATGAAATTAATTGCGACAGTAAGGCGCGCGACGCAGTGATTGAGGTTAGTAATCTAGTGAAATGAGAATTATTAATTTATGTCACTACCGACACAACTAGGTTATTTAAATAATATAAAAGTGAAGTAAAAGTGAAAAATAAATATATTCATTGAAGCAAAGTTTAATATTTTATTAACTGTAAATGTCGTCACCAAAGAGTTTATTTTTAGTTATACTTTGTTTAGGTCTTTTTCATTTTAAGAATAAAGTGAACATATGTTGAAAACGATTATTTTTTTCTTCTCATTTTAATTTGTGGACTGTGAACCAGGTAAATGCATTAAATTTAATGGACTAGGTATTTATGGGTTCAATCAGGGGTCGTACTGAAAATTCCTCTTACAGACAGAAAAAGTTTATTAATTATTGTGTTTTTGCATTCTTTGGAAATTGCCACTGTACTGAACTCATTTCCACTCACTTGTGTTGATGTCTACAATTTGCAACTAACATAAAATTTGTCTGTTTTCGAGATGAAGAGTATTGCAATTAAAAAAACAGAAAATCAGTTTTCCCAAACATTTTGTCGTGTAGATCTTTGAAATTTCTTGGATCGGTAAAACTATGAAAAATAGGAGCATATTAGAAATTATTTGTCTCAAACGTTGCACTAATTAAAGCTAACAAAATCTCGACTTCAATTTTACGATTATGATAGGAAATTTGGGGATAATTTTATCACATTAAATTAATTTATGGGAAAATTAGAATTGTGAAATGTGAAACCTTATTTTACCTTCTTCTTTACAGGTTTAAATTTAAACCTTAAAATTATTCTCGTCCCAATCGAGTAAGAAGCTCATCTTCAATCCAAAGAAATTCTGAAGAAATTCTTTATCAATGAAAGCAACATCTTCTGCATACTCCAATATTTTTAATAAATAATGGAACTTATTATTTATTTTATTGTTGAACGGCAGAATCATGAATACAGGAAAAAAATAATTATCTACGGATTTCGAATAAACTCCGAGTGAGGTATTTAATTATTTAAGCTGAATAGTTTTTTAATAAGATAAACAAATTTTTCAGATGCAAGGTAAGTACATTGAACCAACACATATCCATTGATTTTTTTTGGAATAAGGTAACGACTATAATTCCTAGAAATTTATTTTATTGAATAAATCTTCCTAAAGTTTTATATAACCCCAAATTGAACAGAAAAATTTAATTTATTTTTCGACCTTGTTGCGAATCGGCTCTTTTTGTGTCCTCGTTAAAAAAAAATTAAGATACAAAGTCCAGTTCAAACTAGACACAAGTCTAGATGCAATAAAATTCAGATCGTAAAGCAAGTTGTTGTAATAGAGATCAAGTATAAGAATTATAATCAGTTTTCCGTCAATGAATTTTGCTCTACACAAATACCTCCTTCCTGTTTTTGTTTGAGATGGTCTTTAAGACCTTTTAATTTGTAATTTAATTATATACGTAATCTTAATTTGATCTTAAAACCTCTCTACAAGGAGAATATAATTTTATTATAGATGTGAAAAATATATCAAAGCAAATTGGGTCTTATCGTAGGCTACAATTAGATTTTTTCATACTTTAAAACAAGCCTAGAATAAAAGGATGGTATTAAAATTACCTTGGAGTGGGTACATTAATTTAACTTTTTGTATTCTTTTGTAGTTTTATAGTCGTAAGTGTTATATAGCATTTTTAACTAGTACTTGCCATGTTTCAATATTTCTTATCCCTCGACTTCTCAAGAAATTTTCTAACTCTTTTACGTTTTGAAATTAGGGTAATTTTTTTTCAAAGTAGTACAAGGAAGACAACAATCTTTATATTGATTTTATTTTATTTCTATGATATTTAAAAATAACTAATTAAACTCATAAAATTCGCTATAATATTCGTTTGTTTTATTTTCAAAAAAATACGGAGGCATAGCATTTTTTTAATTGCTAGGTAAATAGAAAAATTTTCAAACTATTTCTTAGTATCGAGCTGAAATTAAAACAAAACAAAAAAAACGAAAATTTGAAGGAATTTTGTTAAAGAACAAAATGTTAAAAATAATACGTAACGAAAGTAGAGTGCTTTTTGTATGCAAACTTGCGGGGCCCCGGAATAAGGTAAAAGGGTATGACGTGGGTATTGCAACCTGGAGAATTATTCTCTGTAAAGGCTGCTACCTCCAAAGGATGGGGCGGCGTCTGTGCATGTAAAAGGCCATCAGAGCCCACGTGGCAGCTTTATAGCTGTCCTTTCGAAATAAACTTGTCATTTTATCATTTATTTGCAGCGATTTCATTTCCCTTATCGAACGGCGATCAGCGATGCCTATTTGAAAAAAAAAATTAGGTTTCGCAAAGATTCCCGGTCGCTCCGGTGCTGGGCGGTGGAGGCGGACCTCCAGAAAAAGCACAATCATTCTTACGGGGATGAGATTGCAAAGTAAAAACAAATTACCGAGACCTAACAAGAAAATTGTCATTCCGTGACTAAGTGTATTCAATCGATTCGCTATTTTTAAAAGAATTTTCACAAATAAGGAATTTGGAAGTAAAGGGTTGTCCTTTTCGTGATTTCTAACTGCTGAAGAAAATCTCCCCCGAGTTAAATGCCACAAAATCCAACGATTCTGCTACGCTACGAAACAGGGGGCTAGAATAGGATTTGGGGGTGATATAGTGACGTGGCTGTCTCGAAACCTCGAAAACTAATGAAGTTTCAAATTTCTTCTCTGTGGCAATTTATTTTTCGTCTAGTGTTTATCTAGAGTCTGTCGTGTCGACGGCTGCGAAGCGATTTCGGACAGGTAAATTAAACTCGCTCGTCTTCTCAGGGACATCGTCAGGTTCTCTACCTCACCGGAGATTGACGTACCCAAAGTAAGTCCTTGGAATATAAAAATCTACGAAAACTACAAATATCCGGTTACTGATGAGATTTTTCATGTGTTCCTTTCCAATAGTAAAAGTTTTAGAGTCCTTTAAATAAGGACCACCGAACTATAAACAAATGCTAAAACTGAGTTTCCTTTTTTTCTAGTGAACTACATTCTGGATTTATTCCAAAATCTTCAGAAAATTATTAAAATTTACTAGATCTTCAATACTTATTCATATCTAGTAAATTATATTATACTTGCTGCTATCTTTTTTCTTATTTTTGTTTAGAAAACTAGCAGATTACTATACTCAAAGTCTTTCTAGTCAAATAGTACAGAAATCATTTTAAAAAATGTCATAGTATGGTATTCAAAAAATTTTTAGAATTTTAAAGTTAAAGCTTAATTAATAATAAATTTTAGACAAACATTTGGAAAAGTTTAAAACATGGAGTTAGTTGATTTTACCTGTAAAATGCCCATGTGCACATATAAAAAAAAAATACGGAGGAATTGCTGACTCCGCTGTTTTGAAACTGTTTAAAAAAATGTCGTTGGAGTTTTAAATTTCATGTTCAATTTTATTGTTGCAATTTTACTCTTCGCTGTAATTAATGCGAAAAGTGAACTATAAAAGTCCAATGTGTCTTGTGATCATAAATTATTAATTCAAATTAGGGATCTTATCGGCGCAGGTTTATTGTTCCTCACCAATTGGAACGGGAAGCTCCCACTTTGCCACATTCCTGGTGATCACTCCAAGGGCCGGCGACACGTTTCCATTGTGGTGGGTGCGGATATGGGTTATTTTAATCACCATTAATCGCGTGTATCTCAGCGGTTGACATCGAGTCCACAACCAGCAGGAAATTCCTTTTCGCAACAAACTTTTCACATTCGCGCTGACACCAGAAGGGTGCCATGTCCAGAGATCAAGATAACTACCGCCGGTTGTGGACAACCGAAAAAGAGAAAAACCCAAACGAATACTAAGACTATAGCTGGTAGCACCATTCTCGATGTATATAGTGGCTAGTAAAGCAACCAGGGCGCATTCATGGATAAAGACTAGCACCGTCGTCAGCCGAAAACTTACGCTAGCTCTAGGAGTGTCCTCCGATTCCATCTGATGGATGGCCGTTGAAACAATTTTCATATTTCCTGCCATTGTTCCAGACTCGGCTAACTCGAAGTCGATGCCTAAGCAGAACAGGCTGACCTCTGGTATTACACGACAGTGCTCTCCTCTGTCTTTAGATTTATGGGCATCTGGTGCTGGTTCAGTACGTAGCTGGGTAAAGGTGTGGAATCACCTTCCGTTGTGTGATGACAATTTTCAGATTTTTCTCCACTCGACGTTTTCACGTCTAGTTTTATGCATAAAGAGCTCCTGGTTGCCAAACGAGGTGAGGATAATGAAGTGGAACAAATTAAATCGGGCTTTGTTTAGCTGAAACTGGTCCGCCTACTCTAATGTGTCCGGCCACTTCCATTTATATGGTAAAAAATACTATTGCTAAGGACAGTTACGGGCGATAGACGAGGTCACACCCCATTGATTCTGATTTAAACGCAATTATTCGTTTTGTTTACACGATAACGTGGAAAATTACCTTTTTGAGACTAGCGGGAAATTGGGTTATAAGCGGAGTCTTGGCCAGTAAATGCTTTGATATGTTTCCGATGTTTTCAACACAAATCGTTTTCAGTCAACAAAGGGTTGCTCTAGGCTCTACAACTGGGTACGCATATTTTTTATGATAGAAAAGGGTTACGATATACTCTAGATAGTACAAGCATGGAATAGGATACTGCTATGTATGCTATAGGCTACCAATTTGGCACCTTTTGGTGATATTGGGCTAGTTAGGCCCAAGCACAATTTGTTTTTAGTAAAAGTTTTCGAGAGATTTTGTTTTAATGATTAACTTTTTAATATAAATTTATATAATTTAAATTCTGTCGGAGTTTTTCGAAAAATTGCTTATAATTTTTGAAAGGCTTGACTATAAAAAATTTAAAATTCAAAAGCATTTTTAAGTATTTTTAAGAGATAAAAATAGGATTGCAAAAACTTAAAAATATTTTCTGTGTTTCTATAGCTTTGAAATGTAGTGTTTATTTAACCTCTAGAACACATTTATAAAAGTTGATATTGATTTAAAATTTTTAATAGTACTTTTACGATTTTCATTTGACCAGGAAGTATTAATTAGTCTATTCACAAACAGGCTCGACAACAGAAATGTTGGGGCCCATTACTCTGATTCCCGTGTGGGCTGTCCTGCTCCCTGATTGTAACGTATTACATGGGCGCCCTATTGTCCAGGAGCCGATACAGCTGTACCCGTAGTCCTCCCTTGTCGCCTTGTCACTAGTTTAGAATGTTCTAATCTAGTCACCAAGGGTTAAAATGCCCTATGCTCTAACTTTGGCGTTAGATTCTAAAAAGTCTAGTAAATTATACTATGGCTTTTGTTCACAAAGACAAGAATAGGTTTCAAAGATTACATTTTTTTTTTCTATTTCAGAAATTTTTGGATTTATATTAAAACTATTTAAAAAAATCCCACGCCTATTTCTCTTAATTTTCTTTACCACTTTTATCTAAAACGTTGAAACTTTGTGACAAGATGAAGTAGACTCCACATTTAGAGAATTTTATTGCTTATTTTTGCATAATATCTGCCATATGTGGCGACACAGTCTGTAGAATTCATACCCGTTGCATAAATTACCTCAAATGAGGTAAAACGATTTAAGATAACCCGGAATTGATAGTGACTATCAATTCTTCAAGTCGCCAAATTTATGTACACCTTTTCAGAGATTCATACTCGCTGAATTTGACGTTAATTAAACGCGAAATGAGCGTGAATAAATCACCTGGGCACGTTAATGCATGATTTTGTTTGGCGTGTACGCAAGGGCATCTCACGTGCTGTATCGATTAAAAAAAACCTTTTACTTAACTGAAGATGATCGTGCAATTAATTAGACTGTTGGTTTTACGTATTTTATATAAATGACATGCGCGGGGAATTTAATGAGCAGTGGATGGTATCGTGCATAAATCCAATGGTCGTATAGCACCGCCTTGGATCACGGGTGACTCGGACGGCGGCAGCGGCACTATCGGAACATTTGAGTGATTGATTGACTGAATTATGGCAATTTGTATGCCAATTTGACGATTATTCGGCGCTGCTGTAATCGACTCATTAAACGGTGTACTTAGTTTATACTACAATATGCCGGTATTATGCAAAGTGGCGGCCCACTTTGATCTAGCTTACGCAACATTTATGCTAAGTGTTTTTCTTACCAGGAGCGTTGAAGCTTAATCAATAAGATGGCCCTCGAATGGGTAGCGCCTCGCACGCCAAGGTAACAGAGATAAGGAGATGTCGTCGCAGTGTGGTAATTAGTCGGTGTTTGGAACCCTTTCGTACCCGGACCTAATCAAAACCCGATCCGAGATGCCAGCTCGTGACTTTGGATAATTCATCCGCCTCTACTTAACAAATTACCGCACAATGATACGGTAAGTACCGCAGGTAGAGGCTCGGCGGCCGATAAATCAAAGCTGACAAGACAGCTTAAAACGATGACAACGGCTGAACATTCGTAAACATGCGAATTCACCTGTCGACCCTAGTTCTAGGACTTGCGGGGTGGTGGTAGTGAAGGATGGGGTGAAAAAGCGCCAAAATTTACCAAAGAGACAGTCTGGAATGTGAAAGCTCTGCCCTAGAATTAAACCTAGAATGAAGCTAATGGAAGACCGGACGGGGTGTTGGTGGGGAGCAATCGCATCCGACACGAAATTTTGTCATTTTTCACGTTGGTGGTTTCCCGCGACTATTTCGCGGTAATTGTAATTGCGTGCGACCCATGCTCAACGACCCACACCCTCATGACCTGATCCCACATGCCGCGGAGATATCTCACCACCCTTTCCCTTGTCATCATCCTGCCTCTACCTTTGGAAGAGTTACGTGTAGGCTGAATGGGTTTCGATAATTTATAGACGCATAAACACCCGAACAGGCTCCGTGGAGCCATTCCCGTGGTGCGTGACGCCTTCGAAAGACTCCTCACCCCGCTTTTAAAGGTCTTATGGACTAGATCCAAAAGTTTCGAACCTTTTTGGCTGCTCTGTAGACAGAAGCACTTGCGGCTTGACGTTCCACCACCAATTGACAATTAGTTTCATAATTTTATTACCTATTTTCGGTAGTTGGGGTGGCTGGCACCCTTCCATGTGACAATGTCAAAAGGGTTACACGTTGCGGAAATACCTGGCACTTTACTGTTCACGGCCGTAATTTTAATAGTTCGTTGCCGAAAATATCTTAGGTTTATGGTCGATTAGTTTGACTTTTTGATGCCTGAGTTATAGCTGCATGCCTCACCCCAAACCCGTGAAAGGGTTAAAACCATTCGGGCTGCTTAAGTATCGCATTTGTACATTTAATTGCATCACCTGCTGTTTGTTTATCATAAATCTTTCGTTCTGGTTTGGAAAATTTGCTCGAATAAATCACTTCATTTGAGTTATTTTACGATTTCACTAGTCGTTAAAGGGATAGAAAAGAAAATCTGGAACATGCACAAATTATTCCTGTACTGAATCCTTACTTTTATATCAGAAAAATGATGCGTTTTTTAAATTCATATCAAGGAGATATGTTAATTTCATACGCTTTTTTTTTGGAAAGTGTTCTTAAAATATTGGAGCATTGTCTCAAAGGCTGCTACATTTTATTTTGTATGCAAATCCAGACATCCAATTTTCTCATTGTACGTAGTGTACAATAGAAAGGGAATCATTCTGAGGTCGATGCATCTTTTGGAATTAAAATGATTGACAAATTTGGAATTTTACTCAATATATAAGTAATTCTTTTTATACAAAATCCGGACAATAAAATTATTTATACAGACAGGGAAAAAAACCTAATTAAATTACGTATTTATTATCAAACTACCGCTTAATTATAAGGTAATTAAAGTCATAAAGATATTTTAAACTTGTTTAATTAATTAAAGCGATGTTGTACCTAAGAGAACACAAATTTATTTTACCTTAATCAATTTCTTAGTTATGGATTATGTCACTTTTGTTTGATAAAAGTTGTATAATAAAGTCTCATGATAAGGTTTGAATTCCAAATTCTTGTTTTTAGTACGTAAGATATACAAAATTTAAAATAATTAAAACAAAAATAGTTTGGTTTAAATTTTAAGATATCAAGATAGTTTCTTTAATTAGTAAAGGCATAGTGGTATTTGTTACACTCTAGATCCCATTTTATTTTTTTTTTGTAGTGCTACAAAGTCCTTTATGGATTTGATAGTAGAATGTCTTAAAAAAATCATTAAAAGGTTGTTCTATCTACAGTAAGTTCTACTACTGCTTACATTTTGTCTCGGTATCAAATAGTTGGGTTTTAGTTAGTCGGTTTGTTAACACTTTTATGTTTACAAATAAATGTGCTGTGTTTTCTTTTAGTTTGTGGTTTTAATTTCCATATAGCGTTAAAATTTGTAGAGGTAAGGTCAATCCTATGCTGATAATATGGTGAAAAGCGAAATGAAACGGTCGGTATGCAATAAAAAGGTACACAAAAATGAACAAACGCAAATTCATTTACCTTTTCGAAATGAGTAAATCATTTGCATTTCGCCCGAGGTTCTCTATACTGCAGTCTGGTCTACTAAAAGCTAAGAATATTGGTCCCTATGTGTCCCGGGCGCACTATTTCGAATGCATGTTGCGAGGGCATCACAAATCACTCAAATCCATTTCAATCATCCCCCGAATCAGGGGGTAGTGGTGGAATATCACATCCAGAAGACTTTAAGCAGTACAAAAGCCAGTCAAGCGTTTAGTCCGCATGGCTGACCATCTCTCCCCATCGGGTGGTGGTGGAACGTCGGCCGGGGCGGTGTACAACCGTAACTGGATGCTATTTTGTCACAGCCAGAGACGGGCTACTAAAGGCAAACGATGGTCCCTGGTCCGATCCAGAAAAATCAAGAGAGAAAAAAAAAGTATGTAGGGAACGAGCGCACAGGAAAATAGTCGTCAAATGAAAATGACGGTGCCCGCTGCAAACATCGCATTCATCTGACTCTGGTGCGGGGCACAAAGGAGTCCCAGAGTCCCGGCCGTGTCTACTTTTTACGTCCTCATCGGAGATTGAAAAGGTTTTGACCAGCAGCCCGCACTTTTCCTCCGAAATGTTTGCGCTTTTCACAATTCGGTGGAGAGGAAGTGGTAGCTCGATTAGCCCTATCACAGCTTACGTCTGCTGAATAACTCTGCGGAACCTTTTACGTAGGCAAGGCACCATAGGTTCCAACACCATCGGCATTGCCACGCCAACGGACCTGCCTGTGGTTATGTGGAAAGATCAGCGAAACGTCGAAAATCCTTCGCATGGTCAGTTGGACGTGATTGAGCATTTTCTGCATTTTGGGAAATTCATTTCGACTTCGGCACGGAGCCTGCCCACGACTCGTGTAATTGATGAGTTGTCATGGGTGGAACACGTACGGACATTCGTAACGTGAAAAATTGATTTTTACCCTATGCTTTTGATGGCAACTGTTTTTTTTTTTTTGGTTTGGCGCCGAAACTGGGGAACCAAGTGAATCCCATTTGAATTTCCCTAGGAAATTGTCCATTTCGTACCGTCACATATTTTTTGGGTTTCTTACATCGAACAAGGTCCAAGAAATGGAACTCATTGATACTTTAAATCTTTATGAGGACAAAACCAGAATCTAGACTTTATGGGAGTGGTTTTAATATTGGAAATAATAGTAAATTTATCTTTATTATATAATATATTCGATTTTCAAGATAAACGATTGTTTTGGCGTCTAAAAACTGCTCAAATTAAAGACTACAAAAGAGCTAAAACTATTTAAAAATTACTTATACTATCCTAAAGCACGATTATTTAACATTCCCTAAATCTTTTTCATAATTTAAATTATTGTAGTAAAATTGCCGACTTAGTATTATTTTTTTAATTATTAAATAAAAATTGATGCTAGAACGATATCCAAAAGTATCTAGAGTACACTAATGTCGATTCACCCCGCATCAAGATGGGATTTGTTTAATGCTATCACTGGAGACCATCGAGGTGCCTATCTGGCGCGAAAAGTTTACCAAACTTTCGCTTCGCCAAAGTCTAACTGCCTTTTATCACTCGGAAAAAGTCTGAGATAAGGCGGAAAGAAATGTATTTGTCAAATTATCGGAATTGGAATAATTTATAAAGCTCGTCCCCGACATCTACGACGTAGTCAGCAGGAAAGCAGTCCACCCCCATTTTATTCCCGTCCGGGATGAAGCTATTGAGTCGTCGATGGGTCTAGTGACGAGTGATGGTCCACCCAAGCGCCTGGACTCTGGAAAATAATCGCACATCCCGACGGCGTCTTCTAACTAAATAAGGGATGATAACGATTCGACCGAAATGTGGCGGCTGCCCGGATCCGTATCACTGGGGTAAGGGTCAGGGTATCTTCAGCAATAGTTTCGTTTTAATCGGCATCAGGACCCAGTGGCTAAAATGGGGTGAGAATTGGACGCATATGTCAAATGGCTTGTGCTAGCTGTTTAGCAGCACTTTCGTCCTTAATTGCAGCTCTTTCCGGGAGGATGGATGTTTTCGATTGTTAAAATAAATTTCCTGCGAGCGAAAGTGACATTCTGGTAATTGAAGTAGCCAACGGCGGAGGGTGGACTAGGACACCCCATATGGCTATTACTTCGGAATTCTTAGAGCAGTTAACCAATTCAGTTTTATTGTTCCAACGAAAAATGGATCAATTCAGATCTTTCGATTGTTTTATACATAGAACATATTCTGCTTTACCTTTTTCAATTTGTTCAACGTCTATTGATACCTTACTAAAATAACTGAGAAGTTAAATCTATTAGTTAAAAGTAGTAAGAAAAACTAAAATAAAAGATAAAATTATTTTATCTTTATAAATAAATTTTATAAAAAATGGTTTTCTAATGTTTTATTAGGAAACTGTTTTAAAAAAGCCTCGAAAAATTGATGATCCTTAAAAATTTTTTAATATACTGTTTTTCTTAATCGTAAAATGTGAGGCCTTGAATTTTTCGAAAGTAGTTTTCCAAATATTATTGAAAAATTTATTTGCTTATTAAATTTATACTATACTAGTAAAATCTATATATTAATTATGTAATATTAAAGTTAGATGCTGAATTTTAAAACGGGATTTTGGTTTAAACTTAAGGTACTGAAAGTGTTGATAGACTGCAATTTAATTTTATTTCATAGAATTAATGATCTTGTACATTGTGTGTTCAGTTTTCCAATTTTAACCAAAGAATTTTATTTCTAGGTTACGTCCAGTGAAGAAATAATTTTTAGAATGCAAAAACAGGGAGCAACAGGAGCATTTATAGGCAAAAACAATAGTGGGCAATAAAAACCGCTGGCGTCATACTAGAACCAGAGGGGCACTATAAGCGAGGAGAGGCAGTTTAACGCTCAATTTGACCCGGAATTTATTGCAAGTGACAACCGAAATTAGTGTGACAGCAACAACACTGTGTCGTACATCTGGGGAGACGTTTACGCGTGTACGCAACGTAACGCAGTCGAAAATTAATTCCGGCTCAGTTGTCTGCACGGTCTTTTTTTTGGGATCCATCGGGGGAGATTCAACTTCACTCCGGTGGCGGGAAGACAACTACATCACCATAGGCATTCGGGGGTGCCATCCAAGGCTGAATTCACACCACAAGCCGTCAATACTCAATTTAAATAGCGCCCTTCCATCGAGACCGGCAATTCAACCGTGAAATTCCCCCGGCCAGCCAGGTACAATGGAATCGGTTTAAAAAATGTTGACATCCGTTTTTGCTTCCTTTAATAATGGAAAATTTATGCAAAACGCATCGAGATGGTCAGACACGATTGACCATATGGAACCGATCAATTAGCCTGATAGACCGGAGCGGTCTGTTTTTTGCCTTTTAATAACACCCCGAGAGACTTTTTGTGCCGATGCAATTCAGTTGCTTTTGATATCGCCCTGATGAATATTGAGCGGTCACACTCGACTAGTTTTATAGCCCGCGAAATGACGACATTGTGCTGAAGGCCTTAAGGAGAAGACCCAAGCGGTTTTACCAACAACACCACCTCGTACTTACCTAAGGTATGTTAATTCTAAACTATAGCTTCATTTATCTCACGTTCTATGGGACTATCTTTATTACTTTCAGATTAAAAACATTTTACAGCACTTTATGACAGAATTCAACTGATTGCTTCAATATATCACTTTTAGGATCAGTATTGCATCTCATTTTTACCTAGAAAAACACCCAAATTAGTATTAATTACTTATTTTTCCTGTAATCCCTACTGGACTCTCTAATACTATATTTTTAAATATTTTACGAAAGAAAAAGCTTCAAGTAAATTTTAAAAGTAAACCTAAACATGTTTTTTTCTATAGGAGCTTAAAGAAAGACATCAAAAGGAAAATAAACATTCCAAAATTTAAGTCAATAGCTTTAACAGTTCCTGAGAAAATCATTTCTGATATACAAAGAGTTAAAAAGTTTCCACAATAAGGACCCCTTTTTATTTTTATGGTATGCAATCCTAAAATGGTACTATGTACTAAAAAATTGATTTTTTAGGTATTAGGAAAAAAAGGAGGTCAAGGTCTATCTATAAAAGTGGTATTCGAATATCTCATATAAAAGTGATAGATAATTTTCTATAAAATACTAAACCTCATTCAACCAGCAACTATACTACGTTGAATCTCAGTGAATTCTTTTATTTAATTAATTCATACCATAATATTTTCAAAAGGTAATTCTAGACTTCCATGTCCCAACTTGGAAAAATTCTGGTAATTGCTCATTTACTTGAAGGACAGGTGAAAGACTGACTCCATGTCCGCAGTGACAGCGAGATTAAAAGTGATATAAGTTGTCCGGTGTCCATCAACTAAATTATCACATTACAAGCAATTTAGAATTTTACTATGACCATGGGTATGGTCAAAGATGACAGGTAAATTCTAACGTTGACAAGTGAACACTGGTCACAAATTCGTCATGCAATCCGGCCTCTGTCTCTCCGTGTTATATAAAATGTTAAATTCGGAAAGGTGTCAAGTGAATAAGTCGAATTTCACTTTCTTGGTAACGTGCAACACCTGCCCATGTCACTCGTCACATCAGAAATGAAAGAAAATTCTTTAACTTGTTTTATCGCAGTTTTAATTGGCAGGTAATTCTGGTCGAAGTGACACCCTCAAAGTAATTACCTGTACACCACCACGCCATCGGGCCTCAAAGGGAGCATGCTTAAGCCTTTCTCTAATTGACACTCCGCCCCTAATTATCGCAACGGGGTGTTAAACTGATGGTTGTGTATTTTCAAAGTTAACTAACTGATAGTAACCACCCACAGGTTTTTGCGTTTGAGGAACCCATTAACCCTTCTATTCAGGCCTTCCTTCGAGGGTCTTTAGTCCGCCTTTGTAGGCTGCTCCCGTAATACACCGTCTTCCTCGACGAGAGTGACAATTAAGGACCTCTGCAGTTTTTTAATGATTACCGAGCGCCGTCGATGTGACGAATGGATTTTACAAGAAAATCCTGAAGTAATTTTTCATGACGGCAAAGTAGCTACTAGAAACGTACTCATCAAAAAACGAAATTTAAAAGCATTTTTGAAAATTAGCTATGAATTTTTCATGGTAGACTGTAAAACCTAGTGTTTTCAAATTAAAATCTACCCCAAGAAATATAAGTTTTCTTAAAAATTCTGTGCTAAAATAAATAAAAGACCTTTTCCAATATTCTTTTACGAGTGGCAGTTTTAAAGCTAGAACTTAGCTGGGAAAGTCAGGGGAACAGATTCTAGGAGCAATTAGAGAGGATTGTTTACGATAAACGACAAAATTAATTTCTCAGATTTGATGGATAATTGGAAGATGAAGATCTGTAGTAAGTAGAGCATGAAGAGATTCTGCCAATAGCACAAAGAAAAAATCAACAAAACAAGAATTGGTAGAAGTTATGGATAAACATGGAAGAGAAAGAAAACGAGGTAGTTAATTAGTTCTTAAATGTGAATATATTTAATAACTTTTAAAATTTTAGGCTTACGCAAAGGATGGAGCAGCAGAAAAATTTTTAATTGAACGGATTTATTTTGATGTAATTTAATTTGTTTTTAAATGTGAATATTTTTATTGATTTATTTCAATCTAGGGACACCAACCAGGGCTACTGTTTAGGAATTTCGTTTTGTGATACTGGACTTGAATCAAAAATTATCGGACTGGTATAGCTGCAGACCTACTTTCTACACGAGGACGGCAATCCCGATCAGAATTTCCTATGTTTAATATTTTTTGCTATTACAACAAATTTCTTGAATTTGTTTGCTGGACGTTCCTTCTGAAATTTCAACTTGGCTAGTGGATCATCGACAAAGGGCCGTTTTAGCGCGTGAAATTAATTTAATTATGCCGCTAAGCATTGCAGATCCTACATTATTTAATTTTCTGTTACATTATTATTTGTTGTAATATTTAAATCTTCATTTGTTTGTAATTTGTAATATTTTCAGCTAATTAGGGATAATTGTAGGTATGAGGGTATAAAGTTCCAGTTTTTTACAGAATTTCGCTAATATTTTATCCGGGAAATGCAATTGTATAGCCTTGCTAATTTATTACTACTGTTTAAATAGTGTCCTTTGTTTTTTGTTGTAATATATTTAATTTAAAATGATAAAATCGGTGTAATTCAACACGACTGGAACTTTGTAATCTCATACCAGAGCTTAGAGGATCGAAAAATTGTAATATTTTAGTAATTTATTGTTTCTGTTGTCAATAAATGTAATGTACTAGTGCTAATTTTATTTGTGAATAAAATTTGTTCATTATCAAACCATTTAGTTTTATTTTTTGTCTATTATTAATTATTTTTCGCAAATGTTGAGGGCCGAATGCTTTGATACTGTGAGCACGGACACGAACTACCGCCCAGTTTAGCCAGGACGCAAACCACGGGGGCTTCCTATTCGATCATGGTCGCCTGGTAGAAATCTGCTTTTTGGAGAAAATCGGAAAACCAGGAAAAGTAACAGGCGACCATAAGTGAGGATTCGGTTTTCAGCCAGAGGGCATGACGTCACGGCCCGTGACGTGTGTGTCGGGGATTGTTTACATCGATCGCTTTCGACGTGCAATCGACGGGCAGCGTCCCCTTATCTAAAATTTTTCGTTTTTTCATAATTCGTACGTTAATTTTAAAGGGTTTTGGCCTATTTCAATTATTTTTGTTAATTTTTCTATTTTTTACCTTTACCCCAACGGATTTTCCTGTAATATTTCCTATTTTAAATCGAAGAAAATAAAACAAAACTGGTATTTTAGAATATTTTATTTTAAAATAAGTAATTTTTACAATCGTAATACAATTTTAACGCTAATTCCTTCGAAAAACTATTTTAATTAATTGTTTTATATACTTTTAAATTTTATTTAACCTAATAAATACTTTCTGAAGTCCTAATTCACTAAAAAACATATTTAAAAAAATTTCTGTATGCTAATTCCATTAATAAATTATTTTAATTAATATTCTCAAACGTTTACAAATTCTCCAAACACATTAAAGAATTTCCTGAATTCAAATAATGTAGAAAAAGACATTTCAATAATTTTTTAAGTGCTATTTCTACCGGTATAAATGATCTAAGCAGAATTCGAAATTTTCCAAGACCTACTCAATAAGAAAAGTATTTAAATAATTTTTAAAGTGCGTATTCCATTAAAGAAATATTCTTTTATATTTTTGAAATTGTTTTTAAGAGATAATTAGTTCATAAGTCTTAAGCAAAGCGAAAATTTAAATTATTTTGAAAATACTAATACGAACTGGTTTTCCCGGAATTTTTAATAATCACTATATGAAATAAATAATTTTTGAGTCCTAAGTGGATTCGGAAAAATATTTAAATACTTTTCTTACTTCTAATTCCGATTGAAACAATATTTAAATCTGTTCCTTGAGATTTTGTAATATAAAAAATTCCAAATTTATAATTGAATGGAAGTGATGAATGAATTTTTCTTGAGATAAATTTGATTGTATCAAAAAGGCACTTAAAAATTTTTTTAAATGCTAATTCCATCAAGAAAAAAGTCTAACCTTAAGTCTTAAATATTTTTTATAACTTTTAAATTCCTAATTATATAGATAAAATAATGAAAAGTCTAATTAGGTGAGTAATCCTTGGTTTTACGGGTCGTTTTCGCCTTCTACGAATTGAAATTGATCTGCCAATACAAGTGGGGATTCTATTTCTGAAACAGCAACTGCTGAATAGGATCGTCAGGATATCTTAGACCGCAAAAGATCATCGGGAATCTTCAATTTGCTGGATTCTTCATATTGGTGGCATCTAGTTCATTCTAATGAAAGCAATTTCCGGCCGCCAAGCCCAGAATTATATTTGTTTGCTCTGAAATGCAGGAAAAGATTTAATTCTTGCTTATTGCTTAACGAAGTAGATAAGGACAATACCTTTAGGATTGTGGCAGAGGTCCGTCCAACAGTTATCTAGCTCTAAATGGATTTTGAATTGAGAACACATTTTTGAAGTCTTCCAAAGAATCGCCAAGTCGTCAATAGATATCCTTAATTAAAACATCATATTGCAGGAGGCACCATACACACACCTGCCTGTCTGTCACCGCGGTGGGGCGGATCCAACTTCAGGCGACCAAGTTACTCCAATTCTCAGAAATATTCCATGGTTCTTCCTCTTTTAACAAATCGAAAACTCCATGATGGTATACAATTTCACCATAGGTCATCTTCGATTTCTGCAGGCTTGCTCTATTACTTGACTTCGACTGCAAAAGTTTCGGTGGCTGCACGCTAAAAATACTTCAGATAATTTGGAAATCATGGAATGCTTACAGGAATATCACTTTTTCGAAATAATGGAAGATGTGGACGAGGATTGCAAATATGAGAATCCAAGTGCCCGTAGTGAACAGGCAGATCTTCAGGAGATGTCCTATGGTTTACAAAAGTTTTTTCCTATGTAAAAATGCCAAAAACCCACTCCCCGGCAGAGGAGAAGACTCCAGAAGATGGTCACGACCTGGTTTTAGATTATTTTGTAAAACTGTCGCAGCGGAGCAACTCCGGTTAGGTTCGATTCGAGTTGACCAGATCTCCAATAGAACACATTTGCGCGAATCCATTTTACGCTGCTGAAGGTTATCCTTAGGGATCAATACATTGGACAATATGAAATCCAAGTCACGTTCACTTATTTGATCGTAAATCTCTACTACCTGCTCCTTGTCCCGACGCCGACCGCTCGTAGAAAACTGACGCCATGACAACTCCAATGTCAAAAATGTCGCAAATACTTCACCCAGGAGAAAAAACTATTAGCAATGATTTAATACCACATAATTTTTAGAATATCTATTATTTTCAACAATGTTAGAATTTTTTTTTTTTCCAATAAGAATATGGCGACGAAAATAGGAGCCGACTGCGCAATGGGATCGCGCTGAGTACACTACGCCAAAACAACTCCTTCCAGGAAATGTTTGTAAACATGACTCATACATAGAAATCGTTTCTCCTCCTACTACCGCGGGGACTTTAAATACGTAATTGCTTTACTCTATCTAATGAAATAAAGGGAAATTTGTCTATTTAAACAATGCTGGCAATATTACAAATGGGAAAAATAACTATTTGGAACAAGTATTTTGGAGGTAAACAAATTTCCAGGCCTCACGCATACATTGACAGCGAAGCAGTTTGGAAGATGAGAGAGGAGGTCAATCCAGTGCCGTTCCGCTTACGAATTCTGAGCCCCTAGTACTAAAAATTGAAATCAACAACAAAATCGCGCGGTGGGGTGGGGAAGAGGGTGATTTTTTTTATTATTGAAAATTGTTTATGGAAGTATAAATGAACCACGTTAGAGACGATGTAGATCAGAAACTATTCCTATCGACTTTGTTTGGTGGGATTCTTAATGCCTTACAGATTTTAAATAAATCGCATCGCACAAGTAGTTTTCTTTTCAAATATTTTGATCCATTTTTAAAACTATCAGGCTCAATTATGGAGCGGGGGTGGAGGGAAAAACCTGAAATAAATTTTAAAAGAACTAATTGAGCTCTTTAACTAAAGTCAGATTTACATGGAGAGATTTTCCCTGCACGAAATTTGTCTGTCTGTTTATAATCACAATGCAGAAAGAAAAGTATTAATTTTTATAATTTTACTACTACTAACAGAACATATCTTTACACATGAAAAAAACCTCACGGGTAATGTTTCGGGTTCTGCACGAAGTCGCGGTCTAAAGCTAGTCAGTCAATAAAAGTACTCTAAACGCCACAATCCTTAAAGAATCGATTAATAAAGAATGCATCAAGTGACACGCCGTGCCTATTGTTCCTCACGATTCCCCCTACAGACCCAAAGGTTCCGAACACTAGGCCCAGGAACACGACGATATGCTGAAGGAATATAAAAATTGAATCAGCGAACGCTTCATCAACTCCAGTCTATAAGACGATAATTAAAGGGATATATCTGACGAGATCTCATCCTTCGGGATATCTTTAGAAAAGCCAGAAATCGCATTAATTTCGCGTGAAATTTTCCTTCGTATACCACCCACTGGGCGCCCGGCCCCCGGTCTAGACCCGGCTCCTTGAATGCGTGTATGTCACTGTGCATAGGCGACCGTTCAGGCGCAATAACACCATTATCCCGAATCCTTGGCGGACGTGTCGACTAATGTTGTGGTGCGACATGTCCCCGTGGTGGGAAGACAGAAAATTACACGCCGAGCAGGAAACTAGGGACTGAAACAGGCCATAAAAATGGAAAATTACAGTAGGAAAAAAATGCCACTCTTCCTGTTGTACCATTTTAATAGTATTACTATGCGGGGAATCCCAACGCACTTTTTCCGGACTTATAAACCGGAAAGGGTGACGTTGTATATCACTAAAATTCGCGGTTCATAAATTCACAGCGTGAATCTGGAAGTCGACGACAAATTCGTAGGAAGGCCGCGTTTTCGCAAGCACTGTGGTCTTCGCGGTAGGAAGCTGTTCATCTACGTCCGAATGGGATTTATTGAGCGACCAATATGCTGGCTATTGCTAGATGCGGCTACTCTTTCAGCTAGTGACCGATTACTCCTTGAAATTTATTGAATTCGCCAGGCTATGCCAGTCGAATGCTAATGTCCTCGGTCCGCGACCGACCAAAGGAAGTTGGACTTTTTGCTCCATCACCTCGAGGTGGTTCGTCATTTATTTCATCATTGTTATTGTCGGTGCGCCCAGTGTGTTAATGGGCACTGATTGTAACAAGTCACGTTTTCATATCTTGCATTTCCATGGAGCTCCCAATCTACTACGCAGAAGCGTCACAATCGTTCTTACTTATATTCTATAGGTACATGAAGCATTTAATTCTAGTGGTTTAAATTGCTATCAGTGGTCTGAGACTCAGAAATCGTTACTCTTTACCGTCCCTAGTAAGAGATATTAAGTGATCTCTAGTATTACTAGATCTGACCCGATGCCTGTTCTTTCACTAAGAGCTAATTCACTTACTGAGACCTAGTAAGAATCTAAGAATATTTGACTCCGCCTTTATATAATAAAAATTCAAGACCGCTAGAATTTAAAATTTTTAGAGATTCATTGATGGCTTATTCGCAATATTTCTGTTAATTCCAAAAAATAATGACCACTTTGATAGAAAGAAAATTAATTTTATTATCATATTTATTAGACCTTTTAGCATTCTAACACTTTTATTAAATTTATTATTCCATCGAAAGAAGCCTATTACAGAAACTGTGCGTACATTTTGTTTCGAAATATTTTTTCGAACGATATATTTTATCGTCATAGGATTTTTTGGTTTAACTTGAATATTTTTTATCAAATTCGCTTTTGTTGTAGTTTTCTAAGATCAGTTAAAGGCGGTCTTTAGTTTTATACCCCATTTGCCAGGGTTCGTGGGGTTCGAGATTTTGACCCCAAAAAATCATAGGCCTTGGAATTTTTTCGAAAATTTGACAAAAATTGACATACCCTTTTTTCGACGCCAAATGAATGTGGGTGCAGAGAGCTACTCGGAACACAAACCCTTTTTTGGTCCAAGCAATTTTAACGCTCAAAATCGAATTTCAAACATGCGGAAAATTCGAATTTTACCCTATTTTTTAACAATTACATTTTTCTATTGCAACATTAAATAAAATTTCCAACAAAAAAATCTCTAAAAAATTAAAGTACTGAATTGATTTATTTACAAATAAAATTCAAACATGTTTGTTGTTTTTAATAAGGGAAAGAGAAACAAGAGTACTTTGAAAATGTGCCTTCTAAAAAAAAATTAAAAAAGAAATAGGTACCTCATTAGAAACCTATAAGAATAATACTTTGTGATAAAAGTTAATGTTATATTGATAGTGCCGTGAGAATTAAAGGAGGAATTAAAAGGAGTATCCCACATAAATTTCGAAAAGATCGAAACATCACAACAGGTTTCTATTTAACCATTTTAAATCTTCCCGGGTTCCACGATCGCCTTAAAACACAAAATCTTAACACCTTGGCTTAGTCATTACCACATCCTTCCCACTAATTCTTCCGTAAGCACTTGGATTAGCATATAAAACGTTTCGCGTTCCGTGGAGCCCTTAATTCAGTAGCAGTCCGATTTGAATTCGGCTTTGGACATCCTTTTAAATTTTCATTTAAAATTCCATTCGACACCCGAACAAGTTTCGGTCGCCTTGGAAGTCGCTGTAATTGCCGTCGTCGTACCACAAAACGAAAAATCTAGAACACCGCAACGATCTACCACATAAATTCCCCAGGCATATATCGGTGATGCCGGAGTCCGGCGAAGGTTCCGGCTGAACAAATTTTCTTCGAGGGTTTTTTTCTGATCGCTTTTGCGCCCGCTTTCTGCCAAGGATCTTAAATTAAATCCGGGAGTAGCGCAGTCATTCCCGTGCTATGTCACCGGTGTAAGTCGCCGGTCAACATCTACAAAAGTCGCGGCCAGTTCGCACGCAAATCACTCGACCAGCCTCTACACCATTGCTACCGACACCGCACGGCCTATTCCCAACTTGAATACGCTCCAAGCTCTTCTCAGGTGGAAATCTTCAAAGTCGGACAAGAGATTACCAGAATGCGAAATACCACAAATCACCTTTCGTTGCGGGAATGACTCCTCCAGGAGCCTCGGTAAGGAGAGAAACCCTGAAAATTGTTAGGAAAATTTCGTGAATTCTTTACCGAAGTGTGGTGCCGGCCGTTGGGAGACAATTGGAAATAATTTTGGATTGTCGTGTAGCATACAACTCAGTTGAAACGGCATGGAAATCAATTAAAGGCGAAAACATTCAATTGTTCGTGGCAAGACAAAAGTCGGCTCCTTCGCCATACCCAAAAGGAGTCACTTATCAAATTGACACCTAACACCATCAGAAAATGCCGAATGTCCATCGATTCTGAACGCGATCGGTGATCTGACTGCGCCGACCGCGAAAATCTGACCGCTCGCAGGTTAGCCTCCATCCGCCGAAGCAAGTGCCAATCCTCCTCTAGAAGACGGGGCCGAGAGCGGACTGACACAGAGCAAATTTATTTCAATGGCCAGATCCGTTCGCGGGAATAATTTTGTAATTTGCCATTCGCATTGCGGCTCGACCTTTAATGTATTCCGAATGTGTCAGTTCTAATAGTAATAAATCGATAGTATTCTTTTTATTTACATTTAATAAAAGTAATTTTTAAAAAAGTCATTTAAACTGGCTGAAAAATTCTAAGCCTACAGGATTTTTTCTTATAGATCTTATGGAATTATGTAGCTATACTCTGAGCATTTAGTACAAAACTTAAGTATTTTAAGCTTAGAATTGTTCAGTCACATTTTGTAATGAGTTGAATAAATTAAGATACTTTTCACCGAAAATAAGAACACTAACATTTTCTTGGAAACTGTATGTAGAATTTGAAATACATAGTTCCGGAATACCAGCAAAAATAGTTAAAAATGTAATATAATAATTTTTAACCACTAATGCAAAAATATTAAGCACGAAAATAATTTAATTTGGAAAAACATTATTTATTAGCTTTAATTTCAATAATCATTTAATTTCGAGAGTAGATAAAGTTCGTATTTGCATATTTGTTTATATTTTTCTTTATATCTTTTCATTTGTAATAAACTGTAATTAAATTAAAAATAATGTAATTTAATGTTCATCGAAATATTAATTCAACTTTTTCCGCTTTATTCGTTTTAATAATCAAAAGTAAACATAAAGCTAAAGGAAAAAAAACTGCTCAGAATATACTATAACTATCTACTTAAAATTTGAAATTGTTGAAAAATTGCACTCAGTTTATATTTATTTTAATAATGTAAAATTTTTCAAGTATAAACAATTTTATAAAATATTTGATCACTTTTGAATAGACCTTTTTTAACAAATAATAAAATTAGATAAATGTAAAGGCATAGTCAGCAAATAATGTAAAATTTTTAATTGTTTATGTAAGTATAAATTATTAAACTTGTTTAGAAAACACACCCCTCTTTCTTTGGTAGTAGTTTCATAGTTAACTACTGTGAAAAAAATATGTACTGAAATGGAATCCGAAAAGTAAAAAAATAAACCTAAAATTTTTCAAATGGTAAAGTAAAAAATGCAGGAACATTCAAAAGAACTAATTTTCGTAGCAATTAGTTCCCTTGAATCCGAAAAAATCCTCATACGTCCTTTTCAAGCATATTCACTGGGGATTTTTCTTCGTATTTTCGGTATTCGCCGGGTTAAGAGCTATTGTACCGTCCATGGACCTCCTGCTTTACTTCGCCCAGCCGAGGTGCACTTTGCCTTCTACTTCATGGTAGTAACATTTTTGGCACCTCACAAGTAGCCGAGAAGTGCTCGCCCTGAAAGACCTTATGCTGCTGTCTAGAGATAATCAGCCATCTCGGTTCTGGTTCCCTTAGCCGCTTCAAGTTTATGAGTCTAGAACATCCTGGAATACTGACTTTCAACAGTTTTCACGTACTCGGAATATGCTTTAACGGATTTCGTCCCTTAGGCCTTTTAAGGGTTTTTTAATGCTTTCCGCACAAGGGCTGGAGAGCACATCCATCGTATGAACTTTTGTTGAACTAACCGTTGCCGAAGTGTTGACGGAAATTTTAAGTTCTTCGAGTGCAAGATCAAAGGCACTGGAAACGAGCACTAGATATCACAGAACCTCTTGTTGTATAGCGATTTTTCTTGAAGGCGTGAAGTGCCTTTTGTTGCGAAACCTTTGCAGATGCCGCGATTAAATGCAAATTGTGTGTAAATAGGAAATTGTTGCGTTCAGAAAATCGAAAACTTTTTAAATTTATATTGATGATAATTTAATTAAAAGCTTCTTAAAAACAAACTTATCAATACGAACTATCTAGAATATTAGTCCGCCCATTTTTATTTTGGTTACATTTAAAAATTTGTCATATTTAAAAAAATTCTTCAGTTCCAGTTGGGTTTAAAAAACGTTGCAAAAAGGAAGTTTAGTCTGTCATATTGAAGAATTTAAAAAATCGGATCTGCTTATTATTTCTTAAATGATGACTAGAGAGTGCTATATTTTACATTAATAACTAATTATTTTAAAAATTCGTCAGTAATCAATCAAATTGTTAGTTTTTATTATTACTCCACTGTATTTTTGTTGATTTTTCATTATTTTTGCCATTATGATATGATATTATTTCTTTTATATATACCTTTAATTGAATAAAACCTTCCCAGCAATTATACAATAAAAAATTTTATAATAGAGAACCCATCTTCCGACTTGTAGCGATGGAACAAATAAATCTTACATCAAATTCATGAATTTCCGCCTACAAAGACGTTCGATATGTTTTTAGATCTTGTTTCACATGTTAAGCGATAACCGCGTGCGTGCTACCTGTGATTTGATCACCGGATGATAACAGGTCCTTAACCCGAGACGTAACGTTACGCATTCATAAGTGACCGACAGAAAGTTTTAAAAACAAACCCTTTCACACGTACAACACCATCACTGCAGGTGATCTAGCCAGAAAGTCTTCCTGGAAATGTGTCAGAAAATTGAATTAAGTGTTGATCGTGTCTTAGCTGTGAATCGTTTATTGCTTTTACCTAGAAATTTTGTAATGAAGAAAATTTGATACCGCTTCCCGCCAGGTTTTTTGGGGAAACTTCTTTTTACGAATTCGAAAGGTTTCCGTGTTTTAACGCCTCCGACGCATTCTTAATCAGATTGCCGACGCGCTAGATTTTCGAGGTACAACCATAAAGCAGTAAAGCAATAAACGACCATTAAAACTGTGCTGGTGCCAAGAAGCTGGCTTTATTAGCCTCCTCTGATGGCTTCATTTTCAGCTTTTAGTTTTACGATCAGCCGTCCATCAGGTCAGAACATAGGCGAATAAGCCACTCTGAACTTTGGCTAATGATCAAGAGTATTTTTGACATATCACCTTCAGATCAATTTATGGTGGCTATTTTAAACCTTATACTCGTATTTTAAACCTTGAGTGACAAAAAAGCACTTTATATTCGAAAAATTCTTGAACTCTGATAATAATATCGGTCAGTGAATAACGATCAGGTATTGATTTATGATCGCTGTTAATATTAGTGTGGCAATAACGACGAGGAATTTTATGTTTTGCATACTATTTAACGTTTTTTTTATGTACACCGAATAAAATTAACAACAGTATAATGTTACAGCTATGGCTACTTTATCAGCGTTTAAGTAGAAAATGATAAATATCAACGCAAAAAATTCTATGCCTAAAAGAAAAATGCATAAAATTTGATTGTTAGAAATGGTCTCAACAAATGAACTTACACACTCGAAGGTGTAGATATTTATGATGATGATGATGCATACCCCACTAAACAATGGTAAAAATTTGATTGAAATCAGTCAAGTAGTTTTCGTATAGAGATACAAACAAATAGGTAAAATTATAAACATTACTTACTGGTGATAAATAAAATAGAATAAAAGTAGATATGATCTTTAAAAGTATTTTCATTGCAGCAAAACGCATTTTTTATAATTTTTTTTAAGCAGAATGAATAAATAAATTGAATTTTGGTAATACAAATTTTAAATTCCAATACACTAATGAAATCCCAGGTTTTCTGTTTAACATCTTTAGAATTATTTTATAATGATCAACAATTCAACAAAAATATTGCACGCAAAATAAAGGTAAACCTTCTAAAGCCCGTAACATTAAAAGTAGTTATAAACCTTGAATAAATTGCAGTCAAGCCGGAAGGTTTAATTCTATATACCAAATACATTCGTTTTTTTCGGTCTTTGTTTTCATCTTGTTTTATACCTTTTTAAATCTTCCGGTGCAAAAAACATAATTACATCTTGTAGCATCTTTAAAATGCTTACTGTTCTTAATTTGGCTTTTGGTACCAGAATTTTATGCTTCCCCAAAATGTTGAAGATGTAAAAACGGAGACGAGTGTGGTGGAAAACGCTGGTAGTCACTAAAATTAGGTGATTAATATTCAACGGATGTAAACCTGGAGACCGGAGGACAAGATCTGAACGTACGGCTTGATCAGCATCAGGTTTACAAGAACCGATGATCTGTTTACGAGAATAACAAGCCCAGAGTTCAGAATGTTTTACTGGCCCCTTGGTTCACCTGAACGCCTTTTGAGATGCTCCATTCATTCATTCCACTTTTATTCATTCAGGTGTTTTGCATACGTAACTAGCTGCGAGAAATTTCTCAGGTCTTTCCGTGAAGATCACTGACGATTTGACAGATTACTTTGAAAAAAAAAATATTAGGTCCACTTTTGAAGGAATTAGAAAAATGGTTTTCGAACAAAAATATATTACGTATTTTTTTGTTGTGTTTTTCTATTTTTAAATGCATTCTTAACTATTAAATAACGTGGGAATGAAAAGACATATGAATTTTTATATATTTTGAATATACTTTAAATCATTTATATCGATGGAGGTTGTTTTCCTGATATTTCAATTTTATTAGAGCGAATATTTTCAAAATTCGTTTTTTTCCCTCTTACCAAAAAGCAGCAAGCCTTTTTGAATTTTTTTCATAACTAAATCAGTTCAGCGCTTTAATTTTTTAAAAATATTTTTGTGAACAGAATTTTACTTGATGTCACAATAGAAAATTAAAAGCGGTAAAAAATTGGCCAAAATTCGCATTTTTCGCATGTTTGAAACTCGATTTTGAACGTTAAAATTGCTTGCGCCGAAAAAGGGTTAGTGTTCCGAGTAGCTCTCTGCACCCACATTCATTTGGCGTCGAAAAAAGAGCATGTCAAATTTCGTCAATTTTTCGAGAAAATCTCAAGGGGTTAGCCTATGATTTTTTGGGGTCAAAATTTCGAACTCCACGGAGCCAGGCAAATGGGGTACCAAATTAAAAAGCGCCTTCAGTGGATGTCAGAAAACAACAATAAAAGCAAATTTGATAAGAAATATCCAAACTAGAGTCCAAAACCTTACGTTGACTTCAAGAAAAATATCTACAGGTTCGGTTTTCGAAGTTTGATCCCTTTATGAGTCTTTATCAATAGATTAATAAATTAAAGATGTGTTCAAGGAATGAATTTCAATTTTTTTCATCAAAATGGTCGTTATTTTCCCGGTGTTCTATTTTTTTAGAATTTAAAATAAAAACATTGAAGTGAAAGTATCTCAAAAAAAAACTGAATAAAAATCAGGATTCGTTAATCGCTGATCAAATGACCAAACATTTTCGGCTATACGATGGAATCATGCTATCGATGGGTGTCAACGCAAAACTTCTCAAATAAACCTCTTAGACTTGATGAATTTTTGTAATCAAGGATTGATATCCGTGCGAGATGTGAGGACATTCAGGAGTTATCTATTTCCAAGTTATCGTCGCCGAATAACTTTTTTTTTTCCTAGAAAATCAAGTGGGAATGAAGAGATTTCATTGACCGTTCGGGGTCATCACGTATGAGGGGTTGAACTACAGCCGGAGGGGTTACGTGGTTAGGTTTTAGGTAACGGCGGAGCCTCAATTAGTCTAATGTAATCCCTCTGGTGGCTTATCATAACGATGGCACTCAAAGGGCTATTAATGGATAGATACGGCTGCGGTCACTATGGAATTGATTAAATGCGCAGCACTGAATGTGTTTGGGCTTATCGAAAATTGCCGAGGCAGCTTTAGCGGGAACTAGATCCAGTAGTTGTTTCAATAGGTGTGGTGCAGGGTCGCGTACGGATTCATGGCTTTCAATCACATTCCACGAGGTGTTTTGCCTCAAGTACTTAATTAATTGGTGGCTAAAATCAATGAGGCGCCTAGTTTTGCTTTTTTTTATACCCAATACTTCACCTATAGAAGAACTTCAATCGAACTAGAAAGTCTCATGAAAGTTATATACTCTATCGTTAGAGTTTTAAGGTATTCCCAATTCGGATATAGTTATATACGTTATCTGGTCCTTTTTCTTACCTTTTAGATAGATATCGGAAGGACGGGGCGGAAGGGGCTATAAAGGTAAGGTAAAACATTTTCAGGGTAAACGTGTCGCATGAGGAACTTTTGAGTAGTCAATAAATCTCATGCGGTTCTCCCCTAGGCTGCCGCCACTAAAGTGCTAGAGCATTTGAAGTTAGACCTGAAGCCTGTGCAAAATTAAGGACTTGAGGACTTTCTTTTTGAATTTATGAGTTAATTAGCATACTTTAACTTTTATCTAACAACATTAGAGGTAAAAAGCGCGCGATTCATTCTACCAGCAGTTGGGGCTACAAAAATTCCCCTAAATGTCGAAGTTTCTCTGGTATAACTTTTTACATCACGAAACCCAACGATTGTGTCACAACTGGAAAATAATAAAAGGAAAAAAAAAGAAGAGAGGAAACTTATATATACTAAAAATACAAAATTCAGCCATGGCGGCCATAATACACGAAGACAACATGCGACATGGCTTCAGCTTCACCGGTTCAATGCTAAAAGACAAAAACGACCCTAATTGCACGGAATTAAAATTAATATACTGTCATAGTTTGCGGGCGAGTCCTTAGCTCGTGCCAGGCGCGCGACGTCGCCACATATTAAAGGGTTACGTTACAGGTAACTCAGGAACGGCAAGGAAATTAGTTCGCGTTTAATTTATACGAACGCGCAAAGGATTTTTGTTTATTTTCGGATTATTTGTGACCATGTGACAGTTGGCTTGACTCGTCCCATTAAATTAAAATTTTATTGCGGAAACTGATTTCATTTTAACGAGGTAATTTCGCAAAAACTTTATTCTAGAACTTCAACTGCACTTTTATTACACTACTTTTAGCCTATTACAATGATTCAAGGAAGACGATAAAAAATTCGACTACTGCTTTATTGATGCAATGAGCTTATTACATAAAAGTTGATTTAAAAAGCACACAATCGAAAATAAGTGATTGTATAACTATAAGATCTAATTTAAAAATTATAAAATATAAAAAATATCGTTGATATACACTAGGTTAATAACAAACGAGAAAAGCACCTTAAGATGCATTGCAGACAAGTTTCTGATATTTTAGAATAGAAATAATTTTAAAAAATGAGCCATGTCAGTATTACAAAATAAATTTTTATTATTAAATAACTATAAATTTTATTCTTTGTAGAGGAAAAGTTAAATAAACCAAATATGGAATTTGTTTTATTAAAATTCTGTAATATTATTTTTATATAATATTTTTTTATGACTTAGTTTTACAAAGCGTTTTACATATTTCTTTTTTAGAATTAAAGCGAATAAAAAAAATTGTAGAGACTACTAATTTTTATTTCCAAAGATACAACAATTTAATTATTATATATTTTATTTGTTTATTTGTGATCATTTAGACATATTATCTCCTTATTTCGATCAAGATTATCTTTCTAGTATTATAGTTACTGCACACTCGAGTGCAATGATTAGACCAACTAGACTTACCTGCAACTTGCTGTTGTGATATTTTGCAAATGCAAATCCAGCTTGTGAAATTTGGGATCGTCTTACGCAAGTGTCTATCTGCGGCCGTGTCTGTAGAAATAGCCTTTGAAGAATTCATAGTAGATTTTTCTAGAAGTCACGATCGCATGGGCATTCCGTGGGGAATTAGATTTCAGCATTCCTTCGGATAATTTTATTATGTCGCCGTTGAATTGGAGCTTTCCCAGCCGGGACAGTTGTCAGTCAATCATCGGATCTATATGTCGACTGGGGATAATTGCGTTCGTCAACCGAACAAATTGGTCCATGGGCAGTGATCTTGGGGCTAGGCAGCGCCACGTTGTCGGATGCCCCAGTGTAATTTTCATGTCCATGTCACCGATCGTAAATTAAATTTATTGCAATAATTTCGGATCTATTTGTTAATTTTTTTTCATTTGTTTTATTTTATTTTTTGCGAGATAATTCCCGCGATCACTGGCACACACATCGCGGCTCGTTTCCCTAAGATTGTGCACTTTTTCGCCATCATCGGATGACATATCAATTTCCACTTTGCGTGCGCTACACCGTCGCCATCGACTGAAAGGTGATCATGATCACCAACAGTTCGGACGGTGTCACACAATTCGTCACGATCCTGCGTCAAGTTAAGTGGTCAAGAGAACGGGGTTCTCCTACGGCTGAGATGGTAGCCAAGAGTAGGTACCCTCCGATCGACCCGCTTGACCATAAACTAGTGATTGATGGTCGACAAGAAAATTGATTTTTGCTGCTTAACAACACTTTTTTTGTTGTATGGTTGTGGCTGCTTTCAGCTCCCGGACATGGACTTGCAATTTCGTCTTGAGGTTCGGGTGAACAGAACAAATGCGCTCCGGAATGTCGGTAAATTGTCCTTGGAAGGTTTCTGGAAATGCCATAGAGTGCCGATGATGGGAGGACCGGGAGGGATGTGCAAAATAGAGATCAGCACTTTAAGCGCGGCTCCTGGATCTTCAGACGTTTGTTGCCGGCTTGTCGCGCTTTTTGTCGCTCTAAATTACGCGCGAATTACTTAAATTTTTACACGCAGTAAGTGTGAGTCTGCCGTGTCAGCCGATTCGCGATTCGCGCCGTTTTAAGAAATTCCCTAGCAATCACCTTTGCATTCAGGTGTTACGCGGCCCGTTCGAAATTGACCAAATGCGGATCGATCGCTTTATATGGGGATGAGATCTCAATCTCCGATTACCGGGTTGCTTCATTCTCCTTAGTAACTATCTCAAGTACGATTTAACCCGTTGGCAGATTGCTCGTTAGACTGAAGTGTAAATGGAAGTTGGACAATGCAATTACTGCCATTGTTATGCGACGATTGAATTTTCACGCATTGATTCATTCTAAATTTGGGAAAATCTTAACTACGTGCCGGCTTCCACACTATTCTACTGTACACCTAAGTCCAGGGGTCTTTTATAAAAATTCGCACCTTTTGTGTGGGTAACTTCGATTTATTTATAATGTTCTCGTTTACGGTTCCATTTAAGCCTTCACTAATGAAACGAAACATCTGATAATTATACGATTACTTACACATATATTTAAACTATATACTTTTTTGTAATTAACTTTTCTCTGATTTTATAAGAATTGCTTTCTTTTATTACGTAAAGATTTTTAGTCTTACGAAATAACCAGCGGAAGAAAAATATTTTTATTATCATATAAAATTTAAAATTTCAAAAGCCTTTATTTAAAAATTTCAAATTAATTTTTAAGATCTTTATATTGATGGAAGAATAAACCTAATTGATCGCCAAACTAAGTTAAAATCCTAATTCTTGAATTTTTTTGTTAATTATAGGAAGGGATCTAGAATTATATTTCAACTACTACTACTCGATACTTAACAAACTTTTAAATTAAAATACATACCTACAATTAAAAATAAATCTACAAAATATAAAAACTAAATATGAAAAATAAAATAGATAAAACAATATAGAAAAAAACTATAAAAGATAAATAATATTCGTATTTTTATCAAGAAAAGGAAACTGTTTAGAATTGTATAAAATTATGTATCATCTAATTTATATAATTTATTAGATTAGCAGAAATCTTAAGAGAAATATTCAATTTTTAACGAAGCAATTTTTCTTTTTCTATTCGAAACAAGAAATAAGATATTTAATGTTTGAGGTATTATTTTCAAATAAAATGTCAAACGAACTAATTTTGAATAAATTATTGTTCTTTTGCTGTTTCTTCTTAAAATACTTAACACCTTCCTTCTCATAGATGATATAGGAATTTTTTTTAACCTTGAATGAACATGGTAACAGGTTGCAGTTTCTTCGCCTTTACCCATAATGATGAAGATCAGTATAAATACGATTAATTCCTCCTGTCCACGAGTGATAAATTACGCATATTCCTTGAGAAGCACGCGTGTCGAGTGAACGGAACGCCTCAGCCACTTGGTCACTGGTACTATGAGCAGAGGGGTATTAAGTGAAAGACCAGATGACACCCGACGGAGGGTTCAGCTCACTGACCCTTTGTTGTACCCATTTTGAAAAATTTTTACCACATTTTATTTTTATTTGTTTTGTTAGTCAAATGGTGCAGCAAATTTCCATTTAATTTAAACGATTGCAGGGGCCGATCACCCTTCGGTCTCCCTTCGATACTTTTCGAATTGATGTTCACTAATTTGTGCCCTAATTTATGACTATCTAATTGTATTGTAATTTGTAGCTCAAAAAAGAGAATCCTACGACATAAGGGCTGGAATGGGTAAAGTCGACATGTGTTATCCTTGCCCAGAGTAGAAAAACTTATTAGACAAATCGGAGCACGTTTCAATTTTGAAAAAAAAAATATATATATATATACTACTTTCAGATCAATCTAATACCTTTTAAATGGTGCTTTGTCTGGTTTTAAGACATTCTCGGTGCATTTATCATGGGATACCACGAACTCTTCTCGTTAGCCACAACCAGTCAATTTAATATGGCTATAGCGAAGAGATCTTCCCATGCATCCCGAAAAACGTCCATAATTTATGCGATTCCGTGCCAATTAGTCCCCTTTTCAGCAAATTACAGCCTCTAATCAGTCACTTAGCTGCAAATAAATTATCATTTTTACGATAGTCTGCAGACAAACGCCTTCAAAGACGGTGGTGGTCCATAAGACACCGATCGGCCGCCTGATTAACAACACGGCAAGAAGGCTGGGAGCCAGTAAGCACCTTGGAATTTCGGAAATTTAATCTGACGACCAGAAGGCGTTTGGCCGCCAATATTTACGACCAGAGAACCCCTTAACATTTCCTGAAAGACCTATGCTGGGAACGGCCGAAGGATCCTTGTATCGAATATTCTACCATCGATAAATCACCTTGATGGCGGCACACGGTTGAAATAGGTGAAAGAAAAATAACGATATAGGAAGTTGTCAGGGATGAAGAGAGGCTACTAAAGAGATAAAAAAAAGTTATACTACATATAGATGATTTTCAAAGTTATTTGGATGTAGCATGGATGAAAAACAATGGAAATTAAAACAGCATAGCAAATTATTACATATACAATTATACAATTATATCAGACATAATCACATTACAAAATCACATCACTCCCAGATTATTAAGCACACGTAAAATTAATTGATTTTTCATAATTAAATTGGGAAAGAAAGGAAATTTAATCTTTGATATGAATGTGTTGAACAGATACGATTTTTTCTTTTTTAATTAACAAAAGTAATTAAACATTTTTTTTTGTTGGAGTTAAATTTTAAATAATAATAAAGTTATATCGTTGAACACTTTTACAATATGTTACTAAATTAGAACATTATAAGATTTTGGTAATTGTTTTTTTGTTATATTTGTTAGTATTATCGATTTTTCTTGTTATTCTGGTCCAACCAATTAAAAGAAAATAAGGAAATATTTAAGAAAAAAAAATTTATGTTTTCTTCGGTAAAAAAAATAAAGTTTTTATTTTTATATTAAACCTGTGATTTAATTGAGGCTATTTCATTTTAAAATATAAGATTTACAAGATAGGCCTAATGAAGAATTGAGTACAAATTTCTAATTTTTATACAATAAATAAATTTATAAATAAACAAAATTACCGTCCGCCAGGATGGAAAAACAATTCCTTGGGCATCAAGAATCGTTTAAAAATGTTTAAAAACATATTATGATATTAATTTTAGCCAAATGCAATTTAATTAGTGCCAGTAATTTTATTCCCTTAAATTTTCAATAATCGAAATATTCAACGACTGGTAGTGTACTCATTAAGGCTAAACCTCCACATGCATGACTAAAACAAATTATGCAGATTTCTCATGTGTGCCCCTATCAATGCCACCATTGAGGAGTTCTCGGCTGAATCGAAGATATCTAAAGTGTCTTAGGAGATGTAAGATGGTGGTAGTTGGGGGGGTCTTCTGACAAAATCGTTACCGGGACAGCAAAATTGAAGTGGGTGTACACCTAAACTGGTCAATGGCAGCTGAGACCGAACCCGGCCCAATTGAGATGAATTTTAATTAAAATGGACAACTAGAAACATCAAATGGGAATGTCTTATAGTCGGACGACCTGAGAACAAAAGATGCAAATTGGATGCTTAGAACGGGGGCAAAGACAATCTTCTTCATGTACTACTCGTGGGAAAATATTCCTGTCGGCTGCTGTGGACATAGATCTTAAACTACATGACTTTTATTTGGCATTATTATCACGTACGAAATTGTGACATGACACAAACTAATGAAACTATGCACGCAGACACACCAGAAATATTACAAGTAGTACTATGAACTTCTTTAAATGGGTTTTTGTGATCAACGTTAATACTGGTAAATCTAATCTAAATCTATAATTTATATCTATCTTTAAAAAAATCATTAATTTGCCCTAATAAATTTAATAGTTGATTATTGACCAAAGAAATTGTTGTTGTGTAGAAACTTGTAGCAAAAAATAGAACCCTACAGAACTATTGAGTATAGAAATTTATTTCTAAATCTTATTTAATTTTGTTCAAGTGATTTGCTATGGATTAGCCAGTTCCATACACTACAACATCGACTCATACAAGGGAAATCAGTGTTTCAACAATCCACACCCATCTTGTGCACTCCGGCACACTATTTCGTGGGAAATGGAACCGTTGGAGAAAATGCGGAAATCAAAAAATGAGCCGTCGTCGATCGTCAATTTTCCGTGAATAGGTACAACGTGAATAAATCGTGCGGACGTGTCGCGTTAGTCGCCATTGCGACCGGACGATTGTGCCTCCGAAACAAATGCAACCCAATGGACCAGAAATTGTCCGATGAATGTTAAATTATCCGAACAGGTAAGCGTCCAGCTAAATGAAATTATTAACCGCAAGAGGGTGGGTTCAGTTTTGACTAAAAGTTCACAATGAGGAACCACCTCAAAAATTTCGCCTGCAGCTATAACGCATTCATTTTGCAGGCTTTAAACATGAACACCCAATTGACCATTTCGCTTTGGAGCCAACAAAGCCGTCGGCAATCAAAAATATCACATCGTGTGGCCTATGTCATGAAAATTATTTTTTTAACAAAATTTGCAAGGACGGCTCGTCTTTCGTATCCCTACAATTGTTGTTTTAATTTGATTCTGTGAATATTGATAGAAATTAATTGAGGAATTTTTCAAAACTTGGACCTCGTTTGTTTATGAATCACGATCATTTTTCACACATTTTATGTTATAACTTTAAAACTGTTTCATTTAAAATTTTGGAAAAAATATGTTTAAGTTTCTTGAAAGTAGCCCAATATTGTGACAATATTTCACTAAAACGTAAACAACAGAATTACAAAAAACCTTTTTAAACCGTTACAGAGCGAAAAATACTATAATATAATTAGTACCATTAAAAAATAGAATCCTTTCTCACAGGGATTTATTTCTGCCCTTAATTAAGAAGTAATAAACACAAAATTTTCGTCAAATAACATGTACAAGTACAAATAAAGTAATTTTTCCTGAAAAGGGAGGAATTTCGTAAATGATCCTAAAAAACAAGTTCATAGGCTGAATATTCCTGAAAGAAAAAAAAGGAGACATTTTCGCTAAATAGGAAATTCATTTGACGATCACCGATAAAAATGCAATAAACTGAAATCTCTGCATTAGGACACGCAGAATATTTGCACTAAACAAGTCGAAGGAATCTGCATACAAATCCTCGCGTAACGAGCAGCCTTAATGACGTAACCAAAATTTCCAAGTCTCCCGTCTTATAGAGATTTAATGCTAGATACATCACCTTCTATCCGATTAATCACAGCTTTCGCTTTTTACTTCACTTTTTCCTGGGTGTCCTCAAATAACAAGGCTCGACAATATTTCAGCCCCTGTCTATAGAAGCTACTGTTTCGCGGCCCACCCCCGCCCCCATGAGTAATATTCGCTCATTAATATTTACCCCCTTGAGTCCTTGTTAGCTTAATGAAATATCGCAGTCATTGCTATTAAGCTCCGCTGTCACTACATGGCACCGCAAAACGAAAGAAATAAACGAGCAAATAAAACTAAATGGAGCGCGGGGGAATCTGAAAATAAAAAAGGCAAATCTGCAGCCAATAATGAGGCGATTCTTCACGTCAGTCGCTTCCCGTAACAACTTTTCGGCGGAAACGGGAAATTTTTCTTTTTTATTTCATTTCTTTTTTCATTTTCTTTTTCCACCCCCTGTGATTCAGGTATACTCAGGTGAATACGACAGGTATTAATTGCAGTTTGCAGCACTAATTGTTGGGCTGCTTCCTTCATGCCGCTTTTAACTACACGAGTGCTTTCACAGAGGCATTTCACGCTAATTTTGTCACTCATATGAAAAAAAAGAAAAATTATCTAAGATGTATAATAAAAAAACTTTTTTTCATTTCGTACAGCGGGTGGTATACGCCTTACGTGATAGTCTGGATATAAGTAAAGAGAAATCATCACTTTGCGTCCTAGTGTCTACTTGACCCAACAGAGACAAATTTTCAATTATAGTATTAATAAGAGACTCCTTAAAACGATAATAATATCTTTCACTTTAGTACCAAAACAAATTTTTGAAATGGATTTTTAGATCAAGTATATTTAACAGAAAGAGTCAATTTAACCCATACAATGTCTTTTATATCTAATAGGGTAAAGCTAAGTTTTAAATAATATTCCTTGACTATTTGTCGATACAACTCCTTGACACTATTGTGATACTAGTGACCACGATTCATATGTAAAGTAATATGAAAAAGGAAGATAATTTTATGGGCTATACCAAAAAAAAAAAAAATCAGAAAAGACTAGGATTAAAGTGGACACAGAACATGACTCATATGTATTTCATAACCCAAGGATCATTTTTGAGTAACAAGCATACACCGGAAAAGTATTACTTAAATCGTCTATAGTTTGACCTACTTTAAAATACAGACTACTATTGCTACAGAGTACTACTAGTTCCCTAGTTTTTAGTTCTCTTGTATAAAGTACTAATCTTTGTATTAATCGTATACTATCATTAATATTTTCTGTAATTTTATACTTAACCAGAAAAACAGAAACACCATCGTCTAATGATCAGAAGCTACTACCACTGTCAATGTTTCTGCTTTACAAGCGCTGCTCTTTCTTTACAAAAATGGCAAATAAAAGCGCAGCTGAAAGTGCTAAAACTAACAAATTTATATTTAAAGAGATCGACGGCTGCGATAGGCCACGTTCGACTGGCACTCACTTCTGCGTTTGAAGATAACAGCCGGGTTTGGGTCTGGTGGCGGAGCAATAGAGAAACATGCAACCGGACACCTTCGACGCAGGTAGGTGTCCGCTAAATGTCATCTTTCCCTGAATCCGCTCAGGTACTTCGTCCTCGGCACGGCACGGCTAAGCCTTTTTCTTGTTGTCGTTATCACCTCCGGCCGGGGTAGTTAACTTTATGCCAGTTGACAGCCACTTGAGCGATGGAGTGAGGCTGGTGAGATAAAAACACGCTGGTCAACAGGCGAACACAATTGTCATTTGACGCCTCCAATGAATTTTAATCAGCGAAAATGGTAGCCCGTCGTGATTTATGGCCGGCGGCTACAATTCTGCGCTCCAGCATTCCCCATCCGCAAATTGCAGGGGAGACTTTCGAGGAATATACGTCGGGGTCGAGAATATTCTGCTTAAGATTATCTCATCGAATTTCGCTGAATCGAGACAGTGGTTTCAGTCCTGTTCCAACACAGTGATCGTTACAAATTGTAATTATACACAAACTGCTGTTAATAATAATAATAAAATACTATAATACGGTCATATTAATCACCCCCTTTAAAGTTCTAGGACAAGATGATACTCTAGTTTATTTCTAGAGAAAACCCGACCCATAGAATAGAAACATAGACAGAAATTATAAAAATTGCTTTTCTAACATTTATTTTTGAGTATAAAAGATCCTGACTCTAGGGTTGAAATTTTATTCCTTATTGTTTTGTAGATCGTTTCGATTGTTTTTAAAAATATAATTCTAAAAATCTAATTTAGGAGAAATCGCTGTTTCCCTCTACGAAAAAGCATGGCTTAGAACAATTTAGAAAAAGTCTAGAACGCTGGTGACCAAGTATAGACTGAATACAAATTTGATTAGCACGCTATTACCCAAAAAAGTTTATGTTTTTATTTTGGTACATAAAAGAAAACTAAAGGAACTAATAAATCTACAGATAGATTATATAGAACACTTCTTATGAGAGTCCAACTCGCAAAAGTGCAACTGCAAAACGACGTCTTCTGTTTTATTTACTTATTATAATTACTTTCAGTTTTCAAACTTACATTAATTTTTAGCAATTGATAATGCTTAATTATACCATTGAAACCCATTTCACACCTTTTTCCGTGTGAAGGCGTCTTCTTTCTTGCGAACTCCTTTTGATATCAACGATTAGGGAAATTGCCCGGAACACTTCATTAGTTTCAACCCACTTATCTCGTTAGAAAGAATTAATTAATTTAGCGCGATTACTTGATTAATTGCACTGGCCATTCCGCAGAAGCCCTTGTAGAGGGCCGCTGAGGTTTTCTCAGGCAGCCGCACCCGCATGCAGTCCGGCGCCTTGCAGCGGACGGGGTCAATTTTGCAGGCGGTGGGTTTGCGTGAGCGGCCGGGCAAAAACCCGTCAAACCTTTTCTGGAAAAAAACACAAAAACAAAACAAAAAAGAGCTGCAGCAGGTCCGATGAAAAGAGCACGCATCCAATTAACCGCCGCGTCGGGCAATGGGGGCCCTTGACATTCCCGGATTGCTGGCGGTTCAATTAAAAGTGCGGAAAAGTTCGCAAAGGAAATCAGTTCGATTTTTCTCATTTTCAATTGTCCGTTTGGGTTTGATTGGTTTTAATTAATCGACATTTTTATTATTGCGGTCTGCACTCGGCCCACCCCACGCCGCGTCGCGGATCCATAACTATTCCGATGGAATCGGTTTCTTCGAGCGAGACGTCATCTGGCGGTGAATGGCTAAAGCCCCACCTACGAAGGGGAAAAGCTTAAAGTTAGAAAGGAAAGAACCGAAGGGATAGTTTTTTTGTTATTATTCGTTAATTATCTTTACTTATGATTAAATTTTTAATTTGCAATCATAATTAATGATCACAAACACAAGCTCAGGTAATGCGCGTGGTCTAGGGAACAAATTCAAGCCGCAAACAAAACAATGACTAGACTTAAACGTTAAAGAGACTGTGGAGGAGAAGCCCCTTTTACTCTGTGCGCCGTAAAAAGTGGATAGCCTTAATTTTGTATTTCATGTTTCACATTTAGGGTTTAAGTAAAGTGAAATTTGTTAAAACAATTATTATTTTAAATTCGTAAATTCGATTTATGACTTTTAAGTAGAAACATTTTTTTGCAAACGGAAATCCACATTTTAAAATTCCCGTATTTAATAAAAAATAGCGAAAGAACCCTATAACTAACACTGATTTTTAATTGCATATAATCTCAAAAACTATAAAAATATTTTACGAGTTTTTTGTTGACTTCGATGAAGAATCACAAAAATTTGCTCGAATCGCTTTGTTTGGTGACCAATTAACCAACTGACGTGTCAACCGAATAACTTCTTAATCAACTCACCAACCGCCAACCGTTTAACCTACTGACCACCTGACCACTTGACCCACAGCCCACCTGACCACTTGACCTACAGCCCACTAACTACTTGACTCAACAGCCGACCGGCTGGCCGGTTAACCAAACAATTGCTGATGACTCATCCTCTTGAACGTCTCACTGACCGGCCGATTGCCTGACCAATCAACTACCAGTTGACCAACTGCTCTCCTGACGCCTAAACTTTCTCTTTTAATTAGTTTATTTTTTATTTATTATTGACTTTTCATTCGCTTACCACCTTTACTTTTGAAATGGTTTCATTATTAAATTCAAAATTAGAATAAACATAAAATTTAAATAAATAACTTTATGCACTAATTTTGATATAGTATTAATTTACATTTATTTTATCATATTTATATTTCAATTGGAACCATTTTAAATGGACAAATATATGATTTAATTTCACCAAAATTATTAAAATACTCTACAATATATTATAGCTTTTTTTATTACCTTTTCAACAAAATGTTAAAGAACTAAGACATCTCCTTTCATTATGTATAACACACAGAATTTAAATTACTGACTTAATCCAGTGCAAGGAAAAATGCGTTAAAACCTAAACCGCATTGAAAAACCCTTCGCCAGAGTCTTAAATTTCAATTTAGTTGATAGACGCATTTATAGTATCCGTTTACTTACTTTGATTCCCTGGGCATGGGCTGCGATGGTGTTAGTGGCAGTGACGCCATCATTATCTGATCACACATTTCGGTCAATACAAAACAGGGATTGAGTGGGAGTCCACAACCCTTATCTAGCAAAGATAGCTATGTCCCTCGAGTGCTTCGGGAAGATATCCCAGAACTCCCTATTCTAGGATGTGCGTAAGCCATAAGGAGACACACGATGTATCGGGTATATAGCGTTCATCATTAATGCAGAAGGAGCGGATACATAAAACATATCAGGGGTGTTGCTGGAGTATTTCAGTCAAAAGGGATTTTGAAGGATATGGTTCAGTGGCATATCCATTTCTGCCAGGATACGAAATATTTAATAAGCAAAGCGGGAGCCAGATCAAGGGAGGATGTTACGTAGACCTCCGCTGTTGCTGTTACAGATAATTGTTTTGATATATCATTGGAAACTGCCTGTACACATACGGGAGTATCCTTTTAATGATTTAATAATCTGGAAATGGATGCCATCCTTGCTCCCTCAAGGGCAAAGGCAACTTTGATTTGTTTGAAATTGAGTTATATATGTGAATGGGGTTTTGTACCTTTGATTGAGGGAAATGACGGTCAAAATGGTCATCTGGTCATCTTATTAGGATTTGTTGCAAAGAGGTTTTCGTTAATTTTACCACTGTATTTGTATATTTCAAGATAATTTCTAAGGAACAATTCATTTTCTGTAATAAATCTAGAGCTAATATTAAGCAAAAAGCGAAGAACTAGAAATAAAGTAGGAATCGAACCCACAATTTCTAGATTTGTAGAACAGTTGCATTAACATTGATCCACTCAAACCCCAAAATCTAAGTTCTTTCGAATTTCAGAATTGCTTTCAAGTTAGATTCTCTATATTTTTACATTTTCATATCCTTAGAAGAAAGTGTTACTTTCGTGATCATTCATTATAAATTTATCAATCATTATAAATTTATAACTTTTATAAATTTTAAAATATATTGAAAAAACTTACTTCATAGGGTGAAAGGTAAAAGTAGGGGAAAGTGTAGATAGTATTTTAAAGGTATTCCAGAGAATTGTACAAAAAGAGCTCCGAAGTATAAACCCATAGGTACTCCATTAAAAAGATGCAAGTAGGCTTACTTTTGTTTTCGTTATTTAAAACTTCTGCATCCAATTAATGGATATAAAAAGAAATATTGTTCTACGCAGCTGATATATGTAGATGCTGTAGGTATTTATATCCGTGTGATTGTACTAATTGCAACTCAAACAACGACTGCAGCCTCTTGATTTGGGGTTTCAAGGGCTTCGGAGGCTTCTGGGGCGCAGTGGCCAAATGAATAGCCGCCTTCTAGCCGATTAAATGAGTCAACACACCAAAAACCATCGGATTGAGTTTTTGAAAGTTGCAAAAATTGTAAAGTCAAGCAAAAGTTGTGCAGCGAAACATCAGAAAGACAACAAGCAAGACAGCAGAAAAGGAAAAATTGAGGGGGGCAGGGGAGGAGGAGAGTTGGGAGTCCTAGGGTTGGTTATTTGTGCAGAGGTTGGCAGAACTCCTATTTCTACTTTTCCGACGCTAGGCTCATGGCCTTCGTTGAAAAGTTCTTCAGATTTCAACAGTCACCCCCGGCCGCCGCGGCGCCCTTGAGTGGAAGAGAATTTGAAATTGTGATTCTTTATTTTTTTTTTTTTTTGCTTACGACTTTGTCTGGCGTCGGAACTATGGATCCTCCCTCCGCCGAGCTGATGGAAAGGGACGTTTTTCGTTATACAATGCGGAGACCAAATATTGTGTCCTCGTTATATTGAAAATCGAGCTTCGTCAGGGAAAACGAATTCTCTCGGTCGTTTTTTCAGCTTTTCTAGAAATTCTCATTATCCTTCGACTTGATCTTATTTGCGTTCAGTTGGCGTTCTCCGAACTCAGTTTTGTTTACTTTTTAACTTTCTTTGAAAAAGCTAGATATCGTACAACATAGACAGCGAATGGTGCTGTTCCTTTCACGACGGATTTTCCGGGGATTTTCCTGAAATTCTATCTCAAGAGTTGGACCATAATTTGGGTCACCCTTTTGTATTAAAACCTCCCTGCATGCATCACCTAATTTCAAATGGTTTAATGCGAAAATTTTTCCAAAATAGTTCAGACCCTGGATGGTGGCTTTTCATCTGGCGCAGGTACTCCTTAACGCTAGTAAAAGGCGACCCAGAGTCCTTCTACTAGAATTTCAATGGGTCGCCGGAACTTGTCAAACAGAAATTTTTAACGACAAACTTATGCAGGCCACTAAAGTTAACTTTAAACATCCTCTCGACGGGACGGTAGTGGATAATTACTTGATTTTAATCATTATTACCGCAGGAATGCTAAATGCATTCGAATCCACTTTAGACCCATTTCAGACCCCTGCAGAACCCCATTCAGACCGCAGTTGTCGCTCAGTTGGGTCATTCAGACGCCGCCGCTCGAGTTTCATTAATTCTTCGCAATTCCGTTGATAAGCTGCGCAAGTTTAATTGACCAAAAATTTCGCCGATGACCAATTTGCATTGAATGCCGGATAAATTGAGCTTCGTCCAAAGTGGGCATTAAGCGATGCAGACCCAGCCTCAAGTGTTGCAACACTGTTGCAAAATGTTGAATGACTACTGCGGCTGATAAATCGACAGCATAAAACGCTGCGCTCAAGGAGGCGCACGGAAAGTCCCGAGTTTCCAAACTATTTTTTTTAAAGCCATTCCATTCTGCTGTTCACTATTCAAGAACTTTAAGGTGCAGCATATTGTGAAAATTATGTAGCACCTTGATCCTACGGAATGTATTTCATGCATTTTCATAGTGTTAATATGAACATAGGGGTTTTCTAATCTAAAAACAAAAGATATATGATTTTTACCATTGTTTTATTATAACCGTTAAATTTTCAATGTTTTATTTAAAAAGATAATAAAAAAAGGTATAAAGTATGGGATTCGGAAAAGAAAACAATTTGCTAGAAGTTAATTATGTGTAAAATAGTTCAGAAGAGATATAAAAATAATGAAGTTTTATAAAACAAAACGATTGTAAAACTCACAACTTCTTTCCTTAATTTGTAACCAAAAAAGTATGAAATTGTTTTAATATAAAATTATAATCTATAAATAGACGAGGAGGACTGTTGTCTGCATTAGCTTTTTGTCAAATTGTCATTTAAAATACTATTAAATAAAGTAGATAACGCTATACAACATCACTTGTAATTTGAAAGAAAGTAAGTCTTATAGAATAAAGAAATAGGTCTGAAAACAAAAATTAAATAAACCATGTATTTAATTATTTCAATTAAAATTATTACCAAAATTGTCCATGTAAAGTAAAATGTTGGCTTCTTTTAAAAAATTTTATGTTTTCATATGTACACTCACTGAAAAAGAATCAGTTGCTTAATCGTTATAATTCTAAACTACTAAATATAAACAAAGCATATATTTCTTTAGCTGATTCGTTAGCATTTTTTTTTTCTTGTTGCCATTTTTAATTTATTCTGATCTTTTGCCCATTCAGAGCTGGAAATCTCAACCTTAGTAGTGTATGTCCCCTTTAGCTCTTCAAACCTCTAGAAAATGTAAACTACTGTTGTATAAAGATTTTCTACAAAAATTGGTGGAATGAAATTTTAAGACAAGTTATTATTAATTGCTTTTTTAATATGAATTATACTTAAAGCCTGTAGTAGTAGTAAAATCTGTTAAAAACACCAAAACTTCACAGGCTTTATAAAATAATAATAGAGCTTCTTGCTTTAAGAAAAATAAATATGAATATCCTAGTGATATTTAGGGATTGATGTTTTTTTTTTTTTTTGAATCACGTTGAGTCACGCAGAATTAAATAAAAAAATATAAGTACTTTCCCATTTGCATAAAACTGCCGTGACCAGGATTCGAACCTGGGTTACTACGGCCACAACGTAGGGTCCTAACCACTAGACGATCACGGCTATTAGTGATACGGTTGATGTAAACTCACCTGCTGTTCAGTTCAGCCACCCGGTCCACATTACCAATTACTTTCCTCTGCGTACCTTCACAGGTAATGGAAGAAATGCTGGTAAAGGTCAACGACTGAATTACTCGCCGAAAAGAAAAGCAAAAGAGTCGAAACATTTCTTATTTTACTTTTGATATATGTTTTAAATAAAAGCTACAGTTTTAAGTAAACTAGCTAGAATATTATTATTAACATACAATTTTAAGATGCACTATTAGTCGTTTACATTTTCTTCAATCACGAGAGTACTTAATATACACGCAACTATGAAATCTTCAAAAGTACTAAATTTATTCAACATAAAAGTATAATATGTCAGAAGCTGTAATCTTACAGAAATATTATACTCTAAATTGAATAAAATATTAAAAATAAAATTAAAGATAGCAAAGTAGTAAATCCACTTTTTCGCTCTTCAGTCATAATTTTATAGTCGGCTTAAGCACAAGGATTTCCAAGTCTTATCTCTTTTTTAATTATGTGTAATGCTGTGTATATTTTAAAATCATGATGATAATTTGATTTCAGTTTCTTTCCCTATGTCAAATGGAAATTTTTTGATAGTATTTTAGTCAGAATTTATTTTTTCTTGATTTTCATTTTACTATAAAACAAGTATTATATTATAATTATGCAACTATCATGGAATAATGTTGTTTTAAAATTAAATTTATCCACTACATGCCGCTACTTACATGAGTGCAAAAGTCCACTCTGTTCAAATTAAGAAAGAACTTTTATATTTTTTATCACGTTTATTTTAATTTCCATATTCATTCGTTTTAATGCACTGTAGAACTAAAATGTTATTAACTGATTAGAATAGGAGTTAATACTCTATTTTACTTTTTTTTCATTTAAAGTGCATAATATCGAGTTCTTTTACTCTATCTATTTCTTACAATTAGAAGGGAACCTTTCAATGGACTTCATCTTGCTATAGCCTTGTTATAACTACTATAAAAATGTGCCAAAATTCAATAGCTAATAGGGTTTTTTAAATGACAAATTTTTTATGCTGCATATGCATTTAATTTACCAATTCTATCCTAAATATTAAACTCTTCTCTAAAATAAAAGTTAAAAGCAAAACCACTTAATTTTTTTTTTAAAGATCTTAAAGTTGCCGCATCGTGTTTCGGTAGCGTCATTGTCCATATCCATCGACCTGGTGCAATTTTTCACAGATAAAATCCGGCGGAAACCATCTCAATCCTGTGATATCAAGATCCCCATCAAAGCAGCCTCGGGATGGTAGCACAAGCTCACAATGAACGGGTCCTAAACGCTGTTTCATTCTAATCAAAGGGCACAATTTCCGGACATTTCACGTTCTATACAGAAGGACGATGCGACAGATCTAGATATACACCTAGAGCTATCTTTTCTGCAATGTGTAGTGGATGTCCTTTGTGGGGCCGCACGATGTGTGGTATAATAGCAGCGCCTCAGGGTGACATTTTCCAAGTAAATTGCGACATAACGTCGAGGGTTTGTCCCATCCTCGGTGCGGCCACCATCGCCTAAAGGGAAATTTCAAAAGGACATGACACATACACACATTTGCACTTCATTCCTGCTCAATGGTTGGTCACATCGTCTGTGCAGCGCATATGCTCGCCCTCTCGAAGTGACAAGGGTTGATGGTGCTGGTTTATGTCATTCCTGGCTGGCTCTTTTGTCCCTCGGCACATAAACCATAGTGATGGTATGGGGGATGGGCTTTAGGGTAGGGCCGACGTACATAAAGGAGCGCTTGAAGTAGCTCCGAGCGATTCCTTCCTTTGTGCTCTGCTCCTGCTGCTTATGAGGCTTAGGAGCTTGGCCGGATACAGAACGCGTCCTAACTAGCATAGTTCACTCGACAGAGGCGAGGTAAACTATGGCCAAAAAGGCACCCTATACACAAATACATGTATAGAACCAGCCCTTAACCGGCAGTCGGTGGTGGCGCCCGGAATGGCGCGCTATGTCCTTGCATTCATTTCCCTGCTCGTCACCATTCTTTTGTTCTTCCGCTGTTTTTCAGGCCCCACACAAAGCGGTGACAACGGGGCGAATCCTGTAGGAGAGAGGACCACCTCCTCCTGGAGCTTCTACAGCCCCACAATAGAGCTCTCGTCTATGAATGTATTCAGGGATGTTCGCCCAGAGCTTATGTACTCCGACTTTTGACTGTCACTCCGCACACACAAAAAGTGTTTCAGGATTCTTAATAGACGCTCTGTCGACGCCACCACCCATCCAATTCTGTATTCCCTGCACTAGGAAGACGGTGGGCGGCAAGCCAGGGGGTTGGCAAGACCGATGGGACGCTGATCTTGTCCGGGAGTCCCGAAGGATGAATGTTGTCATAGAAACCCATCTCCCTGTTTACTTTGTATTGGTTTCGAGGGTGCAAGTGATGGCGTAGAGAGATTGTCGCTTCGCTGAAAGTGTTATCATCTCCCGGCAGGCGACGAAAAAGTTTTTATGTTTTATTATAATTACTTCCTCTTCCCCCGTTTATCATTTAATTTATGGAATCGGGACTGGGGACACGGTGTCATAGTAATTTAGTTGATTCCCCCTTTTATTAAGATTTCTTCATTAGACGCCTGTCGTTGTGTTCGCCTCTTCCTTTGAGTGGAATGCTAGAGACGTTGATACCTTCCGTAGAATATGCTTCATTTTAATCTTAATAAAGTACAAGTTGTCCTTCTGATTGACATATTAAGGACACCTATCCCCGTTTGTAAAATTTTATGTACATAAAGATATGGGAGTCGATTTTATTCAAGGTTGATTTTTTCAAGGTGTATTTACTTTTCACATAAAATCTTCTTATTCCTCCTGTCTTACTTTAAGATTTCTTTGAAAAATTTTATTCAGCAAAAATGTACAATGTTACACATTAAAGCAAAATATGTTATACGGTGAAAACCTTTTCCAGGTTTTGAAGAAGTCTTGGAATGGAGTTTGCCGTAAAGAATAGATATATTTTATTAATTTTATATATATGTACACATATCTACAAGGTGTCGCAGAGACGGTGGACCAAATGAAAGCAGGTGGTAGAATCCGTGGTTAGCAATAAACTATTTAATATAGATAAATTCCAAGCTGTATCATTTAAAATTCATTTAAAGTTTAGTGATTTTCGAGGAAATTATAATCTCTTATAAAAAGCGACCCGTAGAAAGATAAAAATGAAAAACATTAAGCTGTAGGTGTTTTTTTTTAAGAACTGTAATTCGTTATAAGTTTTGGGTCTAACTTTGATATTTTCTATGCAATTCACTATTGTTGTTGCTTTCTGGGATCTACAGAAGGGAATCTTTACTTTTATGCCCCATTTGCTAGGGTCCGTGGAGTTCGAAGTTTTGACTCCAAAAAATCATAGGCTAACCCCTTGAAATTTTTTCGAAAATTTGACGAAATTTAACATACCCTTTTTTCGACCCCAAATGAAAGTGGGTGCAGAGAGCTACTCAGAACACTAGCCCTTTTTTGGCGGAGGCAATTTTAACGCTCAGAATCGAATTTTAAACATGCGACAAATGCGAAATTTACATTATTTTTTAAAAATCCTAAATTTCTATTGTAACATCAAGTAAAATTCTCTTCTAAATGATCTTTTATGAAATTAAACTAATATAAAATAAAAATTATAAATATAATTCAAAAAAGTTTGTTAGTTTTTTCGGAGAGAATAAAACAAACGGATATTTTGAAAATGTATAGGGAGTAAAAGCACCCTATGCTACTTTTTAAGTATAGTAGTATACTTAAATTGCCTTAGACTTAAATTGTCATGTCTAGTGATATGCTTGAGATGTTCGTATATTGAAAAATACATAGAGGAGTGAATGTTAGAGTACGAACTGCACCGTTCAGCCATTAAACTTTAATCCTGTCCCCGAAAAAGCCGAAAGGGAGTCCCGAAACATCCTCAGCATAGAGGGCCGCAACCCGTAACATAAAAAATTCACGGAAAGATCTTGACAATTTGGACGGATAAGATGAAAAGGGCCCTGGATCACGTCCCTGTCCCCCACCCGAAAAAAAGGCAACTCAGCTCAGGGCAGAAAATATGAAAGGAATTCCTAACAGAATTAGGTGGGCCCAGGCACGGGATGGCATTGACGCGATTTTCCTTTTTTCGTTTCCTTCCACACTCGTGCTCCTCTTTTTTCCCCCGATTTTTCTTTTCGGCATTTATCTCTCTACCAGGAGACTTCCTGTATATATAAATATACATATATATACTTACATAGATACCGTTCTGGCAGACTATAAAATGGTATACAAGGGTGGCTACGAGCAAATATGGCAGCCAACACCAGACTTCGACACGTAAAGTGCCGTTGCTATGACAACGCGGACCCTTCTCGACGACTCTATTCAATTACCTCACAGTACGGTACGGTTTCTGCCGTACATCCAGGTGTCTATAGGTATAACGTTATAACCGTACTGATACCCGTATAGCTGTACAGTTGATCGAAAAAGGGAAGATAAAAACCATTTGTCAGGGATACATAAACCCACTTAGCTACAGAGTGCCAGTGAAGCTTTTTTAGGGTTTGCAAAATGAGCTTTGCAGGCAGAGGCCGCGCCACACCGTGTCCTGTGTAGGTAGCACCGCATGACATATAACACTAAGCGCGCTATATACCGTTACACGGCGAGGGGCGAAAAGAAAGGATGAACATCACCACAAAACACTGTCCTGAACTTTTCATTACGCCGCTCTGACTGGAAAATTTTATATCCCCCCGGCTGCCACCCCTTGGGCCCGTCTGACGCCACTGTTCATCCGTTCCGTTCACCAACGCCATACTTTTCTGTTGAAGGCGAAGTGGGGGTGGGTGATCCAGTGACGGAGGCTGACGGGAGGCGTAAGATAAGTGGGCGGATGGTTAGGGTGAAAACGACAACGACGCCAGCCTCAATTTTGTATCAAACTTCCCGGCATCTAATTTCTTGCCTAATTTTCATGTCAAAAACATTCGCTGTTCATTATGCTCATGGAAAATGTGTTGTAAAAATGTTTTGCTCTTCGGCAGGACCTTCTAACCAGAAATTAGGGTGGCATGGCGGAGGTTTGGCAGAGAGTACACTTTTCCTCGTACTTTTTTTCGGTTGGTTATATAATTTTTTTTCTTTACCAGGGATAATTTATTCAAAGTTTCGCGACCCCCCACCACCCGCTCGCCGTTCTACAGCCGGGCTTCCATCATTTTTTTTCTGTGGCGGGCTCGTGGTCTACTTAACAAATCTCCGGAAAAAATGTCAATAAAAACAACTTTGTACCTCGAGGACTGCAATTACGAAAAGCCGACGATGTTTCAGAGAAATTTGCGTCTCGAATTTTTGCACTATGGGTTACATGGCCGCAGGTCTGAGCGTGCTCCGCTGCCAGTTCAGTAAAAAAGTTTGCAGATAGCATTTTATACTGGACTAGCTAACACATAACCAAGCTAACTTTTTTTCTTTCATTTTCTTATTTTTTTCATGTTCTGTTCTTTTGAAAAAAGGATCTCAGTCGGACTCAATTAATTGCAAAAACCTGTGTAATTACAAAATTCACTATATAACTAAAAGTTTTTGCCTTGTTTCGACACAAGGTTACGTACAATCCTTTTATCAGGATAAAAGATTTTTAAGGCCAAATATTATTTATTTGTTTAACTAACCCGATTCTTATATATTTTTTCTTTCTACACGTTTTTCGTGTCAAGGAGTTCTGATGACTCTTTATATAATATACAAAGAAATAGCGATACTTTTTCAGGAAATAAATTAACTTAATTGCTTTGAAATTGACCAGCTCAATTTATTTATATCGAGGCCTCCAATTCTGTTTTCTTGTGTACAATAAAGTAATAGTAAAACAAACCTTTTCGTAGAAGAACTGTTTTTAAATGGTTAAATTGTGTAAAAAGGTTATATTGATATTGTAATGATCAGATTTTAAACCTACTTTCAAATGGCGTCAAGAAAAAGAACGTTTTCCATTATTGGATTCAAAAAATGATTTTTTACGTATTTTTATTACTTAGTTTGTGTAAGATATTATAAAAATATAAAGTCTTAAAAGGTGTTTAAAACACTTACAGTAACTAATCTTCTTGATCATCGTTTTGATGTAAGATTTTTAAGTACTTTTTTCTCTAAACCACATTTTCCAAATTATAAGGAAATATATGTCCTTATATCTTTTTCTTCTTACACATAGTTTTCATATTCTTACGCTCGACTAGAAATAGAATAGGCAATTTACAATAAAAATTCACATATAGTTTTAAACGAAAAAAATACTTCAGACGTCTCGACATTTATGTACGATTCAATTTATATAAATTTTTAATTTAAACTTAAATAAATGTAATCTGTGAGAAAGGCTCACATTTATACGATGTATAAATCTCACACACAAAATTCTTTTTTATAAAATAAAATTATAAATAGAATTTCTAAAATGTACATTAGAATTACTTAAAGATATAAAGAATTTAATACTGTAATAGTGGCTGATTTTGTTCTAGATTTTAATTAATTTTAAGTAGATATATCAGGAAATTGTTTAGTTAAAATTCTGAAATTCATAAGAATCTTTCTGCATTCAGATTAAATCCTTTTCACCTATATTAAATGAAATTTAATAAAAAGTTTACTATTTATCTTCCTCAATTTTAATTGTCCTTAATTAAAAAGTTTAATAAAATTTAAATTCGTACCTTGTGAAGATAATTTAAGATCAATGCACCGTCTCATTTTAAAAAAAGGAAAACCTACAGAAATAAATCAAGACTAAGCCACATATTTCAGTATTTCTTACAACCGCTTAAGAAGACTCCAGCTGCAGTTTGTTTTCTCAAAAGATACAAACGTCGATAAAGATTACCTCACCAGATATCCCTTTTCAGATAATTCTTGCGTAGTTTCCAAAAAATTTCACAAATTTGATGTCAGTCGAAGATCAGCACCCGCTCAGTAAAAAAATATCATATTGCCTCAGGTATTCCATGGGCACGTATTGAAATCGACGTGCTGAGCAAATTAGAAAGCGGAACCCAAGAGTACTATTTAAATGGACTCAAGTATAGGAAACAAAACTGTAGGAAGGGGAACATCATCATGGAACAATTCGCCCTAGAGCAGAACAATTAGGCAGGCCCTTCAGATTCAGACACGGAGCCCACGAGCGGATTCGTTTCCATATCGGACAGACGGCAATTGAGAGGAGCTGAACAAAAACCTGGAGGGTGTATATTGCATCCCCGGCAGGTAAGCAGCAGCTACCTTTTCCGATTGAGTCCTTCTCCACGCAAATACCTTTTCACCCATTCCTGTCTTACCGAATGTTTTTGTTATAAATCCTTCGATGAAAGAATTTTGCTTATTCAACCGCCACTCGAGGCAGCACGATGCTTTCGTAAATTGTGTGAGTTCATTTTTTTCTGTTTTGCCGTCCGCAGACGTAGAAAAAAAAAACTCAAACGTTTCACGATCCACGATCCTGTAGTCCTTTTTCACCTTTTCGAAGTTATTCAATTGAGGATGGATTACATGTGTAATACATCCGACGGCTGGCTAATTACCAAGGGGTTTTGCGCTGCTAAGCTTCTGTTTGGGAAAGGACTTTTTTGTTGAGCTCCGGACATACTCAACAGCGGAAACGGAGCTGGGTGCTAGTGAATTGTACTATCAATCAATGGATTTGTTCACGATTCTATTAATGGAATATCCGATCAGAATTCAATTTCAACCACAACAGAAATTGAATACTTTACAAAGTTATTTACAGCACTTGCATTCGCCTAGGAAAAAAAATAGAACACAATGTAAACAAGCTAAAATTAAAAGAAATTAACAAAATCCGACTACATGTCAATATGCGGATCCGTTTTATTTATATCTTTTCTACATGATATACACTTATCTAAAATCAATCCTATTTCATGACGTCCATTTCAGTGGTATTCATAAATAGAGTTAGATAGTGTGTTTAGATTGAGCCCAAAACCTTTCACTATACTTATAAAGTAACTACATTTTTCGAAAATCCTCTATAAGTTCTACAACTATTAATATATTTATAGAAAATAAAGAGTGAGAATACTTTAAAGCATTTCATACTAGAATCTGACGTACTAAATAAAAGAAATGAACAGAAATGCTAAAAAGACTAGATTATAAAATTAAAAATCAATTCTAAGGTTCAGAAGTGCAAAAGAAGATATAAACACACTACTAGATATTCTACTTTTTAATGTTTTTAAAATATCAAAATAGATCAAATATACTCAAGTTATTTAACAAATGACCATAAAACTATTTAAATTAAGAAGTCTTATCGAAATAAACGAAATTCTATATCATTTTAGAAAATTATTAAATCATATCTTCCTTAATTTTCTAAGAAATTAAATTTATTTTTTATATAAAGGCACTCAAGATTAATGACTACGCCTTCCGAAGAACATTTTATATTAATTTGTGGTGTGATTAATTTCCAGTATATTTCAGTAACAGATTTTTACTTTAATTATCCACATTTCCCTCAGTGAATTAAAGGAAGTGCATAATAAAAAATAAATAAACGAAACAATTGCCGGACATAGCCGCCAACGCTCAATTGTTTTGTTTTAACTGATATCGATATTACTTATAACTAGCCCCTTTGAGAAATCCGATACTGCCGCCGATTAGCTTGTGCTTTCAAGATCACTCAGAAAAACTACCTATGGTCTTTTGTTGGACAATGACAGGTAAAAACGTATGATGTGGACTATTGAGCCGACATTTCATTCGTAAAGAATATGACAAAGGTCCCCCTCACGCATGACGAAGGGAAATAAATCGGAAAGCAAATTTCATAAGTGCGACTTGATCCGCTTTTGTGGCGGAAGTGTTGTACGAATTAATTCGAGAGGACTACTCCATGGTTGATGACTCTGGTGATTTGAATAAATTACGACAACTTAGTTTTTTTTTAAATAATAATAATAATTTAAAAGGATATTTTTGGAAACTAATAGAGAAATTTTAAATAAAATTGGATATAAAATAATGCTTATTATATCACAAGTCTTGAACTTTATAGAGGAAGAAAATCGTTAGTTTTCAAATTATTCGATATTAAAGTCGGTAAAAATTTGTGATTGAATAAAATTAAAGTATATGCGAAAAAGTCCTAACATTGATTTGCTACAAACCGAATTGAGTTAAAATGAGTTTAATCAAACTAAGCCGAGCCAAGACGAGTCGAACCATGTCAAATACAAATTACACAATTTGAGCCAAATGAACTCAAGGCAGGACTAGTCAAATCAAATTAAATTGAACTGAGTCAGACCTATGTCAACATGAGTTGTTCCTTCAAAAATTTCTAATGTAGAAATAATTTATCAAAAAGAATTTTCTACATTATTAAACTGAAAAGGTTTGCTCTATTTTAAAAAAAATATAAGCAACATTTCGAGTTCAAAATATAAAGTATTTTTATTCGGTAAATTATAACAAAAATTATTTGATTAATATGTTCAAAGTTAAACATTATGCAAAATAAAGTAATAGAAATAATTTGTCTATGGTTTCCTTGTTTTCCTTCAGTAAATTTAGTGCTAAAATTTAAATATTGCTTAATATTTATTCAGTGTAAATTCCCGTAAAAATTTTAATCGTTTGATATGCATAAAATTATTTCGAATCGAATATTTCCCCAACAGTGCCTCATGGTGATCGATCTATTGATACGAGTAACACCGATCACCTTTTACCTAGCTCCAAGAATCTTTTTTTTATGTTTTTATTTTGAATTTTCCAGCTAAGGGCGAAGGCTGGAACTAATTGGGGGATGAGATTCGATACATTTACTGAAAAGAAACAACGAAACGTGAAATCCCGGAAGATTCAAAGACCAACGAAACTAATGGGCGCCAGGCATGGGAATCATCAGCGATATCGAATATTTTACATTTTTTGTTGTTGTTGTTGTTTTGCTGGGGCTAAAAAAACAGCACCATCCCTTAAGCAAAACGGCGATACCCGCAAAAATAGGGAGAGAAATTAAACCCTGTGCCTTTTAATATGCAATTGGCGGCGCGACGAGCTGCAACGTGTATAATTGTGCATGCATAACAAAATGCACCCTACTCCGCGGATTCCGACGGGATTCCGCGAGGACCTACGGGGCTGCACGGATTAAATTTTTATAATGGAAATTTTTTCAATTCAACATTGCCCGCAACTGGCACAATGTTTTAAATAAATAGTTTTTACGAAAACCACGTTAAGTTCAATTGTATCTGTACTGATTGATTTTTTTTCGCACGAAATAGTTAAATAATAAAATTTCATGGATAGTGTAACTTTAAATATGATCTTCCCATTGGTGGTAAACTGGAAAATTGTATTGTTCGATGTCTAGTAGATTTTTCCATAAAACCAACATACAATTGACCATATCAACAATCTGTTTTTAATACGTTCCAAATATTCATAACCGACTTCAAAATAGTTCGATTTCGTATTATACAATAATAAATTCTTCAAAACAGTGAGGACAGTTTTAAAGTAACTTTTAAATCTATCTTTTGGCTCATTTTGTTTAAAGGAAAATAGTTCATATAATCTCAAGGAAATTGCGTGTTAAAAAACTCATAAGAGTATTTTTTTATTAAGCTGTTTTTACTAGAAATAACTTAAATTTAGTATCACACTTTTTACCAACAAATTAGATTACATTTAAGTCTAATAAATTCATCCAGAGTCAGTTGATGCGCTTAAATAAAACTCTTAAATATATGATATGACTTAGGTACCTGAAAAGCTTATGTACTTTTTCTCTTGTAGGACAAAAAGTGAAAACAAACAAGTAGTATACTCATAATCTAATTTATAGTACTATATTTAAAAATTATACTCACTTCTTGTGAAGAATCTTTTTGGTTTCAGTGATGACCGCTTTTCTAAAGAGGATTGATGTTTCTCTTGATTTTCAAATTGACAACATCTTGAAAACTAGCACATAAAATTGGTAAATATTGATAATTACATAAATATAGTCATTTAAATTGTATAATATTCTAATACATAATACACAGTTGTTTGATGAATTTTTAATAAATGTATTGTTAGAAATATAAAAATTTCTCGACTATGTGATTTCTAAAAAGTTTGCAAATTATATCGTCAGAATATATTATTTTAAAATTTAATTTTGTATTACTTGGATATTGTTAAAAATACTTGTGTATGAAATTGTATTTATATCCGTTTAAATATCACTCCATTTTTCTTTTGTTTACTTGATGGTTTTTCTTGAGGAACCTCATTTAATATATTATGATAAGAAAACAGGTTATAAATTAAAACAAAAAATAAAAATATGTATGTATATTTATCAGAATATGTATATATATTTATCAGTACTTTGTAATTCCAGATTTACGACTCCAATATTTTCCTCATCAGTTGTAAGAAAATTTCCTTTATTCAACTTATCATAGCCAGCTGAAAAGCATTTTATTATTCCAATATACTTCTTTTCAGCAGTCGTCAATGGAGGTTTGGTATTCAGTAGTCTACTAGTTTCACATTCTTCCAAAATATTTTCTTTTATAGCTTTATATATTTCTTCAATTGTCTCCAATCACAAAATAAATTGAACAGCAATTTAAAAATCTTATATATACAAATTCAAAATATTATTCCAATTAATAAATATAAAGATAGTATTCGATCTATGCATTAGTTGAAACGATAAAAGAAAATAAGAGGAGTGTTCTTATCAAATTTTATCAAATTTTTTTATTCTTATCAAATTTTTATTCACCCTAAAGACGAAAGTATTTTTAAGAAATTTTTAAATTCGAATTTAATTCGAACTCTTGTTATTAAGTCAAAAACTTCTATAAATAAATTTACATATATACTGAAAAATTCTCCCATTGTTATTTGAGAAAAAACCGTTCAGTACTCCTTAGAATATTTAATATAAATAATGTTTTATTATGAATACAGTACACACCCTTCGAATTTAAGACTCTGCAGGGGAAACCGAATAGGAAAAATCAAAGATTCACTTAAATCCGGCGAATTTTGCACCACGAAATTTCCAAAATTGCGTGGCTGTCGGATCATATCTCTCCAGGCCATTTCTAATCCACATTTCATGCTCCATCGAGCGCAAATAAATTTAAATTCTATTTTCCATTCCGGAAAGAATAAAGAAGGATTTTTTTGTACGACTCTGTAAGATTTTGTTACGAGCGTTACTCATCCCTGGAAAAAAAACATCATAATAATGATGATAACATCAGCAAAGAATCGTGCCTATCGCCAGCCGTTGTGCATCTGTCCAATGTTTTGATTGCCAATCGGAGCGATAGTAGTTAATTAAAATTGTGCAAATCCAATTAGCGGCCAACGGTAGTGCAAATGCGTAAAGTAAATAATTTTGGAATCTGAAATTTGGATAGGATGATTTGAATGTGACTCCTCCGAAGTGATTCGAGTCCGATTAGACCCAGGTCAGGTGAAAAGTACACCTGACTACGAAACGTAAGCCATGATGAGCCATCATCCCTACCATGACGGTGTGCCACCAACCGGGCTATGGTTGACAACTCCCTGTTCCGTTGGGACTAGGGCAAATATTAAGCCCCACCCACATCCAGTCGACATGTTCAAGGAGACATCCCGCGAATACGGCTGAGCCCACAGTGGGGTGAATGGCACTCTTAGCATCTCAGGGATGTTATCCTTTGCGTACACAGTCCTACGAAATTTTAGGGGTTGAGGACTCGGCTCTTTGTGTGGGTCGTCGAAGCTGGGATCAGTCGGGCTAGTCACAGGATTCCCTCTGCCAACGACACTAACAAGTAAGGACTCGACACGCGCCCCCTTGCAGCGCCCGACCAACGTGTGGAAATGTAGGGCTGGATAATGGGGTGATATCATTCGCCTTCATTTTCATCAGGGAAAACCATTATTGAGTGCCACACTCGAGTGTGGAGTAAATAATGAAAGAATCTGGAACTAGTAGTTTCACTGAGATTTATTCAGACTCATGAAGGCGTTCGACGGTAAAACCATTTGGGCGTTTACTTGTCCTAAGAATTTTTGCCAAAAATCTGCATAATCAACATTTTGACTAGCCAAAATAATGAGAATTTTTTAAAATTCATATTTTTATTAAAGTTTTCTAAAACTAAAACTTTTTCTAATCTACTAAAAGAAAGATCACATTTCTAACTAATAAAAGAGATATTTTGTTTTTTTTTGTTATTATAATTTTTTTCTTTATAATTTACAATTCTCTACAAAATTCTAAAAATCAACCAACTCATTTCGTTCAATTTAACTATCTCTAAGACAACGAGTGAGATAATTCTGGTGTTATGTGTAATAGAGTTTAATTTTTCAAATTATTTTAATTGTTCAATAAAAAAAAACACAATTGGCGTTACTTTTTCTGTATATTTCGTATATTTTAACAATATTCTCACGTTTTCTTTTTTAATTGTATACTATTTTATTATATTACTATCTTTAGGCATACAAAAACAACCCCAAAGGCACGCAGGAAAACTAAAATGGTTAAAAAAAAGAACGTGTAAAATAAAAACTAAATGCAAAATAAATCTATAAAATATAATATTTATGGTAAGTAAAACAAATTAAAGTAAATATGTCAAAAAGAATGTGCTGAAAAAAAAAACGCTTTGCTTCTAAAAATTAACATCACGTTTTTTATAGTCTCTTCATTCATTTCCGCTGTATATCTTGTTAATTTTATACTATAAATTCAATAATTGACTAGAAATTGTCCCGCAGCCGAAGCTCCGGGTAGTCTGGAGAACTCACTAAATTTATCCGGTTTTATGCAAACCAGTCTAAATATATAGTAAACATTTACTAAATCTAGTCAAAACACGATTGATTTTTAATTACGACGTTTTAAATATGACAATAAACACTTCTGCAAATAATTTTAAAGACACATAAAGATAAATATGTTAATAGCATTTTTTACAGACGCGAATTTTTAATGAGTCATTCCAGTAAAAAAAGATCGGGCTTTGTTGTAACAGATTTTACATTTAAGTATATACTGTGAAAATTTGTATAGCGAATTTCTCAATATTTCGCCTTTTTTAACAATTCCTGCAATCTTTATAAACCGATATATATTTACACACGACAAATGCAGTTACAGGCAGGAGCTAGTTTACCAAAAATGTAATTTTATATAAGTAGCAAATTAAACATCTAAATAGACTCTGATCTGTATAATATATTTAAAGTATTTTTTTCCAAAATTTTGTGAATAATAATACTAAATTTAATTTTTATGAAATGGGCCAAATATGTTTATATTTGTATGTAGACTTCAAATTACTTACGCAATTTAACGATTGAGGTATTATTGGGTTTGTCTTGTTTATTTGTTGAAAAATTCAGTAAAAATACCTTTTCACTAAATCACCCATTATTATCGATATTAAATTAATATTAATAATTCACAGGATGATTTCGAAAGTACACCTATTACTAATATAAGAAAGATTATTTTGTAGAATAAGCTATTATAAGTTTGTATTACATTTTGTAAGATTACTTTTTTAAAATTATTTTCTGATATTGAACAGAGATGATTAGTCTAACATGATTCCATAGGAGGTATTCTAAGTCGCATACTAATAGAAATGTCTGAGGGAAGTAATTTTCGTGTACTGAACGTACCACAAAAAGGAGCGACAACAATAACAAGAGCCCCACATCGGCTCCAGGTTGCAACGCCAACGGATCCCTATGTTCGCTGGCAACCAACCGAAGATGACAAAGTTGTAGAAAGTTGGAGTTCATAGCAAGTAATTAGAAAATGGAGGTTGCCGTTGTGTTCCCACAATCCTTATTATCCCCGATAGGATCACCCTCTCGTGTTCCTGCTTACGCTTCATTATCACAGAAGTCTAGGTGGGCGGAGGTGGCGGCAGGATGCTCGTTGTGTGCTATTCTGTGCTCTTCCTGTTCATGACACATAAAACCTCCTTGTTTCAGCCCTAACTTTAGCTCGTATTTTTCTAATTTAGAAAAAAGTTGCCAGGAAAGCTCCCTTTTTCTTTTACGTTAGATCCTGTAGGTGCTCCTCGTCAGTACTAAGGGTGCTCCTGGCTATAGAGACCTGTGTAGTGTTTCTGTCATTATTTGCCTTTATTTTTTTTATTTTTTTCTTACCCTTAACCCAGGACGACAAAAGGACCGAAAGGATTCATAGAGGACGAACAAAGAAGGCCAGTCTTACAAAGTGCCTGCTGAAGTGAAATTACGCATGTTTGGATGTGGATGTAGTGTCATGCTACTGTATGGGTGCTTTGTTTGCCAAAAGGATAAAAGCCCTTAGAGCTTCGCATGTCCTTAATTGAAATTTCAGTCTTGCAAGTCACAGAAAATTCTTTTTCTCGTTCTTCTTTTTTTTTATTTTTTTTATTTTTCCTCGAGTTCTCTTCACCTCTGCTTGACTCGTTCTTGTAAATTAATTTGCGAAAAGGGTGAAAATAGAGTCGCTCTCGGTTACCCGCATGAGGACTTTTCCGCGGAAGCGGACCTGCTGGAAATTAGCGGGGAACTCAGGTGGGCTGCTGCCTTCTGAGGTGACGTACATGGCAATAAGTAGGTGTGGCTGAGCCCGCCTTTATTAGTTTGATGATTGAATGTCGTCTAATCACCCTGGCTATTTACGTATAACTTGGTTTAGGCCAACTTTTAAAGGGGTTGCATATACAGAGGGGAGAATTTGTTTAGAAAGCACTCTTTTACGCTTGATTACACTTCAAAGCAAATTAACTGCAGCCAAATTTGTTGTCATCCATTTTAAGTCGAATGTTTTGTTTAATCCAACCTTTTTGGCAATTCAAAAACTTTCCCCCAGTTTTAGATGCATAACAAGATTCTAAAGATAAATTTGATTTCTTTCTAGATACGGAGGCGACTATTGTCCAATCTGTGCAGATGCATTAAAATAGGTGCCGTCATTTTGGTCAACGCGTAAACCTATAGATTTTCAAAATCTAGCATATAGGGTATCGAAAGAAAGGGCTAGATCTGAAGATTCTAATAATATACGGCTTGAAAGAAGAAATCTAGTATTGAATTGAGAATTTTTGAGTTTTTCAAAATCAGGTGGTTTTCTTTTTTTAAATTTGAAGACAAGAATGAAAAAAGCTTTAATATTTTGGATTTACTGAAATCAAGCATAATCCTCCTAAGGCGTACTGAGGTTTTGTTTTTTTTTTTTAAACGAATATTAATAAATTTTTAAATTTAATAACATATAAAAAGCACGTAACGAATTAAAGAATTAAAATAATTAATAATTTTTCTATAGAAAACAACTATAAATAGTAAAGAGTAACAATATAAAAATTTTTAGCTTATTTAGTTTAGATTGAAACATATGAACATAAAAAAACAGTAAAGTGTATATCAAACTTTTAGAAAAAGAGCAAGCCTATTTCATAATGTATTATATAACTATTCTTATTAAGATCTATTTTTCTAATAGTTAGTTAAATTACAACACGTAATGCTTATTTAAGTATAGCATATGAATACACAGTTTTTATCCAACACATTTTCAAAGAAACGATTAAATTCAATATACGAAAAATTAAGTGCCTTAGTGATATTACACATATCGATACACTATCATTAAAATTTGAATATTCGTATGTTCCTACATAGATCCTTAAGGGCAGATACAGGAAACTGCCCGTAAATATTCATAGAAATGAATGACTCAGGAATTGCTGTTGCATGAGTATGCATTTCGAAAGATGAAACTTAGCTTCATTTGTCCATAAATTGCTATGAACACTTGCCAGGATCTTTGCAAACCTCCGCTGGGCCTCGGTCAGATACATGTACATAAATACAAATACAATCCTGATTGGCTTCTAAACTCGAAATCAGTGCTAGTGGCTAAATTTGTGTGGATTATTAACCTGAGGATAATCGACTGGGTGGTGAATTTTCCATGAACAATAAGAGAAATCTGGTACAGACGGATGTTGGAGTAATTCACAGGATAAGATTTCATGGGGAGCATATTCCATACGTAGAGGACGCGTCGAGAAGAGATAGATTTCAACGGTATAAAAGCGAGCATTACTCTGATTAATAGTAGAGCAACTGTCCGTAGATACAAAGGATTATTTTAATGATCAATTTTTTGTTTAATTTAGATTAATTTTCTTTAAATAAAATAAAATATTTCCTAAATTTAACTATATTTAAATTTCCCCAAGTTATTAAACAACGATTTGATAATAATCATCATCATCTATAATAACGTCTGTTGTTTCTGGGAAATATTAAAAAAAAAGAACTATTGAATTAATTTTGAAAATCCTTTCACTGTTAAATCGTACATTTTTATCGGTTTGTACATCTGCAATACATATAATACATGTATCATTAAAAAATAATTTTAATATTTTACAAATTAATTGAAAATACATGCTACTATTTTTTAATCTTTTTCTTTGTAAGCAAAATTAAATAATATCTTTATTACACACTATAAACAAAAGCAATGTATGCAGACAAATTCGTCTACTTAATTGAATTTTTTAACGTAATTTAATACGTTAAAAATTAAATAATAAATAACAATCTTAAAATGATTAAAAATATCATCAAATCAAATTCAAATTATCAATTTAATTAATTTTAAAAATAAAGATAAAAAATCATATTTTTTACTGCTGAAAATGATAAGTAAGAATTCTATTTTAAATGAATAGTTGCTAGTTGTATTCAATATATTTATCTTCTATAGCTTTTCAGGTTTATATAAAAAATAAAGCAATTGTAGATTGAGACTACTAAGAAAAAAAAACAAATAGATACTGCTTAAAGGACACATTGACAGTCTGTTCTTTCAATCTAGTGAATTTCATTGCGAGTAATTAACAAAAGGGAAAAATTAAGCCTGTAAAAGAGAGAAAATAAATCAGAAACTTTGCAGGAGCTAGGCTGTAGATGCTACTACAGCACCCTTTGACTCGAATTTATATTTTTTTCCTCGTTTTTCATAACAAAATAATGCACTTAACCAGGACCCGATTCATTTAGAGAACATTTTCTCTAATTAACCTCATCTCGAAAAATCGTCGTCTATAGGCATAAAGTGAAGAGTTCCTTTCTTTTGAGATCCTTGAGTTTTTCCCTGAAAAACTGCTTGAATTCTTGATGTTTATACCCTTTTCAGTATCCAGGATTGGAATCAACACACGCCATGGGTCACGACAGACTCCTCCTTTAACATGGAGGCAAATTCGTTCGTGTTCAGGTTCGCCATTAAACTGCAAAGAGCCCATAGAAGAAGGGACACATTCATCGAAATTGAATGGGACAGGATATGCAAATTACAGAAAGAATCGGTCTCGGAAGCGGCAGCCGAGGAGATCGAAAAAGGGGACAAATTAAAGGGTGAAAAGTATTTTGCAAAGCTCTCCCCTTAGTCGCTCTTGAGTCGCAGAGTCCTCGAGGACGCTTTCATCGGGAATTTGCATTTGCAATGGGGAGTGGGAATGCTATGCTGCAAAAAGCAAGCATTTCTTGATCCTGCACACTCACAAGAGGTTCCATAAGTGCAGGGCAAAAAGCTGACTGAGTGAGAAGAAAGCGCAGAGGTTATCTAGCCGCCATACATCCTACCAACTATGACATCCGGACTGGATGATGATGGCCGACAACGACAAGGACGAGGATGAGTCCCGGAATGGAAATAATAAAAACTTCAAGTACATTCGTGTGTAGCACTCGTCATTAGTATCATCATGATGCCATCTTCTGAGCAGATGTTGCAGAGACCAGTCGGGCCCGGGAAGACCGGGAAGATCCTATGCATCCGGCCACAATGATATGTCTCTGCCTCTCCAATGGTAGTCTGTAGTTATCATAAATTCAGCCTCTGCCAATGTATCCGGCCCCTTAAGCAGGCGTTCCACAGCTCCCGGTCGCATCCTTTAAATTGAGTCCCGAACGGGACGCCAAAGACTTGCTCTCCTCTTTTTCGGATCTATGGAGGCATCACTGTGATTACTTGTGAGGAGCTTATCGGAAGAGAAAAGGGACATTGTATGGAAGCACAGAGCCGCAAATAGGGGGGATACCCTCCGGGAAAAAAAGGGAAGCATCCGCATCAATATACAGTCACCAAGTCTAGAATATTGAAGTGCACAAGCCAGTGTCGTCGTTGAGTCCTTTTGTTGCTAATCCGCAAATCCTGCTGACAAGGGACTCCTTCACTTGAGAAACTAATACGGAAAGATTTCAATTTCCATGAGAGCGTAATTAAAAAGGAACTGTAATCAGCATATGGAGGAGTCACACAAAGAGTGGATTTAGGATGTAATTAATTCGAGAAGACTCTGTTCGACATTCGTGAATTACAATCTGATGCTTTTTAACGAAAGATAATCACAGAATCCTGGTTGAATTGTCGGCAAATACCAATCGGAAAGAGTAAAATGCCCTTTGACCTCCTGTGACTATCAAAAGTAGAGTCCTCGTTCTCAGGTCCATGCCTAGGTTTTGAATACCTTAGACTATTGTTTTTAATGAGAAAAGCGCCAATCTGCCGGTTTTCTCAAAACTCCTCTTGGTCTCTATCAACGTGTTTATGGACATTCAACCACAACACAAAGTAGTCTCTAATTAAACATTTACAAAGTGGAAAACGCATACAATAAAACAAAAATAATATCAAAGATAAAAGATAAATATATAGAGAGAAAATCCATCGTGTACTCAACTTCTGATATTATATAAACTGTCTTTTAAAAATAAATACAATATCCTCTACATACGTCAAAGCTATATACCTTCAAATACTTATAATTTTTTTTCTCTTTTGTAACTTAAACTAACTGTGGCATTTCTCTGATTTTAATTTTTCATTGTAGAACGTTAAGACAGTAAATAACATTTTTAACTCTTTCCAGTCAGTCCATTTCTTCGATAGTTTGATTTATGTAGTAGTGTAGTTTATGAAACCAGAAAATCAAAGGAATTTCCAAATACATAGTTTACACTTGAAAGGTCATTAAAAATCTCTTTCGTAAGTATTTAAAAGCTAAGGTATAGCTTAGAATTTGAATTTCTAATTAAAACTGTATCAACCCTTTTAAACTATCTCCAAAAAGAGTAAAATATTAGCTTTAGAACTTACTTTTTAAAATTTTCTCGAAAATGTCAATTAATCAGACACTTATAAAAACAAATCACTTTAAAGATAGTTAATACTCCTTGAGATATAAAAAGTGTGTTAAAAATTATAACTAGTGTAGTAATTGTTAATACATTGAATATCTTTTTAATTCTGGGCATTGCCTGAATTGTTTTTTCTATTCACATTTGAACATAGAATTAGAGTAATAATTTAAATTTCCATTAAAAAAATATAATTTTCAAAATAAATAAAACAATTAGTTATTACAAATACAAAAAGTATCGAAATTTTCCATTTGTTAGCCTAGTAGGGCTCCAAAACTATCAGTTTATATTTTTAACTTGTTTCAGAGCTAGCTAAAAGTAAAAATTCCATTGAAATTCATTCACTTTTCATTATTAGAATCATAAACTAGAAATATTTTGAGATCTTATTTTAAATAACCGAGAAGTTTTTGAAATTTGTGAACTTAGTAAGGAATATAAATATAGATAAAGAAAAATTATACCTACTATTTTTGGAATCCCATTTTTTGGAATTGCTTGAAAATACGACTATGGAAGTTTGGTAAAAATGTACTATTAAGTAGCGAATAAGCATGTTCCCATTCTTTTTGACGTCCTCCATTTTGTTGACATCCCCTCGAGGTTGTCACCCCAGCGTTATTTACACCCATATATCCGGATGTTGGAAATTAATTTTCTCGGTAATCCTTGATCCGGCATTGACGCACAACACTCGAAACTGACGAGCCGCCCTAATGGCTTCTCAAGAATTTTCAATTACAACGCGCAAAATGTCAAAATGGAATTCATTTGGGGTGAAGTTGATTGAAAACAAAGCGGCTGCGATATACCACCCTATGGCTGGATTTGCCCGGAATGTCCGGGATACGTGCGGGACGATCCCAACACACCCGAAGATGCTATAGACGGCAATTTCGCTTTCGTTCGAGAGCCCTTAATGCCAACTCGGTAACGAAGGGTGAGAAATCGGTTATTCAAATGGTGAGTGGAGCTTAGCCCTTAGCCCAGTACGGTGCTTGTTCTATAACGAAGCTATGCCGAGCCACTTAAGCCCCTCGGGGGTGCTTCGTTGTGGCTATCGGTTGCTTAGTCTTCCTTCCCATCCCGAGGGAACCCAACAAAGCACATAACAGAGCAAATTTATTCGAACAGAAAAACTCCCAATCCTCTTGGGTTGGTGGCTTTGTATCATCATCTCCTCGGAGGGGAGTTTCGTGAACGACGTGGTCCTGGGCGCGCCGGGTAAATTAGAAAATGTACCACCATCCCGAGGAGCTGTAAACAGCGATGCCAGGATTCTACCCTCAAAATATAACGCCGAAGGGTGAATTTATTGAAATCGAGCGGATGCCAAAAGGGTGCAATTTCGATGCGCCTACGTTACGGCGCCCGTTCCTATGTACACCATGGAACATGGCGTCAATATGTTCGCTCCTGCAGGGCTTCTATACCCTATACGATGGTGGAAGACTCACGTAGTGACACGTTAATGGATTTCGATACCTTCCTTTGATCCAGCCGAGAATTTTCTATAGGACTTATTTATTTCACGATGCTTTAATTAATGGCTCTTGACTCCATAGAAACACCACACCGTCCCAGCTGCGTTATTCTGTCACTTGTACGTGTGCAATGCACGCACCAGCATTTGTCGGGAATGGAACGTATCAGGAATGAAAATTAATTTACATGGAAATTATAAAAATAATTTGAATATCTTGATTGAAACAATGAACCTTTCATGAATTTCAGTGTAATGCAGAATGCTATGTTTTGATGTTTTTGAAATTTCTATAATTTTATTTTTATCTATGAAAACTGCTGCTTAATTAGATTTCGAGTGTATTTTCACTACAACTTGTGGAAATAAAAGTAAACTAGAATATAAATAAACAATTTAAATGAAACTCATATTATTGCACAATATTCAAAATATAAACCTACTAGGCCGTAATGGTGTAAAATACAACAAAATAAACTTTCATGAAACCTTATACAGATTACAGAATTCGTAGAAAAAGTAAGGAGAGGTGATGAACAGCTTTTATAAATATCCTACTCGTTAATTCTAATACCCAATTAAAGAATTATACTTTACAATCAGCCTCCAGTAACAAACCGCAAAAATTATCCAGATTAAGCCATAACTTTCGACACTTTCATAATTTCTTTATTAATCGTTTTTCATTCGAAGATTAAGAGATAAGCTTTTAATTTCTGCGGTTCCTTTGCTGATAGAACTCTCTTAATAACATAAAAACTTCCAAATTTTACTAGTTTAACTTATACATCTATTTCGAAACTTGGGTCTTTTTGCCAGTCTGGACATAGGGAGTCTTAGTATAGACTGCCCTATAATTAGTCTAGAATTAATTCAAGGTACATCCACAGGTTATTTTTAAAAACGGGATATAAGCCATTACTGGTTTAAAGAAAGCCAGGTTTAGAAGTCGTGGAATATTAATGGAAATGTTCGACGATGTTTTGTATTTAGTCCTGCCTAGATTTTGCTTACCTGGACACAAAAGATGCAAACCCTACAAAAAATCTACTGAAGGAATAAGTTAGAAGAAAATCGACAAAAAATTTCTTTATAGACAACACTCTCTTTCCGTCTACTAGTTTCTCTAGTATGTAGAGAACAGACTATAATTTAAGTAGCTCTAGAATTATTAAACTTTCACTTGGGTTTTAAATAAAATAACTTCAAATTAGCTTGTATGAAAAAAATGCGTATAAATTTTCATTGCTAATTAGTCCAAAGGAACGTAAAAACTACAAGACCTTAGATCTTCACCAGATAGGCAATTTATTCTATCAGAAAAGAGTCTCTACTACTTATTACTACTACTAACTACTTATTTGCCCGCCCTTGTTCGGCATACGCTGGAAATATAGTGAGCAGCCACTTATGAATGCTTCAAATCGTTTGAACAAACAATTACGACCAGGCCAAGTACAAACAGGGAACATCCACGAACACATGCCCTGATGGTAAACAGATTGTCTTCCAGCAAGGACTCTACAACCATCGAAATTGCAGAAGCGCGCTCATTGCACTGGTCTAGCATTCCGACCAAACGAAATTAGAAAAGAAAGAAATCGCTACAACCTTCTGGAGGGCCAAAGAAGTGATCCTTGACGAGAATAGAACAATGGTGTGCTACAAATAAGAAACTTGTGCTCCAACTCCTTGTCAGGCCCTCTCGTTACACTGGAAATCCCCTGCAGTGTCTGTGGTTCCGTGAATCCTTTAGGAATGACGGGTGCATTTCTTTTGTTTGATGCTGTTGCCAACTCAGAAATCCGTGTACTCGCTTAATTCCTCTTTATCCTCTGTTTTCCGTGAGATATTACACATTTTGTATCCTGACATAATGCCGGGATGAAGAGGGTGTACAAGAACACTTAGAGGCTGCAATCAGCCCATGACAAAAACAGCCAAGTGAAATGATAGCAGACTTTCAAAATCTGGTGGTACACATTGAATTGAGAACAACAAATTGTCCTTAAAAAGTCGCTGAGATTAGGAGCAAGTCCCAAGGATCCTTTTGACAAGACTAACATTGTGACATTTCCCAATTGAGCATATCTCGCCTTAAGCGATTAGAAGGGATTATACAAAATTGCCGGTTGCTTTTTTTGACAGAATTTCATGGATTTCCGAACCCTTCTAATAACATGTACCTGCTCGTTTCCATTTTTGTCCGCATGTTGCTATCGTGTAGTATACGATTTACAAGAGTTGCTTTATATATAGAATTATAGAACAACTCCAAATTGTACTTTCAGACCGAAATAAATATTTTTAAAATTTAATTTTTGACTCTGTGTAGGCGATGAAATTTGGTATGTAAATAAGGCTTAGGATAAACGGGAAAAATGTCGGAACCGAACATTAAGACGACCTAAAGAGGCCAAGTTTAAGCAGATCAAAAGAGCCTACGTCTAGAGAACTTCCCATTTCATCAAAGGTGTGGATTACATTGGGTTTAAAAAAGTATATTTATAAATCAGGTTCTATAAAATTCTTAATTTTTTTCACTGATCTCTCAGCTGGCCTGATAGCCAGATGTTTCCCAAAAACGGTAAAAATTAACTTCCCTAGCTTAATTGTAAAAATGCAGTCTTGTTTGGGTAACGTCCGCAATCGATTGTCCTCTCCCAACACTTTCAGGGTATTTTTGGTATCCAGGACGACAATTCCAGAAATACCGACGAAACTTGGACACTTCGACCTAGAGACTGTAACAATAGCTCCTTGGAGATCTATCTTCACTAGGAGTTTGCTGAAGGCATCATATCGTGGATCAGACACGTCTGGAGCAGTCTCATCTTCCCGTAGGGATAAATGCTCTCGAATATAGCCTTTCCACAACTCGTGCAACGGCAGCACCTCGGCGTACTTGAGAGACTTCGTGGGTAGTGTGAAAAGGCCCAGGTAGGAAAACTCTTTTCTGGTTAAAGTTGTGGACTTCTTCACTGGCCTTTTTCTACTTAACTGCTTCTTTGATTTAGTGCCATGTAATATTGTTATATGATCCGGGATGATGTTTATGTTTTGTCGAGCTTTAGGAGCCACAAAATCTGTTAAAAATTCTTTTACTGACCCAATCTCTTTACTGGAACTGGCAGCGGATTCAAATTGTTTAGTCATCTCTGAATAGAAGTGTATATAACTGAAGTAAGTAAATATATATGAAAATCAATGAGCAATTACCGAAGAATAAAGAAATAAAATCGGTTAGTTGAATCTAAATAGACCGTGGAAGTTATGCCACAAAACGTCAAAAATCCAAATTCTACAAACAAATTGGATTCAAATCTGACATTTACCAGCTGATTGCTGAGTGGAACGTGGTACATCCATACAGAAGTACTGCGATTGTGTCCAGTCTTGACATTTCAACTATCTCAGGCAAGTTGTCGACTTCTGGGTTTCGAGACAGTTCGCTGGTGCAGAGAACTATTATTGAGGAAAATGAAGGCTATTTACGACCTTGTCGTTAAAAGAACATCCACTTTTGCCGTAGTGATTATCGGCACGGCATTCTTCTTCGAACGCTCGTTTGATGTCGGTGCACAGATGATTTTCGAGCAACTAAACAAGGGAGTAAGCCGATCTTAACCTCAAGACCCGTTATGTAAGACAAACTAACCGCTTTTTATTACAGAAACTATGGAAGGATATCAAACACAAGTACGAGCAATAGTTCAATTAATTAGAACCCATTGTATTCGATTCTAGATATAAATGTTTATTTAAAAACTAAAATCTTTCATTCTGTCGCCTCCCACGGTTTCTCTGGCCTGTCTACGTCCCATGGCCGATGGGGCAGGAAACGGTCGGCTTCCTTCAAAATTACTCCATTCTCCTCCAGCACTTTCAGGAATAATTCTGTTTTGCTATTCGGCTTGGGCGTGATGTCGCAAGTCATTTGGATAAGCCCACTTTGCTTACATCGTTCAGCAAGTACCTTAGGTGTTTACCATATTTACTAAAAGAAATCCTAAGTATAAAACAAATACCCTTGCTAAATTGATGTAAGCTGATGTATCGTTGGTCTTGAACAATTGCTTTTTAATTGCCCACTCAGCTGTGCTCGCTGTGACGACTGGACCGTCCTGGAAATGCTTCACCTCGGCTGTGAGGTACTTAGCAGACGGTTTCAGCTCGAGCTTGTACCAGAACGAGCGTCCAGGTCGGTCCAAGTGGTACCCATCTGGCTTGTAGGCTATGCGGAGTTTCTCCAAATTCCTTGGATTTCGATTTATTAAATACTTTTCTCCCTCCTGCGGTTTCGATAAGCCTTTGAGTTTCCTCGTAATTCCAGCAGAACTTAAACAACGAGGCACAGACGACGACATCCCGGATCTACTTACTACTCCTGGAAAATATAGGTTATGCTCGTCCCCACCAAATATGCAGACCTTTACTTATTTGCTGTACAAGTTTAAAATCTATGCACGTATTCAAATAGACGATATTTTATTCAATAAAACATTTCTGAATCGCTTTTAGGTTCATTTTTATGCAAAATACGTTTACAAAAGAACCTTCTGTCGAAATTTGCGCCATCTACACATTCAAACAACGAATTAACACGGATGTCAAATAATTCAAAAGTTGTACGTTTACTGTTGTAAAAAATTGGAAAATGTTTGAGGAATTGGAAAATGATATTCAAAAAGTTGAAAGAGGCGTTAAAAACCTACGTCAATCATTGCATTTTGTTATGAATAATTATGACTACCATCACAGGAACGACGAAAATGTAATTCTCCAGAACAAGAAGCAAATCCTCAATGAAGTCACAGCGACGTGCCGTGAGATAAAAAGCGATTTTGATGAATTCAAGCAATTAATGCGGAAATCTTGGAGTGAAACTACGACCATTGATGAGAAAATTGAGGAAATTATTAAAAACTTTGGTCTAGATCCCTCAGTAGTGGTAACCAGTCCAACAGAAAAGCCTGCCGACGTAGCGAGGAAGATAGAACCAACAAGAAACGTACAAAGTCTCTAAAAATAGATGCATGTTATTTACTAGAATAAAGTTTGTTTACACGAGTCTATAGTTTTTAATTCAGTATAGTCGCGAACAGCTGATTGACATGTCACGATTAGTGAAGTCGTTGTCTCATTACATTTCGAAGAAAGTCATGGAGGCAACAATCCCGAAAATCCCTGTGGTGACTCGGCTATCTCAAAATGTGATAAGGGTTTTGGGTTGTAATCCGGGTCCTATGACTCTCCAAGGGACAAACACATATTTGATTGGGACGGGAAACAAGTAATCCGAAGAAAAGAGAATTTGTTTCGAGTGAAGGTATGATATTTGATTTATAGGCGACTCCTCATCGACACAGGGGATCCCAATGTAAGTGAATATGTGGATAGTCTTAAAGGAGTGCTTGCAGCTGAAAAGGCTTTGATTGGCACAATTATTCTGACCCATTGGCACCATGATCACGTAGGAGGGGTGAAAGATGTCTTAAAACTTGCATCAGGTAAGGGGTGCAAGGTCCAGAAACAATTTATGGGCATGCTATTTTAGACGACTGTTCTGTTTGGAAATTCCCTCGGAGGGATGCTCCTGACGTATGTCCTGAGATACCATCGGAGATTGTAGTGCAAAAGCTTGAAGATCGGCAACAATTTACTGTAGAAGGGGCTTCTGTGAAGGTAGTCTACACTCCAGGACACACCACAGATCACGTTATCGCTGTTATGGATGGCGGAGTTTTATTTAGCGGAGATTGCATTTTGGGTTTGTTTTTAGTGAAATCAGAAAATGCTAATTTAGACTATGAGGTCTAACGAGATCTCTCTAGATCATATGAAACGACTTTTTATGTTAAGTAATATTCATTTGATTTAGGTGAAGGTACGGCTGTGTTTGAAGACCTTTTTGACTACATGAGGAGCTTGGATAAAATATTGGACATCAAGCCTACAGTGATCTATCCTGGTCATGGTAATATTGTAAAAGTAAGTCACCGAATTTCAAACTCTTTCAAATAATAGCTTTTTTATTTTTCCAAGGATCCAATAAATAAAATTAAATTCTACATTGACCATCGGAACGAAAGGGAACAGCAAATTATAGAAGTGTTTCGCGAAAATCCCTCGGAAGAATTTGTAGAAATCGATATAGTGAAACTCGTATACAAAGACACTCCAGAATATTTGTGGCCTGCTGCTGCTTACAACGTTAGTCACCACTTCGCCAAATTGGTCAAAGAAGGTATATTGCACGAAATCGTTACAGAAAATAAAAAGAAGTGGAAATGGGCAAACAAATCCTCGTTGTAAAATATTCTTACTTTAATTAAATGTTACTTTTGTAGAGTAAATGTTCATTCACTACCGTAGATTATTAACAAAATCAAGGGAGAGCATTTATTGCTCAGGATTGAAGAGGATAGTTGGGTCTTTGAAATTGTGTACATCTTCGAACCAAATGTTTTCTGGTAAGGGTTCTGCTAGCTCATCATCAAAACTGGTGGGGAATGGTGGGGCCGTCTTAGGTTTCCTCAGAGGAAGAATTGTGTCGTAAATATACACCAAACTGTTTGTTACCCCAGCAATGGCACTACCTTGCACCCACATAACGTTGTATTTTGTATTAATTCGCCATATCCGCAGACCTTTTAATATTCTCCACCTGTTGCCCATATGTCCAGGCATTTTAGTCCCAGGCCACACTCTTCCCTTCTCTCCACCTCCGCCGATATTTCCTGGCCTGCGATGAGTTTTCGTTACACCATGTGAAGCGGGCATTCCCTTAAAGCCATGTCGTTTGCATACGCCCTGGAAGCCACGGTCCACGCTAGAATTAAACCACATATTAGTAAGAGCGGACACGAAAGCCGTTTTACTTCTCACGTTTTCCCTCTGACATCCACAAAATCGCCTACTCTGAAATGTGTAACATTTAACGGAGTACCGGGCGGCAGAGCTGCAGACGGCGACACTAAAAATCGAGCTAGATTTCTCTTGGGCATAACACCGGAGTCTTTGAACAGTCCGCAATATTCTTTCGTGAGGAGCGTTGGATCTGTGCTCTCTGATCCAACAAGTAGGCAGCCATACTGTTGAACATCATGAACTTTAGGGTTATGGGCTGGTTGGTACTCCTCAGGGGGGATGTACTTTATAACATGGTTATCTAATACCTGGAAAGAAATAATCATGCCAAAACTTGACCAGTCATAAAGATAAATTTGAAATTACCTGGAGTAACGTAGTTCGGACCTTCTTTCCATTCTTCAACCACAAGGGGTATTGACCAATTTTCCTTGCAAGTACACCAGTTCTCCGACACCCTGGTGTCCATTCTTGTTTTTCTAAGTTATCTCCTTTAACTAAACTTTGTACAGCATTCTTGTAAGTTTGATATCCTTTTATAACCGCTGGAGCTCCATATTTCTCGTGCAAGATCTCCTTCACAAAATTTTGATTTTCTGGAGTTATTTGGTCTGCAATTGCCTATAGTGATATTTTAGTAAATTTATATCATTCTATTAAAAGAAATGTACCAATTTTTCTTTCCTAATAAACCAGTAAGGATTTCGAAGGCGAGTTTTTTGTTTGCTGAATGCCTTTTCACGCACTTGAGAAATTGCTGGAGAAATACTGAAGAGGAAGGTTATGACCGGTACAATCGAAATTCTAAGCAGTTACCTCAATCTATTGAAGTCAAGGGCCAATTTCTTTAAACAGCACGATGCAATCAATGCCATTTCGGTTTGAATTCAATACTCTTAATAATGCTAAATATTTTACCGCATTCTCCTTGCAGCGAAACAACACTCCCGTAGTTTTCCTTCTATTTTAACCAATGACATTTTATGCCTTGTTCTTATTCGAATGTAAAAAAAAAAGAAGAAGACACCGTATAATTACAGCAGCTGTTTGATTACAATGGTATTTAAAATTTGCCTGAACGCTAAGAGTATTTTAAATGATTTTAGCAAATATTTAAAAGTCGATTAATACAAAAATCTGAAGATATACAATTTAAAAAATTCAAAAAAGCCATATAAATTCGATGAATAGAAGTTTACCTTTTTAATAGCTATTACAATTTTTATGGGATAATATTGTTCTTAATCACCGGTAGCTTGGTAATCCTGGGTACAATATCCTATTGGAAGGTTGGTAGCAGTGTGTTGTCATCTAGTCTGCTGCTGCGGCCACGAAAGTGAGGGTTGATTTAGTTTTTCATGTATTTGGCTTAATATATAAGTTTATTATAAATATTTGCTCAGCAAAATGAGTCTATTTGACAGCATAAAATGGATTTACTTTGTTGTATTCATGGTAAGTCAATCGATATAATGATAATGTATAAAAGCCGGATGTAAAGAAATGAGATGACTTCGAGCTGTGGTGGTAAATTGCCACGAATTTGTTTGCTTTTCGTTTAAGTTTTGTAGATCTACGTACAAATTTACGTTCACCTGTTTAAATTGTTAAATAAAATGTAAACTCATTATTCTTCAATACTAATGTTGATTCTATCCACTCTTCCAGATTTTTTACATCTTTTATAATCCTACGGACAGCGGAGCCGTACAACTTACAAGTGCAAATTTGGATAGGACCTTAGGTGAGTACTATCGGCGAATAATGTTCACACACGTGTCATTTTTATGTAGAGGATGGGATCAACTATAAATCTCTACTTTTGAGAAAGCTTTTATGTTAAGTATTGAGGCCTAACTTTGCGAAAGCAGTTATCAGCCAGTTATCCAGATTAATTATGCCACTTGCTAGTGTGACATACTTTATGTTGATTAAGGCGTAACCAGTTACTCTGCAGAGAATCTGCAAAGGAGTTTTCAAATGGGCGTACAGTTTACTAGACGAGTTGGAACTAGACTGCTCTTTAAGAAAATCCGGAAAATATTTTAACAGCTGCTTACTCTATTCGTGATATTTACACAAGAAATCTACGTACGATTTTCTTCAAAATATTTAAGATTTTGTAATCTCTAACAATAAAACGTTTGAAGTAATTTACACAAGCGCCAATAAATTTCTCATAAAATTGCTATTGAGGATGAAAGATTCAAGTATTACCTCACTAAATGCATTTTTGTGAATCCGAAGCTCTTGTTACGATTTGTTTGGGTGACAAAACGAAACGACTTTTTATAAGTCAGACCTTGATCTTTAAAACGTAATGAATTGCTTCGCTGGCTTTAGCTGAGCTGTGAAAAATTTTTTAAATATGTTTTGCAAATAACTCAGTTAAGACGATACAGAAAAAAAGGGTTGTCTGCAAAATGCATTTATGTAATTATGTAATGTAGCAAATTCAGATATAGTAAAAGGGTACTCCATTAGATTTAGTACTTCTATTAAAATGCGATTGGCCAGCACAGGGCTCTATTACTGTGCCTATATATCTATAACATCAATAAAAATTTCATTAGTTTTTTTTCTATGACCAATTCGTACTGCATGTATCTTACGCTACATACCTAATTACCCGGATAAGAGCCTTTATTTCCAGAAATTGATGGCTTTTTGTAATACTTTTAAATGTTTACAACAATAATACTTATATTGAAATGAGCAACTTTTCATAAAATCCTAGGTAAACATGTAATTCTTTTTATACGGTGTATTTTTTTGATAAATGTGGTCAGTCTTTCTAAAAAAAAAACCTGAATTTACTAAAACTAAAAACAATTCTTTAAATTTGGTGTTGCAATTAAGCCTAATGCTTAATTAAAGGTCTTCCAATCGCCTTTTTAATTGCGAATACTTTTACTAATGAAATAAATTCTTTACAAAACTAAAATAATTTAAAGTAAATTAATGGTCACTTAAAGACTGGAAATTATCGCTAAAAATCAGCCTGTGCTCATAAACGTGGTAATTTACTTTAAATAATAAGTTTGTTTCATTGTTTTCGTCTAAAAATTCCACTTAAAAAATAATACTGAGAAAGAAAACGAATTGTTTTACTTTTGTGGGGAATATACACAATTGCACTGCATGGGATGGATCCAGACGATTTTATAGAGTTGTAAAATGATTGTAACTCTTAGATTTAAGGTGAATGAAGAAATTAATTTTTTTAAGTTCTGATAGGCAAATCATTAAATCAGGATAAGAGTCGATGTCCTTTTCTAATAGTCTAATTAAATATGAGCAATAGTTCCCTATAAGAGCCATCGTTAGAATTGTAAGGGTTGTAGAAAGCTAGAAAATATATGAAAAGTTTAAGGACGGGGTTTGATTATCAATGAATTAGTAAAGCTTTAGAAGATAACAAATATCTGGCAGATTTCAAGAGAATACAAAAGATTTCAACAAAAGTTTAATTAAAACGGTAAAATCAATAAATATCGCTTTCTTTTAAAAAAGATAACACTAATACTGTATTTATTATCTTGAATTAATGAAAACTGTTGGTCACTGAAGTTTTTTTTAAGTTAATAGGATTAATTACATATTATATAAAATTAAAATGTTTAGATATACGTAAATTTAGACAATTCTAATTAAGTTTAGTTAATTGCCCTATGAACTTAGTTAATTGCATTAATTGCACATAAGTGAGCAAATAATTTAATAAAGCAGTAAATTGCGATTTTAATTCACTCGCTCTTACACTCTTAACGATTTATTCATTTTGTGTATAAACTGGCAGAATATAATCATAAGATTGTATGTAATTTTCTATATTGTATAACTATTTGTATATTTACAGCGGAAAATGAACTGGTATTTATAAATTTTTATGCGGACTGGTGCCGTTTCAGTAATTTATTACAACCTATTTTTGATGAAGCAGCAGATAAGGTAAGAATTAACTTTATTTTATTAATATTATTCTACTAGTTCACCCTTTTATTAGATACAAAAAGAATTCCCAGAATCTGGCCGTGTTGTTTTAGGCAAAGTCGATTGTGACCGTGAAACTTCGATATCGTCTCGGTTTCACATTACAAAGTATCCTACACTTAAAGTTGTGAGAAATGGACAGCCGGCCAAACGGGAATATAGAGGTCAACGTTCTGCAGAAGCGTTCTTTGATTTTGTTAAAAAACAATTAGAAGATCCAATTAAAGAGTTTAAATCTTTAAAAGACTTGGAGACGTTAGATTCAAAGAAACGTATTATTATTGGGTATTTCGACAGGCGTGATATGCCGGAGTATAACATGTTTAGAAAAGTAGCTACAAATTTAAAGGAAGATTGCCAATTCCATGTTGGATTTGGTGAAGTTAGTGCGGCAATGCATCCTCCCGGTAAGTAGGTCCCAATAATGTTGTTTTGTAAAATAATATATTTCGAAAATTATGCTAATTTTTGATAAGGAAATGAAACTGGTAAGTCCATAATATGTTGCGACGACAATTAATTTATTCTGTAATTGTTATTTAATTTTTTGTGCGTGTGTAAACATTTTTAATTTTAAGTAATTTTCTGACTAAAACAATATTTCAGTATACTTCAAAATAAACTTTAAAAAAGTAAACTTGTAGTATAGCAAAATATTTTACTTCAAAGGTGTATTTTTGTTTATATTAGTAAATTTCATCCTGTAGTCCTGTAAACCGTTAAGGAAAAAATTTCTTTTCCTAAAAGGTCAACCGATAATCGTGTTCCGGCCAGACGTAGCAGTTTCTCATGAAAATGACGAGACTTACAAGGGAAGTTTATCAAATTTTGATGAACTGAATATTTGGATACAACAAAAGTGTGTCCCGCTTGTAAGAGAGATCACATTCGAGAATGCTGAGGAATTGACAGAAGAGGGTTTGCCCTTCCTTATTTTATTCCATCGTCCTGATGACACGGAGCATGTAAAAGATTACAAGGCGATTATCGAGACTGAACTGATCTCTGAGAAACGTAAATTATACCTTATTTTAAAAAATAAGATTTGATACTTATCTTAATTTGCTGGTTTACAGAAAATATAAATTTCCTTACGGCCGATGGCAAACGATTCGCACATCCCTTACATCATTTGGGAAAATCTGAAGAAGATCTACCTCTAATTGCAATTGATTCATTCAGACATATGTATCTTTTCCCCAATTTTATGGATATGTATAAGCCTGGAAAACTAAAACAATTCCTTGAAGATTTATATAGCGGAAAGTTGCATAGGTAACGTAGCAATAAAACAATTCATGGTAAATGATAATAATAAAAATATAATATTTATTTTTCACAGAGAGTTCCATTATGGCCCTGAAACAACACCGGAGGAGGACAATGAGATTCCCAAAGTGACTAAACCACCTGAATCAACATTTAAAAAGTTAGCACCATCGAAAAATCGTTATACCCTTCTAAAAGACGAATTATAATTCCGACCGCTTCACTAGCTGTAATTATTATATTAGTTATAATGAGTGCCCAACAAAACCTGGCATTTTGTGATTTACTACTAAAAGTGTCTCTTGTAAGTTGATATTCAGCTGGGGGATGGAGTCACAATCACAGTTATTTTGGTTCTCAGTAATTAGGTTGATTGGTTTATAAATTTCACATAATTACTTAAAGGACTGCAGGAAGCTTTAAATTGTACAAAAGACCTTGCTCCAAATTGGCGTAGTAAAAAAATAAATAATTTTTTTTTTGTACTACGCACACTTGTAACTTGCAACATTCTTGGATAAATTAGAATTGTTTTATTTATAAAAAAAAGAAAAAGTTGTTTACTTATTATGTCCTAAGATTATTTATAATCCCGATTATTTAGACATACATGTCGAAACTGTATTTAACCGCTTCCAATCGTATTTCTATCCAGTTGTGTAAAATATTGTATCAAAGTGCTTTCTCAAATAAAATTTACTTTAGGAGTCGATTTTTAATCGAATATTTCAATTATATTTAAACAACTTTTAGAACATTTATTTTATGGATTAAATATTTCTCCCTAAACCGCAATGTTTTTCCAATATGGGGAAGAGAGTAGATTATAATTAGAAACGATTTTAAGTAGAAAAATCCTTCTGCATATTCTGTTGAATGTAAATCGGCTATTTATATTTTCGACTTGTAACATGTTGACACGTCGTCAAAAATGCTATTAAATTTAATTCTACATCTTCAAAGTGTCCACGTTAGAGCAAAACGAGTTTTAGTTGTATTATATCCTTCGTCGTTTCATAATTGAGTCTAAGAACGTCTTTACATGGTAGTAGCAATAGCATACAAACTCCAACATGTTTTTCGTGCAGCATTTAATCTTTATAGCACTGCAGATGGTACAAAACTAAGTGACTAAGAACACGGTGATTGGAGGAACATTTTTTAAGCGGTAATAGTACAGATAATTCTTACGACCGTAAAAAGTCATTAAATATGGTATCTGGAAAACATTTTTGTATTATTGCTTACTCATTTCCAATTAGTAAATAACATTTTCCAAAAGTTCATTGCTGATATATTTTTTTTTAAATAACTACTTTGAAAGAAGGCAGCTAGCTTCAATTTTTGTTGAATTAATGTATTAAAAAGAAATAAAAAAATATATATAAAATTCTACAAATTTTAATTTCACTAATAAAATGATTGCACACACAAACCAACAGATCGTTTTAAAAAGTAACACAGTAAAATATTAGAAAGGCAGACAGAAAGACTGAAACTCAATAATGCTATTGAATTAATTCAGAATCTTGAACGCCTGTTACTATTAATTTATGTAATACAAAATAAAAGTACTATGCGTAGTTATAGCACAAAAATGATTCAACCTATTACAGAACACATTTTAATGCATGAAGAGTAAATAACTTTAACAAAACATTTGTAATAAAATTGTTTTTTATTATTTTCAAAACTCGCTTACACAATTCCACATACATAATAATTTTACTTTTATATACAACTTACACTTATCACTAAATAGATTAAAATTACTTCTATTCTAAAACATTCTGGCAAATAAAATTTTCCGGATGAGAGACTATATACAGCCATCTAGGGTTCAAAGTGGTTGATTCTATTAAAATGTGAATTCCATTTTGATGCTCTCCTTCAGTTTGCTGTCGCGGTGGAATCTCGAGTTGTGGGTGGACAGTGACCATTTCGTTTTGAAACTCTTTTTACAAATCGTACAATCGAATTTCCCCTGAAGGCCATCGTGCTTCGATGCGTTATGTCTCTTGAGAGCCGAGACCGACTGCAGTTGCCGTTTGCAAATTTTACACTGCAGGGATTCTTCAAATGTACTTCCTAAAAATAGTTGAGATTAAGGATTGTTAAATTAAAACATAAATACAAATTTAATTGAAAAATCGAAGAGAAAAATTAGGTTTTATTTTAAATATTTTGGATTTTTGACTACACAAGTCAATGCAATTTTGAAATCTGCAATATTATTCACGTTTTTGCATCTAAAAGAAACAAAATGTCATACTTTTGTTGCAAAGGAGTTATTTTTTCTTAATTTTAAGGCTTTACATAGATAAAACAAATTTTAAATAAGTCCTCAAACTTTAATACGTCTCGTGATACATTTTCTTATTTTGGAATATATTAATTATTTTAAATAAAAATCTATAAAAGAAATTAAATATAAAACGAATTTTCCAATTCCCTAAATAAGCGGTTAAAAACATTAGACTTTTATTTTAAAACGAGTCTTTATTACAAAAACAAAGGTTTTTAGAAAATTTGGTATCTTTAGGTGCAAAACAGGAACTAGAATTTAAATTTAAATTTGTCGCCTTGTGTTATATAATAAATAAGTTGAAAGATAATTAAGAGATTCTATAAATTAGATTTGAAATGATAAGTGTGCAGAAAAAAAAACGTTTCTCTTCTACACTCTGAAGAAAATAGTCTTTTAAACAAAAATATAATTTGTGAAAAAGTTTCGTTTTTTTTTTGAGTGGGTAAATAAGTATAGGAAGAAATGCGCCGGTTAATAGATACTAGTGAAGAATTACGCGTATAGTGTACACAAACGGTTTCACCCATTTTCCAGAGCATAGCCCTTGCTCGAAATTCACAGCGATCGACTATTGTTCAAATATACCACACGCAGAAATTTTTTTTTAGAAAAGACTTATTTATTGAAACTTTGTACATGCTTTGTTACTCTGACAGGAGAAAGTTACAAATTTTAAAAGTCATAGACCTTAAACAACACTTCGAAATTATTTTATAGTGTAAATGAGACAAATTAAAATGGTATACTTAAATATATTATATTTTACATCATTTCTTTTTATTTGAACTTCAATGACTCCCCCCTCGGGTCGCTATTAGTTCTGCAGCTTGGCTTGCTTCTGTTCATGAGATATCCTAATATGTTCCCGTAGGCTGTACTTGTTTTTGAAGTTCTTTTGGCAGAGTTCACATTTTCTGGGCGGTTGTGGGGTGTGTTGCGTTCGAATATGTCTCCAAAGATTTACTGTGGTTATAACCATTTTGCAAAACTGACATTCTGTCCATTTACTATTTGGCAAATCTAAAAATATAGATAATTTTAGTTAGTTTTGTGAATCAATTAAAAAAACTTTTTTTTCGAAAATATTTGGAGACACATTCTTAAAATAATTACTTATATTATATCATATTTATCTAGAACGAATTTGATTGCTATAAAATTAAAAATTCTATAGATTGACGTAAATTAAAAAATTTTAGCCAAAAGCTATTTCACTTGTAATAAGTAAAAATTAAATATTTATATATCGCCAATTTTTTTTTTTTAAATAAGAAAATTAGAAATTCAAATTGACGACTACTTCCATAAAGATGACTATTTCGACTGAATAAAATATTTTTAAATTCTCCACAATTTACGTTAAAATAGAGGAGTACCATTGCCTCAGGACTCAGCTCATTATGATCTTACTATTAAAAACAAACTGGATTTAGAAACAAATATCTTAATTAACTACTTTATAGTAAGTTATATAAATATTTATATTATATTTCTTAATTTAGAGTTACTGATACTGAGTTAGAAAAATCTCAGAGTTTTAATGTAATCCATGTTTTAAATTTTTTAACTTTAATTTTGCGTGATTAGGCGCACTCTGAATTGAAATTAATTTTTTTTAAGTATAGAAAGCCGCACATTTTTAGTACTCGCATTAATTTCCTGTAAATAGTTTGCGCGGAAGGACAAACTGATGCAAATTCGATTCTCAAGAGTTAATTAGATCACTTTTACTCCCAGGTATTTCCGTTTTACGCCGGAAGTCCATTAGAAAGTTCTTTAGATCAAACATCAAACATAAATGGATAAGTGTTTAAAGGCAAATTAATTGAGTTAAGAACAGTGCACATTTACTTTGGCCTTTTTCGTTTTTGCAACTGTTCGGATTTTAAGTTTAAAGTTGTTTTTTAATTTAAATTTGCTTATTTAATTATAGAAGTGAGTTGAGGATAGTAAAATAAATGGAAAAAATACCATGAAAAACATAAAAGTGAAAAATGAATTCTTCATAAATAAACGAAAACAAAGATTTCTTTGGATTTATTTTGCCTTTAAATAGACGAAATGATAAAAATCAAGAAAGTGCAATTGCAAGATTAAAATTACTCATTGAGCTCCAAAATAGAAGCTAATATTGTTCGATTTAGGCTTTTGACCTACGGTTTTTAAAAATGTTTTAGAAAATAACTTACCAGACGTATTGTTGACTTTTTGTTCATTCTGAGAATTCTCTGTAGAAGTTTGCGTGGTAAATATCCGACCTTAAAAGTTGACAATTGATAGTAACTGCTGCTGATTTAAACTTATAACATACTCACCCATTTCCACTGTGGTAATTTCAGTATTCTCATTTCCGTCGTTCTGTCGTAATTTATCTTCTATTTCTGATTCAGTTAATATCTCATATTCTGATGTGAACTGATTTGTGGTCTGGGTTGTTGTGTCCTGGGACGACTGCTGGGTCTGTTGCGCAGGCTCCTCAATTTGATTGGATTCCGCCACATCGATATACTCGGGGATATCCATTTTTACAGTGGGCAGATATTGCATTTCGCTTGCTGTAGCATAGGGAATAGATGTTAGGTAACTTATACTACTTGATTGAGGCAAGAATACATTTAACGATGGTTGGATCCTCCTTAAATTCTACTGTTTCGGTATACATCTCATCGTCGTCATCGGTAAAAGTTATTTTACGCTTCTTTGAGCTGTGAATGATATTCGCTTGGAGTTCGATGGTGGAAGTTTGGGTATTATTCTCTGTAACCGTACGAACAGTTGTAGTCGGCAAAGCCTTAACAATCTGCTCCTCAAAGACTCGTTGATCGATCTGTGGCTTAACCGTTTTTGGTTTCTCCTTCTCCTCAGTCGTTAGTCCTTGGACGGCAAGTAGCTCTGCAGTTTGAAGGAAAGACTGCAGAGCTTCTTGTTGGACGTTCACTTCCCCCTGTTGGGAGATTTTGTCTCATTAGTAAGATCGCACATGAGTGTCTATAAAACAAAATATTACCTGGTACATGAACTCAATGATTGCAAGTAGATCTTCGTACTTAATAAACTTAAATATTATCACAGGATGAGGGCAAGGATTTTCTTTGAAGATTTCCTTAAAATATCCACTACAAGCCGAAAGTAGCACCTTGTGAGCTTTGATTTTTCGGCCGTCGCAGCACAACGTCACATCAACGAAATCATCTTGCGATCGCAGACTATCGAAAGCGTACGTTATGTGCCGCAAATAATTATTCCAACGCAAGGAATATTGCTGTGAAGTAGCCATTCCGTCCAGAAGTTCTGCAGAGAATCAATTTTATCGGTTATGATGCCAAGCCAGATGCACGGGTCTTATTTTCACACGCTGAATTATCTATCACTTCTCCGGATTCTAATTGGAACTTTTGTTTGACGACTTTGCCTCAGGTAATATTGCAAATTCTTTCGAATTACTTCAGGCGGACTTTTGAGATCCAAGTAAATAAATGGCCAACTTTAGGAAAAATGGTGTTTGGACGCAGCTGTCAAACCATTGAATTTATCGATAGAAGTAATAGCACAGGAATGGCTAATATTGAAATTCAATAGAGCACACACACACTATCGCAAACTGATATTTATTGTGACAGGTTACAGTTTCGTTTTTTTTTAAAAATACTGTAAAATTCAAAGCATAAAAATAAAATGGAACTTTCAAAATGAATAAAATAGTAAAAGAAATTTTTTACAGCTTTATTTTTGTAATGTCTTGGTTTCCTGTGGGGTTTTTGGTTGGGGTTTTGAGTCTGATTTCAAAATGTAATTTCGCATGTATTTTTATATCCGAGAATTTCAGAAATACACAATTTGGAATTTATATAAACTGCTGCTACCGCAAATAATTTTAAACTAATCATTGATTTCTTATTCCCTCCAAAAAAATTGTTTCTATTGATATTTTTTGGGACAAAAAAGGAGAAAAAAACAACTGTCAAAGCTTGACCAATCACAGACTGATGCTTCAGCCCATCTCTCGAAATGTCAACGTTAGACGTAATGGTCTAAAACATCAGCTGTGTGTGTCAGAATGGCGAGCATATCGATGGACGAAATCAAAACAAAATTCCTGGATTTGATTCATGCCCAGGTAAAATCAACTTAGATACGTAATTTCGAATCACTTCTACTAATAGAATACTTTAGAATCGCCAGATGAAGATCCCTTCAATGGGATTTTCTGACTACTTCATTCAAAATGTTTCTTCGTCCCCGGAGACCACGGAAAAGAAGGAGAAACAAGTGGAACAACAAGACGCCCATAAATTATCTGACCAGGAAATTCTCGAGGGCATTGAAGACCTCTATTTTGATGAAAACTGTGACGTGGGAACATACGAGCTGAAGGTATGACTTAATGGTTTTAATGTGCCGCCGATAATTACCCAGGAATAAATTATGAATTGTTGAGACTAAGATTGGTGATTCAGGAACTTGTTTTCAACACAGGCTGGTAGCTGGACGTAGATTGAAAATTTCAAGTTATATAATACCGGTCAAGGAGTAGATTGGGTCAACTTAAAAGAAAAATTACTTTGAAGGCAGCCACCTTTATCAAGAAAACTTGTAACGAATGACGTCGCCGGGGATTTTATGCTTCAGATTTTATGCTTAATGCATCATTGCTGTTGAAGTCCCATTTTATTATTAATAAATAAATTGGATTATAATGGCACGCCTAATACTTGACTTCTCTGAAGGACTTGTGGTTTGAAAAGAACAAAGGCAGATATTAATTTATTTTATAAAATTTCACCAGGAAATTTCTTAATTTTATTTATAAATAAATGAGCTTAGTATTATAATTTTTTTAAAAGACCTTTCTGAAGAGAATAATACTACAAAAAAAAGTGTTGAAAAATGGCAATTAAAGAAGGAAAAAAAATTTTATTTTCTTCAGGGGCTTAAAAGGGGTTACTGTCCCCTTTCGTAAATTTAGAGTATTTTAATTTTAGATTTTGACTGAAAACGATTCATAGTAATGTGTAGTGTACTCAGAAATATGCATATTAAATTTATTTGAGTAATTTTATTTTACAGAAATTTTCTGAGGAAGAATTGAACTGTGATAATATACAAAAATCAATTAGTAATCTCCGTAAGCAACAGAAAGTGATTTCTACAAAAGTACTTCAACATATTTTGGAAAAGAGGACTTCCTGTAATGAAGAGTTCCAAAAAATTGTTGAAGCAGAAAAAGAACTAGAAGAGGCCCTTTGGACATGTAGAAAAGCTAGATCATATTTAAGTTATGCCAAGAAACATTTGACTACAACTAGCTTGGAAATTTTAGCAGCATATAGAAAAAGGGAAGTGCTGGTTGAAGTATTGAAATCGTTAAATACCATTAAAGCTATAGTAAGACTCGAAGTTCGGTCGAATTACGAAATAAATTTAAATTGGGTACGATTTTCAGAAAACAACAGACATTGAATTGCAGAAATTGCTTGCTGATGGAAATTACTCGGGAGCAATTTCTTTACTTTTGCAATGTAAAGCCTCAGCTTCTCAATATACTGAATATAATTGTGTGCAATCTCTCAATCAAAAGCTGCAAGAGACTTTAATATTAACAGAATATCAACTTGATACTGTTTTAAATGAGGTAAGGAATATTACTTTAGTGTGGCCGGTAGTTGTTTTTCTTATCGTTGATTTTAGATGATTCAAAATTTTGATATAAAAAAATATGGAAAACTACAAGAGGCGTATAAACTGCTGAATAAGTCGCTCATTGCAATGGATCAGGTAATTTAATGAATTTTGAAACCTTAAGAGTGTTATATACGTTTTTAAGTACCCTTTGAGTAAATCAAAACCTTTTTAAATGTCTTTTAGTTGCATATTAACTTCATTTCGGCGATTCATTCGACAGTAAACAATGTTTTGAGAAGTTACTGTGACCAAACCGCTGACGATAAATTAAAATTACTTTTCGAACAACTATGCGAATGCATTCCTGCGGATAAATATATTCCGTGCCTTATAAGTTTGTGTAAATCATTCTGGACAATTCTAGCATCATACTATCAGATCAGTATGTGGCATCAAAACTATAAATTGTTCCAGTCAGATACGGCTGATACACAAGATTGTTATATTCAAGAGAAATTAAAAAAAGGCCAATCTCGAATATGGAATGACATACAGTCGAAAATTTGTGTTTTCTTAGCAAGCCCAAAATTAAGGACATTAAAATATGAACAATTCATTCAGGTACTTGCAATAACTCAGAGATTAAATAAAATCGGTCTAGAGTTTTGTGGAGAATCATCTGAGAAGCTCATAGAAAGAATGCAATCTCAAAGTGTACAATTTTTCGAAAGGTATCACCTTTCGTGTCTAGAAGAAATAAGTTTGTTTCTTGATAATGAATCATGGACGCCAGTTGATTCATTTACGAATATATTGCAGCTACAGGTGAGTTTATATAATCTAAAAAGTGTTTGGACTAATTTAAAGTCTACTTTTACAGGAATTCCGATCTATTCGGCACTCTCTGCAACGGCACAAATCTCCACCGGTGGAAATAAAAGTTGCAATCCTACCAGAGAACATGTCCCCGACGAATAATTGCGATGAATCCGTCTCAGTCCATTCTCAAGACGGCAGCTCCATTTATGGGTCATGCGGCTACTTTTTAAGATTTTCAGAAAAGAGTTCTCCATTCGATGCCGGCTTAGATGCTACCATGCTTGAAGAAGATATCCTTTCTGGAATAATCGATGAGGCGTCTTGTTATTTTTCCGAAGAGAGCGAAGATGATGAAAAGAAAAATAGTTTTCATAGTAAAAGTGAAGATGAATCAGAGAAATCATCATCGTAAGTTTTTGGTTTTTTGGGATTATATAAAAATATTTTCATTGTGTTTTGATAATTCAGGCAAATGCATACAAATAGTACAACTCTGAATGTGTTACGTTGCATTGGGAAATATTTACAAATGTGTAAATTACTTCATTGCATATCACCTCAAATTGTTGCTTCTATGTTAGAACTCATTGATTTTTATATTTACGCAGTTCATGAGATTTTCGCAAAGGACTCTGTAAGTACATCGCTGTGTGTTTTTGTTTTAGTTCAATTGCTTGCTTTTCGTTTTATTAATTTGTTTTTTTTTCGATTATTTCGTTTTATGTTTTCATTTTATTTGGTGGTATTTATTATTTTTAAATATTTATATTAAGGTAACTAATCAACACAAAAAATTTTTTAGCCAATTCCCATTGACAACTTATACAGCGCAAAACTCGAAGATAAATTAAAACATCTAAGTGAACAAGTCGTCCCTAAAGTTAAAGGATGGCCTCTAAACTTCTCTTCTTTGGTAAGTATTTTCTATCTTTTATAGTTTTAAAGTTAAAAAAAGATCAGGACTAATTTATTTCACTAAATCCCCACATAAATTCGACTATTTTATTTGTGTGAGTTCGTAGTGCCTATGTTTTAAATCGCCCGACAAGTCCCTTAGTATCTTTTGTCAAGTTTTTGCTATAGTCTTAAATGAGCTAACTCATATAATATCTTAAAAATTCCTCATTATTGTAGACTAACAACGAGCTATGCAACCCAGACACTTTATACGGATTGTATCAAAGAATTGTCGCTGTTGAGAGTGGAATCTCAATGGTGAAGCAGTGCGAACAGTTGCAGTGCTATTTGGAGCATTTACTGCCTGCCAGCGATCGTCAGAATCTCTTGACATTTTCAGATCACCTACAATTTGCCACCCACATCTCAAAACCAGTTTATATATGTGTAACTGCAAAAGCCATCGACCTCCAAGGAATCCTGTCGTCTATGTCCAAAGCCAAATGGGACATTAATCACGTTAGTGTACAGCACAGTGCTTACGTCGATTTACTGAATAGAGTAAGTCTTGTTTTATATTTAAAATAACATAAAATTAGTTGTTTTTTTTTTTTTAATTAGAGTGTACAATCTTTCGCAATGAGATTAGAAGAAACCTTAAAAGTTGTTAATTTTCCATTTGATTCAATTTGGGACAGTTTGGCGCATGTTTCGACCCACTTATTGGTTGAAGGGTATATATTTAATTATCTCTTTTAAAATACCTTTTCTATAATACGTTTTAATATAATTTGAAGGTTTTCGAATGCCAAAAAATGTTCAGCAGGTGGACGGGCCCTTATGCAGCTTGATTTCACACATTTTATGTCAATATTAGAATTGATTTCAGGATTAAAATTCCCTGAACATCGAACTTATGTGGATAGTTACATCAAGGCATACTATTTTCCTTCTGAACTATTTCAGGAATGGGTTGTAAATCAGAAGGACTATAGAATCTATTCTACGAAACAGCTCTCTAATTTAATTGCGTGTGTATGCGCTAGTGATAAAAAAACACGACAAAAATTATTAAGTCTTCTAGAAAATGTAAATGATGGAAGCTGAAATCTCACATTTTACGTTAATAATTTTTAATTGCGCAAAGCACAACAGTATTTCGTAAGTCATTCCAGTTTAACACTTTTATGTAAAAAAAAAAGAAACCATTTTTGAAGGATAAATAACTTGGTACTCTATATGTATGTGTATATATTGGATATGTCAATATTTTATGTTATCATTTGTAATATTTGTTGAAATAAATATAATTATATTATCAGAATTGGTGTCCTTTTATTTGAACTTTAGCATCGTAGGATCGACTCAGTCTAGAACAGAGCTCTCGCACACTCCCCCATAGGGTTATTTTTTTATATCCTACAATAGGCAACAGTGTGAATAATTGCACTATGCAATTGAAGAGCGGGCGTCAATTAATTTCAACGGCAGTATTTATACTTTCTAAATTGCAAATGTTACAGGGTACTTATGATTTTAAAAAAATAACAATTTTTTAATAAAGATTTATTTACAAAAGATTTTTAAACTTATGAAAGCACGGTAGCATTTTACAGGTAGAGAAGTTTGTTGGCTATTAATTTACCATGCGTTGCTAATGTTATCATTTGTTTTAAAGAAATCTATAAGTACTTGATCGATAATAAGATTCGCTGTTCATTTTATAAAAAGTGTTTGCCGTTTTATATTATTAAATAATTGATAACATTTTATTGATAGCGCTTTCTAGGCAAGGCACTTTAAGCATTACGGAAAATAATAAAGAATGACAAAACTAGTCGTCGATTAAATTTCCAGTGCAAAAATTCGTTATTCTATACTTATTTACATTAATTTTTTTTTCTCATTTTAAAATAAATAACAGTAAACATTTAAAAAAGATTATGAGATTTGGTCACATTCATTCCATTTATTAACAACACCCACACTATTAGCTTAGTAGACTCAACTTAGAAATAAAAGTTACTACAATTTCTCTCTACTAACACTTAGACTTTGTTAGCTCCTGTTATGCCTTAGTAAATATTGAATGTTAACAAAGCGTTGATCTTAGTCGCTCCCGTCTAATAAGTAAGCGGGCTCTACATCCTAACACTGTTGGTCTTGATTGATTAGTATTTATTGATACCAAGAGAAGAGCGTAAACCGTTTTTACGCTATTAACTTAAATGGCTTCTAGCCTTCAAGATTGCTAATTATTCGAGGTTTTTTTTTTTATTTACTTTAATCAATTTATTTGACATCATCGTGACTAGTTAATTCAATATTCTTAGGGTCAAAATAATTTAAAATAAAATTAATACAATATTAATGTATTGTACAATATTATTGCTACAGTCGCTTCTCTGGGAAGCAGATTCCCCTCGCACAACATACGAGGTACTGAAACGAATGAAGCAATTCGTCTTGGCAGTTTTATAAATGCTCATCCCCGTGGTAGTTGCCGTTCCTATTCAAAGGCTGTCGCTCCGATGAGTCAGATGGACGGTTTCGATTGAAGAATCCACACTGCATTAATTAAAACATTAATGTTAACAATTTTCTGGATAAAATCTCTTAAACAAAAGTTTTACTTACCTTGTAAAGCAAGAAGATTAATAGAAGTAATATAATTGCTCCTGCACATGCTGAGAGCACAACGACCCAAAGGGGTACGATATCCGATTTGGGTTCTGGTTCCGGTATGGCTGTGTAGAAAATTTCATAGCTCTTGATGGGTTTGTCCTTTGGTGTTCCAATGTAAGGAACACGGGTTACTCGAGCAGCAGCCATTGTCGAAATATTAAGTGGAATATTGTTCGATATTTTCGCCATGGTCTGGGCGACTAACCTCGTTCGTATCGCAATCCAGGCACCATCGTTGCTCACTAAAGGACCAGCAACACAGCGTAACATTGCACAACGTGTAGCCTTACAGTGTACTGCGTTTTCAAGCTCCGAGTCTGGATCACTTGAGATTTGTCGTCTTAGTCGCTGATGATGCGTTTCATCCCGGAATTCACGGAACGCTTCGTCCTCTTCCTCGTCGTAAAAACCATCGTCGTAGTCATCGAATTGATTGTTTGCTTTATCGTAGACATTTTTATTTTGCCTTGCTGTATTTTCATAGTGGCTTGAAACAGTCTCGTGATTTGGATTGCTATATTCACTTCCAGATCTGTAGGAGGACGAATGTGAAGGATAAGAGGTTTGAGTATAATGAGAAGAACTGCCCCCAGATAGATACGTTGGATGTGGAGCATTATTCCTAATGTGCTCATCAACATTTCCCCGGTTGATGGTGCCAATATCGACAGTTCCAGCTTGAAAACCGTGTCCACCTTGAGCGGCTTTCTCAAAACTTGTTGCTGCTGTCGGAAGGTCTCTAGAACTCGCTGCATATGAGCTAGACTGGACTGGGTGATTCCTTTCATAATTATAATTACTATGAGTTGCTGCTCTACTGTCTCCAGAGTAGTGGGATTGGTGTGTATTTCTAGATCCGTGAGAATCTTGTGAATAACTAGAAGCACCACCGGATGATACGTAGGAAGGAGAATTACTTGCCGTATAGGAACCATGGCTACCGTGACCAGTGTAGTACTCAGTACTCGTTTCTACTACATGAGGATTGCCTTGTGAATCATATGTAATAGTTCTATTTCTACTAGACGTATGAATAAGAGGAACTCCTCCTCCACTCGATGAATTACTCCAAGATACGTGATAAGAGTATCCACCACCATCCCTACCTCGGCCTTCGGCTGCGGCTGCTGCTGCAGCTGCTTTGGCTCTTTCACTGTGAATTAATGAGGCATCACCTGTAGATTCAATAGTCTCTTCTGCTTTAAGTTTTCGCTTTTCCTCTTCAGTTAAGACTCTTGTTCCTAGCGTTGCACCACCTCGATTAATGGTGGCATTAGATGAATGTTGCACATGAACACCATAATGTTGACTTGCCGTTCCTCCACTACCTCTTCTTACAACAGCTCCGATCGATTCTAAATAGCTCTTCCTATAAAATGTTGGGTCTAAATTTAGATTTCTTTCATTTACGTAGATGTTCGGATCGCATTGAATATTTCCATCGATTTCTGGTGCATTGAGCAAATACATTAACTGATCTCCACCCAGCGTTTCATATGGCCAGAAGATATACACTTCGGCTTGTTCAATAACTGATGGTCCATTGTTTCTTACATTGTAAATATGAACAACATGTGGTCCTAAATCTGTTTCGTCAGTTGCATTTTCTAATGCCTTAAAGTCAGTACTTTTGTAGTGTTCAAATTGTGGCAGTGATATTCTGTAATTAATGTAATTTAGTATAAATTTTATAGGGTCGTATAGGATTCATTACCCTTCAATAGATAGATCTGTTTTAACCCAGATGCCTATGCTCTTCTTGATAATATTATCAAATTTGGATCCAGTTTCCTCAGGATTTGTAGAATTTGCTTCCATAAAGAAATCGTAGCTAGGAGCCATTCCAACTTTTTGTGAAGGCATCATTACTACTTTGAATTTTGCCTGTAAATAAATTCAAATAACTATATCAAGTACAGGAATATGCTTTTTCTAAATACATACGACTTTTCCTGCAGGTAATGGATTTCCAATATCACATTTTAATGTGTTGCTCGTAGATGTGCTAGGTGCTGTACAAGTAATAGGTGTATCTCTTGGATCTCCAAGCTGTTGAATTTTACTATAGTCTAAGTCCTTGGGGACAGTCATGTAGAAGCCAGCCTCGAAAGCGTCTTCCCCGAAATTTGAAATTAATACATCTATAACAAGTGGATCCTTTGATCCCAGCAGAAATTGATCAACAGTCCTGATTAAAATTAAAATTACATAAGTTATAGACTTAAATAAGATTTATTTTTAAAGCATACTCAATTTCAAGACGAAGATTAGGAATGCAAACGTTATCGGGTCCACAATTCTTCTGAATATTTATCGAATCGCGCTGAACGATTTCACGATTCTGATCAATAACTGGTCTAGAAACTTCACGTGGTCTTCGGACTAGAGTTGATTGTCGATCTCGTTCACCTCTTAGTTGGTATCTCATTTCTACTTCGAGCGGTGTTAATTTATCTCTAATACCATCAACTACGTAAACAGTTTCATTGTGGCACTTTACTATTCCACGTCTTAGTTGAATAGTCGAGTTTCTTATATTCTTCCCTTCGTCTAGAAGGAAGAACATTCTTGGATTCTTAATCTTTTTTGAATCAAGCACCCAAGAAACGTCGAAATCTATAAAATGTAGAAATATTGAATGTTTATTATTCTTAACCAAGATTTGTATACAGCTCTTAAGTATACAAGTAATTAAAAACGGGATCCTGGTAATAAAGCATAAAAGATCACCTACTTATAATCTCTGGTAAATTTTGTCCATTGTATTTCATACAGGATGTTATTTCAGTACATGTGACTGCTTTGCCATCCCGATATGTTCTACATTTTTTATCGTCTAAATTTATTAATTTTGAACCAACAGAAAATTTTGTAGAAGCATCTACGACGGCTACTGGACGAGCTCTATAAATGAAGTAATAATTACTCCAAAAATCTATTTCAAATTATACGAACTGTTTACTTAAATACATATACGTTATTAGAGTCATAGGCACCAGCAGCCATATCAGGGTACAGGTTCCCATCCAAGTCTAACCCGCCTGCTAATGAAAAGCCGAATGTCCGAGGGTAAGGCATTTCCAGATCTTCGGCATAGATAACTTGGGAGTGTTTGGCAAGTGGTCCTGTTGGAGATCCATGAAATATATAGACAGCACCTCTATTATGGGGACCATCATAGGGAGCACCAACGGCAAAATCCCCATATCCATCTAAGTTAACATCTTGTAGTGATGCCACCGAAAGTCCAAAGCGACCACGAGAATTTATACCATCCCTACTTTCCATGACGGAGAATTTTTTCTGAAGGAATTTTACGTTCAAATAATATAATATTTATAGTTATTTTCGATGTTTTTACCCTTCTACCCTGGAGCATAATGTACACACGACCAACATCGTACTTGCCCTCATTATTTAACTCAGTATACATAGGGGCACCGATAATAAGATCATCTAATTTGTCTCCATCGACGTCGACGGTAGCAAGGGAGTAACCGAAATAAGCACCAATCTGCTTCCCAGTTATATTAAATTGATTAATCATATTCCAAGAGTATATTGCGATTTTTCCAAGGAGAGATGCCCCACGTGGCATACCCACTGCTACACCTTCGACTCCATTTCCATTAAAATCTCCTGTAGTCACTGAGTAACCAAAGTAAGAATCATCATCTGATGAATAGCTCTCTCCTGTTGCATAGACCTTACTTCTTGGGTCTGTGACATCGTATGTATACATTTGTCCTAAAATCATGTATAACATTTATTTTATTTATATAATACATTTATTCAAGTGCTTTTGGTTATCATTTTACTAGTGAAGCTTGCTTTAAACACCAACTAAATGCAAAATTGTTAAGCCAAATTATATCTGCATTTGTTAAAACTATGAAATGGTTTTTTGAATAAATTCACTATGATGAAGATGATTCCGTGGAGTCCATTCCTTGAATTTTACTTATTGTTATAAAAACTAGGACTAATTCTATTGAGATCAAATTTAATTTTCAAATATTATTTTATTCTTGAAAATATTGTTTTTCCTCATATACTTCTATTAGTTTTTAATTCTTTTATAATTCTATTATTAATAGGGATTTAAAAAGAAAATTATTCTCCAATAATTCAAGGACTCACAAATTTAGAAAATTAATTTTTTAATTGTAAGTTTTTCTTTAATGAAATTAAATTTGAATGAATTTATAAGCGTTTAGTAAAAGTTTGAAATAATCTGTAATATAAAACAAAAAAGAAGTATAATGCATATTCAAATTAAATTGTATATCTAGAGAGAAAAGGTGAAGTGGACTAAGGAGTTTAAATTAAATTCTATAGTATATTATTTTTAATTTTTAAAAGTAATCAACATGTTGGGCTGGAAAATTATAGTTGTATTTTAAGAGGAGGAAACTAAAACAATGCTGAGAATATCAAAATAGCAGAGTGGGCAGAGGAAAGTGTTTTATTACACTAAAGATATAAAGAAGTAAGAAAATTATTTCTTTAAAAGCACTGAAAATGGGCTAAATTTAAGAAAAAGACATTGAACCACGCTTTCGGAGTGTAGTATATTTAAATTTATTTACTATAGTCTATTTTATAATTTTTAAGATATAGAAGACTATGTTGATGTTTTTTTCTTTTCATATACAAACCACAAAATGTAGAACGGATTGAAGATTGCTTCTCAAACGCTACAATCCCTTAAATCGATATTGATTGTAGCATTTGAAGAATATTAAATTACTTGCCAATTGTACTTTACAAAAATCCAAATGGAAATTATTATTAGTTACGAATTATTACTGAGTAAAATGTTCATGTAACGAATAATATTTAATTATTATTTAAACCCCTCATTTAATTTAAATTATATTAAATGTTAATATTATTGTTTTGCTTTTGTTTAAAATAATTTAAATTTGATCTCAACACATGGAAAATGTAAAAATATTAAAATATCTAATGAAAATAAATTGTAACATTTTTTGTTAATATTCTAATTATATACTGTCGTGCAATTTTTATTTATTGTTAATTATCTAAGTAATTTTTTCAACAATTCAATTAAATTCAAATGCCAATTCTTATATTTCTAATACTATAAGTAATACATTTAGCAAATGGTTTTCAATGATTTCAACAAAAACTGTTTTAAATATTATTTTTAAGTCTTTGGAAATTGTTTGTAATTAATTAATTAATGTAATTGATTGTTATTATATGACCAATGAATTTGAAACATTTCATAATTTGAATAGAAAGGTTTGTAATTTATAATTGATTTAATCAATTATTAACAAGGGAATAATCAGTCCCTTATATTCAAATACTTATTAAGTTGGTTGGAAGTAAATAGTACGAAAATAAATTGAAATATACAATTATGAATTATAATTCCAGAGAATTTTATTAGTAATTATAATGGAAATAAATCTCTTATTTGTAGCAGTTTTTGTTGAATATGTTCTGTTTTTGTTTTTCTTTTTGTAGAAATGTTGTTTGTAGTTAGAAATAGTCAACTACCATGAAGTAAAAGATTTTTAACGAAATGAAAAAAAAAGCAAAGCACAAATCCATGAATGTAAAAAAAGCGCACACGGCAACCTTCCTGTCCTGTAGGGTATTATTATTTTTACTATATGTTTGTTTAGGTGTTTTATTAGCCTGTTTATTTAAATGCTGTCGATTAGATGAAACAACAGCAACATTAGAAGTATTATTCATTTATGTTAAATTCATTTTATGAATTAGGAAAGCACCAATTTGTCTGTTATAGCAACCGGTACTGAATTTTGGTTTATAATGAGAAAAATAGTTGAAAATTTTGAAAATTGCAACAAAATTCTAAACAACGTTTTAACTGCATATAACATTTTTTACTTTAAATTTGTTTTATGATTTTTACCTGCGCCAAATTCTTGATACATTGGTGGCTTGTACGGGAACTTTGAAGCTGTATTTATTGAATAAACTTGTCCTTTGGATCCCATCATTAAATTAAAATCATTCAAACATTTAATCATTACGTATGCGTTGGTTTTTTTTTTTGTTTTGTTTTTTGTTTTTAAATATTTAGAGTCAAATACATTTTTTTATAAAAAAAAATGTTAGGGCGTGCAGATTTGATTTTTTGTTTGTTTGTTTGTTTGGTTTTTGGGGAACACAACACGACAATGTAGTAGATACAAGCAAGAGGGTGCAGACACAGGCAGAATCACGAGAAGTACACAACAAAAAGAAAATAAATTATTATTTAATTTTTTTTCTCGTTAAAAATTATACTAATATTACACTAGGATTAGTGGTTATTTATATTTTGGACAAAAATCTTCTAAATAACCTTTGAAGATTGTGCGGTTCTCGATGGCATAAAGAATTATATATATAGTGTTTTTTTTTGGGAGGGGTGTGAACAATCCTCTAATATACCGTCTAATTTCCGCACAAATTAATAGAACCAAAGATTACTTAGAAACTATTACTAATGTTTATTGGACATTCAACAGGCCGACTGACAAATAGCACAAGACGACATCACGTTCTCATCTTAAATCGCGACATATTTGTCTAATATCTAGTAATATTTAGGCATCTACGTGGATCGCACTTGGTCGTGGATCCAAAATGTTGACATTGATTAATTGTTAGTCATATATTCATTTTAAATACTTTCTGTTCTTAAAAATCTTTAAATAAAATTAGTTTATAATAATTTCTACTACATAAAAATAAATAACGTGTTCGAGATGAGAATTATTAATTATTTCACAATAGTTGGACATTCCATAATCGGAAATTTATTTGCACTTTGCTACAAAGTAATAAACAAATTGAACCGCTGGATCACAGCTCTCTACTTAGAACTAGAGTGCGGCTAGAAACTTACCTTGCCAGTACCAGCTACCAGGCGCTCCAATGAATAAGCGGTCCGACTTCTGGAAATACATAATACATATAAAACGAACATTAAAATTATCTTTCGCTGAATTATGGCATTTAAGTAAATAAATATTTGTTTGTTTAAATTTTGTTTTATTCTGTTTTTAAATTTCATTTTATTTACGTTTGCAAAATGAAACATTTTGCACAGTTTTCTGATAAAATGGTTTTCACTTCTCGTGGGTAAATTAATTGAATGAAGTTTTTACATTCATAATTTTTTTTAATTTCATTTTTCCTCACATTTATATTACGTGAAATCATACGTGATTTAGTAATTCATCAGCTGACTTAATTATAAATAAATTTTTTTCACAATAGATACGCTTCTAAAAAAAAATCGTAAAAGGAAATACTTACTTTATGCATTTATATTCTTAAAATTATCTTAAATTACTAATTTTTTCCTATTTTAGACTTTAGTTTAGTCGTGTTAAAGTGAATAAAAAGCACGTAAAAGAAGGTTTAAGTGCACAATATTCCTATTTCTATTAAAATTTAGTCCTAATTCAGAACAATATCTACACAATTTTGTAATTTTACGAAATTTTTTTCATTCTCTATTTTTTGTTGTTGTCTATTTAATTTAAATATACACGGACCAAAAGCCTTTTGGATCTTCTGCGTGGCATACATTTGAGATAAGGAACACTATGCGTGAACAGAGCTAAATTCAGTTGTAGTCTCAAGGTTTATTAAGATTCCTCTATCGTGATGTATTTATGCAAAATATTTTGGATTTGCCAAGACAAGAGACAAGAAAGAACCTTACCTTTGTGATAGCAGCACTAAAGCCGGCTTGACAGGAGCCTTGTCTATGGTAGCCCCAATAATCTGAAAGTAAGTAAGTTATAAAGTTTATAGAAGTATATAGAAGAATTTCAAATAAATGCAAATTAGTTTGTTGTTTTTTGTCTTACTCCAAAAAAAAAAAAAACAGTGTAATATCTAAGGCATTTTTTCCCAATGAACTTCTGTGAGACAAATTCCTTGAAATCGTAACAAGACTATTACCCAATTTGTATTCAGATGATGAATCTGAATTGGGATTTAAAGCGCCCGGGCGTAACACCTTCTGTGATAATTATCTTTCAATTTCATCTTACCTGTGAATGGTATTTCATCCTAAAAAGGGATATATATCTTATTTAGTTATTCTTGTCGCGTTGTGACGGCAAGTTCACATAAATATTGAGTAAAACGAACTCTTATTGCGTTAACTGGCTTCCGGTGAAACGCACTTTATTTAAAGGTCACAATATCAATTGTTTTATTTTATCTAAATTTTATCAATAAATGTGCTGTGAATTAAATTCGAGTAATGCATAACAATTTTGAAGATTCTAAATAATCGCAATCGCAGGTAAATAAAACAGGGTGTAGGTTTTCATTGTTTTTTTGTTTTTTTTTTTTGTATCTTGTTTCAACTATGTGTTGCTTTCTATCTTATGTTTTATATAAGAAGTCATATGTGTTCTACATACCTGAAAAGTGATCAGAGTTTGATGGGGAAGTTTGAGGAATAGAGCCTAATTTAAAAGGCAAAAATTGATTTTAACCTGGGGAACCGATGCTTGTCTTAAAGATTTATAAAAAGCTCTTATCCAAATCACCAGTGTTTAAAACTTTTATTGTATATTTTGGTCATTTCTGTTTATATTTTAATTAATATTATAAATTTGGCCCAATTTTGTGTGATACATTTTATTTTTTTTATATTCGATAGCATTACTCTTTAATTGAACTAAATGAAACAAATGTAGATATAAAGTTGCTATTTGTAGGCATAGTATAAGAAAAGCTATCTGAGCAAATATATGAAAAAAATAAGAAATTTGAATCTAAGATAGTCTTTTCTCGATTTTGATGAAGGTAATTTTCTCCTGCACTTTATGTGTGATCTTTAAAAACAATGTGGCAATATCTTGGAAACCGTGAGAGATTTCTTAAAGGCCAAGTATTGTGATAGTGTATGACCAGACGTACCGACAGTTAAGAGGTCATCAAAGGTTTACAAGATCGTTCTGTGTGAAATTGTCGAGAAAATATTTTGACAAAAACCTTCTGTACTTATATGGAAAATTAGTTTAAATTAACATCGCTAGCAAAAACAATGTGTCTCTCTTTGTATTCTTTAGACTTACTCGTTCGGCATGGGGAGTACTCAGTAAAAATACTAAAATCCTTTGAGGTAAAGCAGGTTCCGACAGGTTCGATCCTCTCCACCCGACTTGGCGTCATTGTATGGAAAACGTAGCGTGGTGCACATGCCTGTAAATAGAATAAATAAACACTATAAAAGACGAATGAATTTGGTGTAGAAGCAAAAAAGCCCGACAATACAAATTTAAGTGACATAAATTTGTTCCTCAAAAGCATTTCAATCAAGTGAAAAACTTGTCATACAATCAACAAGTCTTCCCCTAAAAATAATGTCAGTGGTCCGGGAGTGATCATATTTCAGCCCAATGGACGACGGTGGCTAGCCTTGCTAGCCGTTGTCGATCGGTCCGCGGAGGAATCTGAGGCACGGTCAATCAAGTATAGCAATGACCAGTTGACCACTGGCCACAACGGGTTATCGGTGGCATCGTAAAAACAGTTTTTCTTCTTGACAAAGCAAGTCATATTGTCCATTTTTAGGATGTTGTCACGAGCTAAATTTATGTGGAAATCCGCGACGGTATACTTGAACAGGAGACGATCACGTCATTGTGCGTTTTGAGTGCAATAGCCACTTCTAGGTGGAGATAGAGTATGGATGGGTATATCCCGTGCAGTTGTTGCACAGAAAAGAGAGAATATTGACCTGTCGTCTTACCGTTTGATTGATTTTGAATTCAACCCGCGTTCTCTGTGAATTTCTTCTTCCCGAAGCTATCCTTACCTTTTATCTGTGACGTGCAAAATAAAATGTCCAGTCGGATGCATTTGCTCAATTGAGCTATTGCTTATCACGAGATCTACGTGGCCATTCGACTCAGATATTACTTTTAGAGCTTCCCATTGTATGCATGCGAAGACTATGGCTGGGAAGATGTCGTCGTCGTCGGTGTTTGGATGGTGCATGTCTCGTGAAATTTATGTGAATTACGACGAGAAAATTCCGTTGTCTATTGCTTTTCTATCTGTTTTTATGTCGCGGTTCTTTTCACCTTTTCGCCTATTCGAATTGTTTAATAAAAAATTACTGGGAAAAAGCGAATCTTTCTGATTCTAGGACGCGGCATTCTTACAGTATCTCTATTCAAAGAATTAGACACACCCAAGCCTTTTAAGAATTACGTTAAATCTGATAATTCCCCTAAAAAATTTTCTCATAGTAACACTTAAATAGTATTTAGTACTTTGGGCATTGGACTATTATAGAAATATAAGAGAACGTTAGTATATACTAACTACTTTCTGACAATGTAAAGCAACATTACAAAATCTGTTAAATGCGCTTTGTACACTAAAAAGGGATATGTCTTACTAAGAAAAAAAAAACTTATATTAACTATCTATATAAAAAGGAAATTCTACGGAAAATGCTAGTCAGAAGGACAGAAAATTCTAGCAATTCAAAATTAAAGAACCTTTACTGGATTTGCCTCAAGTCAGCCGTTTTTATGAGGGTTCTTAAGGTTCCGTTTACCATCCATTTAATATAGTTACATAATATACCTACGGGGTTACGTCGCAAATTTTTTGACCCCCTTTTTAAAAAGTAATCGTCGCTAAAAACCTTTTTTGACACACCTCATGATGGTGGAGAATAAAAACGCATCGTTCACCGAAGTATAGCCACCTCCCTCGTCCAGACGTTAAAGAGGCCAATTGTCTTCGAAGACGTTTCCAGTTTATTTAATCGACCTATTTGTGGTTATCTTCGTCATTCGGGAAATTGATACTGTGATACGACAAGAAACAAATGAATAGAGGTGCGCCTTGTGATTTTTTTATTGATTCTTTTTCGATGAGTGCCGAAAGCCTCGTGAAGGTAGACTATAAGGCGAAATGATGGTTAAAGGTAAAATTTATAGGCACGCAGATTTGTCAGCATTTTCCCTGTGATTTTTATTTGCCTCTACCCAGAACTGCGGTCGTTTTGATGTAGCATATGGCAAGGTGAAAATTCTAAGCACGACCGTGCTTTCAATATTAATTGACACCCTCAGGCTAGCTAGCGTTGGCTGCCTACTCCACGTCCATTTCCATTCACAACAGCCAGAAAACTCGTTCAGCCTACTCGATAGGTAATGCAATATCTTAAAGTCGGATAGAGTTACGTAAACCGCGGAGATTTTTTGCTCTTCGAGCGCTAAGTTGCTGGTAATTTTGGCAAAGGTATCGGATGGATATAGGATCCTATCATTTATTCTAGCTATGCACAATTCCTGTTAGTTTTAAAGTATGTCGATTTACGTAGAAATGTTTATTTAAGGGAACACTTTATACTAAAATACAATTATAATGAAAACAGTTAAAAAAGAATCTTAAGTAATCGATCTCCAAAATACTTTTGAATGTCTTTAAAATTTTGAAAATAAAACTCAGGATTATTTGAATGCTAATTTCTTGTGGAATTTCACATTACAAATCTCCACGTAAAGGAAAACTTACTAATATAAAATTTATTTGGCTGTTCCATTATTTACATGTTAAAAATCTATTTTGTTAATGTTGAAAGATTTTGTTAAAAACATACACAAATAAATATTTAAAAATAAAAACACACTAACCTTAATCTTTATTTTTTACAATGTCTATTGAATTTGAAAACGAATAGAATAACATTGTTTTTTCGTTATTTTGTTGTTTTGGTTCATTTATTTTTGCTATTCAAATAAAAATAGATATTGCAACTTTTTCTACTCCTCTTTCCCGTTTTTTAGCTTAAATTTTGCATGACACAAGTTGTGATTCTATTAAACAATGATTTATAAAAGATCTTGTAGATCTTGTATTTTATTCGTAGATATCGAATTGTCGAATTGCTTCATTATTTCTTGGAGAAATCTTATCTAGAACCATCCTACATAACTTACTCATAAAAGTATTCTATTCTGGTTTGGAAAGAGAGTTCAATGTTATCATGATAGCTTCCTTAATATCACTATTGATATTGTCGATAGTATCCCATCATCTATTGCCTATTGTTTGCAAAACTTACCATAATTGGCCCATCTACGCCTCCGCTGGTTACGGTGGCGCCCAGCCATTGATGGGATTTGGTGTCAATCTGTTCGCCCCTGTCGTTGTATTGATTTCCTGTTGGCGATTAAGAAGAAACTGAATTAGTTTTTTCCGGAAAAAAAAATGAAAGTAAAACACAATTTTTTTTTTCTTATAGAACTTTGCCGCACAGGGAACATAAGAATATAAAAAAAAAAATGTTCACATGTGAGCGTGCGTTTAAATTAATAATTCTGCGGGTAACACGGTTCTGTCCGATTTCCCGCTGAATGCTTGCATTCTAATTATAGACAGTGCGTGATTGTTTGTGTTGTTAAACTATGTATAAAATGAGATGCACACTACGGACAAACACACTCTAGACAAATCTAAACAGTTCTTAGCTGTGGTGACTCACCCACCTTTAGGTACAATAAAACATTTGCTCAGGCCTAAAGTGATAATTGAATACGAGATTTAGAACTATATCGACGATTTAAGGTAACAAATGATAGGCATTATTTGCGATTTCCGAGTATTGTCTTATGTATAATTAATGACTTCAAGTAATAAACACGTGCACACGGACTTGAAATTCTACTCGGTAAACAAATCATGAATTTAAGTGTCTACTAGACTGAAATTGTATAGTGGCTATCTAGTGCCAGCAGAAGAATTTTTACTTTTTATGCTGAGATATCATTTTTAATTGGGCCTTTTAATAAAAGTAATTTAACATTTTAAAAAATGCACATTATATTTTTTCAAAGTAATCGATAATATTCATTCATCTATTATACTTTTAGTAAAGTTTAATTAACTAATCTATACCCGTGATTTCTTCCACGAAAAAAAGTTTCTAAATCAAATAAAGTCACGTTTACGTGTAAGTTTATTGTCTGTAAATAACACCGTTAGAGACCTTTTTGTAGACGTTTTTAACATCTTAAATTCTTTCATACATTATTATTATTATTAACACGTCGATTTCTTTTTTAAAAAAAACTATTATAATGTATAGTTATAGTTTTTTAAAAATAATCTAAAACATCTGAAAAATTGCCACATAATTAAATTTTTTAATAATCTACAAAAGTGGAATTTATTATTGATTATATTATAATTGAAAAAATGAATTTTATACAAAAAAAAGACGCTTACTTAATTTAATATTTTGTAAAATGAAAATAAGTGCATTAGTGTTAAAATTTTTAGTTATACTTTAAGATTCAATATACCTTCACTGAAGCCATACCTTTGACATGTTTTCTATGATTTTTAATATGTAAAAGATCACTTCTTACAAAAAAAATGAATTTTAACAGGTGATTCAAAGACGTTTATATATTACGAAAAATTGTTAAAGACCTATCTATCAACTTAAAATTAGTTGAGCGCCCTTTTCCTCAAATTACTGAGCGAAATGTGGTCTGTAAAACGTATAATTGATTGAATTGTTGAATTGACTGAATTGTCTTAAAGCTTGGCTCCTCGTACGTTTCACTATAAATTCTTCTTCAATATAAACCTAACTGAAAATTTTCCAAAAAGGAATTTAGCACGCAGATTTATTTTAAACCATGTTCCGTACTTGTATGATCCTCTATACTTATATTACATTTATCCAAAATTAGTAGCTACTGAATTTCTCTTAATTTTGAAACAAGCTAGAGGATAAAAGAAAAGTAAAACTAGGAAAGTTCTTTAACATTGTGTTTCATATCTTCAGAGTCATGAAACACATTAAGAAATCAATTAGAGAATTTAATTTACCATAATGTAACTTATAACAAAATTTCATATTAATAATTACATACTAATTATAATAGATGTCTTCAAGTATATAATCTACGTCCCTGCAATTATTATTACTATTCTTCTATTTTAAATTGACCTGTGAGCTATCTATAGTCATAAATAGAAAAATAGATAATTCCGAATGAATATCACATCAATACAAAATACTTTCAATACCCAGACCCGACTCCGGTTTTATAGACTAGACGATAAAGACTATTTACTACTTTTTTAGTCTGCAGTCTGTACATCAATTTGCATTAAAAGAGGTGATAAATGCATCTCAGCTTCTTAAGACGAATCATCTATTCATGTTCTCACGAAATTCAAATGTAAAATAGAAAAAGAAATGTGATAGTCACAAATTCTTAGACTCTAGTCGAATCATCTTGTTGAAAAATTGCGTCACTCCTCATTTTAGAAAAAAAAACAGGCCGCATAAATCTGATCAAAACGATGAAGTGGCAAACCTACATCACCTGTACCCCAGCTTCACAAGTCAGACCTTCATCTGAACTGAATGAGCACTGCAAATGGGTCATATGTAGGCGGGTGGCATTCAGAGAGCCGTATAATATCATTTATACTAAGCATTGTGCCAGTGTCAACCATCTGGACAGTGATCGTACTTCGCCACTTCAAAGAGTGCACAGGTAGAATTTATAGCCGTTTAAGAAAACATAAAGTAGTCAAAGATAGTCGCTGCTTAAATACGATGATAAACCGATAAGTTTGCGATTAATTTATTTGATTTTCGAAAGAACTTCCGCTTATAAATAACGCACTCGAGTCGCGTTTGACCAGTGAAGAACTCTCGACGACCATTCAAAATTCAAATAGATAACGCCTTTGTTTTCTGCGATAACCTAAGGCCGAGTCAGGGTCAATGCTTACTTATTCTTCTAAACCGCATTCGATGGAGCGCCATTTACGCACTCCAAAATGTGCATAATAATTAATTAAGTAGCAGTTTCTTCCCCGTCTACAATTTTGAGATATACTTTAATAAATAGATACTACTATAAATAGAAGCTATGCAGTGTAGTTCTTTTACAACGGACGACTCTGAGGAGCTAGATTTAAAATGAAGCGGTAAACATTTATTTTTCATAAGGCCAGAGTCATAACTAGTAGCTGATCAATAATAATGTTATATGTCAGACAATTTTTTGTTTGGTTGTATGCAAAAGGTTATCTCCAAATCTTTCGATTTTTAATAGTACTTTTACCTATAAAAAAAACCGATTTCTTCTAATGGACATAGGTAGCTCATTTTTATGATTTATTTATTATTAATCCTTCTAGCCACCCTTTGTTTCCTTTTTTGTTAATCCACTGAAAATGGCCTAAAAAAATATCAAAAGTGAAAAGCAGTACCTGTAGGAGCTCTTTTTGGAAAACATGGAAGTCGTTATACTTTACTTGGCTTTAACTTGGATATTTTTTATCCAATTCGGGATTGTCGTTATTTTCTGAGATCTGCAGAGTTCACTCCTTAATTTAATATCCAATTTGCCTGGGTACGACAAATTTTGAAATTCGATCTCAAAAAAAAATCATAGGTTCGGATTTTTGCGAAAAATTAACGAAATTTCACATGCCTTTTTTTCGACGTTAAATGAAAGCGGACACAGAGAGAATTAACTCTTTTTTTGGAGGAAGTAATTTTTATGCTTGGAGTCGAATTTCAAACATGTGAAAAATGCAAATTTTACCTTATTTTTAATTTTTTTTTTAATATGTATTAAAACTACTTGATTATAGGTCTTTGACCCTTAGGTGGATCACAGGTCTTCTTAGAATATTTATTACAAAATGATCGTTAATTTATCAGTCTGTTGTTGAAGTTGTAAGTAAAATTATAAATTAGCTGAAATTAAAAATGTTCTCACTTCACATTGTGGAATTTTCTGTACAACACAATGTTTTGTTTTTATTACGTTAATGCTTTAATGTCGTAAAATAGTAAATCAACGGAGAAAACCCGCTTTTCAAGACTAAAATATCTTACACAAATTAGAGGTCGTAATTATACTCGTAAATTATACATTCAAGCCTTTAGCCCTCGGGTTTCTTGAACTAACGACTTCGACTTGGAGACTGAAATAAACACTTTACGGGCTGTGTCGTCTAGACAATCATTTCCTGCGTTCAGCACGGATGTGAATTCCGTTTGATAAATTCATAAAAGTATAAAATGGCAAGTGGCGGTATTTTCTTAATAATGCAGTCACCCTTAAAATAAAACTCCGAAAACAGCACCGCCACTAAATCAAAGAATAAAAAAAAGTAAAGGTACCGTCCGTAAGTGAACAGTCTTCATATGGAGAAACGTTCCTTAGGGAATCCACGCACGTTCTCCACTAATCGGCTTTCACCTCATCGTCTTTCGGTAGCATGTAAGGCTCTATCGTGATCAATTCTTACTGTCGAATTTGTTCTCTAGCTCTTTACCTTTTGAATCGAAGGGTACCTCAGCACAGCGGTTGTCCTCCAGTATATCGCATCGGAAGACGCCACCCGGTTCGACAATAACTGGAAACTTGGATGTATTTAACTTCGGCGCCCCAACAATCACCCTGTAAAGAAAAATAATAGTTTTTTCTTTAATTACTCCTGCAATTTGTCATCTTTAAAATAGACTTAAGGAAAGAATCTTTGTATTCCCTTTTTTTTTAAATAATAAAGTAACGCAGCAGTTGTGCTGTTTATGGGCACGCTAAAACTTGGTCACGATATAATGGCATGACGCCAACACGTTCGCTTTTTATGGAATTCGCTCAGGTTGGTAAGGTAAGTGATTGAAATCTAGTGATGTAGCCTTAGACTATATACCAGTTGCATGTGAGCAATTTTATGTGGAACTAGCCGATTACTTTGGACTTGAGTCAGATGGTAAATGGTATAACAATGTTAATATTTTGAACGAAAACCAATCGCCTTGATCGATATTAGGGCGGCATATCAATCCACATCTATAAATAGAGTTGATGTTTTCTTAGTTATTTTGTGGAGGTACAATCTGTACATCATTTTGCTTTTAGGATGTTATACTATAGCTTATTTGTTCTTAAACAGTTCTAGTATCAATAAATATTGAATATGTTATAAGTCATTACATTTTATTGGTTCAAAGGCATAATTAAGAAAGAAATCAGTTAAAATTTAAGATTCATAATGTTTGAAGAGGTATTATTATATAAGATCAGTATAAGCTGGATGTAGTCTTTAAAAAGTACGGATGTAAAATGTTTGTACGAAAATAAAATACTAACTTCATTATACTTACAGCTATAGATCTAAAGTTTCATATTGTTTTAATTAATTTTCTTCAACTGACTTAAATCTAAAATATTCAAGATTAAATTAGTATTACTATCTATAGTCTTAATATTATATATAATATCGAAACACAGCATCAGAATCTTGATAGGGTAATTCAGGGTTATTCAAAGTTTGAATCATTAAAAAATTTAAATTTTTCAATTTCTATTTAATGACTATGTTTATTTTAAAGTACTTTAACCAATTTCGATTTATATATACCTGGGAGTATAGATTTCGAATCCATTTCAATACTTTGATTTTTTTTAAAAGATCATGTGACTATTGGGTTAAAACTAGTATAAACTCATACTTACTAGTATAAAATCATGCTTACTTCATTCATTTATTTAATTAGAATGTCGCAGACGAATGTATTAACATTTCCTAGAAGAATGACATAAGAAATTAAAACTTCTCCGAGATCTCATCGACCTTATCAGAAAACTGACTTCATTGCAAAACTCCTACAATTTAAATCCAGCACTCACACACTGAGACGCTTTTGTATCATAAAATTAACAAACTAAAAAATTCAGCACATTGTACTGGATTACCTCACAGAGTTTTTTTTTTTTTTGCTTAAATTTGTAAACATTTTTATTTTAGTTGTTGCTTTTTATCACGGTACTGGTGTGCGTTTTTGAGTCATCGAATTAGACCGGTTTAAGCTGTTTTAAAAAAATATGTTGACAGGGCAAAGATTTGGCGGGGTGTGAATGCTCTTCTTTCACCTAAAAATCTGGCACGGCGCCACATCGTGTCATATAGGTACGAGAATATCGCGTCCGTCTGCTTCACCTGAGTCATCATTACGCGAATCAGCAGCCAAATAATAATAAAGTGCTATATCTCAGTAAACGACTGCACCCAAGGAAATAAAAGAAGTCTCTTTTCCTAGAGGAGAATGATATAAATTTGGCTATATGACCGATGTGCACTAGAATGATTAAGATCTTACCGAAAAACCAACAAAACAGAATGAAGCAGATGTTTAAATCCGTTTTTTTCCCTTTAGTCAGTTTTGTCATTAAAATATAAAATTTCTTTTTAATTTTGAAAGGAGTCGTTCGTAATCAATGAAATGACTAATATTTCTTTTGTTCAAATCAATTTATGACCAATAGGAAGGCACACGTCATTTTGCCATGTGAATCAACTTTTGAATATATTAAGTGCTATTACGAAACTAACTAGAAACCATCAAAACTACCATCATAAAGCTAGTTGCATTAAATTAAATCTAGGAAGTAATTTTCTAGCTTGAAAAGAAACTTGAATGAACACGAGTTGATCAGAAAAAGGGAATATCATTTATAAAGTTTAGAAAATCTTAACCATTCTAATTATATTGATATAATAATCTCTAGTCTCGGACTTTTACTTTATTTTATTAAAAAAAAAAACGGTGTTATTAAATATATTAAGAATTCTTTAAAAATTAATGATCAGACTGATCTTTAAACGGCTATCGGAAGCTATTAAAAACAAAACAAATTTTCGAGATCAATAATAGTCAATAAATTATAAAATGAAATAATTCTATAACGAAACAATCCAAACAAATCATTTTGAAATGAATAAACTATAAAATTCTGAATTTAGTAGTTAAATTGATCGTAAATTAATCAAGGATTTGAGAAAACAAGAGCGATTTAATCAATCAGTAGAAAATAAAAAAGTCGATTGAAAAAATGTTCAATGCCTTTTAAGATATTTCCCTTTTAGTAAATACGTTTCTTTTGTATCAAACTGAATAATTGAAACAAAAATAGGTAAATAAAATTTTAATTATAGTGATACGTTATAGTATTAACATTAAACACATCGTGTAACACGTCATCAAAAATTTACTGTGAGCAAATTCATTAGTTCCTAATGAAAGGTATACCTCGGATTTCAGTATCTCTTCGATTTAACTTCCCTTACTTGCATTTATACACGTACACCTTGTCGAACAGGGAAATAATCATGATTACAACTTATGTAAATGATGGAAATAAAATTGCATGTTATGAGTAGGTAATAAAAAATCACTGTGATGACAAAGTAATACTGGCCAGAGGAGCCAATGAAGTTCTTAGGATTGCCTGTTTTTATAGAGCCACAGATAGCGCTAGGTAAGAAACCTACCGAGAAGCGCCCAGGTCTCTAGGTCTTAATAATGCCCATGCGATGACGGCAGGTACTTCATCAGCATCTTTATCTCAGGCGAACTAGTGTCGTCCCAATCGCGGCAATCGAACAGCCTTGAACTACATTCACCCGCTCAGTAACAAGTCTCCTCGAGTTTGGCGGGCTTACACCAACAATAAAAAAACAAAAGTGTTTGGTAGTTTTCACTTTCAGCACGCTTATTTTCATTTTCAATATTAAATAGAGCATTTGCATTTAGCTCTAACAATTTTAATGACATCATAAATTCATAAATCAAAACACTAAATGGTTTATAACTTCCGGTAGATTTCACGATTTCTTAATGGCAATTGTTTTTTTTTTGGTCATTAATAAATTGATCATACTTCAATGGTTCGAAAATAAGAATCTTTGTAATAGCAATATTACCTTTTACATGAGAATATTTAGCTGGGTTCAATTAATTATATCTTCTATATTATTTTATTATTGGACTGGATACTGAACCGATGTGTTACCTATTTCACTAAAGTGATTAAAATTTAGGTGTTAACATTGTTTTTATTATAATTTTTTATAACTAAAAGCCAGAGAAACGTTCTATTTTAGATAAACTTTCATATTTAAATAATAAATGTAACTCTATTATAATAAAAAAAAGGTATATGCGAAAAATTTATAATTATTTATGGTACGTAATTTGCACACGACGAAATTACTATTTTTACAAATACGTTCAGATATACACGAAGTAAGAATTCTATACTATACTTTTCTTTAGTTCTTTAGAAAATTTTTTTCTATTCTAAGTAATCTTTTTGTCCTTAATGCTCTACCTCAACAATTTAACTCATACGAACTTTAAACAGAAAATAAAAGTAGTTTACAAACCTTAATTAAGTAAAAGAATAGTGTAAATATAAATTAGATAATTCTACCTGTCTGTGCAATTTCAAGCTCTTTCTTACAATTACTGGACGTCGAATGGGATTTCTTCAGTTCAAAAGGAACTTCTTCTTGTACTCTTAGACCAAGTGAGGTCAGTGTTAATTTTCCTCCCTAGTTGTACAATTTATCGACCGTTTCTAATTTCCTGTTCGTATCTTCCGCTCTTACCTGTGCCCAGTGACTGTAAAAAGGGCAGCGAGTCTAGACCATCTAATTTCTAGCTTTGCTTCAAAAGAACAGTGAGAAAAAATAATAAATTAACGAATGTTATAAATCCCTAAAAAATCACTACTCTTTTTAATATACTCCTCTAAGTCATAGTGCAAAATTCAACTGCTCTTGAGCAATAACTTGTGGCCTATGATTTAAATAGAAATGATACAAGAAGGATTAAATATAATCCGCTTGTCTGGGGTAATCCCAAGCCATTGTATGTAGCGCATGTGTGTCATGCGTGCCTGGATATGCGTAAAAAGATAATGAGCTTCTTCTGACCACGACGGTGCGATGGTTCCCTGTTTGTCCAGGGTGAGGGTATCATATGACTTTGGAAGACCATTTGAAATTCGTAGCAGAGAGTGACAACTCAATTGTTTTGGGGAAATTAATGACTCCTTAAGGGGCCCTCGACAAGCCGCTGGTAGGCTTCTGCAAACGCATCGACCTCGGAGTAGTGTACGCACAATGGGGCGTATGTGAATGACAAGGGCTCATGTGGCGGATGTCCTGCACATGTAGAAGAATATCACTTTCCAGAAATTTGTTTCACATGCTTTGTTCTTATAAGGCCAACCGTGACATTGAAAATGTGGAAAAAATATTTTTTTATGGCCAGGAAGTAAGGAAGAAGGCTTGGCTTTGTAAACAGAGCGCCAAGCCCTTGATTTATTGCCCCTGTTCCTTGCTTGTAATTGCACAAAATATAAATGTGAAATTTTAGCTTTTATTGCTTACTTTTGTGAATTTATTGCGTCAGAGGTGGCATTTAGTCGTGTGTAATTAGGGCACTATATAATTTTCTCAGAATCCCCTTCTCGAAATTGTTCTAAATATAAAAATTCGTAATAAAAAAGTTGAAGACTTTAAAAAATACAAATTAACTTCTGTTTCTACTATTTTAACAATACACATCTAAATTTCTGTTGAAACATTTGAAAGAGATAATAGAAATCGGTTTAAAACCTTTGTAATATCAGTACCATTGGTAAATTTGGTATTTATTTTACTTTTGCATTGATTTCAATTATCTTTTTTAAATATTTGAATACGTACGTAGATATGTATTTTTAAAATAATTATTAATTCCATTAGACTTTTCTTCAATGTGAATTTTAAAGATCTTAAGCCATAAATTAAAAATCGCTAAAATCTACTTTGAAATATTTGACTTAAAGTACGCAGTATAAAAGCCTTCTAAATAAAAATCAAGCAATTATAATAAAAAAAATAGAACCAGCTTTATAATTGAGTAAGGTATTCAAATTATATTTAATTGCTACTATTCATAAAATTTGCCACTTGATTGTTAATTATGGTCTCTTCGAATAATTCTTTAAACAAGGGTCCAATTACGTACATTAATTTTCCCCTTTTGTGGTTTATTGTTTTAATTAATTATACGGTTTTATAATTATTAGTAATTTCTTATTTAATCATAGATGAAGTAATTTGTAATGGTTTGATTACTGCATGATTGTTGTATTAATTGAACTAGTTAAAAATGTATATAAAGCAGGATTGCAGACGAATTCTGATTTCTTTTAACCATTATAGAACGAGTGTTATGATTCCAAGAAAGGGAGAATGAAACCTTAACCTTTTATCAAATATTTGTGCAATCTATGAACTCGCAGGTAGATTGCAATATCGCGAAAATATTTTCCTTTTAATTTCTGAGATTCATTTAGAACATTCGTTGCTAGAAAAGCTCAAAACTACTAGACAGATATTCATAATTAAATGATCAGATTTCTAGAACTGAAGAAAAAGAGGAAATGATGCAATTAGATTATGATTAAATAATGTTAAATAATCGTTGAACTATAATTAATATGGTAGGAGTATTCGAATATGTTTAAAAAGCAAGTATGGTTTTAAAATAACTATTAACGGCTTTTGCCAGGACAAGTTTAAAACCATAGTCTAAATTTTGTTTTGGTTTACCTATTCTCAAGTTATTTAAGTTTATAGTATTTTACCTAGAACTTATCCACGTGCTGGTACGTTCAAAGTGTTGATCACCAACAATTGACCAGCATATTTAACGATATGCAAAGAAACATTAAAGATAAACAAATGTCGGAGGTTCGTTTGTTTCGGTGTTTTCAAAAAGAACAGACTATGTTTACCATAGCACATGATGCGGATATATTCACTAAGCACGTGCCATCAACCGTGAACCAAAATCCATCTCTAATGAACTTGATTTCTTTTGCACCTTAAAGAATCTCGTAACCAAAATAGGGAGTGGTAGCCTACTCCCGATCTTTAAATCTCTATACCTTCCAGTTCGATCCAAGTGTTTTGCATCCAGTACGACTTACAAAAAGTTCATTAAGCAAACATTCGAGCGCATTAAGCGTTCAAGTTATATTGAATTACGTTTTCTCATAACAGAAAAACACCAGAAGTATATTCAGAATAATAAAAAAAAAAAATAAATAAACACGGCCGTATTCAATTTTCACTCGATGTCCCGAGGAGTTTTTCTTTATTCGCAGTCCATTTACATGAGATCCTCCTTCAGATGCACATATTGAATTTGTCATCTGTGCCTGCTCTTAAAATAGCAAAAGTAAGAAAGAAGGGAAGGAGGCCAAAATTAGTTAAAGCCTGTTGTACAAGAAGGGACCTGCTTATTTTGAACAGTCGTTCTGTAGATGGTTCACGTTCTCCTTTTTCTGATCACTTCACTGTTCAGATCACATCCGTCGGATATTCGTAAAGCCACCAAGGGAGTGGACCAGGAGCGAGGGGGGTAGAAAAAAAAAGAACTTAGTCGAGATATTTTGGAGTGCATATATCTATTTTTATACGTCCGAGCATCCCCCCGTCTTGAATACGTTTTATTTTAATGGCCTTTCGGGATCAAGACAGAAATCTTGGTGAGCTGTGAAGAACAGATTTGATAGAGAAAATGGAACGGCAGATATCACTTCTTATCATGAAATGTGAGGGTCATAGCAGCATCTGCACTTTGAATTTGTTGAAAGAGTAAAAAAACACTAGGAAGTAAGGCAATTAACACTTATCAGTCACTTACTTAAGTTCATTCGAAAGCGGCATTGTACTTTCCATCCATCTTTCATTCTCGCCTTTCTAACAGAATTAAATTTAAGTTAAATGGGTTTGTAAGGTGCCAATATTCTATTACAAGTGAGAAAATCAACTATTCTAATAGTATAAATTAACAATTAATTTTTTATTTGTCTTCCTATTAACATCTGAACAATAAGTAAAAGTTTTGCATAAAACTGTTTAGGGAGTTTATAAATAGACTTTAAAATTTCTTATATAATTTTGCAATCCTTAGAATTACGTATATCTTTTTTTGTATTTTAAAATATATATTTTCAAGAATTTTGAAAAAAGCAAAACCTTTTATTTTGATTTTTTAATTCTTCGACTATTAGAGAATTTATGTTTAAAATAAAATTTCAAAATTCTAAAAAATACAAAAATTGTAATTTAATCTTCTCACGTTAAATTTTTAACACATTTTGGTCGTAACATTACATTTTTTGAAATGACGGGACAATATTTCAGAATTTGGTAAGATCAAAAAACTGATTAATTCGATATTCTCTTAAATAATATACTACTCTGCAGAAAGTGAACCTTTTATATTTTGTAATTTTTCCAAATTTACTTATGAAACAAAGTGAGAAACTGGAACATTTTAGTATAAATTTGATAATATACAAACGTTATTAATTATATGCTATTGTTTAGTATGGGATCGTGAAAACTACTTTTTATAGGACATGCATATAAATGCGTGTATATGTTGCTGTTCAAATTTTAAAACTCACGACTTCTTCAGCTTAGAATTTAATTAAGGCATACGTTTGTATTCCCAATATCAGTGTTAACCACCATCAGAAAAGACCATCCTCTTATGCCTAAAAAAAAGGCTATAAAAGCAAGTTTACATGAGCATTAAACATTTTTTGTTAATCTTAAAACTCCATTAAGTTGTTGTGCCCTCTTATCAATAATTTACTTTTCACCTAAATATTCACGGAGCTCTCATTTTATCTGCTTTTAAGCAAATTAAAAAGTTATGAAAGAAAGATAACATTACCCAAACTTTTCTGCAAGCTAAACAACATAATGTATGTTATCTTAAGAGCCGAGATTAAGGCAATTATGACCTCAGTTGACATCCCCTTTTTTGTCTAAGTGCTATTTCTTAAAATTTCCCAAAAATATTTCCGAAATGCTTTCTTTGTGACTCATCCAATGGACAGCCCAATTAACAACTCACCCGAAAATTGTGAATTTAAGAACAATGCGTCGTAACGCACCTACACGAATGCATCATACATATGGAAGTGCTTCTATTTTGGATATTCGACATACTTAATTGAGGACCAATATAGATCAAGAATCTAGCTATAATGGCTAAATGGCTATAAGTTTTGTGGCCCAATTTCGACTGATCGATTCCGAAATATTGCCTCAATAAACATGAAGTACTGGAGCACATGTCCCTGTGTACTTGATCAACGATCTTCATCACGATAGAGTGTAAACACGCATTGCGAAACCAGCACGAAGAGCTTCCCACACGCAATGTGAACTGGTGAAATCATACTCCTACAGAACGGAGAAAACTTCTTATGTAAATGCCCAAGATGGGAATTTGTCTGTGGGATATAAGGTGATACAAATCCGGCAAAAGTAACCAACCGGCAATTCGCCATGATCGGTGCGAGCACCCTTCGTTGCGGTGTACATTGTAACTGAATATTGGAAAAACGATCCTCGATGGCGATGTGATTTTCTGAAAGTGCCTACTGTATGGTGTTGCGATTGCCTAAGGTGCTGCTCTCAGCTGATCTCAGGTCTTGTTTAGCTTTCTTTTGCGATCGGAACATTATTGCCTGCCACATATCGAAAGACATGGCATACCTCGAACTATCATGTCGGCGTCAATAATGTGATCTTCAAAGGTCTCCAGCTGAAGCCGACAGTCGGCGGTAATGGGCAGCTTCATGTCTTCCACAAAGTTATTTTTCCCGCTTTTATTTTTAGACCTCTAGGTTACTTCCCCGAAATACAAATTCAGAATGTTTTTGAACTAGCTTTTTGCACGATGATGTTATTTTTGACATAGTAAAAGCAAATCATTTACGAACAGGGCGTGATATCTTGACACTTTAATTACTGTGCTGTTATTGTTTTTTTTTTTAACATATTTTCATTTTTTTAAAACTCTTAAGTCTATGGTTGACAGATGCATCTGATATGTAGATAAATATATTTTTATATTTGATATAACATGTGTTAGATATATTTTGGCAAGGTATGACTAGAAATTATCATAGCGCATGATAAAATTAATATCTTTTATTTTTAAGCTCTTCAAATACGAAATAAATGATCGTGAAAGTTTGTAAATAAATTCAATCTTTCTTTCATACTTCAAAACAATCCTAAAATGCAATAAAATAGGATGCATTTTACTTCGTCTTTAATGAACATCGATGGTTTAAACGTTGTGAAGCTTTTCAACAATTTTTGTTAAACTGATGGTAATTTTTTATTATTTAAAAAACCAGTTGCTTTTGTGGACAATATTTCATATAGACCAATACCCAAATTTCATTAGAAGGATTCCTTGTGTATATTTTTGATATAGAACCCTAAAAATTCGACTGTAGTCGCCTTTGCACATATTATAACTATTTTATTAATTTTACTAATTTTAAGTACAATTTTCTGAGAAGAGCCCTTAAAATTTAGTAAATATTCAAAATTGAAAGGAATTGTCTATTATAGGATTAAATATTCGTAGGTTTCCTGTCTGCTAGTCTGTTATTTACTATATTACATCATAGTTTATTAAAAGATGTACATAAATAATAAATATTTATTTATACATTCGTCTATCGTGTATGAAGAAGTGAGCTAGTAAATTTTAATATTGTAAAAAAGCTTACCAATTTCGCGTTGGGGTATTTGTATTACTATGAAGAGCAATACTAAATCCGAACATAGATCCATCCCTTCCAGTGTGTCGAATAAAATTCGATAGATCTAAATTAAATCCACAAACAGGAGATTTCTCTTCTAGTTTGCACACTAGCAGGACGAATAGCAGAAACCAGATGCTCCTCATTTTTAACAAGAGATCAATTGTCAGAATTTTACTTTTTTAAAAACAAAACAATCTTATCCTACACATATAATTTCAAACACATTTCCACTGTAAAAAATAAATAAAAATAATAATAATAATAATTTTCAGTGATAGTGTAGAATTATTTATGAATGATAAGAAAAAATTATACACGCTTTTTGCACGGTAGGAGGTTTTCATGTAAGCATAAATGGCGTGATTGCGGAATCACCAAACAATTTATTTATTTATTTTTTTTATTTTAATGCACCTCGTTCCGCTCTGAAGGTCGGACAACGGCTGCGCCCACACTCGCGATCTTACGTTAGCTATCTCGAAAAGATCGCGGCTCACATTTTCGTCACGATAACAAAACAATAAAATGCATCCGCAAATTTGCTGGAGATTTCTCGTGCTCTAAAAACTCTTCTATCACTGAAAATTATTCCACCTCGCAAAAGTAAAAGAAGGAAGAAAAAAGAAAATGAAAACAACCGCCAAGGCCGCACTAAGAAGATCGCTACTTAAATGATCCTCAAAATGAGTATTTCGGCATTATTTGTTCTACGGCACTGGTAGCGCGCGGATTAAACAATTCACTTGATTAAATGAATTAAAATCGCGGAAAAGAACACTCTGCGCCCCAGTCGCGGCATAGGCGCATAAACATTGAATGCACACTAGACCTCCAAGTCAGAGACTCGCCTTTCTGCAAGGCTACTGAGGCATTATGGGAAAAAGTAACTAGTACTATACTAGGCCTCTGATCTCTCGATGTCTTAAGAAGCGCGTTCTTAGCTCTAGAGATTCTAAACAATCTACACGGCACCGCCACTAGAAAAACTACACTGGCTGCTGTTACATAATCCGAAATGGGCCTAAAAATAGCAGACACTCGTCATTCCGCCGCGATCTGCGGCTTAACGCGAGAAATTGGCAAATTAATTGATGATCATTTCCACTTGATCAGAGGCCCACAAGTGAGCCTTAAGACCATCTGTCCACGGATTATACAGATTACCGTACTGTGCATAGCATTCACCATTAAATACCAGGTCCAAGGGATTTCGTCGGTTTAGAACCATCGAAATGCTATCAACTGACCTGGTGAACCTTGATTAACACCTACGAGGAACCCTATCAACCGCCACGGGTAAACAACACCTTCCCCTGGGGAACCTTTCGCGACAAAATCTCAGACAAAACTGAACGTATGGAGCAGAGCGACCTGCCCAAGAGCCAACCGAATGAAGTAAAGCACAACGTCGAGCCAACGTCTAGCAGTGCTCATATGAAGACAAGACTCAACCGTTTAATCTTAAAGACAGTGCGGGCGGATCCGCAAGCAACTGGCGGAGATGACGTCGTCGCTATCGTCTCAAGATAGCTAGCCGCTGCTCGCGGGACTGATGGTAATCAGATGTTGATGCTGCGCGCTACTGGAGCTGTTGACTTCCATGGTCTCGCTCCGTGTGCTTACTTCGCTACTAACCGCGCACTAGCGCCTATAACGGACAAACGAATGTATCGCCTCGAACCAAGAGGAACTTGTTCCATGCGTGAAGGAAGGGCATGTGGGCAATGGGTAACTCATAGGAAGAACCAGGAAAGAAGCTTCTGTCTGCCACAATTTAAAAACTAGCATGCAAGAATTCCAGTCATCGCATACACGAACCGTACAGTGGGTCGAGGGAGGAATAAATCCCAAATTAAATTAATATTGGAACAACTGGAAGGGATGGTATTATTTCTGCTAATTAGAAATTCTGAAAAGCCTTAAATATCAATTTTTAAATAAAATTGTACTATGTCTGGCGAAATCGAAATGCTAGAGGAGCTATTTTAACGTTTACTGGTCAGCCTACTGATTTACCACCTTGTTGATCATTCCAGGTCTATCAGAATAAATAAAGAACTAATTATAATACTTTTTTAAATATAGACGTACAACAATTTTTCTCACAAAAGTATACCTTTAAAAAAAAAAAAAAGTCATCAGAATATACTTGACAACTTGAAAAGGTGAGAAACAGAACATAAAATCTACCAAATTCATTAATTGTGTATTGTACCTGCGATGTGTAGATAATGCAAGCAACATGTGCGGTCCTATCTGATGGTGATAAATAATGATTTAACTTGTCATAAACTATAATTTTCCCTCGGTGCGGCTTCTTATAAGATATCCCTTGTCTAGCGTGAACAGAATATAAAATATTAATTGCTAGAATAACATCGGCTGCGTAGTGCGTACATATCTCTAACTTCACTTCTCAGCAATAAGTCTCGTATAAATTGGGTGCGTAATTGGACACGGTTGTTAAAATGCACTTCAGTTTCCTGCACGGTAAAACATGCAATCGATCATCAGTGTCGAACAAAGGGCTGTATCATGCCGAGGTGCAACCGACTTCGACGGTTGCATTAATTACATTATGAACAGGGAAAGCATCAAATGACGTTGATTGATATTAAAATTTGTGGTCGACCATGATGCTTGCCCATAATTCAACGTGGACAATGGATGAGGTCAAGATACCCTAGCACGCATCAGCTTCAATGACAATTGGCTCAATCGATTGCTATCGTAGCAAAAAGTGCGTTAAATTACATTCCTTATGAACGCCGTTGATAGCTAATCGATTTTAATAAATTTTTTTGTACAACAAAAACAAGTGCTTACAATTTTTACATTTCATACCTCAGTTGGAATCGTTAGATCTTCCCGCACCACGTTCAAAACTTGAGATCATTCCAAAAACAAAAACGTAATAGCTTCAAATATTAACTTGTTGTTGTTGTTGGAAAACAAAAATTTGCATAGTATAGTATAGTATAGTATATTTTATTTAAAAAATTTATATATAGTATAGTATAAAACTTTATAGGAAATATTTGTCGAAAAGAATGGCAATGCAATTAAAATGCTCTAAATCCTATTCGTAATAAATGTACTACAATTTCAAATATTCCCAAAGAAAACAACATATCTACACGTGATACAAGTCGCTAATACTAACGTGACTAGACTACAACTATTTACTGCCTATACATCTTAATTCCCACATATAAAATAAAATCCAATGCTAGTTAAAATAAATTGAAGCACGTTTAGTCATTTCAAGGAATTGCTGTATCATGCAGAAGGGAAATATATTTCCACAGAAAGGATAAAAGGGAGTAGGAAAATTGCCAAACAACTTTTCCGATTACTCACAGAAACCTCCAACGCCAATCCCGCCCTTTGAATCAGCATATGAATCGTCCTCTTTAGGTCTACACATGTGATTGAAGGAATTCCCAATGGGCCATTTCTGAAATGAAAACAAATACTAGAATATAAAATCAGAAGAGGTTCAATGTTTTATACTATACAATAAATTAAAATTGATTTTAAAGGAGTCGAAAGAACTGTAAAGCAAAAAAGGTCCCGAATTATTGTAGTTAATTAAAAACTATTTGTAAAAAATACAGGTCACATGGCTTTGACGAAGGGAGCTCATTAAAGTAGAAGGGGTATACCGGAAACCCTTCTGTATTTATAATTTAGAGTATTCAGATTATAAAGGAAATTATATAAACTTTTTGTCATTAAATTCCGAATTTTTATTAAAGGGTTAGAACTTAAAACCATACAATACTCAAATCCTGGGGCAGTGAATTCCATTCCTTCATAGCGACTTATTGGAGCAGTAAATTGGCACAAGACACAGGCTCTCGAATCTCCGTCTAACTTCGCTAATCGCGGTGGTACCCAGAAGAACGAGCTGGGATTTTCGAATCGCCAGATCAGTTCTTTTGAATACGAGCCGCGAAGAGCACTTATAGGCATGTTGAGCCGACCATTGCGATTACATTGCCTTGATAATGCGCGCTAAAGGCAATCAATTTGCTTAATTGCCACTTGAAGGCCTTGCCGAGATCGACGATTGTGGTGAGGCAATTCAATTTCAATTGGGGTATCTTTAAGACTTGTCGACAGAACAAGATTAAGAATTCCAGCCCTTTGTATTAATTTCTTCATTGAGTGTTATTTCGGCTGCTGACGGCGCGCACCTCCATATGCAAATGCAGACGTTAATCGGTTCGATGGAGATGTGGCCATTTCACGTAAGCGACCATTGTATTCGTAATGGAGTTGTGCTGCAATAAATACGATGCTATTTTTATTGGACTGCAAATTGAACTTGGGGAAATATGTGAAACGACCTTGTGATATGATGATAGGGAAAAAGCAATTGTTTAGTGAAACATGAGAAATATGATTCATTCTGCGGGGTATCTCATTAACACTTGCTTTTGCTTATTTACTTTTCTTATTCTATGTGTACTTTCTATATCCTTAATTTTCAAAATTTCTAATTTCCAGAAATCTACGAAATTTTAACATTTTTTGTTTGATGCATCCTAAATCCGAATTTGTATACTATTCTACCTTGCTACGAGAAGTTTTTGAGAAAAATAGAGTTCGAATAACGAAAAGTCTTATTTTCGACCTGTTATTTTTTGAAATAGCATGTTTTTGTTTACAGGCTTTAGAGGAACCGAAGAATCTGGTTCTGAGTAACAAAGAAAAATGTTTAACCCGTAAATCTATATAAGAAACCCTAATCCCACGGAAAACTATCCCTAAAATTAAATTATTCTAGATCTGTGGTCTGGGATATGATAGCATACGTCTGATGAATTATTGTCCCCTCAAAGAATTTGAATCATAGAATTGTATTAATGCATTGCCTTTTTGTGGACTTTCTTGGCAGATTTTGTCTTGATCATAGCGATTGATAAATATATTCAGTCATTGTGTATACCATGACCTTAATATAGTACTTTACAAAGTAGCACAATCTCCGTTGGACATTCTTTATGTTATCCTCATATCTGATCTTCCATATTTGTAATAAGTCTCAAAAATAATATGTAAAATGGGCCTCTCCTAAAAAGCTTGCAAATTTCTGGATTCCACCGTACGGAAATTACAAAACGGTTCGACTGGGCATCGTGTCTCAAAATGGCAAGAGGAGCTTCGCCTCCTGAACAATTGACGGGAAACATTTTGACAAGCCCATTGGCGAATTGAAACAAAAGAGTCCCGGATTCACCTTTGGCTTACATTATGCACGCCGCCCAAATAGGAGATGCGCGCGGCACGTCGCCGCCGTGCCAGTCGGCAGTGCAGTTGCACTGCGGTGCATGCCGCGCCGACTCCCATGTAGATCTACTTTAAAAGGTCGCGGTCATAAATCTCCGGCTCCGCAAGTGGTCGCGAATGCAGTTTATTGTTCCATCGGGAACATGGTCGACGATTGCCCGGGGTGATGTAGTTTCTTGATACCCAAACACCCGGAGTCAGGCGGTCTTTTTGAAGATGAAGTGATCGCCTGCGTATGCACAGACTCAAGGTATTAGGATCGATAGACCGGAGTACCGGCGACACGTGTTACAAGTAAATCTGTCAGCTTCGTCAGGTATGCTCTACTTCACTTAAAACTAACAACTTGTAGTATTTGAAAAACAATGAAGAATTTGCATTGGTCGAGAAAATGAAATGATATTAAACAGTACGATTCAAATTTGAGAAAAGCAAACCTACTTTTTCACTTTCGATGAACGATAAGTCTGGTAGTAGTTCTGTAATAGATTCTAGCGTCTAGACCAAAACGTCTAAACCGATTTAGATGAAATTCGACCACATTTCTTTTCACACTAAAAATTCGTTCTACAAAAAATTGAGCAATTTATGTTCTCTAAGTACCGTTTTTTCAAAATGTGTAAATATATCCCCTTTGATATTTTATTTAACATTTTTAACAATTAAACTAAATGTAAACATTTGAAAGATGAATGAGAATAATAGAAAAATATGAGACAACAAATATAATTATAAAATGTGTATAAATGTTGTTACTTAATATTTTATTAAATATTATAGTCAAAAAAACATCTCACTTTAAAATTCTTTTTGTAATTAATTCTATGTAATCCCCTTTTAAGAGCATCATCATAATTGTACACACCCAAGGGGACAAAAGATGAAAGCAAATATTTTATTAAGAGACAAAGTAGAATAAAAGAGATAAAACAAAAAATCATTAATCGTCGGAAACACTGTGCTTATAAATGATACTGTGCGCTCTAATGGCTCCCTAAAGAACTGTTCTCCCTGGCTTCCTTCGACAACTTAAGGATCCTTTGAATTTTTCAAGGTAAAAGGCAAGCACACCTTTTGGTTTCAGTAGGGTAATATCATTATATTAAACGATCCCTAAGGTGTCTTCTTTCTGGGTCATTAAGTCGAATTTCTCGAGACCGTAAACGCTTTGAACGCTCTTTACTTTAATCGATAAAGGTGTCCAAATGTCGCTGTAATTGGACGACGGTTTGATACATTATTGAGCCTACTTTGAAACTGGGTCCATATGACCCATGTGAAAAGAAATGAGTTACTATTTTATTATAAACAATTAAATATTAATTAGAATTTCATTTTAAATCTTTTACATTAAAGATTTTTTTTTTTTTTATTACGGATAAAACAATCCTAAAAAAAATTATTTATGTGTCCATCACATTTTACTAGAAAATACACATTCTTATCAATTCCAATCGGATATTCTATTTTTACATTTAAAACAGACTTTATTCCAAGAAGATGTGGGTTATTTTGCTCGACGTTTTTACCTAAGCCAGTGACTGGCGGTTTTCTAGAGATCCTTACGTTGATTTCCCATAGTGCATCCCGTCCGTTCTCAGTAAGGAACCGTGCACATGCAAAGTGGATTACCGGCCAGTCACCGCCCATAAATCCGCAATGTGCGCACAAATAAATTTATTGGTGCTATCAGAATACAAGACATTGTGATAAACGTAAATAACATTAATGCCAAGTTGTCCGCCATGAATCTTATCTAATCCCGCCATCGCTGTTCTGCATTCAACGATCATCGCAATTTTGTTTCGTTCAAATAGAACAAGAACAAAAACGAAAGAAGTTCAGAAGTACGTATGATGGGATCCAGAAGCGGCTTAGGCAAATAGCTGTTCCTTTCATCGCAACTGAATTGAAAATAAATAGAATAGAAACATAAGTCTCTTGACTAGATCGAAAGAGCGTCTAGCAAATATTTAATCTGGATAAAAAGAGCTTTGGAATGTAAAACTCAACATAGCAGCAAGACAGCAATGCAATATTAATAAGATCATATATTTGAGGATTTTTTTGGACAAATTATTATTGAAACATTCAAAAAAATGCAACGAATTTAAAAATTACTTAGAATTATTTCCTTTTCTAAAAAAATTATTTTTTTTTTGGAATTACGTGCAATTTCTTTCTTTGATAATAAAGGAAGTGATAGCGCTACAATTCACCAAATTAATTACGTAATTCAGAAATTAATAGCAAAAGCATAAATAACATGCTAAATCATATTTAGCATTCTTTAATAAAGCAAATTTGTAATTTTTTGTATGAAAATAAAATTTCTTGAATTCTTTTAGTATTCATGTATTGATATTAATGGGATTTTATTTTGCCCTGAATCAATAACACAATTTTGAACTAATTCCGCTCCGATTAATCGCTAGAAAGTAGATTTTATATTTTTATTAGGAAATACCATGATGCAATTTTCACTCTAAACTATAGGCAGCGAGAAATAATCTCGAGATTTGCATACATTGTATTATTTTTATGAAAACTGTTTGAATGTTATTGAACAATAAAATTTAGTCTGTTGCTTTTAAATCTACATTTATTCTGTTAAAATGTTGCCATTGTTATAACAAGCTCTATATTATTTTCTCCCAATATTTGCTCTCTTCCACGAAATTGTTTCTTCAAAGATTAGAATTTTTGTACTTCTGTAAGTATATTATTAATAAGGATATAAATTCTTCTTTTAACTTTGTGCTCTACACCAACTTTCGAATATCTGTTAAACTGTTATTTTAAAAGCACACTAGTGGTAATATGTTTTCCTTTTGTGATTTCTTATTGAAACTTGTATTATATTACAATTTTCGCGACGTGAATTTCATTCAAGAACGGTTTTGTAAATTTTAATCTAGAAAAGGCCAAACAAATATTTTAAAACTTCTTACTTACTCCATTTGAGAGATATGGCGTCGTATTTGTTTTATCGGATATTTTAGGGTACTTATTCATTTCTCTTCATTTCTATACACTTTCTTCTTCTGAGCAATTAAAACACAAATCCCGAGGCTTTACTTTCAAATCAAGGAAATTGTGACGCAATTCTAAGTATGGCTCTACTACTGCTACTACACGCCATTAAAATGACAGTTCTCGCCTGCAAGTAGGCTATTTCGATAATCAGTTGTCACTTCCAGCTGTTTGTCACTGTTTCATAAGTCACAGCGGCACGTGGGATGGAATGGCTGTTTCTTCATTCCCGGGTATTTCTAGCCGTGTGTTCCCAGCCCTTGAATTGCGTTCTAAGGCAATCACCTCTTCAACAATCCCATGTTAAGAATACGAACGGTTCTGAAAAAACTGCTGAGTAGTAAAACTATGCGAAAACTGAAGTCAGTGAATGCGAAAGCGTTTAGCGAAAAATATATTTTGTACACAAATATAACTATCTCGTTAGTTTTATCTTCCACCGGGGATTACCTAGAGCAGAAGTACGAAGAACATGTGGGCGAGCTAGAAAACTGGCAACCGAAAAGAACCATGTACATGGGAATTTCTGGAACAACTGTAGGCGCTATTTGCCATTACTGGTATAGGTTTTTGGATAGCCGACTTCCAGGTCGTGATCTATCTGTGGTCCTCAAGAAGGTTGCCCTTGATCAAATGATTTGTTCGCCATTATACATAAGCGTTTTTTTTGTAACCATGGGCGTTTTAGAAGAGAAGAGTACCACTGAGATTTACGCAGAAATGAAAGAAAAATTCTGGAAGCTATACCTAGCAGAATGGGCAGTATGGCCAGTGGCCCAAGTTATTAACTTTTACTGGCTGCCAACGAAGTACCGGGTGCTGTACGATAATACAATTTCGCTAAGTTACGACGTATACACATCCCATGTAAAACACAACAACTCATGACAGTGATTCGTCTGTCTCTGAATTTTTTTTTCTACCCATTGATGCAAAAGCTATGAGTTAGCACAAATGCTAGGACGTGTTTAAAACTACTGTATCTGGGGAAGAAAAATACATACACCAAATGTATTTAAAAATGTACAAAAGCACAAAATATATTTATCGATTAATTTAAAGACTTGGCAATTTTTATTTTGAAAGTATCTTTCTAATTTTCCTGAATGCTTTTCCTTCACCTTTCTGTTCTTTTCTGTACTATCCCCTTAGACAGTTTTCTTAAGTATACTTGGCTTTAACTTTATTTATTTATATAAATACTATTTATAAAAATATCTCACACTAAATTTAAATAAATAACTCGAGACTTTGAATCAAACAGATTTATTTTATTATTTTAAAAAACGATCTCAATAAAAATATTACAAATAAAAAAATCTTTAAATTAATAATACACTATGAAATATACTACTTTAATAATTGTGTTGGACGAAAATTTGCACCTCTTCTTCCAAGCGCCTCTTTTCTTTGCAGTCAAATAAAGGACATAGGTAAAAATGGTATAATTTACAAAAGAATTATATAAATTTGAAATATTGATGGAATATTGAAGATCAAGGTTGGATATATTTTGTACGTTAATATAACATCTAAAAGTAAAAATATAATTACAATAATATCAACCGTTAGATATCTCTGTCTACTTTTCTAAACAACTGGTGCTTTACAATTGAATGTACTCTATAAACTGCGTAATGAGCCTGAAGTAACAGTTCCCAGGGAATTATACAAACAAATGCTAGCCAATCTGCGAAATTGCGCAACCAGACTTAGAAGATACCGATGCATTCTGTAGTACATACCTGGTCGTAAAAGGGGTGTGAAGATTTAAGCTTTAAGATAACACTTCAATTTGTTTTCAGTGGCTTCTTAACCAACTAAATACCATGAAAAATCACTCATTCCTTAGAAATTGTTCATAGACTCATTTTACACCTTTTTATACATTTACAATACGTTAAATATATCGATTTCACATAGTACTTCTTGATACGTACCGATATACTAACTTACAACAGAGTCCATTGTGCTGGCGGATATTTGTTTTTCTTGATTTACAAGCATTAACATTCTTCAAAAGTTCAGAAGCTGGAATCTCGAACTATATACTTAGTTTGATGCTTCGGAAAACCAAATGGACAAATCCGAAGTTGCAGGCGGTGGTATTAGCATAAAGACGTATTTCAAACGGAGTCTATTTGAAATAAGTACAACAAAATTGTTTATATGGTAAATGATCACATACACAGCTTTTTTATATTTAGAATCTAGAACATGCCATCATATCGTCCGATAGGTATAAGGATTATTAAAAAGAAAACAAAATTTCTAAGGGTTAATTTCCATTCATTCGGCACAGCATAAGGCAGTAGAACTTGAGTCAATCTGTGAACCTCATGGGATGCACAGACAAAAATGAAACTAGTTATAATCATATTAAGAGTGGGGAATCCTGGCAGTAGAACAAGTACACCGTGACGGTCAGCAGCTAGCCAGATGTGATACTGGCAAATAAAAAGTTCTAGTGATATACGACCGAACCAGGTGAAGAATGTGGAATACCTCGTTCGAAGTATTCCGGAAATATTCCTTAATACAATGTAACTAACAATGGGAATAAACACAATATACGAGTGGATCTCTTCACAGTTTTGCTTGCTTTTGCATAAAAATGAGAAAGTCGTATAGAAGCCAACTCCAATGATAGCAGCTAAGGTTACTGTTAAAGATATCCTTCGGGAAAATAAATTCCCATGGTTATTATCATCAAAAATATTATTTTTCTGTGCTATATGGAAAATAGCTGCAAATATCATACCGAAAGTTACTGTATGTCTGTCCAATTTCCATTGATACCACCATTCGTGGATATCGTCATCTGTAGTTACAAAAAGCGCCTTCCACGGTCTGGTCACGAATATTCGTTCGAAAAATACTTCAGACATGTAAAGTACTGTAATTACACTAAGCATACCTACAAATTTAATAACAAGATAGAGATAATGATAACCATTACTATCCACACTCTGTGACGTTATTTGTGGAGGGAGTGAAAGTAAAAAGTAAATCGTACATGTCCAGAAAGAGATGAGTGGCACAAAGTAATAGAATTGATATGGACGGTTCATGCAGAAACATAAGACGATTGTCATAAAGTTAATTCGAAACATAACTTGAAAGAAACGTACTATTCCAAAATTCCCCGTTTGCCACATGAATGTGAAATTACTGTAACCGGCTAGAAAGAGATATGAGCTAATAAGTACTTTGATATGCATGTGGATTGGAAGCACGCGATCCGCACCAGTCATGTAGTAGATCAAGATTACTAATAGCATCCAACCTTTTAGCTCGTCCACTTGGTCCCTGTTAAGAACTTTTGTGAATCTGCAATCCTCGGTGAAAAACAGACCCAGAGCGAATACGTAGCCAACCGGAATCCAAAAACTGAATTCCGAGTAGTATTTGTTCTCTTTCATGAAGAAATTTGTGCGATCGCACAAGTAAAAGTAAGCCATGATTATGCCTAAATTTGCCAGCGCAAAAATTGGCGTCGAGAAGTCCGTAACGACTGTGGTAACTGCCGAACTGCCCTGGTTAAGCGGCATGTAGAGTGTGTGACCACGTAGATTAAGGATCCATCGTCGCAAGATCATTCCAAAAACAAGCACCATGCTATAACAGTTAATAGTAATACTTAATTTCAAGGCAAAAGCAGTTCAGTATCTTACCAAACACCAAATACTGCGTAGGATACAATTTGGATGATAGTGTACGGCTCAGAGCTGCTGCAGCAGGTTCCATCGTTATAGTTCATGTAGTCGTTACAGTACATGTTGAGGATAATCTGAACATTGTGACGATGTGCTAGTGGATCAAGTTTGTAACCATCTTCCGCTTTGTCTATGAGTCCATTCGCAATGTGATATGAGGATTCCCAAATTTGTGCTGAAGAATATCTAATAAAAAAATTTAAGGAAAAACTTTATTGCCTTGGGCAAAGCCTACGTGGATTACTCCATAATTAAGAGTATAATAAAAAACAAAAGAATATCGAAAATATAAAGTTAAAAGGTTTTCATAAATTGTGTTATTAAATTGTGTGGCAATACATAAAAAAAGATTTAAACGATCAAAGAAATATTTTTGTTAAATTATTACCTGAAAACTTTGTGCGCCACTTTATTGAATTTCTCAATATCCTCATTTAGAACATTCCTCCAATCTTCAGAAAGTTTGTCCTCATTGACTCTGTCCTGTAGTTTCCACAAAACGCGGGATTTCAATGCAACAAGTTTATCAAATGGAGGAATCAATCTCGTCAGATTTTGTGCATAGTAGCGCAAGAGCTCATCGGTAACATTCCCATTAAGGAATCCCGAATGAGTGAAGCCCACAATGAATGTTGCAGGCGGCTCCGTCTCTCGCTCGTACTTCATGAGCTGCTGCAGGAGTTGAGTCGAAGTCTCATCAGCGTAAATGTAGATCGCCCGCAACTTCAGCTTATAATTCACGAAATCACTATTGCTCTTGCTCTCGGACACTAGCACTGACCCATTGTCATCATCGTTCGGGTGAAGATGGTAAATAAAAGATTGAAAGAGCATCCGCATTCGTAAATCACCAATAAATACAAAGTGGTTTTTATTGCCCCAAAACGCCAGGTATCGAAAGCAGCGTCGGGTGTCCCTGTGCAATTATTGATTTTTATTCACTCAGCAGGTGCATTTAGCGCAACTTACGTTTGGGAATATTTGTGCATCATGCATCCATACGCCTGCCATTCTTTGTCGCCCTTGTAGCGCCCTTTGGACAACAACCAAGTGCATGAGTCAGTGCCTGCGGAGTCTCTGGTTAGTAAGCGGCCAGTGGCTGGGACTAGAGATGCACTTACCGAAGCGTAGGTGTAGCACTCCGTGGTAAGCTATAAATCCGATTACCATCAGTAGGGCGACCTTTTTCGCATTAGCTGCGTTCAGTTGTTGGATAAAATGCTCGGCTTTCGATGGACTATTTTCCGCACCCATTTCGCCGGCTGATAACAAAGCCGTTAATACTTGTTTTGTTGTTTACCTTTGATTGTTTGTCATTCGAATCAGCTGTTTTATTTCCTTTGTGGGAAATTTCTACTAGTAGCATGTACAGGCACGGTCAAAAATAAGGGTAGAACTTTTTCCAAGGAGCTCTGTTCTTGAGGGTAGGTTCTATTTAGGGCCGGAAATGAAAAAGACATTTTCAATTTAATTTAAAAACCAAATAGATAAATAGTTTGCTATTAAAATTTTTGATAATACGTAGTTTCCCAACACAAACAAAACAAAATGATACATTCCCAGAAGTTAAATTTTGTAACGGCCAATAGTGTCAAAAAAAATGGCTGTTGACACCAGTGCTGAATTATTCAGTTAAATTAAAAAATAAACATAATCGGGCAAAATCTTATAGATTTATTTACAAAACAAAATGATTTACATATTAAATCTAAAATAATTAGTTAAATTGACTAAAAAATTCCTAAATTACCAAATACCCACAAAGTTAAAAATTGTTAACGATCAATTTAAAATTAACGGTCATTAATTTACCACAAAAAAAAAAACATAGTGGTGAATTTTCTTTAGGGTACAAAAGCAAAGGGCTCAAGTCACGTATTGTAACTTACGGCCGCAATAAGTAACAACGGCGTTTCGTCATTATGGGAAATAAAGATTTAATTGCAAGACGACGGAGGAAAAGTTATTTTTATGCAGTTCTACAAGTTACAAATTTCTTTTATTGTTTTAGTTGAAATAGTTTATTAAAATGGAGAATAAAAAGGAGAATTCCGTGGGAATTATAAAAATCTTGCTGTACGCAGTACGATTTTGAGGTATAGCGTTTTTATATTACAAATTAATATTTTGGTTAGTGTGAAATGTTTAGATAGTCCAGAAGTAGGTTAAAAATGTATCTTTGCATGCATGGGAAAAATGCAAAGCGCTTTTACTTAAATACACGGGGTGTGTGACGTCACGTGTGCTTAGATGAATCTAGAAGAAGCTAGAACATATTTTTTGCTGAATCTTGTAGTTTGGATAGTTTTCTAGATTGAAGTATAAAGCTATAGGGTACTATTTCTTAAAAACAGCATATCAATACAAAAGAGGTTTTATTAAACTATTAAAAACGGGGTGTTCAAATATTTTTCCGCTATTACTATAATTAATAAGACTGGTCTCAATTTTTATTAAAGACTAGTTTTTCCCTTCATTATTCTACAATTAAAAATAAAGAATAGAGAAGACATATTTCGACTAATAATCTAATTAATTTGAAGAAAATAAGTAGTCTAAGAATCTCCTTCAATCTCTCTTCAACAAATATATAAATAAAAATGTTGCAATTTTTGTTCGTCGTTAAACAAAAAAACTGTTAATTATTATTATGATTAAAGAATGCATGAATTATAGGTTTTTTATTTATAGTTTTAGTCAAAGCGCGGAAAACATCGTGATAATCTTTTATTTAATATAAACAATATAAAGTTTAACAAGTTAAAATAATTGAAATTGTACATCAATTCCATATCCTGATTCCTTAATATGGACTAAACAAATTTCATTTTACGGGAAGTTCCAGAGCGTCAGATTGCAGTCCTTTAAAAAAAATCATTGCATTAATTTTGCTTGAATGTAGATTTTATATGTTTGCATGTTTGCTTATAAGTTTTGTGTAATTTTTGTACATTTTTATATTCATAAGTTTTGTAAATTTATATGTCTGCACGATTTAAAAGCTTGTATGTTTATATTTTTTGCATGTTTATAAATTTTGTATTACTACGTTATTGCTTGGAAAGTAATAAAATTTTAATCTATATATTGTTGCTAGGTTTTTTTTTTTTTTTTGCCGGAGAAGCAAAGTAAGTTGAAGGGAACATTAAACGGTAGAGGTAGATTGCTTTCTTTAGCATGAAGATATCGAGGTATCTAGATATCGCGTGCTATAAACTTTTATTGGGTAAGACCCGAATATTGGCTTCATTCGCACATACATTGTCCTTATTATCTCGCTTGTTATTGTAATTTTATTCCTAAACATACAAAAGTATTTAAGATGCAGGAAGCTTTTAAAATAATGTACTTTAGTAACAATTTTACTACTATCGGAAATTTTTGAGTGCCGAAGCAGTTTCATAGCATTTGCGACAATTACAACGTTTCAGCGGATATCCGAGATTCATTTTTCATTTATTTCAGCAACAGTAACTGTTGGCATTAAATCGTTGGCAAATAAATTTTCCTCTGCATAACTTCGTAATGTAGAGAGCGCTTATTCCCCAACATGATGGATGTCCCTTGACACGCGAGGCTTCCATTATTGCTTGCCAAATTTGTTTTTGTCTGTACTCCTCTTGTTTTATTGCCTCGTTATTATTTGATGTACAGGGATCTCCCTTAACGATTTTATATAAGTTTATTCAAAGCGGTAAAAGCTAAATTTTTATATTAAATATCTGATATTAAACCGTATAGATTTGTCAAAACTGGGTTTGATCGGGTAATTGACCTATTCATTCTTCTCAATATCATCAAAGGTTTACGAAATATTCCTATTTTGATTTTAACGCAAATGTGTAATAAAAAGCCTTTTAGTATTATTAAATACCAATATTCGACATCGTTTTTTAATGCAAAAATACGTTATTGTTCTGAATTGCAAATTGTATACTATACTCAGTTAATTTATTTTCTCCTAAATGAAGAGTTACCCCAGATTGTTTCGTTCTTTTTACAAAATGCTATTGATTGATAGATATGGGTATTTCAGTGATATGAAGTTTGCATGCAGGCGGTGTCGTTCCTGGTGCTTAGTTCTCATAAAACTACCAGCTCACCTATCCTATACCACTTTTGAAAAGCATAGGTCCAATTCGTGTTCAGTGCCTCCAGTTCTCGTCGACAAGTCTCTCGTGGTTATATTTTCATTTCAACAGTCTTTCAGGGCGTGTGTTAGATTTTTCTGTTTCGCATTTTAATTAGACTTAATGTATCAAAAGTCATCAGTAGAAAATACCATGGCAGCTTCTGTAGTAAAATTACCATACCTTTTTCAAAGTCTCTTCTGTAATTAGCATGTTTTTAAACTAGTTCTTCTAAATCTTATTAAAATTAATTATTGTTGATATATTGCTATATATCCACTTACAAGGTATTTACTAATAAAACGCCGAGAAAATAATGATCATTTTGATGAAAATAATAAAATAAAATTTATTTCTTTTTAACTTTTTTATTTAATTTATTAATCCATAGAAAATGGCCCATAACAGGATCAAATATGAAAAGCAGCGTCTGCAGGCTTTTTTTAATAAAAATGGTATTCGTTATTGATTCGTCTCTGGCTTGAATACTTTTTATCCAATTTGCGATTGTTATTATTTTCTGAGATCTGCAGAAGGCGCTGTTTAATTTGTTTCTCCATTTATCTGGGGCTCCGTATTGTTCACGACTTTTACCCCAGAAAATCATAGGCTAACTCCTAGGTCTTTTCAAAGTGTTTACGAAATTTGACATATTCTTTTTTCGATGCCAAATGAAACCCTTTTTGGTGTAAGCTTAGAATTGACATTAAACAAAAAGTGCAAATTTTATCCCACTTTTGAACGATTACAATTTTCTATTGTAGCATTAAAAACTCTAATACTAAACTAATTTATTTATATATAAGATTCAAAAATATTTGTCGCTTTTTAATAAGAAAAAAGGGTATATGTATATATAATAAATTTTTAAATAGTAATGAGAAACGCTGTTACATAAAGAAGGAATAAATTTTAATATCGTCGGGTGTTATGAATCTAAATAATAATTTCGAATATAATTACCAGCATTGTGTTGGTTCCCCGTGGAAAACAATTTCTTATTGCCTTGCAGTCGATATAACATTTTTTTTTGTCTATTTTATTTTCTCGAGAGTCAATATCGTTTCGCTTTTATTTACTTAAGCACACTGTTTAACTCAAATAATATGGGGAATATTGACGGTGAGCAGAAGTATAATAATTCTGTGCAAACTCGATTTCTGGGGTAATTAATAACTCTAGTTCCGTTTGCTAATATTAATTTATTTCCTGCCCTAATATTAGCTAGTAACACAAACAGATTATCCTTGAAATACAATTTTTTAAATTCATATTTTATTTCTTCTAATAAATATCAGGCGATTAGTTAGTATCAGACTAATACTTTCATGTAATGAGGTCAGAGTCTAAATAATGGACAGAAATGTATCGGAACGTGTTAATTCCTGTTATTGCATCAATTCGGAGTTAAGCAATATCATCTAAAGTATTTAATAATATCCTGCAGTACATTATCCTGAAGCTATTCATTTTACAACCGAGATTTATCTTGTTGCATCTACCTTCAATTATCTTGTTTCTACTGTAAAAATGTTTTGCAATCCAAATTTCTAAAGGAAAATGTACACAGGGAGGAGAAGACTGCACATTATTCGAAAATGAGTTTCACTCTTGGAAGCATATATCATCCTTTCGTATGGGACTTGAATGCAAGCTTAAGACGAATAGCATGAGATCTAGCATGTGAATTAAAATTCTTTTAACAGTTTATGTGTTTATCTCTTATTATAGTTGCTTTGAGTACATTTCGACATTTTACGAGTATTTATTTTATACAGATTAAGATTAAGAAAAGAAAAAAAACATATGAGCTGTTATCTATGCTTAAATAGGAGCGCTAGATGAGTAAGGTTTTCCTCGTTTAAAACTTGTATAATAGAAGAGAAATGGATTGTAATAGTTACTACTAAGTAAAATTTATTGTTATGTGTTTCATGTTTTAATCTCTTTTAGCTCTAATCTTGGAGAGAGTTAAATTTTTATAAATGGATTTTTTGTTTGCGGTGTTAAAGAGCCTATCTATAGCTACAATAAAACTCTGATATAAACATCTCAATACTTCGAAAGGTCACGGAAATTTTGCACGCACAATAACAGAACAAATTTTGATAGGATTTTTATTGTTGTATGGCTTAATTTTCGAATTTCATGCTAACAAAATTCTCCTATAACAGTATAACATTTCTTTATCTCTTGAACGAATTAAATGACAAGAAATATCATTTTTGCATGTCACGATTTGGGAATGATTCTTTTATCTATTTACTAATCGAATCAGAATGTGAAAATCCTTTTTCCAATAAGACATTGACTGACTGTGCTTCCATAGAATAAAAACTGGATTTGCCTTGACACCTTCCTCCTAATCTGTGATTTAAATGGAAATAAAATAGAGTTGAATATTGCGTAAATGTTAAAGAACACTACTCTGGTTTTGTTAGATTAGGTCAACAGGAATGAAAGGTGCGAAAACCAAATAGGAAATATATAGTAATGAAATTTCGCGTGTCTAAAATCCCTTACAACTCTTTTTTCCGGAATATTCGTCATGAAAGCAATGATATGCAAATACGGTGCCGTAAAGAATACTAAAACCTTTTCGTATTTTCTTATATTGCTTTCAAAACCGTACGTATGTGGGTTTCTACCTACATGTAACATAACTAAAGGAGTTTTGCCCCTTAAATTTATCCCGTAAAGTCTCCTTTTACTGGAGGAGATTTTCTCTTCTGTAGATGGTATTTTTTTTTTCCTAGGTCACGAAAAACTATTTAAATGAAGATTTATTACTGATACAAAAAGGGATTTTGACAAAATATTTTGAGATGACATCTTAATACATCTCTTGCTTTCTTACAAGTAAATAAAAAGTATTTGAAGTGAACAGCTTGTTACAGCTTTACATATTTTAGCATACCTCGAAGGATGTCAAGAGAGAACGGAGAAAAATATTTTCTGTAAAAACTGGGTGTTTTCGTGTCTATTTGAGGGCACGTTGTGACCCTGTTTGTCCTTTTTACTGCTCAAAATTTTTGTTTCTTAATTTTTGCATTTTCTTGTGACTTAACGTTGATTTATGGAAAGGAAAAGCTCCTTATTGTGATAACTGAAATTTCTATATTTCTGTAGCTTTAAAATATCAAGATTTCTGTTAATTTCACACGATGCGCACTTCGAGGATTCTTAATAATACACATACAAAATACTTGAATATTAAAACAAAACTGAAAAATAAAACTTGTTTACACAATTTCTATTATTTGTTATGTACTGATCCCTTTAATTTAATAGTCTAATTATAAATACTTTCAAACCATGTACTATTTACATTTTATATATTTAAGTATTTTAAATACGTTCTTTCTCGGTTGAGGTTCTATTTTTTTCTGATACTTAGTAGAAAGGTATATTTAAATGAATTTAAGAAGATATTTTAAATAATAGGAAAATCCTAATTTGTTTTTCTTAATATTCTCTGATATTAAAAACGACAACTTTAAAGAAGAACCTTTAATTCAAGATAAAAAAAAATCGGCGATTTTATTACATCTCATGTTTTTTTTATCATTAAAGGTTCTTCTTAAATTCTTCATAAATATGAAATACTGAATTCCCAAATTATGCAAACTCTGAAATAAAATCCAGCAAAAAAAGAAAACATGAATATTTTCTTACGTGATGGATTTGGCGTGACGTAAATTAAATACTTGGATTATACAAAAGAATCACGCTAGCACTTTATTAAAATTAAATTATATAAATAGCAGCACTACCATTTATACAGTAAAAATGAAGGTATACTCCTAACACGCATATGTAAATATTTAATGGATGTTATGATAATTTTAATTTTTTTTTTAGAATTCAATACCAATTTATTTGTGTATTTTATTGAATTGAAATACCTGGAAGTAAATAAAATTTCAATTTCCATTTCTATTTAACTTTGGGTTTTTAAGGTTTTATTTTGTAATTTAAACACTCATAATAAAGTCATATTTAATTGATTAAGACATTTTTACAAGCGCTCTAGAGAATGGGGCCACAAGAGTTTATTTTTCGATGATAGGTAAATTCATTCAATCATACCAAGTAGTGCAATCTTTGCCTTTTATACCTTTATCAATAATTTAATGCTGTTTCCCTTTCAATATTCTATAGAGCCATTATAAGCACCTTGTCTTTGTAATAGGACCGCATCGCTGTAATTACTCAGCTCTGGTAATTTCTAGGTGATCTGAGCTTAATAATAAAATTAATTTTATGCCTTATCTTTAAAATTATCTTACTCTTTAAGGGCACTTTGTATAGTGCTATTGTCTGTTAACAAATCCTCGAAGGATTTCTTCGGTAACACCGATATTCTTGAGGAAACTTTGTTATATTGTTAAGCAAAATGTTCTTGATTCCTTAGGGAAGGCGTTAAATGGATTATGTAGACGTAGTCAAAATCCATTTAATATTTTTTTTTATAACAAGAATGCATATTTTGTCTTGGAATTTAATTTGATAATATTGAATGCCCATTATTTGCACATTATTCAAATAAAATCAGAAATTTATTTCAGTATTAAGAAAACGATGGTTAGTGATTAAAAATAAAAGTATATAAAGATCAATAATTTTAATTTTAATTCGTCTTGAAAGAAAAGAAAACAATTTTTACGATAGTTTGCATCACTAAAACACAATCAAAAGCTCTAAATGATGGTGAAAATTAGCTTTTTTGTATAAAAAAACTGAGAAAAAGAAATCAGTATTATTTAAAACAAAAGATTTCCTTTCATTCTCATTCATTTGTAAATATTTCTTTCTCGACTTGGAGGGCAAATCGTAATACCTAATTTTCAAGACTGTTCTTAAAATCTTTCAAAAGAAATTAAAAGATTTCACTGAAGCAAAAGATTTTAATTTAAGAACCAAGACCATCAAACCGTTAGTCAAGAAGTAAATACAAGTGCAAGGAAATCTTTCCTATGAATGCCATAGTTAGCTTTAGCCTCAAGGAAATAGGGGAAATGCCTTAAATTCTTTCTAAAAGAATTGGGTTCTCAGATTCTTGCGATGGCAACATTTTTCTTAGTCTACAAAGAAATCATCACAATCCGAAACATTTTATTCAGTTGTGGTCTATGTTTGATGAGAGTCAGGCTGTGTTATTTTTCATATTCCGAACATTACACGCGGATGGTCGAAGGGAATATCATCTTCAAAAGAAACAAAACATCCATTCCCTAGACTACAAAGGGCTCTGGTAGGGAAAAATAAACCAAAAAGATAATTGCCTTCCACTATCTGACCATTATCAATTGAGGAGCACTCCATTTTCGGAATAATAAAAAGAGTTGGACTGGCAAAATATGTATGTAGTATTATTAAACGGAACACACAAGTGTTGATATTATCATAATGTAACACAGGCATACTTAAAGCATTTATAACAATAAGCCAGGATACGAAATGTAGGTTATATGGTGCCTTGGAGGTGGCGTATATGCAGTGCTTGATGCCCGCCAGCGAAAAGGAGTCAAAATTTTGTGATATAACTGAAATTGTGCGCAGAACGAAGAAAATGTTGGGAGACGATGTTAATAGGCAAACGTTATCATACAGCACGTTTTCAGTAAGCTAGAGGAAAATCCACGTCCCATATACGGGAGGGTATTAGTATTTAAACTCAAAACACAACACCCTGTACACCGGGGGTCTCGCTCCCTTTTCAAACAGAAAAAAAAAATAAACATTTCTTGTTTTTGTGCTTGCATAGCACCGAGACGCTTTTCAGACGTAGCATGAATTTTATTGTGAAACGTTTCATTAAAAATTTACAGGGTGAGATGAACTACCCTTGGCCTAATCTGGGATACATTTCACGATGCAGAAGTTTCATACTACCTTACACTGACCTTAGCAGTTTCTTTAAAGTCTTTCTGTTATTTAAATCTCGAATATCCGCTTACGTACCACGAGCAGGTTCCCTACGTGGATATTTGGCGACCTTGTCCGATTAATTATCTTTACAATTTCATTGTAAGCGCAACTCCTAGTAGTAATAGTCGTTTTCTGCTATTTTTATTGAAGTTGCCCATGTTTCCATCAATATACCTGAATCGTTGGTATTTTGCTGACAGTGTAATAAAAAATTCCATTTACTTAAACTTTTCAATGGTCTTAATAAGTATCAGCTACCTTTTAAAGTAGCTATAAAAATGTTTTTATCGCTTTTAAAGCTCTGGCAAGTCCACACGTGATATTAACGAGGGTGAAGTACTTAAATATTAGTAACTATGTAAAAAAACACTTGTGTATAGTTTATTTAATTGCTACTATCAATAAAAATAAAATAAAAATATAAAATTTACGATTTTAGGCTTCTGTACTTTTAGATTGTTGGGCTAGTAGGCATTAATCTGCAAAAGTAAACACTATGCTGTAGGAGAATATTTTCTGTGATTAAAGATATCGTAATTAATTTAGACTATAAACCATCATAATACAAAGTTTCATTAAAAAAGGTTAAGCCGCTTTTACAAACTTAAACCTTCCAATATACTTCCTAATTTGACAATAGTTTTCTATCAATTTTTTCGGAAAATCAGAAAATAAATAACGAAACTAACGAACACCCAAAAAAATTCTTAAAAATCTTCAGATTTGAATAAGCATATTCCCTCTTTTTTATAAAAATTTTAAATTATTAAAATTCTAAGTTCTACTACTCAAGCAGGTATCAAAAAATATGGTAAAATATTTGTCTCATCTTCACTTTGTCTATTCATTCTCTTGGGAAAATATGCAAGCTAAAATTACTAAAACAGGACCTAGGACCAGGATAGCCATCGGTTTTTGCCATAAATTTATTACTGATGCCACGAGAGTTTACGTTGGGAGAAATAGTGTGCCACGAATTCTTTTCCTGAAAAATATTTATGAAAATAAAGAAAATGGTAAAAGTGTTTTTGTGGTGAATGGAGGGGGAATACAACCAGCAACGTACTTGACAAGAAAAAGATCTAAAAGAATTGCACTGAAAGTTCAGTCGTTTATTTATAAAACAGTCAACATATTTTTTTTTGTTTTTTTTTTGATATGTATATAAGTATACGTAACAATAATCCCGAGTCAACTAAAAATACATATTAAATTATATCTAGCTATACAGATTACGATACAATTTCAAGTCACCTCTACCACAGATGAAATAATCACTAATTTTAAGTTATTCCACTTTCAGCTGAATGATCTAAAGCAAGAAATCCTTTAACCAGGTGTTTGCGGCCTTTGTGAGCGCTTTAAGTTTTATTTGTGTATCGTGCTTAAGATTAATTACGTTGAAGTTATTCGCTAGACAACTTTTAGCCCATGGAACTGCACTAACTTAATTGAGTTTAATTATCAGGATGAGAAATTGCCACAGCCGTTAATTTTCTATATAAAGGGACAAGAAGGGCACGGAGAGGAGGCGTCAGGTTGCTTGAAGCTCGCCTTCTAAATAAATTACATCAGCTAACGATTTTAAGGAAACGCTCGACGACCCGCAGGAGGGTTTGTTTAGATTCGCGATTGCTCTGATCCCATGATCACGTCTACACCAGAAATTCTTTGGGTCGTAATCTGCAGCTGGATGAGTAATAAGTTAATAACACCTTTGCCACCTGCTGAAGTAATTATTTATAATTGAAAAGTTTCAATTAAGGACTAATATCGCAACGAGTCTGTCTAGTGATGGAATTTTACATGCATAAGTGCAAACTAGGCACTTTTGCAGACTACGGAGCAAAAGATGAAATTAAAATTTAGCCACTTTGAAAAATTATAGAGTGGAGTTTTTATGAGTTGGTTTTTATCGTAGATATAATAGGTTTAATAAACACGGTACAGATCATAACATCCTTGGCGTTGTGCGGTTTTTTAAAGATCCACGAGACTCTTCTCTACTATATTTCGGTTTTTTTTTCATCTCTGAATTAAAAGCCTGAATAAGATTTCACATTTCACCTTAGAGCAATTTTAGCAATTCACTGATCCATGCCTTTTTGTGTACGGATCATTTTTGACCCAGTATCAATAAAGTCCCATAAAATCAATGTATGATTACTTTAAAAGAATCACCTGTCAGGTGGGTTTCAAGAGAGTGTCTTAATTAACTGCTGTAGAAATAAAATCCATATACATAGGTACTCCAAAATTAACAAGTTTTAAATGTTTTCAAATATATACTACCATTTATTTTGTAGCAATAGTTTGTAGTGTTTATTTAAAACGAATCCTTTTATTTGTAAGTATAAACTACTTTTTAAAATATGAGGCCGTTGCATTTAAAATGTCACAAAGTACTGAATATAAGATAATAAAATTCATCTAAAGTGCGTAACATACAAAAAAAATTTATACTCCATTAAGATTATTGCTTTAAGATTTAACAAATTAATTTTGTTTCCCTGTAGAAAAAGTGCAGAAAATCCCTAACAAATTTGAATTATACGACGACAAAATGATTAAGCACTACTTGTGTTTTGCAAAATTAGTAACATCATATTAATAAAGTTGGTTAATGGTTTTTTCTTGTTAAAGGGAATTAAAGGGATTGATAATCATTACCTTTGGCCAGATAAAATGAATTTCTACTTTTATTAGGTAGTATGATAGACCAGTGCTTTATTGATTAGATTAAGAGCAAATTTCGTCGAAGAAAAAAGAAAAGAATATAGGCATCTATAACTCTAATTATTTTTAAGGGACATATCAATTAATTAGTCTACGTAATTTTGCTTAAATTATTTTTTATACTACTAAATATAATAGTTAAAAAAATATACATTTTAATATTGCTTTTTTCCATCCCTTCAAATTTTAACAATTTAATATATTTATTTAGTATTTATTCAGCGTAGTTTAAAGACTATTTCATATTTGAAAAGTTATATTAAATGTGCCCTCTTTTATCTTTAATAAAATTACTGTTGAATTTATAAAGTAATTTTTAAATGTCGTGTATAATTGTGGACTAGCGTGCACAAAATGTGTAAAAATTCAATGAACGTAAAAGCGTGTGATACAAATTATTAAATTTAAATATTTGTTGAAAATTTATCGAGAAAATTTTATGAGATAATTCATTCCATGCAGAAGTCAATAAAGTAAATATTTTTAAAATTAAAAATTCTGTGAGGGTGGTACAAGATGTACACTTCACATAAAAGTTCTGTTTTAACATAACACTCCATGGGCTTATGAAAATTATAATATGATTGATACAAACGAAAGCTGACGTATATTTTAGATTTTTGTATAAAATAAAAATTCATTTCAACTTCAATTCCAGTGGAGATAAAAGTTTTAAAATCGATAAAAATCTTTACATGAATATTCTTGTGGGAATATGAAAATACCGATGATGAGTATTATTAGGTATATATTTGCTTTACAGCATTTTAATAATGAAACTGAATATTTCATTCCGAAAACGTTTTCTCTTTTATGTAGCCAATTAGCAGAAATTGTTGCATCCTTTTACAGATTTTTAATATGACAAGAAAAATGATTAATTACTTTAGATATTCAAAAAAAGATTAGACTGAAAAATTAAAATAGTCACATTTGATTGGTTTTGGAGGTAAAATAATAGTTCGACTAATAAATTCTAATGATTTAGTGTTATCGATTACAAAACATTTAGTACATTTAGAATATTGGGATCACTCGGATATACTTGGGTATACTTCTAAGATATTAAAGGCGACCGTTATATTATTTATATTTTATGATCAGCATCATTTATTACTAAATTATTTGAATCGATTAAGAAATAACGACAGTCTCAATGTCTTTTTATTATTATTGAAATTTAATTAATCTGGTCAAAGTTGGAAGCTATTTCACCTCTTGTAAGCATTTGCAGAAATGAAGCCTTAATTACCGCAATACCAGTATAAATCACAATGTTTGCTGCGAAGCAATAAATTTTTTGAGTACCGACTTTAATGTTAAATTGGTTTCTGAAAATCATCTGAATTTACCCTACAAATAGAAGGCGAGATAAACGATGAATGGTTTTAAGTTTTTACGATTTCAAATAAATTTCCAGCAGCAAGAGTAAGAAAGCCTGGTCGGATATGACGGAAGTTGGGTGGAAACTATTGATGGGAGTGAAAAAGAACGTATGTTTCGGAAAAATGAATGGAATAGGTGTGGTGCTGCAGTTCCAGATAGGGCGAAAAATTTTTTGCTTTTTGAAATTCTAAAAGCAATCCTAGTCTCGTTCCACCACTCTCTTTGGAGATACGAGAAGCCAACTGTTATAGTTTCCCTTATTCACCTTCAAAAACAATGATACTATGAGAAATCAAGTTGAAGGTTCGAAAAATCAAGCAGTAGGTATTAAACGCCACCAGTGGCATTAAATTCGTTTTCTATTAAAAGTTACACTCCCTACGAATTCGTTCGTGATCGAAACTCATGCGAATGTCGGGTGCATCTTAGGCTGTGCTTAAAATTCAATTTAATGTTATCTAAGGCATTGGTTGATGGAAATCCTTTGACCTCATTTTAGAGGTTTCAAGGCGTCTGTCTGTGATCGCAACGAAAGGTAATTTTTGCTTTTTGGGGCCCCCGGCTCCAACACCGACAACCCGTGGAGCATCGACACGATGATATATAAATTTATTACCCTTAGGTGAAAATTTTAAGTTATTTCGAGGGTCTGTTATCGAGGTGGCAGAAGAACCTTCTTCCTGGATTTTGATGTTACTTTGCAAATCACCATTAGCTGGTCTTTTATCGTTCTCCTCGAACGATGAAGTGATATCATCGCCTGGGAGCTCATTTTGAAGTATTAATTTTAGTTCAGTATTCCTTAAGGCGTCCGGAGAGGAATTTGGTGTGGCAGAATCATTCACGTATTGGTCCTCATCCGGGTTAGGCTTGTTCGGATTCGCTTTCTGCTCTTCAAATAAATCTTCTATAATCCATTTAGGGTTTTTATGATTGTGATAACGATGTTGGGTCCTTTCACGTTTTTTGCTCACAATATCGCCATTGGGTAAATGGGGCGGTGGAATTGGTGGTACAGTACCCTCGAACAAATCTAGCAACTGCTTATTGCGTCTATTGTATTTCTTGATGTATGGCGGTAAATCGTCCTCTTTTTCGTCCTCATATAGTTGGTATTGAACACGGGATAAATGGGGCCACTTGCTATTCCGATTGTATTCATCTATTCTGTTGACATGATGACCACGACGATGGTGGTATCGGTGGCTCCTAGAATCGTCAGGCAAATAAATTGGCTCATCCACTGAATGAGTGTCCCCGTAGTAGCTAACTTGGCCCTGATAATAGGGCTGTTGATTGAATAAATTTTGCATGTCAAGCTTTTTTCTATTTCTGAAATTTTCGTACTTTTTGTACTTTGCCAAATTCCTTTTGTGGCTTTTGTGTCCATATTTACGATAGTTGCGGTGGTGTGCTCTATGATGTTGCCTTTCTAAAGGATTTTGGACTGTAACGAATGTAAATTTAGAATGACATAGGGGTTACACACGAACTTTTTTGTATATTTCATCAGTTCTTTTAGATGATAGAACGAACACGTTCGAGGTAAAAATGACTTACCCGACTTTTTGTGGCTGGTTACCCATTCCTTGGAATCATTTAACCCATTTGTACCGAAGGATCTTATATTCTTGCTCTTGACATCCATTCTTTCCTGTGGCTGGTTTTGACGACTCCAGGCAGTGTCTGGTTGCATTGTTCCACTGTTAAATGTCTGAGCATCGCGTTCAATTGACTTAGATCGCATTCCCATGGAACTTTCATTATCTTCGGTATCTCCGATGAAAACAGAGTTTGTTGTAAGTACATCTATCTGTGGATTGGATTTGGTTGGACGACACGAACATTTTCCTATTTTTTGCTAGTATTATAAATCTATCATTCAACTTACACTGGATTTAGGTCCATCAGTTGTTTCTGCGTAATAATCTGAAAAGAGATTTTCTTCTTTTTCAAATATATTTTAAAAAGTTTATAACATGCAATTAAAATGTTCGCTCCATTTCTTCCATTGTGGCTATACTTTAAATCCTATATTCTATATATAGTACCAAAAAGTGGATAAAAAAATCTCTTTATTTAAAAAAAATTTTAATTTTTTAATATGAATAAATACGAGAGCTGAGAAAATAAATAATAGTAAGAAATGTTTAGTGATAATGTTACAATCTTTTAAGTTAGTATTATCACTTTCGTCTAACGTATAAAATACTAGGAATTATTTTGTGTAACGAAACAGTGTTTGTTATTTGTATTCAAAGGAAAGAGAAAAATCGAATTTCCTATATGAAATATTTATTTAACAAAACCTTAATTAGAATGCCAAGATAAATAAATTATTCTCCGAATTATTGTTAAGAAGATGATTTGTTTTTAAGAGAAAGAGAGAGAGAGAACCTTAAGAGAGTTCCTGATAGATCCGTTATGGATTTTCTAGCACCGATGTTACTTAAGCAAAGATACGATAATTTATATCACGTAGAGAGACAGATTATTGTTATTTTGGTAATTATTTCGAAATGATTTAATCTTATTTAACGTTCAATGTCACGTAATTTTATATACATATGTGATTTAGAAAACTTCTGGATTGTTTTCTTATGCCGGAAGAAAACTCAATATTCTAGAAAGAAATTGAATATCTCACATTTCCATAATTAATTATTATTGAATATAGGAGAAACAAATCATTGGTATTCAGTCTTTTTCAGTATTATAATTTATCATTTATCACTGTTTATACAAACGTTTGTTAAAATACATAAAAAAATAACAGATTTAAATATATTTTATATATTTATTTAAATATTTCATTTTAATGAAATAGTATTATAACAGAATAACACGAAATATTCAACTAGTTAAAAATCAAAAAATTTGTTGCTGTTGTTGTGGGCAAAGATGATTATTACTTTGCGTTAAACAGTTTATGTATTAATATTTTATATAATAATTCCTTAAGTAATCACAAACCAAAAATTAGGGCAAAAAAACTAAATAGAAGAAAAACCTACAAGAAGCGGCAAAAAGGTGATAATGGAATTTGTAAAGATAAAAAAGGCGTATTTGATTAAAGGAAACAATCTTGGAAATCTTCTGAAGAAAGTTTAGACTAAAAAATAGACTGTCCAAAAATCTTAACGATGTGCAATGTGATGTATTCCACTTATCGTCTTCTTTTAAAAAAACAGGGAAGGTAGTTGAAAATTACCGGGATCTAGGAAAAGTGCCACAAGAAATAAATAAGTTAAATAAATAGCGTTGGATAGGCGCGATAGAATGAAAACAATAGCTTGAAAAAGGTACAAGAACACCATTAAGAATACTTAGAGAATTTTCACTCACTTTGCACTTGATTCGCCATCAGATAAAAAATGCTTAATTTGTAGTGCTTTCTAGTGAAATATTATATAATAATAGTAAGATGTAAATTTAAAATATGCAGAACATGTTCATAATTTGGATATTCTGCTAGTGCTCTTTAAAGTGTACTACATCCCCGACTATTGTAAGAAAACCTTTAACTGGATTAACTTGCACTTAGCCCAAATGAAATATATTTTTTTTATTTAAGCTTATGCTAGTTGGCAGGAAACATCTTTGCTAGCCAGGAGGTGTCAAATTACAAGCACGTTGGCGTAATTAGTATGCAGTTCGAGCACTTGGAAACGTGACTCCGAGTAGTTATGCAAATGACAGTCCTTCGGAGCATAAAAACTTATGTTGATGAAGATTAAATAGAACAAAAGGATATTAGCGAGTCTGTTCGCATGCAAATTCTTTGGTATCATTATATGCACAGGCTGCACTTTCGCAGCCACCTTAATACACAATGGGGTAAATCATCGACACCAGTCATTGTTGTAAAATTAATTATGTATAGTTGTATCTGGTGGTCTTCCGGGAACATAAATATACCTGCTAAATTAATTCTCAGGATGTCATAGATGTGACAATTAAATGTTAAGCATGCTTGAATTACATAGAAATTCAATAGACATGTAATTAACTTATTCTGATTATTTGCATGAAGCCTATTCAGATAAGAGAGACCTGAGTTATGGATGCCTGATGGTGCTATTCGAGCTACTCGAGCGTAAAATTACAATTTGTGGATCTTACCAAAAATACCACAGGTTTCACATATCATTGATGAAAAGTAAACTGATTTATCTTGATCAATAATTTAATCCTATATACGTAAAGGTTTTACTCTGGACACGTACTTTCCTAGACGTTACCAGCTAAATGAATTAAATTGTGAACACCTTTAGTTTATAAGATTTTATGATTTTAATCCGAATCATGTTCGTAATAGATTTTGAATTAGGTGATTTCTCTGAGGCTAACTTTTAATTGCTTTAAATCCAGTGGGTCGTGTAAGAGAACGTGCTAGGAAGGAAGTACTTTTCAATTAAAGAAAATTCGATTTATGATAAGGTTGAAAGAACAGTTTTATTGGTTGAAATGTAATTAACAATTTTATAGTTTACACGTAATCTTTCAAGCACAATATTAGATAAAAGAAATTTTTCCTTTGTTTTAAAATAATAATAATAAAATCAATCAGGAATGAGTTGTACTCGCGATTTAAGTGTACTATAAATTGAACTAAAGTATTAAATGAAATTATTTATACCATTATTTATCATATATTCCAGATTTTAATTCAACAGTTTATTTTATTTATTTTTTTTTAAATGGGCCATCTAATGCAAAAGAAAACCCAAAAAAGGTAAAGTTTTAGTATCGAGCACTGTAAATTGAAGATTTAGGCCGAATTTTGGATGATATGCTATTTTCGATATTGTTCTGCTTTTGTTTGATAAAATTACGCATTACGTAACGCATTTCTTTTAAAATTATACATTCTATCAAAAATATGGATTACTTTTCGAAAGAATCTTGTAGCTTTATGAATAAGGAAATTACTTGCACGTACTTCGATTGAAAAAAAATCAATCTTACTCAAAATCTACTTAATGTAAAATTTTTAGAGTATCAACATATTTATAGATTCTATTATAAAAAAATCCTTCTTTCATTAGTATGTAAATTCTTTTCTATCGACTTGAATGAGAAAAAGTAATAAAAAAAAACAAAAACTAAAAATCGATATTTAATCAAAAGCGGTTTGTTGAGGCATATTTCATTTATGCAAATACACAGCCAGTGTAAAATTGTCCCTACAGTTGAAAAAGGTGCAAATTCATTTCCTACAGTTCTGCATGCCATCATATTAAATTAATGAAAAGGTTTTTTTTGTTTGATTAGACGAATGTACGAACATAAATTTCCCGGGGACTGAATGCGTAATGCTTCGTCGACTATTTAGAAATGTGTGAATATAAAACAGAATTTCCTGAAGGTTTTATTTTGTTCTGGAAAAAAAAAATCATTATACGTCCTATTGGTTCTCTATCAAGTAGTAAGGTGAATTCAATTATGTTTGCAATCGATTGATGCTTTAATTGGCAACAGCATTAATTGAATTGAACCCAACAGGCAATCTCCATCAATTTACCATGTCTGCAAAGACCGGAGAAGGAAGTTCATTTCTTTTAGGTAGGTTAATGGGAGAAAACGACGGTGTGCAAAACTTTATAGAGACATGTGGGACTACTGATCCTTTTTCTGCCAGCTTATCCCGGCTTGAACCGATTGAAATTGAACGTTGTATGTAATAAATAAAATTGCGTAGCAAGACGGTTTTTGTATTAAATTACCGAGATCCAATAATCTAGTAGTTATACGGAAGAGTAAACAAGTGATTCAAAAATTGTACCTATAGTTTTTTCGAATGACTCATTTTATGGACTGTTTTGTTATTTATATTTTGCTATATAAGAAATCCTATTTTATACTTACAGAGGATTGTTACTAACGCTTTCTGGTATTATAGGTTTTCATTTTAAAAATATTAAACTATTATTGCTAGTAAAGCACTAATTAGACTATACTAAAAACAAAATAGAATAATATTTCTATAAAAAATAACAAAAATTCGTTACACAATTGCAATGTATTACAATATAAGAAGAATTAATTTATATGTTACGAAAAAAAAGTATAACTACACCCTATAGTTGCGAATATTAAGTTTATACTACAATTTATAAAGAATGTGACCATAGAACATACAAATAACATTAAGAAAACCAAACCAATAATAAAATTTTTGTTAAAAATATTTCAATAATGCCACCAGTGAAGGCGTTCAGCTTAAAATGGTCATGTGGATGGTATTCGTATTATGTGACCATAGAGTACCATTCTTTGGCAAATTCTTTGCAATAAGCGAAATCCGTTTTGGTTTTATGGGGAAGCGAAAGGTTTTTTTCTTTTTCTTTTTATCAGTTTTAAGGGAATATTCTGTATGAGGTTAAATGTGTTTTCATTTCAGCAGGGAAAAGACTTTCTAAGGAAATTTTCTGATTAAATCTATCTTATCTTCCTATCTTGTCTAAACTGCCTTCATCGTATGCAAGAACTCTGAATTTCTAGTAGGAAACGAGCCTTAAGCTGACTGCTTTTCGATGTAATATAACATTTATAGTACAGGCATTTATGTAATTTATATTATGATATATAGAGCACACACAGTGCACAGAGTTTAACTCCCTTTCTGAATAAGATTCACAAAAAATGCTATTTGTTCTGATATGAACTAGAAATCTAATATAAATATTTATTAATACTTATGTATATTTAGATATTTTCCACTTCAGTATCATGAATTCTAATAATACATTCATTTTCATCGTCCCAATTACCTATTAAACATAATTTTTGCCATGTTTCCTCTCAAAAGTCATCCCCAACTTAATCTGATTTTTTCATGTTCCCATCTTAATAAAAAATTCAATAAGTTCAAGTGTTAAAATTGTACCATTTGGCAATTTTTGGGGGAAGTAGTCTAAAAAAGACTCATATTATTCATACAGCCAGAGACATATTTACGATTGAATGTGCGGTCATTTTTTTTAAAAATATTTCTACAAAATAAATCTCTGAAAAATCCTGAATGTTTCCTGAATGTGAATTTTGCGTATGCGGAACTCGATCTTGATATCTATTTACATAAGTCAGAAGCATAATATTTGATTTATCTATTTTGCTTTATTCTTAGAATTATATACAGAGTTCAGAGTTTTGGCCCAAAGGGGTTAATTTAAATTTACTTGCAATTTATTTTCTGTAAACTGAAAGAAGTATATAAATTCGAAATTTTATAGGGGTTTGAGATGATATTTTAGGGATGGAATTTATCACAAATTACATATGATACATTGTGCTTGTAAAAGATTCACGTATGACTAACGAAATTATGCTATCACGTTGATGTAGCCATGCAAAAATTTGACAAATTTTCATGTCACATTTCTAGGTGATATATGCTTACTTATCCATGTGCATGTAAGGCTCAGCAAGATTTGAGATACTCCTTAGTTTAAGGGATCAATAAACCTTGCGTTGTAGCGCTCAGATTGATTTACATAGTTTATTCAATTTTATATAAGATTTTTCCCTATATTTCACCACGTTTATTTTTATAAAACCAAAACAGTAATGGATCACATTTATAAAGAATTGATTCTATTTCATTTTCTAGTGAAGTATTATATTCTTCTTTTTCTAACCTTAAAATAAAATAATCCATAATTATTCATAGTCACCTTTAATGTAATGTTCTCTCTTGGATACAAGGCTAAGAACTTTTCAGATTGTCTGTAGAGAATGTAGTTTTAAGGGATAGGGATGAAGGTACTATGAGAATTATATTTTAGAATGGATGTAAGTGCAGATGTAGCCTACTAAGTATCACATTGGTTTGGTAAGTACTCATATCTATTCCCAATAAATTGTTCTGCCTTCATATTTTCCAAGGGATAATGAGGATATCAATATTTTTGAACTTATTGAATGTAATTGCCCATAAAATACTAGGCCTTTAATCCAATTCCCCATCAAATCGAATCTCGTATGTAATCTCATAACTTGTGTAGAATCATATCCCAATAATTCGATAACCCGAAAATAACCAGAAATTTGTTGTGCGTATCTTTACAAAAGATTTTACATTCCCTACAAGGAAATTTACAAGGAAGTTCTCTAGTAAATCCGATCAAGAAGGAAAATGAAACAAACAAAACATCCGTTAATCTATAAAATAGTAACTTGTCAGAAATTTGAGTTTTAATAAAGCAATTACGTTAATATCAGGCAACGAAATTTCCTCTACAATTACTTTAGAATAACATGTCATCATTCCGAGCACGCCGTCGTGGCACCGTCTCCCAGCGAATAGGTCGTCTTTCTACGCTCAGCGTGACGTGCTAATGCGTCGGAAAATCCCACCTTCAGTATTACAAATGACAAGGGACTGACTTTAATTAGGATCCCCTGCCTGTGGTCCTCCCTCCTTAGAACTCTTTGGCGGGAAGAGAATCCATGCTTTTAAACTGGATACAACTTTGGAACTGAAATCTCTTACATATCGTAACTGTGATGCGAGCTGTCGGTCTTGGTGTCGAGACACTCACTACCCACGTCTTAAACAAAGTAATACTTTGGAACGGAAATTATATTTTAACTAGGAGTAAGAACGTTTCCTCCATAAGGTGATTCTATGGAGCGCACGTATGCTAGACTGCATGGTTGTAGGAACAATCTTTCTGGTGGTTGCTCGCAACTTCTCGCAGCAACTCGGCAACTTCGGAGGATGAGTGCGTGCTCTGTGTGTGTGGAAGGAGCAGTTGCAATTTAATTTCGATACGAATTCGTGCTACCTTGGGGGAGCACCTTTTTTTCTTTTCCCACATTGAAGAATTAGCAAAGCATGAATCCGGTTGTTCCCATCCAGTGAACTCTGTTTCTATCTTTTGACCCACATAAGATAAAAACCCTAGACTCGATCCTATTTAACGTTCAGAGAAGGAATACTTTACTTATTGAATACGAGTACCAGACGAATTTGTTCGCCAAGAGCGTCTCACTTCACTGGAACCTTTTATGTTCGCGCAAAGTTAAAGACGTTTTTGGGTCAGCAAAGTTGTTCGGAAACTTTTTTTTTCAAAATCGTTCCAAGGATTAAAGAAGTAATTTTCCGTCCCCTTTAAGAAAAATCGAAAAGATCCACTTGAATTAATGTTTCATGACTTTTTTGGAAAAAAATAAAGAAAGTAAGAAATGCTGGAAGTAAGTTTGTTTTATCAAAGGAACAGGAAGCCAACGAGCAGAAGCAGGAGCATTTAGAATCACAAACTTCACTAGAATTGGCTGCTATCGGCAATTCCTCTCTCAACCGTGGAAGAAAATTTCAAATTTCGAATTCTGAATCCGACTTGAGTTTCCTGAAAAGTGTAGACAATGGAACGCTTTGATACGTACTTAAGTTTCAAAGAGCGAACAGGTAATGTTTTCACAAGTACAGCTTAGAAGAAGAATTATTTGGTCTAAAACTGTTTGATATTCATAAACAGGTTAAATCACAAAAATAACAACCTTAAAAATACTGTGACTTCTACGGAAAATTTTCGAATGAATTTTAGAGGTCACGTTTTCCTCTACTTGTTGATTCCTTTCGGGTCATTTAATTTTCAAAAGCACAATCATTTTATTGATTTCTGCTTGAGCCCTAGTCAAGACAAAATACACAATACAAAGGTTCATCAAACATTTTCATTTTCTTTTATTTAATTTTCAAGTTACCCGGTAGTGTTTACCCTCTAACATTTTTCCTCTTCTACCTCAGAATTAAAAACGAGTTATGAATCAACAATAAATTTACCTGGGTTATCGAGGGTTGTTTTAAAAGAAAGGTACAGGGACAGGAGTGGGGATAATATTAGATAATTTGGTAATTAGGAGAAAAAGACGTCTTGAACACCTGCCTGTAAAATTTTTTTACTGAAAAGTTAAATAACTTTTTCAATATTTATTATACTTTTCTAATTAAAAAGTCGAGATGAAATTGAAATTTAGCTTAGCTCATAATTCTCATTAACACTTTTAAATTTCCTTAAAAATAAATGCTCGTCATTTTTTTCCCAGTGGGTAAAAAGAATTCTTAGAATGCTTAAACTTTATTAAAGAAATTAAAATGAATTTTTTGATTAGACAAAACCTGGTATCAAAGAGATTTTTAAAGTGTTTAAATTGTAGATTTTACGTAGAACTATGTTTTTCCTGGGATTAAGCAAGAAGGAGGAAAATAGGTAAATTAGGGAGGACAAATGATGTGAAATTGTCTCATAAATTTTAGGCTTATACCTATGAAACCAGTAGCCGTAAATTAAAATTTAATACATCGATAAATGGCTTATAAATCCCTAGTCATAATAAAATAAGAGCAGTAAAATGCGAGTGTGACTCTCGCGCTGAGGATTCCATGTCCTTAACGGTATGAATGTTATATTTAATATTTACTGTGAAATAAAAATTTAGTAATTTGTATAAAGCCTTTAGGCTTTTACACACAAAACGTAGCGTAAATTCTGGTATTTCAAAAGAGTGGTTTAACTGGTAGAATTATTAACATTTTTAATATTCTTGAATGTTAGTAGATATGTGCATTTTCTTTAAATAAATTAGCAACAATTCTAAGAAGTACTTTTATCTAAATAAATTCAGGTATTATTCCTAACCTAAAATTAACACCATATTTTTAGACAGAGTGACTGCTTTTTCCAACATTAGTTGTTTTTGAAAATTTAAGATGGTCTCTTTTATGCAGAAAGTTTAAATTTTAACCTTAAACAATATTTTCTTCGGGATTCGATGTCTACCTTTAACATGCCTGAATTTATTATCGATCATGGATGGCAATTTAATTCTTTTTCTTTCTAATAATTTTTTTCAAAAGCTTAAGCTTTGTAATTGCAGAGCAGTTTGTTACAGTAGAAAATACTGGATTTATTTGGAGATATTGCCAAACTGTCGAGGTTCAATTGGGACTTAACATTAGGAGAAAGAGAAATTTGTGTTTAATGCACAACCATTTATTTTACTTGGGTTTAGCCTTCAAGAGGATTTTCTTCGTAGATAAGTAAAGCCTTGTAACTCGTCTAGTAATTTTTTATTATCAGCAGCATGTACACACTTTAATATTGGATAAATTTATTGTTAGAAGATTTTTGTCCTTAATTTTTATTCAAATCTTAATATAATTACATAAACCAATATGGACGTAAAATATTATGAAATTGTTTTTGTTTGTTGCAAACATTTAAATTAAAAAAAAAAAACAAACATCATAACACTATGACTTCTGTTTATGTACTATTGTAAATAATATTTTTATCATTATGAAAGTCATAGTGTAATCCATATTTTAAATTGGTTTAATCAAAGCTAATTCTGTACATACTTCTGAAAATTAAAATGAAGTAAAATAATATAGCCTGTAATTTTAAGTTTAGCCCAGAGCTATCAATTGACGAACGTTCGATCGAAACCTGATTAGCATAATGTTAAAACTTGCTGGCAATTTTTCAAGATTGTTTTAGTATTGGTATTGAGCCAATTTTCCCAAAAATTTATGAGGAGGTATCTTATTTCATAGAAAAAACAAAAAAACGGATGATTAAAATCGATCGAATTCGTTATTTTTTTGTAAACGATGACTAAGAAATGTTACTTAACATTTCTAATTTCATACAATTCTTTGTTAATTTATTACACCTCCAATACAATTTAGACATTCTTCTATTTGTTCTATATACTGAAAATAAATTCTCTCCGTATTGTTTCATTTTGGATTCAATAATGAAAACTGTCTGTCACGCTTAATAATCCATTTCATTTCAAGTGATATGGTGTACATTCACGAAAATCGTATAAATAAAATTTGATTTGATGCGGCAAAACATGGCCCTAATGAAATCGGAATTTTTAACTTTAATTACATTTTAGCATTTTAGTCCAATTTTAACTTTAACGTGAAAATGTGAATGCGTGAACAAAATGTGACGGGTAAAGTTCGTGTTGCAAAGTAAAAAAGAAAAAAAAAAACGTAACAGAAATTCAATTACACGTATGTATGGTAATGTCGAAGAACAGTTTTGGAATTATCACTAAAAGTTTTTCGCAAATAATGTGGAAATATTTTGTATGTCACACATGTTAAATTCTGACTTTTTCCAGGAACTCAGATTAAGTAGCTACAGGCGATGTTCAACCTAAATCAGTTTTTGGCTAATTAGATATTTATCATGTGTCCAGTGGTATTCATCGGTATTGATTAAGTTTATCTCTAAATGCATGTTGAAGCCATCCTCGGGACACCTTTGCAGATTTGAATACTATCCAGCCGCATCCTTGCTGTTTTATGCGTTCAATGGATCCCATTAACCCTATTACATAAGTAAATAACTTTAGTTGCTAGTTGTATTCATGGTTTAGTTCATTGATTTAAGGTGAAGTTTACAAGAATGAAGTGGCCGACTCTTGAACATGCTGAAGTCCTTTCATATTCTTTGCTGCTCGGAGTCCTCATTTCACCCTCTCAAAGGTTATTCACTCGAAACGTGACATTTTCGCGTGTGAAACACGCTGGGCGGCATTGTGGGTGTAAGATTTTTATTCAGTTAAAAAAAAAAGGGGGAACACTGTAATTAGAGCTTTTGCGTGCTAATTTTTCATCCAGGCTTTCTCATGTTTTATGTAACTCCTTATGGAAAAATTCGATGGCGGCTATCCGCAGACTGACGATGATGGAATGAGAGTACTTTTGTATTGTTTCACATTCGAGAAGCATGTGCCCTAAATACTTTATCAATATTATATATTATTCAATATAAGACATGCTGATAATATATGATTTATTTAGTGTTCCCATTGGATTTTATACGGCATCTTATTTGCATCAGGTGTACGCCAGAATATAGAAAAGATATATCAGTAGAATATTTCAAAATCTCCATCGAATCAATCTGAATTGCAATAATATTACTAATGCTATAGGCAAAAGAATTCCCAATCTTGTATAATGCTGTATATATTTTGGTATTCTTCCTGTAATCTTTATCAGACTGTCCAGTGATAGGACTTTTTCACCCATAAAATAAAAATACTATCTTAAAATGTAGAAAAGGAACCCTTTTAGACGATATACGACTCGATAGGATAAACATATCGAATTGTACTTTGGCCTATCTGAAATAAAAACAAGATAACTTTTGTATTTCTGATTCCTGGATAAAGTATGGACAAAGGATCCTTTTATGATATCTTAATAAGTAATCCGCTAACTTGTAATTCTCAGAAGAAATAGTCTATTATTTAATTTTACAGAAAATTGCATATTTTTTTATTATTGCCCGGGAATCCTAAAATTTTTAAATAAAACAAAAAAACTTCAGTTCAAATAGTTCAGTGTTAATGACTATAAAATACAACTTACTTTTAATTTATTCCAATGTTTTAGAACTAGATAAAATGCTAAAAATAAAAGCAATAATGTTCAATATTCTTTTTTCTTTTATTAAAATTTAGATCCGAAATTTTACAAGTTGACTGTTTTTGATTTTTTACAAAATTATACAATACGTTTTATTATGTTCTTATATGCGAGTATTTCCTTAAAAAACTTCCGACTACAAATTGCTGGCTTACATCAAAGAAATTTATTTTCTAAATTACCACATACGTGTGTAATTTTAATTAATCAGGTATTTCAATTTCCGACTTTGAATTTTTAAAAAACTTTCGATTTTGCACGCATGGCTCGTTATACGCTTTTACATGCAACAAGGAAATAACTTTGAATGATGAGAACTTACACAATTACTTAGCAAAAGATTTCTAACAAGTTTTATAGTATATTAATTAATTAAAACTTTGTTTGTAGAACTTCATGATATATGGGCTCGTATTTTTTCATTTTTCCTATTTTGAATAGGCCAAGTAGAAAGTCATGGAAAACTTTCATTCACCCACACGTATTAAAAAATTATATTAACACTTCAATAAATTTACTTATTTTTATTTTTTTCAATTCAATTTAATCGAACCATTGATTTAAGACTGTAGCGTTAAAAATCCAACTCGATTTAAGGGTACCGGCTTAACACAAAATTTTTATCGCTAATAAATTTTCTGTATAAATTTTCTATATTTGTTTTTTTCTTTTTTTTGTTTTATAGCCATATGCATGCCTTTTCCTGATCCATTTTTTATTGACCTGTTAAAAGTACACATATATCCATTTCCTGAAAGGAAACAATTTGTTTAAGAGGAACGCCTCATCTCACCCAACATGTTGGGGTTACCTGAAAATAAACCGGGACAAAACCTCTGACGGTTTTTATGAATGGTTTAAAAATTTTTATATGTAAAAAGATGAGGTCAATTTTCGGAGTAGAACATGGAAATTTATGAAAAAATTTTGAGAACGTAATAACACGATTAGTGAAAATGCTTGAAATTATTATTTTTTTTCATAATGGACAATAAAAAGTGACAATTTTATTTACAAATCCTTCTAAGCTATGAATTGTTCATTAAAAAAATACAAAATCACATTTTTCACTTTCTAGACCCTCCAAGGGGATTTTAAAATTTTATATCAAGATCTATTTGCTAGAATTTCAAAAGGTGTCCTTTTAGGATAAACACCGGTACAGGAGGTGGAAGGTATTTTAATTAACATAAATTTGTGTTTATCATACGATAATGTCTATACATATATCGAATATATTAATAATATTAAATTATTTCTAGTGGGGAGGACTAATGTAAGGCACTTAGCATCACTCTCGTCAAATTAGCGCTTCATGCTGGTGATGATTATAGTTTCGCATAATATAAACACGACTATGTTTACAGAAGAGGGTGTAGACGCATTCAGACAAGCAGTTATCAATTTAATTAGCAAACTTTTGGGCAGAAATCCTTTTATGATGTGGCTTTGAGGAATGTTAAGCCCAGCGCCCATTAGCCATTCTGAAAGATACATGAACCCCAACTGAATCCCTAAAGGGAACTCTTTCATTGAACCTCTCAGAGGGTTTGAACGTAGGATAGGATCTCTTGTTTTCTTGTTTTTATTTTTAAATATTGCAACAACGTCCATGTAGCAAGTAATAGTAAACAAACGATCTGTGTTGAGTTTACACAAATATTTTAATATCCGTTTTGAAAGGATGTTTACATAATTTTACACGGAAGTCGTCTAGAACAACTTATAAATAGTTGAAAGTATATCCTAGTCCTTATTTCTTGGGTAAATCGTCGTACAGTAAGAATTCTTCACATATTCTACACTGTAAGGGTAAATTAGTTCCACCTATGTCTTAATTGCTTCGGTCGACTACATGTAGAAACGTAGCCACATGCAACGTTGCTCCCTTAACATCATTTGCAAAGTTTTCTGTTCCATTTGTGAACTTTCTGTCTGAACTCACCTTTGGCTGTAGTGCAGCCACGTTGATGAGCAAGAAATACCAGAGGAATTAGAAAATTATAAACCCATTGTTTGGTACCACACATTGTACATTTCACTTCAGGGTATTACACCAAGGCAAGCGTATATTGTGTACTCCTGGCAATTTGCTCTGGCGTGTCTAATCGCCACCAGGTAAATTCAAACTCACTATATTCGAGCACGATTAACTTAACGAGAGTGTATATTGTTGCGGCGTCTAACACGAGCTCCGGTATACTCCCGACGTTGGAATATCGTCGTTCCGGTACAGGGTCTCTGGATCAACTGATTGTACCAAACAACAGAAAATCAACAGAGAGCTTTTCCTATCGGCAACCTTCTTTCCTTACCCTCATCCCTGCAGTGGGTGGTATGGACGTCCTGAGAATGCGCGATAGAGTCCGCTCGTCAAGCTCTTCATATTTCCTACTTTGCGTGATCCTAGACAGTTGAAGTTGAACCCATGAGGTTCCACGGTAAACAATGGAAATCAAAACCATGTGCTGATTTATGACTTTAGAGCAATTTTGCCTCGTTGGTTCACTTACTAGCGCTCATCATGAAATCAACGAACCAGCGAAACCGAGAAGCTATTTATGGCCACTTATCCTATGGTTTAACGTGGACTCGTGGGTTAAGGTATTTTACGATTTGGATTTTGTAGGCCTTTGAATATTTCATTTTTGCCCCTATACCCCTATACGGGCTGCAGTCTTTTTCAACATTTATTTCGAAATTTATTTGAACGAACACGAAAACTAACAGAATACTTGATGGCAATCTGTCGGTAATCTATGGTGCTAAGCTCCTTTCGGTACAGCCATGGTTGACCCATGTGGGCAACTGTTCAGGTGCCCGACTTTATTGTCGCAGGTATTTCGAGCAGGTGATGCTGAATAAATAATCAGGTAAAGGTGAACAGGTTTCAACATCGTAGAGTAGACCCATTGACAAACACAAACAATTGTTGCGCTAAAAGTGCGAAGTTTTTCTACAAATTTGTTGTTAGACGACTTTCGTACCCTCCTACATTTTTTGGGGAGTAAGAAAACTTTTGTTTTTCTTTTACCACCATTGAAAGAAACAATGCTCTTATTTAGTATTGTTTAACACTCGAGTTTTTCATGATTATCAAAACCCAAAGTCTCTAATAAACTTTGTCTAACTCAAATATATTTTCGATTCTAAAATGTTTTAATTTTAGACAGGCAATTTAGTTTCCTTCCTAGTTTGGTGTCTTGAAATTCAAGATGTGAAGGAATTTAAGGGATTTAAATAGAAAATAGTAATTTAAAACTTACTTAAGTAAGATACAATTTGAAAGTTTAAAGTACTTTTAGCATTCTGAAAATATGTTTATTATTTAAAAGAAATGATTGAAGTGTAATTCTCTTTTTTAAATAAAAGTATTCTATAGGTTAATTGAATGTTAATTTCTTAATAATTTAAAGAATTCGTTATAGGTTTTTTGGCTCTATCTTGGATATTTTTAATCCAATTTGTAACTGTTGTCGTTTCCTTAGATCTGCAGAAGGCGTTCTTTGATTTGATACCCCATTTGCCAGGGTTCATGGAATTCGAGATTTTGACCCCAAAAAATTATAGGCTAACCCCTTGGGATTTTTCGAAGAATTCGACGAAATTTGACATGCCATTTTTTCGACGCCTAATGAAAGTGGACGTAGGGAGTTACTCGGAACACAAACTCTTTTCTGGCGCAGGCAATTTTAACGCTTGGAATTGAATTTCCAACATGCGAAAAGTGTGAATTTTTCACAAGTATAATTTTCTATTGTAGCCTTAGGTACAAAGATCTTTTAAAAAACTAAAGTACTAAGCTGATCTATTTATTAATAAAATTTAAGAAAAAAAAAACAATTATTTTGTGGAGGAAAAATTCAAATTGTTTTAGAAGGAACTTGTTTCCCTTTTATTTAGAATTAGTTTCGTGCACCAGCAGTTCTTGGCATGTAAGTTATAGTAATTAATTCTATAAGAATTAGTACACCACATATGTTATATGTTAACTATTATAAAACTATAACGACTGTAGAATTTTCTTCTCTACACAAAATTTTCATGTGAAATCCCAAAGAGCTAACGAATAAAGTTTGACTTTCCTTATAAAACTTCCATTTCCCGGGAGCAGACTTTCCGCGGCTTGGTGCTGGTATTATGTTTTTAGGATTATTTCGTTAATATTCTTCAGTTTTCTTTTTCTCTAGGAACTGCAACCATATCCCAGAGTAATTTGCTTCTGAGGTGGTAAATGTGACTATTATCAAAGTTGAAAATGGTTAAAGTCGGATATGTGAGTACTTCCCGGCCTATTAAATTTCCTATGCGCTGGTTTCTAATATCTAGCATTCGAAAAATGAGAAAAGGCGGATGCACAATATTCAGCTTTAAGGTTCACTCAATGACTGCAAATACAAAGACGAAGTTCCTCCTAGTGAAAACGTTTGACCAGGCCAGCCCACGAGGGTGAGGAAGGGTGCAGTGATATGTGCTATGAATGTTTCAACTTTTTACTACAGCTTTTAACCCATACATGATCATGTACAAGTTACTGAAATTAATGGGGAGAGCATACGCGAATACAGCCCACTGTCTATACGAAGGCTGTAGACTTTCCAGAGTAAAGGGTATATACTGAGCGGAAATTAATTTGATATGGCTATTTCCCCATCTCACACCATTCAAAATTACTATAATCACACGATTTTAATTTTAAAGATAAAAATTTTTCGTTTAAAATATTCTTACAGCATTTCACGTTTTTCCATTTATTTAAATGTATGGATTTTATTTTATTATCTCAACATCATTGGCTCGATAAGTAAAAAAAAAATTTATTGAAAGCCTACAGTATTAAAGTGGAAGCTAATTAAAATAAAACTCAGAATACAATAGAAGTAAAAAACGAATAAAACCATCCATGAAGTAAGTTTTTAACCGACTTATAAAAAACGATCAATTTGATAATAATGCATTTTTGTCCGGAAATTTCTTCAGGACTATTGAACCAAACTTTATAAAACTTATTTTATTCGACTAGGCCTATTAGAGCTCAAGTTAATAAAAAAGAACCATATTATTAAAATTAATGTTAGTTCGGAATATATTGATTTATTTTAATTAAATTTATTTTATTTAAATTTATATTATTGAAATTACGAGTAAAATATTTACAAAAACATTTAAGTAGCTTTCATACATTCGCCAACTTTGTCATTAAAATAAAAATAAATTTCTTTAAAATGACTAATTGAAATTCGAGAAAGAATAAAGTATGATCTGTATTCAAATATTAAAAAGAAAACTATTAAAGGCTACGAGATAGATTTTCTAGACTAGACTAGATTTTCACTACTATCTAAAATACCTCTTACAAATATTAAAATACTTTATTAAGCGAATTAAATTATTTAAAACAATCATATTATACAACAAATCCCTTTAATTAATGCCTTCTTCATTAAATAATTTATTTTAAGCATGAAATGAGAAAATTTCTTAGATTTAAAAGCATGCATATTTAAAGTAAGCTTAAGGGCGTAATCGCCGCGAGTCAAGAAGTGATTGACATCTGATGCGAAATAACGATATTATACTAATGCCACTACTAACAAATTAATTAGATGCTAAGTATTGATCAAAGGGGAACAATGTGTCTTCATAGACGACCGTACTCCATTCATTTCTCTGTCTGTCTTAAGTGCCAATTACAGGTTAATTCGTATATAAATAACAATAGGGCTTTAAGCAATGAATTACTTATGCTGATACTACCTGGACAACTTTTATATATTATTTATATTTGAAATAAATCGAATTCTATTCATAGTCCGGTCCAATTAATAAGTTAAATTCAGTGGTAATCCCGGTCATGTCTTCATCCTAAAGAGATAACGTGTAAAGGGTCCCAACAGAGTGGTGATGGACACACTTTTGGGGCGACTTGAGAATAATTAGGGCAGGTTCGGGCCGTTTCTTTGTTCCAGGAAAATACTTCAACTTAAGGTATTATAGTAATCCCACTAATATCTTCGAAGAACGTGACTAGAATGTCATGTACTAGCCTGGTCTTCGTCCGCAAAAAGTTTCTTCCCTAAATAATATCCGGTTACAGGAGGGAACAGTGTAAATGTGCCTAATCAATGGGATTTAAGGAAGCTTAGAACAACTTAAATCAACGCATGTCAAAAAACGATAAAGTGATCATCAAGAGTTCCAGTTCCCTGGTAGATGGTTTCTAATGGACAAATTTATGCCAGGAAATTTCTACCCGAAAGTTATTAAAGGATGTTGAAAAGGATTGAATTGGATGGTGGAATCTGAGAGCTTATTATTTCTACTCTGGAAAAAACGGCCTTCGATTTTCTTTATTTTTTAATAAGTCCATCAATAGGTCTAATGACTTTGAAAGGGATTGTAGAACGTTTTGTTCTTTTACTTCTTGCTTTTCTTTTAGTTTTAACAATTAATTAATCGTTCGATATAAAATCCTCCCCCTCAAAGAAATCTAGATTGGTCCCTTTTTCTTCGAAAAACAACTTTAAAATTCTATCATAAAAGACCGGTATAAAACAAAAAGAGAACCGTGCTCATTTTCGATTCGGTACACTTTACTCAAGGGTATCAGTCATTATTAAATTTTTAGGTTTGCATACCTGTAACCGGGACATTATTTTTGTTTCCAACTGCTCGAAGGCAGATGTAAAACAAAAAGGACAACAAAACATGAAATGTATATTTTTTTCTTTGGGAAATTGTTTCCAAATACAATTGCATTTTTATATCCTTATCAGGACTTGAATCCAACTCGAACGAACCTTGATCATAAATAAAATTTAGACGTAGCTGAAACTCCTTAAACTCCTTATTAACCCTTTCAATTTCTGTCAAAGTTTATTAGTACTTCGTTCGGCTTTCTGGTAATTTTGGTGTCAAAAAGATACCTACTCTGGAGATTCGGTGGCTAATCCCTTTTTCCCTTTATATGTTGTCTTTAATAAAATAAGGCCCAAATTCCTCTCCAAATTTTCTTGAGAAAATCTGTCATTAAGAAAGACCATATTGAAAAGGATAACGCGTGGGATGAAATTGGTATGAGAAAATTACTTTGAATTTTGGGTTACATGAGGTTTTTGCGTTATTCCTTACAAGAAACTAAATATTCTTAATTAATTCTTGAAGTATGAATAAAATAATTGTTGCTTTTATGAAGGAAAGCTTTTACAATTTGTAAGAAGTTACGAAAGTCAACATTCACATAGAAGATTCTTTTCCAAATGATCTGTCCCTCTATTCGTATTAAACACTAAACAAAATTTTTTTCATAGAAAAATTTCCTCGATAGGATAGAATCTTAAAAAAACACATTTCTTATTTAAAAAAAAGTCTGTTGTTAATTTATTTAGAGTCGGTGTTAATCAACATAATGATTTTTTTTATCAAACTTTTTATAAACAGCGTTGTTTACTATATTATTAAATAGTAGACGTTTTATAAATTTACAATATGTCTTTTTAATTTTAAATTTTACATTGTTATAATTTTCAATAATACAATACTTTTGAAACATTTTAAAGTTTTTTTTTTTAAATATTGCTTCTTTTGCAACCCGTTGTAAATAAAATGAAAGTGAAAATGATAAAAAATTGATATTCTAAATATTTCTTTATTATATTAATGTACATAAAATACGATATAGGCACAAGAATGATCCAAGAAAGGAATTCTTTTTTCAAAGTATCGCAGGCTTAACAAGGCCGGAAGATATCGTCAGCTTTTTAAAATTTATCTAATTCAGAAATTCCTTGTTCCCTTTGTCTCCTAGACCCGGCAACATTATCTTTGAGGCGCCATCAGAGAGTAAACTGCCTCTCAAAATATATAAATATATTGTCGTAGGTATTTTATCCACAATGAAAGGGAATCATAAAAGAACCACAAACGAAAAAAGAATGAAGGATTTTTTAATTAAATTCCATCACAAAAATGTAGGTATATATTTCATAATACGTTGTAATTATAAGGACTTCATTCTGTTAATTCTTTACTCGATTTTGTGGTTCCTCTTTTTTTAAATTATTTATAATAACTGAGTATTATCAACTTAAAAATGATTTATCTTTCTTTTTGTTTATTTAAGTGGACATTTCATTAATTTTGCATTAATTGGTTAAAGAAAAAAAGGAATATTTAATCATTTTAATTAAAAAAGAAAAGAATAATAATTATTTTTACACTAAGTCTGCTTTAAGTCAATTTGAATTGATGAACCGCATTACTTGATGTACTTACTAGACTAAAAATAAATTAGATTAGAGCAGGTGACGATAGTCTATACCTGGCGCTATTAAAAAGCGAAAGGTGTCAACCACCTCGCCGCTCATTAAAAGCTGTGATGAATTTTAAGGGACGGTAAAATGACATTAATTTAGTTTGAAGCTGAAGTAATTTTTGCAACTTTTGTTTCAATTTATGAATTTCATTACTTTGGGACCACTAGCATAATGTGTCTAGAATAAATGAGCCAATTAATAGCAAACTTTCACTTTATAAAAGTGTCCGAAGGTTATACTTGTTTTTTTTTTTATATGTAGTTTTAATATGTTTGTTACTTTATGAAGCTTAAAGGCTTTTATAAAATTTTATAAAATAAATACAGGTTAATCGATTATTTATATTTAAAATAACATGATTTTATTTTACCTGTAGTATTAGTGTTTTGGTTAGTAATATTTTTGGGTAAAGGGATTGCATTTTTAAAATTAACACATTAGCTCAATAGGCAATAGACAATAATCATATGTGAAATTCTAAAAAAAGATAAAAATAACGCTCGATCACAAACGTTCCCTTATTTCGTCGGATTGCTCTCATAATCTTCAAAAGGTTACACATAGTTGAAAAATAGCATGGTGGGTTATGAAAATCGACTAGAAAATTGAAAAGCCCCTTTAACATGAAAACGGTTAGGAGGAGGGGTTCGCATCCGACCTGGCTCTCTATCTATGTTCTGTGATAGCAAAGCTATACAAAATCGCCCCCTACAAAAATTCATACATGGAAAAATTAGGCAGCTTTTGGTACTGAATCGAACTTTAAGAGGCCATTATTGGAAGAAATACGCGCCGAAGGTCCATAAGGTGATGACGAAGTATATAACTTTTTTAATGAATACATCTAAGTACATCTATGAAATAAGTGGAGGAGAGGATTAGAGAAATATCTTTTTCATTCAATGAGACGGGAAGTACGAATTTTACCTCATTTTTTAACAATTGTAATTTTCTATTATATCTTAAAAATTAAAGTACTAAACTGACTTATGTATAAACATAGATCCAAATTCCACTCGTCGCTTTTTAATAAGAGAAAAAAATATGAATAAATTATATAAAAATAATATATAATATAAAATAATATAGGTAAATTGATAAAAAATAAAATAAAATTTATTTCTTTACACGTCTTAGCATTTGAACATTTTTCTTTAATTAATAATCCATTATAAACGGCCCATAAAAAAATCAGAAATCAAAAACAGAGTCTAAAGAGATTTTTTTGAAAATATGAAATTCAATATAGGTTTCTTGGTTTTAACTTGGATATTTTTAATCCAATTCGCAATTGTTGTTGTTTTCTGAGATCTAAAGAAAGCGCTCTTTAAATTGATGCCCCATTTGCCAGGGTCCGCGGAATTCGAGATTTTGACCCCAAAAAAATCATAGGCTAACCCCTTGGGATTTTTCGAAGAATTTGACGAAATTTGACATGCCATTTTTTCGACGCCAAATGAAAGTGGACGTAGAGAGTTACTCGGAACATAAACTCTTTTCTGGCGCAAGCCATTTTAACGTCCGGAATTGAATTTCAAACAAGCAGAAAGTGGGAATTTTACCAAAATTTTTAGTAATCAATCTTACTGTGCCCTTTTATAGAGTATAATAAAATAATAAATTAAAAATAGGCTTTAACTTCTACGAAAGTGTTCCATGACGTTAAAAAAAAAGAAGAAAGAAAGAAAGAATATATTTTATTCATCTTATATCCCCAACCACCTTCTGCCACAGACTTTATTTTTTTTTTCATAAATCTATTTATAAAATTCTTCTACTATACCTTTTAATAAACTCGTATACCTCACCACTAGTCTAAGGTACGAGAGAAACGTTATCTGCTTCTTTATGTCTTATCTGTGCCTATTAAATGTTCAACTCTTAAATCTTTTCTCAATTAAGCGTAATATATTAAAATATATTACACCATCGTGCAGTTTTATCGTTTGATGAATCCCTTTAATCGCTTTGAATATAATTTTTTTATATAAGTGTAATTTATATGCTCATATGCATCTAATATAATTTTTATTTGAAAACTCCCTCAATCACCGTTTGTTCCCATTTTCAAGAAAACTAAATGTAAATTTTGCACATCAGCCAGGACCATTTGAGGTGCTGACCCTACTTCAAAGGTCATAACTTACGGATGAGTATTTATCCGGTGATGCTTATTAGAAGGATATTCAACAGAATTTTTCGTCAGGTAATTTCTCTTGGGAACAAATTGCACTCGGTACTGGCTTTCGTTACTGCCTTCAAATTACCTTCTAGACGGAAAGGAAGGTTCTTTTATTATTTGTGCAAAACCAGCGAGGCCATTCGAGAGAGCCCCCTAAAAAACAGGACGTCAGAACGTTCCAGAGTAACTCTATTCAGTATAGAGTCCCACACATTTCAGTTGAACCAAGTAAGTGGATATGCATTTTAGATGCCCCTTTCCTTCAGGGTAAAATTATTTTAAGTTCTGGAATACCTTAAATTTTTTATAATTAAGAAAAAATCAACAGAGTTATGGTAACCGAAAAGGGGCTTATTCATACGCCATAGGGCACATTCTTAATTTTGTTTTTCTTCTAGATCTCAAACGCACTGGAAAATCCATTCCCTACTACTCTACAGAATTGTCCGAAAAAAGCACAACTTGTGATATTGTCGCCATGCCTTTTGCACGGATAGTATCCAGTAACTTTTAAGGGTATAGGGTAACATTCGAGGATAAGAAAACCCTCAGGAAAAGGATAGGATCGAGGGGGGAGAGACAAAAAGTGGCTTTATTGTTTAAAGGACTGCATCGATATCGGTTTTCCCTTTTCACCAGAAAATTACTTTCCTAAACGGCAAAAGGGAGAAAATTTCTTGAATAAATGCATTGTTTGGTGGTTTGACTGCAGGACGACGAGCTGCAGGTTCGCTCCAGCTCCTTTGTTGCAGAAAGGGCCCGTTCGAAAGGAAGGAAAGTTTTGTTCCCGTCTGGTTAATTTACATGAAAATATTTTCAAAAGGATCTCTCTTGGACTTTAAAAATATAGCGCCGACGAATGAAATAAGTATGCACTAGCCCGACTTCTCTCTGCAAGGAAAAAGTCTGGGAAAAAAAAAATTTTTTTTTGACACTTCTTGGCATCCATTTACTAGAGTCTAGAATCTGGACTATGGAAGATTAATGTTAAAATATTCGGAATGAGGACTATTTTACGAAAACTTTTAAATCCTTTTCGGGTAAAAAGATTATGTAAAATAATTAATGAAACAACTTTTGGAGATTTTTCAAAGCAGGTATTTTTTAGGAACATTCATTTAAGAGGCTTAAGTGTTTTTTATATAAGACTTAAAATAACGCTTATCCCACAGGAGGAGCTAGGAAGAAAAGATGCCAGGAAGCTTTTAAAATTTTTAATATCATTTTTTTTCTTTGTTTGTGGAACAGTTTTTTCGCGACAACTAGTTCAAGTACTTTTATTAAATATATCTTACGGAAATTATCCTTTTGTAAGGTAGTGCTCTTTATACAGACTAATGCAAGGACTTAATTTTTAATAATGAATTTAGGCTCGAAGTTGTTGAAAATTTAGTTTTTTTTTATTTTAACAATATTAAATAAAACTAATTCAGAATTTTCAAGAAATTGAAACCACACTAATTTGATTAGGATATGGAATCATAAGTTTATTGAAAATAATCCTAAATCGAACCGAATTTAAAAATTCTCTTACCCATTCAGAAGCCTATACGTTTCGAAGTAATATATCATTACATACTTTTGAAAAAAAGTCCAAGAGGTAAACGACTTTAATAATATTAATAACATTTTCTGTATTTTAATTTAGATATTGTGCCACTTATTACAATACATCAAATAAATCTTCAAATTTCATTTCCTTTCATTGCCTTTACTATCAGGAAGTTGATTGTCTCTTAGTCAGAAATATGTAGGTGCTATTAATAAAAAATTCTAATTGAATAAAAAGTCGTTGGAAACTTTTTTATTAAGTTTCTTCGAATAAAAGGAAAATACAACACATCTATAAAGAATAATCAGTTTTTAAAGGTGATGATCTAATTTCAGCAAGCTTCTTCTGTTTCGTTTGTGAAATCTAAATGAAAAGATGCCCCATGAACTTCCTAAGGTAAAGACTTTCATGGGCACGGACACATAAAACGAGAGCAGTGTTCGATAAACCCGCCTGCCCATGGACGAATCTACCACAATCTTATTTGATTTTGTTCCTATTTCCAAGGATGCCTGTTTAATAAGTTGCCGAATTTCTTACCAGATTGCTTTTCGCCTCCGCAAGAGCCACGTATTATTTTACTTTTGAAGAAGCCGCCCACTAAGTCCTGCTTTATGAAAAAAAGTCTTTAGGCTGTTAAGTGACATTCATGAAAATTACGTGGAATTTTAAATTTGCTTCAACAATTATTTTACACAATCTTTTTCCCGCGAAAAGATTTAAAACATTCTTTTAACTAGATCTTTAATATTCAGACCATCGATTCGATGGCTTCTTATGGACACGAAATTTCTGAGCGTAAGAAATGAATACCAAGAAAAGCTAAAGTATATTTGAAAGGTGAAATTGAAGCTACATTTATAAATTTTAAAAGTAAGAGCAATAAAAATAAAAATTCATATCATACACAAAAATTCAAAACAAAAGCCAGTCATTTCGTAAGCCGACCAAGAAATAAAAATAATTTTTTATTTATATTGATGGTTGGCTATTCTTCTCATAATTACTTTAAAAGAATGTAGTTCATAATGAAATAAAATTATTATTAAAAAATTGTGCATATGCAATCTCTTAAATCTGACTAAATAAATATTTTTTTTATCGAAATTTAAATATGTACTTCAAACGTTTTATATTCTATAAAAATTGCAATTTGTTCATACAATTGCCCTTTAAAAATAAGAATACGGCTCCACATCTTTAACTGCCTGTAAATGTACCTAATTGAAGAATAAACTCTTATAGAGTTTGTGCACACGTAACAAATAAGCAGCCAGCTGGAATATCGTAAATTTAATAAAATTGCAGAGGAAAACTGCGCCAAATGCTCGGCAATCGTGGCAACAGCTCGAATAATTCCAGTCAATATCTTCATTTCATGAGACCCTTCAAACATGGACACAATTTCTCTGCTAATGTATTCAGGAATCAGTTTGCTACCCTTTTATATACAAATGCCCTCTCCTTATCCAGTAAATCCGGTAAGGGGAGTATTTTGAATTTTTAATAAGCATAATAATAATAATAAAGGATACAGCAAAACATATCCAGAGGTCAGGAAAACACCAACTCTTTATGGTCACTTGGCATCCCTCCGGGCTCCATCCGACGATTTCACTTATTCAAGCTGGGATAAATGGGACATGAAAGTGGGAAGTCGATAAGCGTCCTACGTGCTCTGCATATTTGTTTTTCTAAAAAAGACACGCACTTTGATATTACGTTTTCTGTTTGTATTTAATTTGATATCAGATAACAACCTTCGGGTTTCTTATTAGTTCTATTACCTGTTGCAAATAATTAAATCATAATTTCGTTTGCAATAGTCTTAATTAAGTTATACCGTGTTCATTAAAAGTCCATAAAACTTTATGGATAATTTATTTTGATATAGTGGATTACCAAAACAAAGACTTTGTCGTATCCTTAACGATTTGTTTCAAATCTTTCTGGAGGTGCGAATATCCTATTCATTTTCATACTCATTTCGGTTAAAGTTTAAATAAAACGAAAATTTTTGGGGAGTCCTATTTCCTTATCTAAATATGTTAATGAAGTTGTCGTGTTCCGACATTTCAAGTAGGAAGATTGTTCCTTAAAGCAGCAAATTTCCCCCCGGAGAAGTTCTTCATTATCGTGCGACGGTTTTAATACTTAATTTCGTTGAGCTGTGACCAGAATCCATTAATTTCTCCGTGTCAGTCAGACAACAGATTATATATAAGTATATTTTAATAGTAGCTATGTGACCTGAATTCGGTGCTGTTGAGGTCAAAGTTTTTTTTTTTTTAATTTTTATTTTTTTTTTTTTACTTACTGCTGATGAGGCGAGGAATGTAACACTTGAAATTAACACAAAATTACTCTATAAAGTGCTTTATATACGTGCAAGCTATAAGGTCGTTATCTCGTAAAAACTGTTTAAAATTTCAGTATTAGCCCTTATCTTATCTGCAAGACTATTAGCAAGCAAAATTTCGATCATATTAATATTTTAATAAAATAACAAAATAATTAGTAAAAAATTTATTTAACTTACTCAACAATATCAAATTATAATGAAACACTAAGTAACTCTCTTGACCCTAGACTATCTAAAGAAATCTTAATTCCATAGTAATTGGGAAAAAAACTGCAAAATAGTTTGGAGTGAAGTCTCACGCAAAAGTAAGGTGAAAGTTAATAATTTTAATGGCAAATTACGATACTAAGATGTTTATTTCAGACTATGTCTGTAAAGGGTATATAATGCCTTTTGCGAACGAACAGACATTGTATTGAAACGAACCAGATATTATAGTGAGAACAATAGGGCACCATTTTAGCTCCCCTGCGGATACGAAGATCTAATAAAAAGAATTTAAGTTCAGTATATCTTAAGTGTAGAAAGAAGTTTCGTATAAATAAAGAAAATAACCTTGCGGCTAAAACCAAAGTAAAAACTTCTTGACTTGGCGTTTTATCGACAAACGTATTAATAAAAAGTGTTGATTGCTATTTCCCAAGGATAAGCTTTTGTATATCTAGATTTAGTAAATGCATTTCTAGAACGGATACGATAAAAGGCATGCTTCAATTAAAACGATTTATCCACTTTGTGCACTGTCAGAGTTCTCCATAGTTTTCTCTAGACTAGTCGTAATTATTTTAAACAAACTTTGTTGAACTCAAGTTGCCGGTTGTGGAAAAGTTCTTATCCTGTTTTCTCTTTTTACTGTACTGGTCAAATTAATTATTGTTTTAAATTGCGAACAGTAATTAATAGTAATAATAAGTGGCAATATTTTACAATAATTACATTTTAATTTTTATTACTGTTTAAAATAATTACCCCAAACCGGAGTATAGAAGATAAATGGATTTTGAAAGAAATCGTCTATGAAATGTCTAGTGGAGAAATTAAATGGTGTGTAATTGAATAATTGTCCCGAATTGTTCCAAAGATGCCTCTAAAAATTTCTTTAAATGGGGTAATGTTTTTTCCCTGTAATAGCACTTCAACATAATAATCGATTGATTTATTTTTTAACATTGCGTATTGGAAAAAGGATCTTTATTCTTTTTTGTTTTAAAAGGAAAAAATCTAACTAAAAACAAAATCTCTGCGAGTAGTCCCTACCTAATTTTAAGTTATATAAACTTTGTATTAGTTCTATGGAATTGTGTTATATCACAGAATCTACAACAGAGTTTAGAGAAAAGTAAAAAACAAACCATCGCAGATAGATTTATTTATGATATGGGAATATGTTAAAAGTATTTATCGCATCGACCACAAGAATTTACAGTCCATATGTGTTCAAATTTCACTCTCTGAAATGAAAATCCTCTAGTAAACTTTCTTAAGCTAAAAATTTATATCTTCGGATTAGCTCCTTCCAATGTTACTATTCGTCCAAAGGATGTTAGTCATATATTTTGATCTAATATATGCAAATACAGCAATTTCCATCTCAGAGCTCCAATTCCAAAAGTTTTTTATCTATCAGCAAAGCCCCTAAGAAAAATTATTCACAGCCAAAAAGGGGTACTGTCACTATAAATCATTCGGGAGCACCAAAACGACAGGACAACCTATGTAAATTCGGGACGTGTGACATAAGTTGGATGTGATGAATAGCCAAAATGGCAACTAAGGTCGCCACTTGCTATTCGTAAGCCACGGATGGAGATTATCCTATCCCCTTGGCCACAACCTTAGGGGATATGTTTTTGCTGCACAAGCAAATGGGTAGTCGCAACAGGTTCTCTTCCCGGCCTGGTGGCCACTTCGGCAAGCAATTAAACTGCTGGAGCAAAAGGGAATTCGATTTAAGCGGAAACTTCTTCTGAATTACTTCACGGTGCATTTCGTGGACGCTTAATTAATGACATAATAGTGTCCTTAATCTGTCGAAAGTTGAACGCGGTATGTAAATCTGGGCAAATACATTCCAAGTAGAAGTAATAAAATCGTTTAAGTTTTTCTTACTTCTATAATAGCATTTGATTTATTGCTTTACGGAATTATAGAATTATACAAAGGTCTAAGCTAGACGATATAGACCTTTTATCATGCCTTTATTCCTAAATCCTAAGGTTTTTAGGGTTCTGCTTAAAAAGAAGCTATTCAAGAAGTGTTTTACCTATCTCAGCTCAAAATGTTTACAAAACGGATGGAAAGGGAGAAAGTCTTTATTCTTAAAGTAGTACCTCCCTTCCTATATTTAAAGAAATTGTGATTTTCCCGTCTAAGTGATAAAATTCGTTAGAACTATTAAATAAAACAAAATATATTTGATGTTTTCCTTATATTTTTTTCTAAGAGCATGTCGCTTAAAATACAACAATAAACGCATTATAAATAACTATCGGAAAGATTTCGCATCACTTAAGGCTATTTGTAATGTGTTTGTCAGTCATTTATAAAAAAATGAATTTTTATTAAAACTGTTACACTCTAGTCTCAATTTTCACGCCAAACAGAACAGTCTTTTCCACAAGGGCACAGCAGGAGGCAAGTGGTTAGGTAAAAGGGCTTCCCAAATTGCAGTATCAAAGGCATCTTTAACTTTTTCCTGAAAATATTAAAATAAAATGTCTGATTGAATTTTTAATTTAATATAAATATGTTTTTCTTATTTCTAGTAGTACAACTACAGGTTTTATGCAAAATAAGGACACTTAAACTGTAGGCATGCTTTTCGATAGCCATCGATGTGAAAATATTTTTTTAATTAAAAATCTAATTTCTGTATTAAAGCCAGTAATTCCATTGAAATGGTCTATGTTAATAAATCTGACGAAATATTTTCTAGCAAAAGAATTTTAAAATACTAGCAGAGCGTGGTTTCGATCCACGGACCTCTGGGTTATGGGCCCAGCACGCTTCCACTGCGCCACTCTGCTCCTTGTTGTGTTCATTTTTAAGAAATCCGAGAAATTGGTTATAACATGGCTTGAATAACGCCTAATAAAATTTTCCCTCTCTCCTTCATTGTTTCCAATTTCAATATTTCAAGCAGCTTAGCCATAAAACTCTAAGCCACTTTGGTAAATACCAAATGATGAATTTCTAAAAAATCTTCGTCAGATAGACTTTCCATAAATCAATAGGCTTCCAACCAAGGAATTGTGTGTGAGTTTAGGGATTTAAATAAAGTGCATATTACATATAAAACGATATATAAATTATTGGCTGGCGTAATAAAAACATCACACCTTCGATTAGAATAAAATATTTAGCTTTTTCTAAAAACAAAAATATTTACGGAATTTAAAGTGGGAAATCTCTACGAATATTTTTAATTCAAAAACAGCACTGATTTGATAACTTAGAAATTATTGAGCTAAAAAAAATTTGCAATATAAAAACTACCCACCACACAACTAATTAAATTAATAAAATATTATTTGTTTATCGAACTTTTTATTTTATTCTAAACCGATTCAACAGGTTTTCGTGCAAAAATTCATAAGTTTTAAGAAAATTTAGTGATTTTTATGGATTTATTATATTTTTATTAAATAAATATTTTTGTATTGGAGAAATATATGAAAAGGAGTTGTCATGTTTCTAAAGTTATACTTTAAAATACCAAATATTACTTTTTGAATATTGTACGAAGAAATATAATAAATGTACATAATTACGATGCATATCTTATTGTGAAGAATCGTAGCATGTTTTTGTTATAAAATACAGGCTAATTTTACTCTTCAGTCTAAGCCAAAAAGAGAAGATACCTTCGAATTTCTAGTTCAGTTCAAACTAGACTTAGTCTAATTCGGATTAATTTAATATGGAGGCTGTTTTTCGTACAAATTTTAATCTTTTAAAGTTCCATACCAAATTTAACGTTGGAAGATTTAAAAATGAAACTAAATTTCCTAAATTTATATTCAATTTTATCACCTAAATCAGATTATTCGACTTCCATTGGTATTCTGTTTTACGTGAAGTACATCTAAAATGACAAAGACAAAGGCCTGTTTTACTAGATTACTATAGAAAGTTCTTAGATAACATACGGAATTAGATAAACTACAACGTGAACTCAAAACAGTACACAACGAAAGCTTTGAAATCTGTGCTGTGCAGAAATTACAATCTTACTAGCATAATCTTGGTACCACTAATTCCCCCTGGAAATGGTAGAATCATCAATCATACAATAGCAGGATAGAATGAGAAACATTATTTTGATCCTTATGATACCTTCTTATAAATAGGTCTTATAAATTGGACCATTTTTCCTAAAGCTGACTGAAATCACAATTTGAATTATGGTCGGTACTTTCAGTCTGATTATAGATCTATTATAATTGTATTAAATAAAATGTATGTGGGTAGTCCGTGTCTACATGAAATTATCGTTACGAGAATGTTAATCAACGGAAAAAGAAACGGAACGAATGAAAAAAAAAATTAAATAAAAAAGTATACTGAAAACATTACAAACTTTTAATAGCAAAAAAATCGCAATGGGTTAGCGACAGCTTTAACAATGATTTATGTTAACCCTTGGCTCGGTAAAGGGAAAATGGAATTTATGCCACGTTATGTGATGCTGCAATGCCACCAAATTAATTTCAAGAGATATGTCAAAAAGTTGTCTAACTTTTGTTTCATAATCGATCCACATTTCCCAAGGGTACCGCGCCAAATACACCACCAAAAGTAGAGAATCTTTTAAAAGGGAAAGAGAACAAAGGAACACGTTTTCATACATCAAGAGCATTGAGGTCCCGTGGGTATGGTGAAACCTTTTATGAAATTCTCCCCTACGTCAAACATTATTTTACGATAGAAAATGTCGTAGAAAATCCGCCACGAAATGATTTGTGAACAATTTTTTTTTTTGGGGAAAGGAAATGTCGTACCCGGAATTTTTGATTGATTATTTTTCATCCTATATACTAACCTGCGTAAAAGACGACGTTTCAACATATTTAGCTCCAATTGAGGTTGCCAAATCCCAGGCGTCGGCGAAGGATGTTGGCTTTTCTCCCCGTACCTAACAAAGTTTGAATATAGTATTCCTCCATTACTCGGATTCCACCTAAATTAATAAACAAAAAACAAAAAAACAAAAAATCGTTACCTGCAACTTGTTGAGAACACGGGGATCAGTTCGCAAATCTGCCTGTGTCCCCACAAGGACCAGTGCTGCTTTCGTCTTCATGAACTTTGGTGCCCATTTCGTTTTGATGGAGCGAAACGTCTCCGGCTTCACCACCGAAAAGCAGAGCAAAAACACGTCACTGTCCGGATAGCATAGCTCTCTAAGAGGGTCCAGTTTATCCTGGCCAGCGGTATCGCAGAGGGTCATACGCACCGGACTGTCATTCACCATCACCTCAGCTGTAAAGTATTTTCACATTAAGGTCTAATTGAAGCCGTAAGATATTTTCACATTAGGAATAAAATTGAAAGAAGGAAATAAGACACTAGCTTTTTTTTATATCTCAGCCCTGGAAAATGTTTGGCCTGGGTGGTACAGAGCCGCAAATCCTCCACGCTAGTCCTCCTTACTTCAAGTTTTTATTGCTTTCCTTTTTAAATTCTTGGCTGGGATCTCCAAGTTGAAATTGAATGTTTCCTAAACAGCGTGTGTTAGATCAGAGATATGAAAATGGTTACACGCGCCCACTCTTAATAATTTATTACATGGGTGTAAGTGTCTGTTATATATCCTCTTTGTTTAAAATTACCCACAAATATCTCTTAATCTAACCAAATTTAGCAATTTCCTAAAAGATATTCTCATTTCAAGAGGGCTTAAACTTGGTGAGGGTAAGAACGTTGGTTACAACATTTATTATATAATTTAATGCATATAAAGCACTAGTCAAGACGTTGAACATTTTTTATAGTCTACTGTGCCGTAAAGAACGTGGAAAACAAATGAACAACAACATGAACGATGTACTAATATTAAAAATGTTAAAATTTTTACTTCAGATGTCCTTATAAAAGACAAAAAATTTCTTAGCTAAAACAATCTTTATTTCATGGAAAAAAGATCTAAAAGGGGTTAGATTTAGAAATTTAAAACAATTATTTTATAGTAAATAGTTAAAAATAAGAATAATTAAAACTAAAAACCAATAATTTAAAATCAATTAATGCACATTTAATAATATTTCGAAATCCCCTCTTTCTAAAAACCTTCAATATAAAATGATTATTTAATTTTACATTTATTTACCCTTTACTTTCACATCAGAGATTTTAAAAAATCTTACAATATTTACGTTTTAACTTTTAAAAGCTAGCAATGTTTTGTAAAAAGCTCTGTGCAGATCTAAAATCATTTCACAGAAAATATGAACTATTTGCAAAAGAAAAAAAGGTTTTATACAATAGAAACAATGGTCTAACAAAATATTTATTTATTAATATTTTGAAAAAAAATGGAGTTTTTATTTTAATGTGCCATAATTATTAAATAGGGTTTCATTGTTATATTATTCATAGGTCAATAAAAAAAATGAGCTAAAATCTTGGATTATTAATTAAATAATTTCTAATCTTTCTTTAAAAGAACGCAAATAAATTAAAAAATTATACAAACCTGAAAATAAATTAAAAAAGTATACAAAACAAGCCCCAGAACAAATTAAACAATACAAGTGGAAACATTTCAAATGCTTAAAGTACTCTAAGCTTTAATTTTTGCATGAAAATCTTTTTCAAATAATATTTCATCCCGTTGAGTCGGCTGCCAGCATCTTAAAAGACCTTTGAGGTTTAAAAAATGCCACTAGAGTCATAAAGCTTTCACTTTCCCCATTTAAGTCTAATACGGAAATTTAAATTAAATCACAGTGCTTTAATTTTGACTCCATTACATTTTTCGGGAGAAACAAGTGCATCAAGCGGAACTTAGGACTGAAAGCAAAGTGTCTACAAGAGAAAAAAAAAAAACAAGAATAAATAAAGATATCCTATTTCCGAGAGGAATACTTCTTTAAATTAAAATTGAATTTACTGAACAGAATGGATCTCAATCCTCGAGAGAAGGGTAATTTATAGTAAATTAACATTTCTGGCCGAAATTTTTGAATCCAAATATTTGTGTTCATCTTACGAAAATTTAACGAAATCATCTTGACTCCAGAACAATATCTTTATTTATCTACGCCTATTGTAACAGCGAGGATTCCTCAGCACACTTTAAATGCATTGAAGAATTTTTGGGATATTTATTTAAGGATTGACAAAGGACAATGCCAAAAATAGTATTGGTGTCTATCTGTGCCAGAAGCTGTATGGGCACATATAAAAGCATCCCATGTCTTAAAGGAGATCAGACCCTTCCAGAAATATCACACATTTGGAAATAACTTAGTCGATTTAAATTGTTCATATAAAGAGAAATGAAATCGTACGTTATGTGTCCGTGTTTGAATGCATGAATAGTTTAGACCTTTCCTTTGAATGAAATGAACCAGCCTCGAAAATCGAATTCCAAGGTATAAGTAAAGCATAAAATCGTATAGAATATATTTTATAGCTTCGGGAAGAACTCTTGAATTAATTTTCGGTTTAAAATATTATAGTACTATAATATTTTTAATGCATGTAGTATTTTACAATGGTATTTTCTTTTTAAATGGGATTTGGTCCTGCATAGTCTTGTTTTTGTCTTAGTATTCTCTTAATACTTTTATTACTAGATGATTTGGGATGATAATTTGTTTGCTTAGAATCTATTTATTTTTATTCTCTGAATTATTTTAAAAACGACTTCTTTAATTACTAAATTTATTTTATACAACCAATTTTCGGCACAATAGAAAAAAAAAATAACTATAAAAATAAATCATCCCTTGTAAATTTTAAATTGTACAACACGGCCAAATAACACAAAATATTTTTATAAAGAATTTAGAGATACCAATGCTTAATTAAATACACAAACAATATTTTTAAAATATTCTATTTACAGAGTTAACCATCCAACCAAAGAAAATCGATATTCGGTCGCTACGGCGAAAATGAATGTAATATTTTTCTTTTTTAGGTGGATTCGATGAGAATACAAAATCATCTCCGATCACAAGGCACGTTTCATATCTTTTGTTGATTTTTATTTTCCACGAATGTCCTCTGCACTGAGAACTGAGGACAGAAAAGCTGTTTACAGGAAATTATTTTAAAAACGATGAATGCATTCTTTTTAAAAATAAATATAGACAAAATTTCTTTAGAGCTTTTTTTTTTATTAAGTTTCCTGTACTAAGAAGCTTTTATTGCGTAAAAAAGTTAACAAAAGAAATGGAAATGGAAAATTTTATCTTAATAGAAATTTTATTTTACTAGAAATTGCTCAAACATTTGGTATTGAAGTAATACACTCTATAAAATTATTTACATTTGTAAAAGGCGATTACATCTTAAATATTTTCGAAAGATCCATTGAGGGTGTATAGAAGTCATACTAAAAAAAATCTCTTGAAAGGATTTTGCTTCAATTCGTGGAGATATTTCATACAGTCCCAGCTACATTTTACTGTACCTTATTTTGCATGCAGTAAACATTTTATAAGAACGGACTTTGGATTGTTAGTTTAAATAAAAAAGTAGACAGAAATGTGTAACATAAATTTATTAACTATTGAACTAGTGAAAGAAGAACTTGGTCAGTAATTACTGAGGAAGATAGGCAAGAATTATATAGAAAATCTAAAAAATTTATATTTCATGCAATTTTATTTTTAAGTGTATAGTCCTGTAGTAACGATCTCATAACACATTTAATTCTGCGTTACCAATTATCTTTTTATACTACTGGCTAAGAAGTATTCAAAGGATATCTACTTAAATAGATATTGTTGAAAATTGACGGAACAATCTACGGCGTCTGAATAGACGTTCTCTGATCTGCTTTTCAACTAAACCGTGACAAGCATACGCACAGAAATAAACTGAAAAAAAGAAATAAAATCCCCGAATGCAGCACCTGGAGAAAGCAAATGGAAACCGTACGCGGAGAAAAGCCCCACTCATATCTGAATATATAGAAAGTGGCAAATGCGGCTTTTATTTAACCAGGCCCTTAAGTAAAGAGCTGTTTCATTGAAACAATACTCCAACGTGAATAAATCTCGGTTAAAGCCGAAAGCTGCAGAAGCTTCTGTACAATGAGCCGCCAAGAGAATAAAAGAAGTCTATTCCCATTCGCTGAGAACTCGACAAACCCGTCCGAAATATTACGTAGTTTTATACCCCAGTACTGGATTTTTCTTGTTATCTAAATATTAAAAATTAAAAAAAAAGTACTTTTTTCCGTCTGGTACACGTTGCAATATCATAACTGTGTGGTAGCCCTTTTCAATAAATTCTAAAAGCGAAGAAAATTTCTCCTTTTTACTTGTTTATTTTAAGCTTAATTAGATTTTGTAGCAGCTTTAAGATACAATTGCAAAGCTGTTTTCATTTTTACAATTTTTCCAACTTTTTTGTAGCAGCAATTTAAACAATAATCAAGTAAATTTTCTCTCATCTGAGTTTTAGGAAAAACCTTTTAGCACAAACCATGAATAGTTCTTAGGGTATTTCTAATATCGCAAAACAAATCAAAATATACCATATATAAAAATATTCTTGCACCAAATGAATTTGAACTATTGTAAAATGGTTAAAAACGAAAGTTGAGAATGAAACATTTTAGTTTAAAATTTTTTTGTTCTTATGAACTGATAAGTAATAGAAGAATAATTAAATAACAAACCATTGTAAATATCTGAAGCAGTGGGAACATGTTCCTGAACAAATCGATTTTCCAAGTATGTTACAATAAGACTAGTTTTACCAACGGCGCCATCTCCAACTAGAACACATTTGATTTTTGGCCTATTTTCTTTCCTTGTTATTTTGTCTAGAACGATACTTATTTAAAATTTTTCCAATATGGATATCATTTTCGTCGACAAGTATACCTTTAGTTCTTCCTTTTGTTGTTTTTCCTCGCGATTTACATTCTCTACCTCTATTGTGATCATTGCTCTGCTAAAAATAAAAAATAAAAATAAATCAATAATAATATTTATTGAAAATTATAAAATTTCGATATCTTACATAGAAGTCAATCGAAGATAAATAATAAAATAAAAATATTAACTTATAATTAATCGGAGATTAAAATAAATATGCCAATTGTTGCTTAAAAAATGTTATTATTTTCAAATTTGAAAACCAACAGCTCAAAAATTTATCTACAAGTAATCTTAAGTATTTTCTAGTAATTCTGTAGGTAAAAAGTAATATTCTATAGTGAATGAAATTTCTATAGCTTATTTTAATACCCTTCAAAATAACTAACGCTACAAGGATAAAAAGTATATCAGAATATGTAAGAGCGAAATAAATCGATTTATCATATCACATATATCCAGGCACTTTAAAGAGAAAGTGGCTATTATCAAACCCATTATTAAACAATCTCCTGATATCTATCGATAAGATAATATTCTATGACGCAATCTAAGCCTTCCCCAGGCGCAATTATTACACCGATTCAGAGTAATTAAGCAAAAAACCAGAAACAGATTTTCCCAGTTTAGGAAATAATTTTCTTGTTCCATGTGGACGTTTTCTAACCAACCTTCCCTTTGGCTTCAACGGCTTTAATCCTCGGTTGCATGTTTTCTACAGCATGTGAAGTGAAATAATGCCACGAGCACAAATTGGATTTTATCCGGAGATAGTATCGCCTCTTTTCCCATCTTAGTATGGAATCAACCTTCTAGAGAGATTTTCTTGCCTTTTCAGAATCATATTCTGAGTTAATGTCTGAACTTCCATTGAAAATTGCCAACAACAATAACAAAAACAAAGACCGAAATATAGACGTAGCTCTATAGAAAGGTCTAAAAGTATATATGAACAATATTTGTTTTTACCATGGGCAAAGCGCGAGGATGTTTGCAGTATAGGGGGTTTTATTAATTTTACAAATTTGCTACAGTAAGACCTGGAAAAGTGGATTCTTACTTCCATATGTGCGCTTAAATATACCCCAAAAATGTTTCAAATAGCACGTAAAATCGCCAATTTATCTTCCAGTCGAACTCCTTAACGTGGGATATGTGAAAAAACATAGAAAATTCAATTACGGAGATTGCTAGAAAATCGTTTCAAACAAAAGGGGAGAACCAAAACTAGCAGTATGTATTTCCGACAGTTTTAAATTTGAATGATGAATGGGGCGCGAATATGTGTACCCAAGCGAAACGTTCTAGACCAGGTACACTTCCACTCTCTAGCAGGGATGTCGCGGATGTTGCAAAGATAGGATACAATGAATCAATTTCCGTGAAGATATACGCTGTTTTCCATCACAACCAATTGCAAAGGAAATTTCTTTTGCTGTTCTTGTTTACCGAATCATCTACAAATTGTCAAGCTATTGCTCCTGGAATATAGACTATTAATCAGTTTATGATTTTCAATGGAAAAGTCATGGATTCTATCAAAAGAGTATATTCGGATAAAGGACGTGGGTACTTTTCTGAATTTGAATTTCAGGAACAGATGCTTAGTTTCACTGTTTTAAGTTGAATAGACTTCTTTATTATATTTCATATAATACTTAATTTTCAATCCTTTCATTATACATGTAATATATCCTTAACCCTAGAATTGCATATAGGATCAAACTGATCTATTCTTTTAAGTTTAACACCATTTGTAATCTAATGGAAATTATTTAAAAAGATTTTATCGTAAACTATGTACCTACCTTTAGCTTCAAAATATTGCTTTTAATAATCTTTCTATCGCTAAAAACCAGCCAAAATGATACTATTGATAAAATTAAATTAATTATGATTTAATGTGTTTTAGCTTTGTCAACGGTAGACGATCAACCTGATATCAATATCTTAAATTGTATATCCAGTTTTAAAGCAGTATGAATTTAACAAATAACTTCCTAGCTTAAATCCCCCTTGATTCGTCATGCATACGAAGGATATACTCTTACTAATGCCACTAATTTCTCAAATAACAGAATCACTTATACCTGATTTCCTAAATACTCTAAAGTGCCTATAACCCCATTACCGCAAGATTAAACATTAAATTGACCGAATTTGGTAAGCCATCTACATAACTTCAAAAGCCAATACTTGTCTCGAACAAACTCAAAGTAGAACTACTTTGAAGTAGAGTTATCCTATTTATTCGATAGTTCAAAAGCTTCTGAATAAAGGCTCTTTAGATTCAGTATACTATCTATCTGCTGAGATGCCACTTAAAGGCGTAATTTCCTTCATTAGCATGTCGTTTTACCTGAAACATTTCTTTTTCGTATATGGGAAAAGGTTTATCAGGATGAATGTGCAACATTTTCAGCGATTAGTCTGTATGTTATTTTAAAAGATTTTGAAGATGGGTATTCAGATGGATATGTAGATTCAATTAAATGTACTTAAAAGGAGCTCATCTTCACCAAAAGTAATTAAAAAGATATACAACGGATGAAACCGACATCACCAGCAGTAGTCTAATTAATTTCCTTTTAGGGTTAATTAAAACAAATTTTCCGCGCTTAGCCCCATTTCGATTAGGAGTATATTTCCACATGGATTAAGATTACCGTGTTCACTGCGTGCGATTTTCCAGTCGTTGCATATATGAAAGAATTTCAAATTAAATTCATATTTGCGCTAAATCTTTTGTGAATTCTCGAAAAGCACATAAACCCCAATTAGTTTTGAGAACTTCTTAAAAGCCTGTCTCTAATTCGCATTTCCATATGTTAAAATTTACGTACATATATGTGAATGGCACTAGGTATTTCAAACGTAGGCAAGGACATAACAACGAAAAAGGATTATGCGCTCACTTAACTCTTTAATGTGAGAATGTTGGTGGGCTTGGCTTCACCTGCCAGAAGGGGGGGGGAACTCATCAATTTGCATTTTTGTGAGACTTTAAGGCTTCTTAGACGGGAAAGCTTTAAATTATCCTTTGTATGTGTGTGGAGATAGTTTCAATGACAACCCACAACGATTGAGGCTCTACACGGTCATGGAGAAATTCACGTTTAGGAATTTAAATCGGAAACAAATTTACTATATAAAGAATCAATACTAAAATAATATCTCCCACATAAACACTTTAGCAGTAATATTTAAAAAAGTCATCAGTAATATTAGTTTGTCAGGATTTGAGTCTTTTTTTTTTTCAAAAAGTTCCTTCACGGTTTTAAAAACCAAAGCCAAATTTAGTTGACTATTAAAAATTCGTTTCTCACTTATACTTTATAGATTTAAATAGATCCCATTTTTAATAATGTTTTAAACTGTAAAATAAGAAAAATAAACAAGGAAGCAAGAATTTTTATAAAAACGTAATGTTACTGCAAAACGCTTACTAAAATTATCTAGTTTTTCGATTTTTTGTTCTATAAGCTTATGATTTAATAATTTATTCTACTTTTGCTATATTCTTTAATTCTAAGGTAGTTTATTTATTATTTATTTTATTTATTTATATTTTAAAAATTGTTGAAATTAAAATTTTTATTTTTTTGAGATCTTAAAACCTCTTTTAGGTAAAAAAGTAATTACACTTGCATATTCTTGCAAAATTTAGTAAGATTTAATTTCACCACACGTTAAACAATATAATTCCATTCTTTTTATAATGAATTTAAAATATTTTCTATCCCATTATATTATGAATTATAAATGAATACTATAATACTATTAAACTTGAACACTTACAAAATACTTTTCAGGTGCATTACTAAGAGAACCAAAGCAATTAATAATTATAACTCTCATACCTGCTGCCGCTACCTATAATAATTAAGTATAGTTACCTTTTCCTGCTTTAGCAGGAATAGCTTTACAAAGCTATTTTTACGAGGTCAATTGGTTCGTATTCAGAACTAGATTTCAGCAATAAATCATTAGTTTAGTTGGACTACAATCACCACCAGAACTAGAATAATTTGTTAGAAAACAAAGGGTCCAGAAGAAATTATAGGAAGGCTTGAAAGTACCACAGGGAAATCTCTACATGCCTGATGTCTGATTGGCACTGATATAACCGAAATCCCAAAAGATATGTATGAGAGGGAAAAACCACCTGGTGTGGTATTAATTGATGTTTGATATACGACCAAACCACAGAAGGAATCGGAAACAAGCAAATTGTGTGCTGTAAAACCATTACATGGGCATACTGTGAGCCAACTTTTGTGGATATATTGGTCAGACTTTATCCAGGTCGTAACCCACTCAAGGGATGTTGTGTTTTTTGCACTAAGTGATGCTAAATAAACTAGAAATCTGCTGTCCCAGCACTTACGACATTGCAGATGCAAAGTGCAAATGTACCACAAAACCAAACAAGTTTCCAGCTAACTTGGTCCGAGGTAGACTGAATGGAACCACTGTGTTCTCGTAATACCTGCCTAGGAGGTACTTTATCGTTGAGGCCTTACAGTCTGCATGGTTGGTTTTCTTTCATAATCTCAAAATTCTTGCCTAATAGTGCAAACGAGAACTATAGTGGACAGTGGGTGCCTTTGCATAATTTTATTACGTTTAATAATCTTCGGAAACCACCTCGGGGAGATTTTATAATTATTTTATGCATAAAATTAAACTCGATACCTGTGTACTGTTTATGATACTCACGCGATATTCATTCCAGGTAACTTTAATCGATGTATGATGTTTTGTTGTTATTACTTTTTGCATTAAAAGACTTTTACCGTTATATGCTCGTGATTACACAATTACCGTTAAATATACTTTTTGCCTTTGAGATTTTAATATTTTTTTAATACTTGTACACTACAATTTTAACGGGAAAGGTAGCAATAATTCTATAGGAGTAATTACATGCAAACATTTGACATAAATTTGATTTTAGTTCGTTCTAAATATGGCATAGATGATATGATAAATTATATTTTATATTTTATTTAATATGTTTAACGTACAGTAGTAGAATATTATATGCACTATTACTTACTGCATTAATTAATTATTCCCAATTTAAAGGTATTACCCAATTCACTTACCTACATCTTGTATTATCTACTTGAAACTGTTTTATTTAAATTTATACTTTTCCTTACCAACAAATTTTATTTCTATATATACGAAAGCATTCGCTTTTTTCAACACTTGACCTCAATCGTGTGTGAAAAATTAAAAGCAGTGTCACGACACCAAATTTTTAATCAATTCATTCATTTTAAACTCAATGAAGCTATGTGTGGTTTTCAAAACACTAATAAAATATAACATCGATAGTTTTTGGAGCATTCTCTATCTAAATTTTCAATGTATTACTAAACGCCTCATATATACTTACTTCATTTAAAGCTAGCTTCTTTCCACTAGTGATTGAGTATGTTTTCGTTGCGTTTATCACAGTTTTATTATTTTCATTAAAATTAGTGGCATTGTGCACTCCAAAAATGAAAGGACCACTCTGACTATCACTTTCTGCAAAGACAGTCCTTAAATTTGTCTGATGTTTTGTCCAACCGAATTCATCAATTTTTGGTGAACTATTCCATGCATTACTCTGTGTAACATTTACAGGATTTCCATTATAATAGCCATTTGTGCTATCAGAAAATGTAAAGCTATCCGCATTCATTGTAGGTGACGGTGGGCTACCATATGGATATCCAATATGAGTATTGTAATTCGTATATTGCTGCGACATAATATCGAAATCATTGAAACCGTGCACTTTAGTGTCATTTTTCTTTTTTAGAAGTAGTTGAGGTTTCCGTTCCATCAACAGCGGCCGTGTTGACCGATTAAAAGGATGATCTCGGGATGACATTTTTAACGACATCCAATCTACCGATCAACTCTTAAAACAATCCAATTAATCGCTTCCAGTTATTTGGCGTCTTAAGTTTATATCTGTAAAAAGTAATTTCGAATTATCATATTATCATATTTTAAATTATTCAAGACAATAAAAAAGATTATTGGATTTAAATTTGTAAACAATTACTTCTGAACTGACCACATATTCTTTTCCCCCACGGTTCGACCTAAATTTAAATCAAAGTATCCTTTCAGTCGATTGCACTTTTAAGCAAGCCTTTCTTGAGTAAACTCAATCAAACTTTATACACAGAAAGAAAAAGTGCGAGAAACATTTGCTCTATTTCTCGATACCTACGATTTTGCCGTATATGTGGAAAATTCTCAGAGGAAAGGATTATTTTTTATTTTAAATATACCTTTCATTTACCCTGAAATATATTTTATGTCCTTTAATAAAAATCTCTATCCCAATATAAATTTAAAGAAAAAATGTTTAGTAAATATTTGATTCAAAATATGAAAAATGAAAATTTCAGCAAAAAATAAAATAAATATGGCCAAGTACAAGCGCAGCTCATGAAAGTGAGAATTTCCAAATTTTCCAAACCATTAAGTCTGATATAAAAATTTAAAGAGACCATTTTTAGTAATGTTTAAAATACTATAAAAAAGTACAAAGTAGCTTTGTCAGGTGAAAAAAGATTTTTATTTATACTTTCGTCTCCAAAAATAGGTAAAATGTATTTCGAATGTTTTAAATACTGGACTTAATGCAGATAAACAATTACTATTACTATTAATTTTTTTTTTTTTTTGTGGGACAACCAACGTAGTCTTCTGAAAACTTTTGAACCAAGTTTTGTTTAATTCAAACCACAGCTCAAATGAAATTCAAATCTTTATTCAAATTCAAATTGCACCACTACGTTACATATTAACTTGTATACTAAAGAAAATAAACTGGGTTTAAAGATTTCGTGGCAATATAAACTAAATTTGACCAGCTTTATTGGCATTAGCTTTTATTGTGGTTTATCGTACTGCTATATACTAAAATAAAAACAGAACAGACTTCATTGTGACTCAAGTCGAAGCTATTCGTATCCTTCAAAAGAATACATTGGCATTCGTCTAAAAGAAGAGTTCTCGGAAGGTAAATATAACGACAAAAATAAGAGAACCAGTTTTTCTTTCATCAGTTACTCATCTTAGCCGAGGGCCCTAAAAATGTTAAAGAAGAAACGTCTGAAACCTGTGAAAGGCTGAATCATCCATCTTAGAGAATTTGTTTTCTGCATGAAAGAAGACAGCAGTTATTTCGAGTTCTCGGTTTACCTGTTTGCATCTTTATATACAAAACGAGTTACCTATATGCCGCTTGTGTTATATATCCCGTGTGAAGTATCAAATCGTCCGAGTTCAACCTCTTGTCCATGTGCTTACGAACTGTTTTTATCGGATTGACCGCAGTTCCACTTTGCTAAGTGCATGTGAAACATATAAAGAAAGAAAATGAATTCACACACAAATATAGTTAAAAGGTGAAATGCACCTGCTGCTCACCACCTCTATTTTCTTTTATTTTCGCTTTCCGATTTCGAGTATGCCTTCAACAGCTGGTTATATGTTTTATAGACCATTTCAGACAATAACTCATATATCGGTGTGAATTTTTTTCCACTTTGTTCTTTGCTTTATAAATCTCCTTGTGGAAGAATTAAATATGAACTAGATGAGACAATAATCCAAATTAAAATTGTATTTGAAATTAATCTCAATAGAACAGAATTATAAAAGCCGATTAAAATTTTAATAATTGTAAACATTTTTATTTGTCCATGTATACCATCAATTAATTATTTATACCTAGTTTAAGCCAATTTTTTCTAGTTAGTTAACAAATTTAAGAAAGTACCATATCCATTTTATGGAAGTTGGATCCCATAAACATAGCTAAAATTAAAAGGCTTAAAAAAAATATTGAGTAGATTAGGCATCCTAAATCGATAGTTTTAAGTATGTAAAATAACACCTTAAAATTGTCTTGTGTTATGTAAACTATTTTCGAAATTATTTAAATCAGACATAGTCAATTTCCAGTGCACCCAATAATTTCACTATTTTTAAAACAACAATTTTCCGAATATGTAGAAAGTTAATTATGTATTATATAATTTCTTTAAAAATGGTCTTAAGCCACTTTTAAAATAATCATCTCACTTACCTTCAAATTGACCTGGAATTTGTTATACACCTTTCAATTTATAGTCTCTACTATAAACAATTTGGATAATGTTCACTATTTGGGTATATTTTACAAATATCTCTATAGGTGCTTTTCTCTATGATATAATTCCTTTCTTCAAGAAATATCCTATGGAATACTACACCTATGTTCATTTATTGGGTTTTGAGATTAAATGGATGAGATATTTTTGTTATCTTATGATTCTATGAATCAATCGAAGTTTTAATATAAAGTTGATTCCTGTATAGTACTATTCTAAAATATTTCAACAGTGCCTTATTCGCAGAAATGCAGAATCTATTGAAGTGGAATTTCCTTTATCAATCAACTTTGATCATATGCGGGATAGATAGAAGCAATCTTCTGAAAATGGAGAGTTGTTTACCGCCGAACACCACTTGGCCCATTTTGGCATTCTTTCAAATATTTCGGTAGTAATAATTGCCAATATTTGCATAAGGGTTTTATTGATTCCTATACCAAAAGGACTAGGCCCTAAAATGGAAGAGCTTAGTGCTGCTGTGAGTAATTATATGACACATGCTTGTGCATATGTGAGCCAATAGCGGCGGATTTCGGTGTTTCACCTATAAGTGATAAATTTGCACATTAATTACCCACAAGCAATTTAGGGCAGATGCATGTTACGAAGAGCGATGTTTGAAAATTAATTTCATGGTATAGAAAGCGGATATTGGTTGAATTAAGGTAAAATTTTGTCATCGTAATAAATCACTTGGCTAATGGGTTAGAAAAGATATTTTCATTGTAGTTATTGCAATGGTCTAAGAGTGTATTTTACTTATAAGGAAGCTGCCATCATAATCAATACCATTGTGAGTTTTAGTATAGGCAATTACGATTCTATGGAGGAAAAACAGGTAAACCCCCAGCATTTAATTAAATGAAATAGGAGCGGATATATAATAATTCCGTATTATTACTTTACAAAAGATGCATAAATTCGGTTGATTTTTATGGTAGTCAGAAAGTAAGTGGTAAAACACTTTATTTTTATGGCTTTTAAATCGTTCCCCTCTTATCCTTAAACTGTAAACGTGCTTTATTTTGATAATTATATTGTTAATGATATTAAAAATTTATAAAACAAAATTTAAAAACCTGTAAAGTTTAGGTGCTAAAATTACTGAACACAGTTTATTATCCAAACTTTTGCCTTGATTTCCTTCATATCCCAGATATGTACACACACAGTGATGAATTTGCACTGCAATCTGTATCTCTTAGTTTTGAACAATTTGTTAATATTTATTTTTTAATAAATTAAAAATGTAATCTTATTTGGAATATACAAAATACCCAGACAACTTCATAAAAACTTAGATAAGCTTTGCAAGTGCTAGACGTCTGGTTGAAATATGGTATCAATCTGCTGTTTCATAATCTTTCACCACTCCCAATGAAATATTGCAATTATATTAAATTCAATAAAACCAAAAAAAGTTTATTTAAAATCGTAATACCTGCATTTAAGATAGGTAAAATCCACAACTAATTGTTATGTATTTGTTTATTGCAATCGCAATATGTTCGAACACAAGAACATAAGATTCCAAAAATGTTGATATCTAGTTTCAGTTTGCTAAAAAATTTTGTCAAAAGACGCAGTAAATCTTTTTACGTCTTTTTAAATGACTATAATGGTTATCAGCAAAATTGAGAAATTTTCGGTATTTCCACCTTAGGTAAAGAAAAAAAAAACTGAACAAATAAAACTAACAATAAGACAAAACTATTTTTAAAGTCATATTTGGAGTTATTTTCTGTAATGATTGTAATTTTCCATGTATTATTTTATTCACTTTTTTACCTGACAAGAATAAGTAAATAGTTATTTGAAAAAAAAAAACGTATTATTGATTTTCTGTGAAATATTAAGTTATTTATCCATCAATTTAGACATCGACAAACATTGATTTAAGGCGAAGTAAATTTAAGATACGAACTTCATTTTCATTTTTTTGTCCATTTATTAACTTTGAATGCAATCGCTATCTTATCAAAATTTAACATTTACAGATAGCGACTTTCGTTCAATTGCAAAATTAAACTAATAATCTCATGTGAAAGTCATTTTGACCGTAGATAAGAAGTAAATTGTTTGTTTTAAACGATCATATAAAAGTTTCCCTTGTAATTGTTATCAGATACATTTCCTCCTTAATTAAATAAGAGTCTTTTAAAGAAAACACCTGTTATTTCGATACCAGCGAAAAGGTATGAATGATTCCTTAAACAACCCATAGAAAATATAATTTATTTTTTCAAATAATGATAATTTCTATACAAAATATACAATAAATATGTTAATAGAAATTTCGATTTCTTGTTTGGCAAAAAATCAAGACAGAAAAAGGAGAAGAAGTAATTAAAGTTATTTAATCTTCCTTTCCTTTGTGAGTGCCGTACCGGGCGATTTGCAATGTCTTTAATGGAATACTTACAACGTATGAAACCACAGACATATGACTCAATATTTAAGGTGATAGGTATATACCATGTTACAGCCTGACCTACTCTCATTTGACATTGGAACAGCATAAACACCATAATGAGTTGTGAGTGACTTAAGCATGAAGACGAAATGTGATTCATTACTGCTCTAGAAGAGAAAAAAATCATCATCTTTTGCAGCAAAAACGATATCGCTAAAACAAAAAAATAAAAACTCCTTCAAGATGTTCGTGGATGCTTCTGATTGCTTGGTCGAGTGCTAACCTTCTGAACCGCCGAACTATTAATAATATTTCAGGGCTAAATGCGAAGTAAAATGATTCCAATTTCATAAATCTCTGATTTATATATCTAATAAAGTAAGGATCTTTCGTATCTATAAACCTATCATATAGATACGCTTTAATACACTATTAAGTACAATTAATATGTTCCTAAATTTTGTAAATGTGTAGAGTATATTTGGATCAATTTAAATATACCTGACTTGAAGGTACAAAGTTTAAAAGTAAAAAAAAAATTATAAAACTAATCAGCCACTACTACACAACTCCATTTTTGAAAAATGTAGCACTGGTCAAGAACTGTGTAGTTATGAGAGTTCTTGACCTCCTATTCTACAGTATCCATTTAAACAGTAATAGACAACGAAAAATAAGAATTTCTGAGACAGTGTTGTTATTTTAAAAGTTAAAAATTAAAAAAAGTCTAAGAGCACATATTTCTGTTGTTTAGATAAGAAATTAAAATTTTTAATTTTGAATAAAACAATAGGGTTTTATAATTCGTTATTTTTAAGCTTTCAAAGTTCCTTGCAAGGTGGGAAAATAATTATTGAAGTAGATACTATACTTTAAAAGATACTTGCAAGTAATATTAAAAACAATAAAGTAGGATCCTTGTAGTAACATCATGCAGAAAGTAATGCAATTTATAGATTATTAATTTTAGTGTTGTTATTTTATTTCGCCGAAATTATTAGACAGAGTCTTGTAGAACTTGTAAAATTTTGGCTCGATGAATCCGCATCAAAGTACTGACGCAAAATTCTCCGCACGAAGAAACAGTCCACGTTCATTTTCATGCGACAAAATACCTATCACCACTTATTTCGTTAGAAAAGTATCTTTCAGTTTCAAGTGTATTCATTTGAGTTACTTTGCCATTCACTAGAATGCCTCACCTCGTTTCTCTTACTTGTTAGCAAATTTTCTCTTTAACCTAAAAAATTAGTTTCCATGTACCGAAAACGTTTGTTTTCCAGCTTTCTCGAGCAGCATCCCATCGATCTTAAGGCAAATGGGCAACTTCTTACATTCTAAAGAAACTACTTAATCGGTCAAGTCGAAAATGCACCATGAAAAAGATTCATCCACGTCCCCCTCCCAATTTCTTCGTTTTCCCATAGCAGTCGTAGTCAGCACAGCTTTTTATTGCATGCTACCTTTTACTTTGGTGTTCTGTTATCATATGTTTTTTTTTTTTTAATTTTGTTTTGTGAGAAACTGCAGCTGTTGCAGGTAGACCTAAACGTAATAGCTCTATACCTCCCAAGAAACTCGTTTCAGATGAACACAAAGGTCGCAGAAGAAGAAGAAAGGTTTTTAAAAGAAAAAGCAACGATTTTACGAAACGGCATATAAAAGGAGAGACATACTTAAACTATTGTTTCACTAGAAGACAATGTACCATTCGTACTTACCCTTCTCTGATTGCATTCTAATCAGACCAGAAAAGAATTAATCCAAAGGACTTCATGGTGTAAGGGAATTTTTGTTTTGTTTTTTTTTCCAACTATTCGACAATATGAATCACTGATCACCAGAGCGCAGAAGTAATATATAAGGGAAAAAATGAGCTACGAGATTAAAACTTCCGGCTCTGATTAGATTACAAAAAAAAAAAAAGATACACTCAATTCTATTATTATTTACACATCAATAAACACAATCGCGAAGCGCTGGACGTTTAAGATCGTCCCCGGAGTAAGACAACAGTCCGCTGAAGAAAGCACGGTGCAACGACACGGTAGACTGCCGGAGAATATTCTCACTTGAATTGAATCTACCGAGTTTGCGTCAAAGCAACCAGTCTCAAGACGCTGATCAGACTCACCTGAAGAAGCAGAGTTACCAACTGAAAGGTTCCAAGATCGGCCAGGTGTTAATAGTCCATTCATTGAGGTAACCTACACACAACGACACCGTCTTATAGTCTTCTTATCGTTAACAAACTTCTCGCTCTATTCCGCTTCACTTCTGGTGCAAATCTAAAAAAGTATTTTTCCTTTGTTATAGATAGAATTTGCATTATCGCTACTTTCTAACTTAATTTCATCTATACTAGAAGTTCTGTTCTAAGCTTTTCATATAGGAAAATTTAATGGATTATTATTAATTAACTTTTGCTTTATTATAGTACTTAGTATGTCGTATATTTTACTGCTTCATTTAGGATCAAAGTACATATTTTCCCTTTTTTAGACAGCGCATGTTTTTCAATTTAGATTTTCTATCTTGTTATATCTACCTGTAGATGTTTTATGCCAACCATTTCCTAGTCCGTGTAGTTTATTTTTATTTTTATCTATTTTTTTTTTAAAATATAATCTCAAAAATTTTAAAAAACAAAGATTTTGTTACTCATACATGGAAATAGCAGTATTCGAAATATACTAAACTAAAAACGACCAAATTTGAATAAATGATTTATATATAAAGAGAAACATTCCCCTGATAGAAATAGATTTAGTCTTTATTTTGATTTAAAACTCGTGCATTTAATTGGATGGTGTAAAAAACAGGAAAATTCACTATAGCTTTAATAGTTAGAAAATGTTTATTATGAAATTATAGAGCTTGTATGTTTATACATTTTGAAATTATAGATAATCTATATTAATAGTAGAGTAAACTAAGTTTTGGTCACATGAATGACATAGTACTGCGAAAAAGTTCTTAAATTCAGTATTGTGTGGAAAATTGGCACCATGCCGAAGCAAATGGTTTTGAAATGAAAGTAATTTCACCTTTAACATTAATCCTTATTTGAGAGTAGAGAAATCTCGTTCTTCTTTTAAGATATGAAGTTAATAACCAAAACAATTGATAACTTTTATATTACTTTCCTTACTTAAAAGCCTAAATTTCTGCGTACTCGTATATGGATATAAATGGATGAACCTGTTTTATGAGACATCTCTGCCTTCTTGGACGGTACCCACCTCTTGGAGGCGAAATCTTCTCCACCACGACGGAGAACTAGGTCATTTTTCATATTATAATGGATCTACAAATATTTTAGCTGTATTATGACGCACTTATCCACTTTAAGGTCCCCATAATCTTGGAAATCAGTTTGATAACTTTTAAACTAGACTTTCATACAACTCTAATAAGGTCTTTAGGCTTTATAATTCTCTAATAAGGTCTTTAGGCTTTATAATTTTATTTATTTCATTATCATTTGTCAATTGAGTGTACAAAATAAATAAAAACAAAGTGCGTATATAATAAAATACATTACAAAAATTAAAATCGGAGAAAACCTTCTCGCTTTTCCGAAATTTAGAAATGTTATAAAACATTTAAGTTCTATTTCCAAGATGAAGCAACGTTGCCTCTCTAAATAATTACAAATTGAGCTTTAACGTTAATTGTAAATAAATAACATATGTTAAGAAATGAGACTGAGAATATTGAAATAATTGTAGTAAATTTATTTAAGGTTTTATTTTATTGCACCTTTATCTTCTTAAGGAGGTATACCTTATAAAATAAGATGTCAGTGTTGCCGTTGAGACTTTCAATCGTGATGAACTTTTTTATTTATGAAGCTTTGTTTCTTTGATTCTTTTCATATTTTGAATATATATACTACTGAAATCTAATTCGTGTTATTAAAAACAAAAAGAATATGATAAATTCAATTTCAAATCATAATTGTTACAAGAACAGTCGTCCGTTTTATTGTCGATTTAAAAAAAAATTCACAGTGTATTTCAAATATGGCAGGACAATAAGAGAAATGTCAAATTCTGTGATGACGTTTCTCGCAATCGAGCCCGGGACTGGTAGTGAATGTTAAGGAGATGTTTTGGTCGATATTTGGGTTTATTACGGCTGTGAAATTGCTTTTAATTCCTTCATAGTACGTATATGAGAAAACTGTTTCTTAGTCCAACTCCTCAAAATTCAATTTCAGTCGGTCTACGGACTTCGAGGTGCATAGGAATTGGTTGGCGATTACACATTCCTTGCCGGTATCGCAATGGTACGTCGATTCCACCAGCGAGTGGACCTTGGATTACCCGCCCTTCTTTGCCTACTTTGAATATGCACTATCCTGTATCGCTAAATATTTCGACCCATTGATGCTAGACGTGAAAAATCTCAATTATGCCTCCGAAAACACAGTCCTCTTTCAGCGCCTTAGCGTAATTGTTACTGACGTGGTTCTTGCACTTGGGACTAAATCGTAGGAATTCTGACTTATAATTCAAAATAAAATGTAATTCCTACTCTTTCAGATGCATAAAATCCTTTGGCTTAAATGATTCTAAACGGTCTACAATTCTATCATGTTTAATACTCTGGAATGTGGGGTTGATTTTTGTCGACCACATCCACTTCCAATACAATGGCTTCCTCCTGGGAATTCTTCTCTTGAGCATAGCTGCTATGGCGCAACAGAAATATTTGGTTTCAGCTTTACTTTTCGCAATCCTGCTCAATCTTAAACACATATTCCTCTACGTTGCGCCTGTTTACGTTGTGTACTTGCTAAATCATTACTGTTTGCATGGTAGAAATGTGCTAGTCAACTTAAGTAAGCTAGCAGCAGTGGTCATTTCGTGCTTAGCACTATCTTTCGGTCCATTCATCAGTCAAATAACGCAGGTAAATTTAAAAAGATGTTTGTAACTTGGAGTACCACATTAAGCAGGTTCTATCTAGACTGTTTCCATTCAAAAGGGGCTTAACCCATGCTTACTGGGCACCTAACTTTTGGGCTATCTACAATTTCTTGGACAAAATTGGATCAAAAGTGCTTAAAATACCGAACTCCTCCAAAAACACTGGAGGATTAGTTCAAGAATACGAGCATTCATTGCTGCCTTCTATTAGCCCTCTTATGAGCCTCCTTCTTACGGCTGGTTTTATGATGCCTTGTGTAATTAAAATATTGTTATCAACAAACAAGTAAGTAAATGAATTAATATTGTTAATCTATTTATGGTCTTTATTATTATTTTCTGTCCATCAAGTAGGAAACCGCACCTAGAGTTCGTGAAGGCGCTTGTAATTTGCTCGTGCAGTTCTTTCATGTTTAGTTGGCACGTTCATGAGAAAGCAATACTAATGGTGATAATTCCACTAAGGTAAATTGAAATTATAGTTAATATGAGACTCTTACGCATCATATTGCTATCATTTCAGCATACTGGCTGTACAAGACATAACGGATGCCAAAATGATGTTACTTCTAAGTTTAGTTGGACATTTTTCACTTTTCCCACTACTATTCACTCCAGAATTACTACTTGTAAAATGTTCTCTATATATATCATACTCTTTGGTAATGTTCATTGGTCTTCAATACGTACATCAGTCCCTTAAAATTGAATGGTATCTGAAAATCTACTCACTTGGGCTGGGAGGAATTTGCTTCTATGAAAACATATTACAGTATATGTTTAAACTGGACGAGAAGTTACCATTTCTACCTCTAATGCTTACGAGTGTTTATTGCAGCTTAGGAATTACATACTTTTATATTTTATACTATTACAAATTTTTAAGTACTAAAGAACTAGTTTCTAAGAAGAAGAAAAAGAAAATAAAATAGAATATAAAATTTAATTCCGTGTTTGCATTAATGGGCACCCAAGCCAAGCATTCGAAGCAATTCGTGGATACCCTCGTTCTGGACGAATCCAAGTATTGTTATAAAGCCAGTAGAGGTTTTCTTTAAAGAAGTATGTCTTTCCTGTAAGCCGTACAGTAGCCCCATCTTTGATTAGTAATAAATCCTTATATTATTAATATATTTTTACCGTTTGGTAATGTGGCGGCTGCATCAATATTACTAGGTATTCCAATCCACCTGCGCATACTTTTTGGATAGTCCTCATCCAATTGCCGTGTAGCCTCGTTGTACCTCCAAAACTGTTCCGAAGAAAAGAGGTAAGTTCGGCGATTTTTAGCTGGTGGAAAAACCGCATTATTAATCAGAACTATTATGTAGTTTTTAGTGGTTAAATATATTCATTTTTAAATCAGTAACAATTTGCAATTCTTTAATTTCCTTAAGATAAATTTTTTTATGAAAATTCCCATCACACTGCTCTATTTATTAACATAATATTTTTCCCTTACAGCACTGAATACTTACGCCATATCATTGCAGCGTTTAATTGTGTAACATTTGAAGAAATACCATAATCCGTAATTAGCCTTGGACTATTCTCAATCAAGCTGTAACCATCGTAAACCCAATAGAATGGACCTTCAAGAGATTTAACAAATATTTTAAATACTTAACAAATAATTTAATTTAATACTTGCCACTAATTAAAACTATTGCATTGTCCGTATTTCTTTCGTATGCAGCATCAATCGTCGTAACATTTTCTGGGAGAAAAGGGAACATGTGTTTGATTTTTATGGGATATCCTTCCATTGTACGATATTTATCCGTAAGACGCCAGATAAATTCATTTTTAAAGATGAAAATATCTCCGCGAAAAACTGCTACAGCATTAAAATAACCAGTACAAATATTTGGAGTATTTTCTTCAGGTGTATTGTTCCCTGGAGGTCTTGTAGGGAACTTTTCAGGTTGTTTTTCATGAATTGATGGAGTAGTTATCATTCCATTTTTATTCTATAACATTGAAGTGTACATTTATACCGATTATTCATATAATTATGATTGATATGAGAAATATATAAAAGATCTAAAATACCTGGTGATTATCAACGGTATCATAATCCCCTTCATACGTGGTTTCTGTAGGTTTAATAGTTACAGATGAAGACGTAGTGACTGTAGAAGCAATTGTTGAACTTTGTGGAAAATTTTGTTCAGTAGTTTCGTCAATTTCCATTGACTCTTTAGTTCTTTCGAAATCATCCTCAAATGTTGCTTTTACTAAATGGCATTTGTATTGTTTTAATTTATATCTGATAAATCTACCAAACTTACTATACATTTCGTACATAGCCAGGATATCATCAAAATCGAGCATAGCATTGTCCGGTCCTTTATAATAAGGAAACATAATAGAGGAATACACTGGGGAATGTGCAAGCCCTAAACTATGTCCGAGCTCGTGCACGGCAACAGCGTAAAAATCTACGCCATCAGCTAAATTTGTCGAGTTTTCTTTCCAATTTTCGTCATCGTCGAAATGAACATCTCCACCATACGATTCCATTTCATAGGGGTAGAATGCATGAGCAAGAATATTCCCAGGTCCATCAAATGGATAACTACAAGAATTCTATATCACGATTACAAAAATTTTAAATACTATTACTTATCTCCGTGGTAGCGAGCTCCAAAAGCTACTATTATATCAGCTGAAGGGTCATAAACCCTCTTAAACCTCAAATTGCTGTAGGTAGCCCATACATCAAATGCTTTCCTTATTCCAACTACAACTTTATCTTCACCTACTTTCGGGGACCAATTAGCTATGCTTAATGAAAAATTTATTTTTTATTTTATTGTCGTTTTAATCCTTTGGTCAATTCAAACCCACAAGTAATTAATATTTCGTTTTTGCCATCGTTTCGATCCAATCACATATCGTTTGCTTCTTATTTGTCGTGGGGAAATATCAGGGACTCCACATCTGGGACTAGTCATGAGCTGCAATTATATTTAATGAAAAAATGGAAAAAGAATATACAAAAAAATGATATTTCAACCTACTCGTAAAGTTTCTGCATCTAAAAGTCCAGTTACATTCAAGGCGCCGAATTTCTGGACATTTTTTATTGCTTCTTTAATTGCAGATTCATGATATAATGTTTCTGAATCCGAGGCTGTATTTTCGAGATAACCAAATGTCCTCATAAATTTTAACTATATTCAACAAATTAAAAAGTGCTGCATTAATTTTTATTTAACATTTATTTGATATAATAAATTCAATTTATATTTTAACTAATATAGTTCTAACGAAAAATTAGTCAACATGAATTATTATGACTGATATTTTCAAATAATTAATTCATAAATTTATAATTCAAATTAATTTAAGAGAATTGTTAATATTTGCCAAGGTCCACTTTTGTTATTTAATTACTAACGTATTTTATAAATTAGTCAGATATTGAAAGTTAAATTAAAATTGCAAACAAATAATAATAATCTAATTCAATCCTTTAAACAAAAATCTAGTTGAAATCTGAAAAATAAATCAATCAAAGCCAAGCTTTAAAAGATTAAATAATAGATTTATTACACATAATAAACTTTACAACCACACTTCGAAAAATTGTTATAGGAGGACAAAAAGATAATTTCAATTTTTAAATTTACACTTGTTTACAAATCACTTTAATTAAAATCAATAGATGTTGCTGAAAGTACTTTTTTTTAAAACAAATTTTACGTTTATCTCAAATCAAATTAATTTTAATAATAACACAAAAAGTTTCAGTATACGCTTAGTTAATAATACACAATAAAAAAATTTACAATTTCAGGCGGTGGCACCGAAATCCCCGGGTCTGTTGTCCCAATTGGGTATTCAGCAGTCATTTGAAATAAAATTCCCACAGTTATTAAAACACTAATATCGTTAATTAAATATTTTAACATCTCGGAACGGCAAACAATTTCAGTCGATTCTTTCGCGCTTTCGAACGCAACTAAGGCTGCAGCGATAATTTTGGCTAAGATTACTGCAGTGCTGTTATCATCTTTTGTTCGCGCATAAAGGCCAACAGATAATAGGAGAGATATTTTGCAGCATACGAATCTCAGTCATCAATAGGGCCGGTCGAGTGAATCGCTGAATACGCTACAGAATTTGATAGCGAAATTTCCTTCGAGTGCTGCTGATATTTTTGCCGTCGACAATAAAAATTTACTTGGATCGTAAAAAAATCAGTTGAAATATATTTGCGAGTACCAGGAATTATCATATGTAATATTTAATAGTATAAATCGCATTTCGTATGCATTTTCTCGAACAGCATTTAATGCACTTTATAAATTTTTCTTAAATATTTTCCAAATGTATTTTTATGCACACTGAACACATAATCTAACTATCTTCACTTTTTCAAAATTCGCTTCATAACTTTGTACTATTTTGCCGATTATTGAGAATACAAAAACTATAAATAAAAATCTATACGAATTTAAAATTTTGCTTAGTTGTCATCGAAAATTCTATTTATTTTTAGTATCTGAAAAAAGTGGCTAATTGCCAGTAAATTATCGATTTTAATAAAAATAAATTTAATTTGGTCGAAGAAGAATAGTTTTTTGGTAATTTGTATATGTCCTTCTATATTTTTAAATATTTTCAGATCTTCACTTTTTTAAATTTCAGTAAAACCGCTTTAGAATATTTTGAAATATTGTTACAAAGTAAATCGCTTACATATTTTGATGATAAAATTTACAATTCTTAAACTAAGACCTTATTAAATGTTTCTTATGCTACATTTTTTAAGAAATAGTTTCTAGTAATCTAGACATCAGAAACACCTACAATAATTTCATGTTATCCATTTTCAGCAAGAAACCTTAAGCAATCAAATTTGTGGATAAATTTAGTCCTTGATTGGCATGAAAAAACAGCAAACAGAATTTTATTAAGGGTAATGGTTTAGTCACTTACCTGTTGCCATCATTGGCCCTTAGATGCGGGGCCACGTACGGCGTTCACTTGTTGATTTAATTTATTGCGTGCCATGAGCATGTTTGTTCCCAAAGGAAATGTTTGCAGACATATCTCAACAGCAAAGAAAGTAACAAATACCTTTCATTGACAAAGCAAACACTTCTTACCTGCTTTTCTCACTTCATTAAGTTTAAAATAAGACAATGGCAGTAAAATCGCTGATTTTTTAGCCTGGTAAGTGGACGTGGGCTGCTGTTTCTTCTGGCTCTCTGCAAGTGTGTAAAATAGGCGATAAATATCCAAAAGGAATGTTTTCTTCTAGTACGATATTGCGCAGAATCATTCAATTCACTCCTAAGCAAGAAGGAAATTTAACAAAGGACAATCGAAGCATAGGATCACTTTGATTTTCGCTTTCCTGAAAGATGGTCACAAAACGAATATTTCCTATTTTGATTTGAGTGCTACAACTAAATTGCATGGAATATAATTTCTGGAAAAGGTGAAGATTGTGCTTTAAAATAGTGAATTCAAATATACGTAAAGTGACGAAAGTTCCTTTAAAAATTGTTTAAATATAAACAAAATTCAAAACGTGTTTGTTGAACGTTAAACCTTCTTTGCTGTGTTAAAAGCATGTGTTTCTAAATCTTAAATGCTATCCTGCATGGTCTTTTTAACTGTATTTTGTATTATTCTTCCTTTATATACACGTTATAAATTTAGTTCACACTTCGAAATAGTGAAAATCCTTTTTTTTCTTTCCCTTATTAAAAAGCAACAAAAGCTTTTGAATTACACTTATAAAATAAATCAGTGTAGTACCTTAATTTCCTAAACGATCTTTCTGAAAAGAATTTTAGGAGTTACTGTCCCAAGTATATCTTTGTGCTCACTTTCCTTTGGCGACCCTAGAAAGGGCATCGCAAATTTGGTCAAAAAATCCCAAGGGGTTAGCTTATAATTTGTTGAGGTAAAAACCTCTAACTCGACGTAAATTTACGTGGATTTTGAGATCCAGATAGGGGTATTAAGTTAAAAAGCGCTTCTGCAGATCTCAGAAAACAAGAACAATCTTGAATTGAATAAAAAATATGCAAGTTAAAGCCAAAAAACTTATAACGCCATCCATTTTTTCAAAAAAATACCTACAGGTTCTGTTTTCATTTTTAATCTTTTTTGGGCCGTTTTTAATGGAATAATAAATTGAATGAAAATGTTAGAATGCTAAGATTTGTGAAGGAATAAATTCCATTATTTTTTTTCATTAAATTAAATAAATACAGCTTTATGCAACTGCTGTTTTTTAGTTACACTCTCCAAATCAATTAAGATCATGCAGCTACCTATTTCAACGATTGCAGTGTTTTGTGTACTTCTCGATGCAATAGAATTGAACTTTGGTTACACAGATGAAGGTCTAGAATTGCTATTTAAGGAAAGGTAAAAAAAATTGATTTCAATGCTATAATTGCTGCAATTTGTCTTGAATCTTAGAACAAGATCGGACTGGGAGAAAGTTTGGCATCATGAAACACATTCCAGGTGCCGAGAAAAATTAGTCCGGCATTTATTTTGGGCTTGCGAAAAAGATATTTACCGGCTTACACGACGGAATGGCATTGGAGATGTTAAAAAGAGATCACGTTCGGCTTACTTTAATTCAGTCCTATTTTAAATAATTAATTTTCTTCCATAGGCGCTATACCATGGCAAGATAAGCTTATTGCTAAAAAACTTTTAAGGACAAGACGAAACTATCGAACTACTTCTTCAGGTGATTCAATAACTGCAGAATGCTGTACAAAAATTGGATGCACTTGGGAGGAATATGCAGAGTACTGTCCTTCGAACAAAAGAAGGAATCATTATCGCAGCTAAAACGTATAATTTATTAAATATTTGATTTTATAAATATAATGTTAATAGCCCTCCATCAATAAAACTATGTATATCTGTGTATGTAATTACTAGTTACTGTGCTGAAATATAAGCCAAGAAGAATTTAAAGCATGACAAAATTTATTTCATTTTATCGCTTTTCCACTGCCAACGGTTAGATTATTTTGGTTTGGAAAGGGTCTGAATTTTTATTCCTATGCAAATTAGTAAATTGTGCTATTAAGAACATTCAGTGGCATATTTTGGGGTTGGAGCTTCGTTTTCTGTTATTTCTGAAGACCTATGTGAGTGTTATACCTCAAAAAAATTCTTTTTCATGAAAAAATAACGACCAAGTAATCAACGTTTTAACTTCACAATATTATGATTTATCTGTTGAAAAGTTCAGTACTTTAAAACAAAAACTCCCTTTATAAGAGCCATAAATCAGTTCACACATTTGGATTTTAAAATAGTAAAAATTGGTTTTGTTTCTTTACAATTTTCGGTTTCAACATATTAAGCACTGATATGACTCTACTCGATGAATTACAGAATCCTCGTATAAAAGAGAGAGCTCTACAAATTCAGCTATTTAAACACCTTTAGCTGATTATGAAAGAGACTTTTTTTTGCATTGCTTTTTGACAGTTGCAGATGCATTAACTTTGTAGGGGGAGTTGACAGCAGTGGGTGTTGGTATTCGCTCTATTGTTCTACGATGTCGAAGGTTTATCTGCTACCCGTTGTAGTTTTCCTATTGTTTCAAATCACTTTTATCGGGACGTAAGTGTTTTCATAACTCCATTGAGTGAAATTCAAAAACGACGACACAAACAGCTTTGGTTTCCATGGTCCATAAACAAATTTTATTGCTACTATGTAAGACGAGAAATCTTAATTTAACAACCAAACGTCCTGTTAGCCTTTGTATTATATTTTAATCGCAATTTAAACACCACAAATTGTTATTCTCTATCCCTACAACAAGGTTCTAAGAAATAAAATATCTTCATTTATAGAAATTTATGTTGTAATTTATTCTATCAATAGAATATAAAAAGTCCTAACAGAGCCTGCACGCTGAATGGCATTCATAATCTGCCTATTACTCATTAAAGAATGAATAATTTAGGTTTTTCCCCTGTTGAAACTTTGTCAATGAGTGAATTTGCAGGTCAGCGTCTTTTTACATGAGCTTATTAAATTTTTTTGTTGTAACCTTGTAAATGTTAATTTAGAATTTCCGTTTTCCGTAAGTACTATACGAAAATTGGCATACAATTACTAAAATGGCAAATGGACATCTACTCATCCAAATTTAATTAGTTTATTCTTCTAATTATGAGTTTATTTTATACTATGCATTTTTGGAATCTCTTTATAGGCATTTTTAAAAATAAAGAAACGTAAACTATTCGCAGATATATTGCTGCTATACTGGAAGGACATGTTGTGCCCGCTGTGCCCTATATTAGCGATGCAGCCACGTATTCCCCAGAGAGTTGCGTATTTGGGCAACTTATCAACATGGGAAGCGTCCTGTGTAAGAAAGCCTCGTTATACTGCTCTAACACTAATAATCACATCTTCCTACAGTAGGAATTACAATATACCTAAGGTATAGACACATTCTTGAGGTTTATAGCCACCACCCCGATCTTGGCAATGCATTGCTGAAGTACAACAAGTTATCAGTTTGGTTCGGCATAGCATCCTGCTTCGGGATAAGTATCGTTGCTAATTTTCAAGAGACCAATGTTCGTATAGTACATTTCTTCGGTGCATTTTGTTGTTTTGGCTTTGGTACTTTATATTTCTGGATGCAGGTAAAATTTTGCATTATAAAGGAAAATAGGAAGAATATTTACAATATATGTTTAGGCTTTTCTATCATACGCCCTACAACCGTTCTGTGGCACTAAGATTAAGGCACACATTAGACTGGGAATGGCCGTGGTTTGTACCATCCTGTTCGTTGTACTTTCAGTAACAGGAGTTATATCCCACATTTTATTCAAAGGACAGGATCCACGCAAATGGTGATTTTAATTATAGAATTTGTTTTCTCTTTTTAAACAAACTATATCATATCTTTTAGGTACCCCTCAGACGGAGGATGGCACTACCATGTGGCCAGCTCGATATCTGAGTGGATTGTAGCGACTATTTTTAGTTTTTTCATTCTATCCTTCACACATGAGTTTAGAGATATTGATTTAAATCATCCTCAAATGACCCTGTTGCCTTATAATGTGCCACTATAAACAAAACTTGAAACGGCTTCTGTTTTCTGTGATAGATAAGTACACTAAAGTCATTAATTTTATGTAGCGTGACAAAAACTATAGATTCCTTCTCTTATGTATAGTATTTGTTTGTATTATAAGTTACTTTTAATAAAATTGTTTTAGAAATTTTATTTTCGTTAAAATTTTATACAGCCTTGACCAAAGGTATAAAGCCTAAAGTTAATAAACTAACTTTAAAAGTATATTTTAGAATAATCCCTTTTATTTCAACATTGCTAAATGAATTAGAGCTTAAGAAAAGACTTTACCTCATACGAGATCAAAGGTCTTAGCTATTAAGGAAATTCAACAATTACTGCTCGTAGATTGGTTGCACCTATTAGTTTAAAATATTTTGTTATAATAATATCTATTTCATACCATATCACAGTGAACTGAGTTAAACTTGATAAGTTTTTATATGGTCAATTCATCGAATTCATAAGATATAAGGGAAATAGAAATAAAACAAGGGAATACATTGTGCTATATTATTTACTTGCGACTATCATACATAAAACTGAAGAGACTTCAGAATACGGGTAGTAAATGTTGTTTAATAAGATAGAAAAATAATTTAAATACTAAACGAATATAAAAATTATCACTTAGCGTTTTCTATCTCTAGACCGATCCCGATGTTTGCTTGATCGATGGGTGTTCCTTCCAGAAATGTATCGGTCGTGTTTGGATCTTTCCTTTTCCCTGCCTCTATCCCTCTCCCTGTTCCTATCCCTATCTTTTCGATCCCCATTTGAATAATGATCAGACCTGTCTCGAGATGGTTTCCTAAAACAAAATAATTATAAATAATACAGAATAGAAACAAAATGATCATACCTTTTTCTATGTTTTGTGTGTGGGGATGAGGAGGGTGATCTTGAGTAATTTCGTGATTTCTTTTTACTTTTTACTGGCGTTTTTGAGCGATGTCTGGATTTTTTCGATGGTCTTGATTTAAATTCTCCAGCGGGTGTGTGAGATCTTGACCTAGTTCTAGATCTTGAACGAGAATTAGATCTTTTCTGATTCGATTTAGTCTCGGTCGTTGGAAGTGGTAATGCTCTCGAAATGAAACCTCCCCAGGCATTGTGGGATCCATTGTTGCGATCAACTGTAGTAACGGCTGGTGGCGTATTTTGCTCCTGACGAGTTTTGTTTCGAGACTCAAGATACTGTCGCTTAAGTTCCTCAACAGCTTCTTCTAATTCGTCAACATTAGGCTTGAAATATTCACAAATTTACACACGAACTTGGATTATTTATTAGAGCATTTACCTTAGGCCTTTTGTACAGATGCATTATTCTGTAGCAAATATCAATTATATCTTCCTCAGATACTTTAAAAATCCCATACCAAGGCGGGCTCGATGGTAAAGGAATCCCAATTTTTCGAGCGGTGAGGTAAATGCAGGCGCAGGCTATAGTCTCTGGATGATACCGCATGAATACATCCGTACGGAGAGAATCATTCATAAAGTTCCAGGCGATCTGCATTAATTTTTCGTTTTTCTCATACCCTAAAACTTGCAAATACATAACAATTAGTTTATGAGGGTGTTTCACATGCACGCAGAATCCCAGCTCCTTTAGTACACGCCGTTCTGCTTTGATTACTTGTGTTTTTAAAGCTGTATACGCCTGGTCTAGGATCATAGGAGTAATTTCTCTGGAAAGATTTTCTATAACGATATTTAAACCAAAACGAGGTGAAATATACCTTTGTCCGCGTACTTGTTTAATATGATTGAACACGTTAATAACATCGCGTATTCTCCTAGGAGCTTCCTCGATTTTCGACGCTAAACAGAGGCAACTCATTGCGGTCGTTTCCATATTATGTCTAACAAAACTCTTTGAATAATAGAACCGCTGAAAGAGTACTTGGCCTGTTGCCATTGCCACTTGTGGTAATTTAAGTAATATGCCCGCGGTTTGTATAAGTTCGCATCCCAAAATACGTAAATCTTTTTCAGTTTCCTTGTCCAAGCCATCAACTTGTGAAGGTGTCTGTTCTAACTTGCTTTCTGGAAGCAGGCAGTTCTCTAGGGTTAGCACTATTTTATTAAATATTCGAGGATAAACGGGTTTCGACGTAGACATTTCCTCATTTGATTTCACAACCATTAATAATGTTTTCTGAAAATCTTGAGGCTAAATAATCTGCTCACACAATCTTGACAGTCTCAATTGACACCATGAATATGGACCCGGAGTTCGAATTAATTTGTCACTTTTTCACCAGGCGGCGAACTTATCGTCTAGTTCAATTAATGGTACTGATTACTAATTTGTAATAATTAATTTTTTTGCTTGAACACATTGGTTATCATTACAAACTACAAAGCATAATATACTTCCCAAAATAAATGCTTAAAAAACAGATTGTAACGAATTCAATTTTTATTCTAGGCACAACGGTCAAAAAAGTAAAAATATATTTTTAACTGTAACTAACTTAACTTTGTTGTCAGAAGCTCATTTTGGCGCCAAACTGAGCCTCTAAAGTTTTAATCTCTCTTTATACAAATTTAAATTAGCGTTCAAGGCAAAAAAGAAAAAAAACTATAATAAATGGCAGAAGACGACCAGCGTTTAAGGGATATTCAAAGGGAATATCTAGATTTCCTTGACGATGAGGTGACATTGAAATTCGTTTAAAAACTTTTGTTTGTTAAAAACGTGAGGATGTTTGTTGCAGGAGGATCAAGGAATATATTCGACACACGTTAAGGATATGATCGGCGAAGATCAAAAGCGGTTAATAGTGAACATAAATGACTTAAAAAGAAAAAATCCGAACCGAGCAACAGAACTTCTTACTAATGCCTTCGACGAACAACTTGCTTTCAGCAGAGCCCTAAAGGAATACATTTCCTCACTAGATCCAAGCTACGCTAAGAAATATGAAGATTTCTATATTGGATTTGAGGGTTGTTTTGGAAATAGGCATGTCACGCCTCGAAGTCTCACCTGCAGGTAATTTAATAGTTTAAGTATACTTTATCAAACTTTGTTTTTCTTATTAATTCTAATCAGTTTTTGTGATAAAACTAGTAAACACATAAATATATTACAGTTTCTTGGGCAACATGGTATGCTTGGAAGGAATTGTGAATAATGTCTCCCTAATTAGACCGAAGGTGGTACGCAGTGTCCACTACTGTCCCAACACGAATAAATACATGGAGAGGAAGTACACGGATATAACTTCCTTTGAGGCCGTACCAACTAGCGCGGTGTATCCAACAAAAGACGAAGACGGTAACCTACTGGAAACTGAATTCGGATTGTCTGTTTACAAGGACCACCAAACGCTTACTATGCAAGAGATGCCTGAGAAGGCTCCAGCTGGACAAATGCCCCGATATGTCGATGTAATATGCGATGATGATCTAGTGGACAAATGTAAGCCAGGAGATAGGGTACAGATAGTTGGAAATTATCGAGCGTTACCTGGAAAACAAGGGGGCTATACAAACGGAGTGTTCCGATGTGTGCTCATAGCGAATAATATTTCGCAGTTAAACAAGGAAAATAACTTGGTCATCACGCGGGAAGACGTCGTGCTTTGCAAGAAATTGGCAAAAAATAACGAAATATTTGATTTGTTGGCTAAGAGCGTAGCCCCATCTATTTACGGCCATGATTTCGTAAAACGGGCCATCATATGCCAACTGATAGGAGGCTCTGAGAAAAATTTACTGAGTGGAACCCGGCTTAGAGGAGATGTGAATCTTCTACTGATTGGTGATCCAAGTGTTGCTAAATCCCAGTTATTACGCTATGTTTTGAATATAGCACCACGTGCTATAGCGACCACAGGTCGTGGCTCCAGTGGAGTTGGTTTAACAGCTGCTGTAACAACAGATCAAGAAACAGGAGAGCGACGCCTAGAGGCTGGTGCTATGGTATTAGCGGACAGAGGAGTAGTATGCATCGATGAATTTGATAAAATGAGCGACATAGATCGAACAGCAATCCACGAAGTTATGGAACAAGGTCGAGTAACCATTTCCAAGGCTGGAATACACGCTGCCCTCAATGCTCGTTGTGCTGTGCTCGCTGCAGCTAATCCTGTGTATGGGAGGGTGAGTTTTTAGTTTATACTGTTTCTTTATTACAAATTTAAACTTTGCAAGTCTTCGTATTTTGTGGTTAAATTTGCAATTCATGTGTTCATGAGATACCTATTCAATTCCCAGATTAGACCCTAGAACCATGATCTGTATTGTTAGGTTTTTGTTTCCTTTTCAGTATGATCAATACAAAACACCCATGGAAAATATCGGGTTACAAGATTCTCTTTTATCTCGATTTGATTTATTGTTCGTAATGCTCGATGTTAATAATAACGACATTGACCAGCAAATCTCAGATCATGTCATAAGAATGCATCGTTATAGAGACCCCAAGGAACCAGACGGAGCTGTCTTGCAAATGGGCAGCAGTTATGCTGACAGCTTGCAATTCAGTTCAGATCCAAATGAGGTAAAGGTGTTATTCTACCTAATTAATTCCCTAGGTCACTATATTTTATTATAGAAAAAAGAAACTACTATTTACGAAAGATATGATGCATCCCTTCATGGCAAAAGTCGTTCTACAACTGATAAAATCCTTTCTGTAGAATTCATGCGAAAATACATTCATTTAGCAAAATGCTTAAAGCCGAAACTTTCTGAACAAGCATCGGAAGTTATATCGAATGAATACTGCAGATTACGATCCCAGGAATCTGAAGAGGCCGATGTTGCACGTACTCAACCAGTTACAGTGCGTACTCTGGAAACTTTAATTCGATTAGCAACTGCCCACGCAAAAGCAAGGCTATCTAAAACAATAGCAGTACAAGATGCTCAGGCGGCAATTGAACTTGTTCAGTTCGCCTATTTCAAAAAAGTCTTCGAAAAAGAAAATAAGAAAAGAAGGCGTGAACTTCAGGATTCTGATGAAGAAATGAACGATCAACAGACACAAACTCCAAGGTCTCAGCGCACTAAGCGGACGAGAATTGAAACAACACAAGATGAAGCAGATTCAGATGAAGAAATGGTTACAACAGCTCCAGATAGTGGTGATTTAACTAGAAGGGAAACTAGAAAATCTCTCCCCACTTCTGGGACAAAACCTACTGGATCTACTCAAGCAAGTGTTGAAGAAAGTGCTCCAGCGACAATATCAGGTGAGCGTCTCCAAGCATTTAAATCCAGCTTGCAAAAATTATTCCGGGAAAGTAGGGAACAGAGCTTACCTCTCGAGAGGATAACAACATACGTTAATGAAAACAATACACCGGACTTCAGTCCATCAGAAATTCAAGCTGCTCTCCATCAAATGACCGAGGACAATCAAATAATGTTAGCCGACGATATCGTTTTTCTTATTTAAACGTCTTCTGCTTGCTTTACAATATCATATTAAATATTCTGGTTTGTATAAGTATAATTGCAGTATGTACTTTGTTAGAAATACACGTTTTGATGTTGGTATAGCCGTAGTATTTTCTTTTGTATAAATATAAAACAAAGAAGATAATAGTGTTAAAGAATTTCACTTATTTTTTTAAAACCCAGTCTTTATATTAAATAAGCATCATAGATTCATTTTATAGTGCATTTCAATTATTCGTACCATTAGAATGTGCACGAACATAAAATTTAAAATTGACCATAAATTAACGAATTTTCTCCTCAAATTTTTATTAAAAACAGTAGTGGCCATAAAAAATCTAAAGTGCAGAACTATAACTTCAACAAAGTGGCTGTAAGCGCTTTTATTTTATTTACAAAATTGTCTAAACTCAAATATTAACTTATTCTAATTACTTCTTGAGGATCTGAGAGCGAAACGTGTCGGCTTTTTGGCAGGTTGCTCGTCAGCTGGTGCGGATGTATCGTCAGCGTCGCCAGTAGGTTTACCTCCTTCCCTTCCAAATCTGCGTCTGGCAGCTATTTAAAATCATAAAATTACTTCTAGCATTTATATAAGGAAATATTTGTTAACCTCGATCACTTGAAGGCTTAGGGGCAGGTGCCTCTAATTCGTCCTTCTCACTTCCTTCACTTTCAAGTTTCACGATTGGCTTCTCTACTGAAATATTTATTTTTATTTTTATTAATTTGATTTCAATAAAAGTAAGACTATTTTACCTTTAGGGACTCCTCCTTTCTTAACGTTCATTTGTCGCCGTTTCAAAGCTAACAAAAGGTCATCGTTGCTACGGAATGGCCTAATTATGGGTCCAATCTTTTTAGGAGGTTCGGTTGAAGTAGTGGTGGTTGTAGAGACGGCAGTTTCATCTTGCTCCTTCTCGGCTTCCTCTAAATCTTCCGATTGATCGTATTCTTCATCCCCTACGTCCTCTTCTACTTTAGGGGCGGCTGTTGTAGTGGTTGATTTCCCAAGTGGACCAGCCCGTGCACCAGGTCTACGAAGAAGGAGATTCCCTCTCTTTGGGGATTCTTCTTCTCCAAATGTTATAGTGCAGAAGAGACACAGCAAAACGGTGGTGAAGAAACTAAAAAATTTAGAAATTTTGTTTTAATTTTATCTTCAATTCGACTTATTAAAAAATCTAAAATGAAGAAATTTCTAAATAATTTTATATCAAATGCAGAATAAAACATCAATGTAGAAACATTTTTTTATTTTATTTAATTCATTAAAAGTTTTTAAAATTATTAAACTAAAAACAAAACTCTAGACACATTGAAAGAAAAATTTGTAAAGAATTCAGATTTTGTTCTTGCTTTTGGAAAGATAAATATTTTTAATAAGATCGGTCCTTCCATGTAGATTTATATCAAATAGGTCTTCACTCTGGGTTTAGGCGATCGATATTATTATTTTTATAAAAAATTTAAATCAAGGAATTTTTCGGTCGTATAGTTCTATGTACTCTATGGAAAAATCCAAAGAAGTTGATAATATTGAAACGTAGAAGAAGAATTTTTACTTTACATTATATAACGCATAGATTTATAATCTACAGAAAGAATCCTACTGAAGTCACGTAATAGATGCTTAATTAAAATACTAGTTGACTAAATGCTATGTTATCGAAATAGAAAAAAACTTTAATTAGAAGAGTCAGAAGCACCCTCATCGATATTTCTAGTAGATAGAATACCATCACAGCCTTTCCCAACTTTTATGTAATAAGGATTAAAAAGGTCGGAAGCTAAGCCACCATACTTGAAGAAAATTTATAAACCTATTCGTATTATGTCCGGCACATTGTGCAGCAATGCACATATCTACTATTACTGGTAAAAATCTACAGAAGGTGAACTCGAGCTTGGTCGACTTGGCGATGCACTTCGCCTGCACGGGGCTTCAACTTCAGCTACAGGGTGTCGGTGCTCGCATATCTAATTGGGTTGTCAGCCTCTCGGTCAACACAACTCTCGTTTTCGTAGCTATGGTTATATATGCGCATAATTAACATTTTAATAGTTCAAAACTGGTTTTATTTTTCTGTCCTTCACGAAGCACTTTCACTTAAACTCGAGCCGGTAGTGATTTTACAGCCTTACGCCGAAGATTTTTGTGTAATTTTGATTAAGAAGTGAAAAGAGAATATAACTATAGGTAAAGATGTACTTGAGGCGCCTCAGGACAGAAAATGTCGGTTATGGGGACAATGTAGTAGTTTATCTGAAGTTAAATTTTAACCAGTGACTCTTCAGTATATCACGAACTGGAGACGTGACGAGCCAAGTTTATATTTCGCTGGCTGCATAGAATACAGCTATTTCGTACCTACAGATTGGCTCCTCTTTTGGTCGCCTCTTTAAGACCTTAATGGCATATACCACCAGACGACGATAGTTGCATCATACCTCAGCAGCAACTTTATAGTTCTTAATGTCAAAGTTGAGCTCCACCACGGTATGCATGTTATATAGTAGTATGGGTCTTGGCGTGGCACCTGCAGACCTATTCTTTGGCGCCATATACGAGTAATACGAATTTTTATAAATCGCTAATTTGATAACATAACTGGCCACGGTCGATTGAGAATTTACGTAATTCACGGTTGCTAAGTATAGCCGACTGACCCGGATCCAAGCTATAACCCAAATTATACAAAAACAATTCTTAGCTTTTTTATGCCAATTTTTTATCTGAATATTGTTTTTATTTTTCATATAAGATACTATAACAATATATATCAATTTTTATTTCCTGCTATTTTGCATATATAATAACGTTAAATTGCAAGGTCAAATATCGGTTCATACTTCAATACTTAAATATATCAAATCTTCAGTTATTTTTCCGCTTCAGTTATTTTCAACGCGATTATTTTTTATACAATTGCCTGTAGTGTGAAGTAATCTTGATTTGATATCAAAAAACTAAACTTGTATTTTTATTTATTTACGATAATCTGTTTTTTTCTTTTTGTTGAAGAACTTAAATACAAGTTTATCGATAAGATACAATGCAGAATGTATTTTAAACTTTAAACCGAATGAAATAAGAGGCATTGTTATTATTACAGGAAAAAATAATTAATCAATTAATTGTAATCAAGGCCAACAACTGAGCGAAATTCTTTAACTTCACTGCCGATAAAAAGTATCTCATAGCTATCTCAAGATCACGGTGTTGATGGCAATGACATTACAATGAGTTTGCAATTTATACTATACTTAATAATATGCTTTGAAAAGTTCAAATATATATGGTTTGGGATACTGTCAATGTGGAGTACATGCAAAAAAATATATAAACTAAATTGCTCGGGATGATGGTTATGAAGAGATTTCAGCATCTATTGTTCTATTATATAGTTAACTGTTTAAACAATTGAAATCTCACATTTTCACATAGATCTCATTAGTAGAAAATTGTGGATTTTTCAATATCTGAAATATATTATAGCCCGGTTTTTAAAAAAGTATTCATCGTGTAGATTTTTGTTTTTCTGATGTAAAGAACATTTCATATCTGTACAGAATGTAAATAAAACTCTAAAGCTAACCAAATATTTCTCACCAATTTTCTATTTTTATTTACAACATTAAGAAGAATTTATAAATAATGGTTCAGTAGTGGAAAATAATTTTTTGGCTTATAAGCTCTTTATTGATAAATATTTTAGCCCTAATAAAGGACTACTCCTAATAACACCTTAACTACCTAATAATTTACTGCATCGTCCATTCGCTTTCTAAAATGTGAAATTCCTTATCAGGTTCTTCAACTATTATTTGTGAAGCTAGCTGATCCATGTCGAAACGAAAGATTTTATTCTTCTGCATGTACGAGTATTTTAACTTATTTAATAATCATTCCATTGAATGGTATTAAATATTTTGCATTATTTTGTTTAGAGCCGATTATTTTATATTCAAAACAAGTACATATAGACGTATTCGCTATATGTTAAAGTATCGCAAAATCTAAAGATTATGTAACCTTATATATAAACAAGTGATAAAGCCACTTATTTATGCGGTGTCAAATTTAATTGGTTTTAATAAATATTAACATTGTTCTTTTTTATTTATCATTATTATCAGAAATGTATTTAAGTTAGATTTAAGATGCATCGTTGCGGTGACCTCGAACTCACCGGTTTACCTAAAAATCATTTAATGTATTCACATCAAGGCCCCAAAATCAGCATATAAATTAAAGTCAATAAAACCGAACGATTGCATTTAATGAAATATGTTCAGAGAAATGTGAAAGTCGATTTGGGCTCTTTTTAACCTTGAAATATTTTGAAAAATAAAATGAATCAAAAATAAAATATTTATCCTGATTTAGTAAATGGAAGAAAAAAATAATATATATAATGTTTTGCTCTTTATATTTTTATATTATTGAATATCAAGTCCTTTCAGTTTTAATATACTTTCAATCAGATATTTTATATTTATTTAATGAGATTTGAATATGAAAAATTATATGTAATATTAGCATTCATTTCGATTTGCATCGAGATTTTTCTGCGATCAAGTAAATACGCCTCCAGAATAGTGAATGGTCTGGTTTTATTTTATTTTGCAAAGAAGAAAAACGTAATAGGTTCACATAACTAAACCGTGGCGAATGTTAAAGATGATTTCGATTATGAAATCTAATATTCTGAACTTTCCTACAGAAATGCCGTGCCGACGAGTTCAAATCGATGCAACACTCCCCTGAATAGCCTGGAGCCGAGAGCCTTTCACCTTTGCCAAATGTTAAATTTCATCGTGTGATCGTCGTAAAGTAATTTTCTTTTTTTCTCTTTATTTAAGATGCAGTTTTTCTCAAAATCCACTTTCAATTTCATTTAAAATTCATCACTTGTTTTAGGTTACCAAATCATTTAAATGTCTGGAACGGAGATATTTGCATATTCAACTTTTATAACTAACCAAATATAAGAAAAAAAAACTTAACCCGCCACTTGATTTAACATCCGCATTTTTTTTACAATAAAAGGGAAATATTAAAGGAAATCCAGAGCAAATCGTAAATTTAACTCACATGTTAAGAAATTTCATTTTTAATAGGGAATGAAATTCGCGAGACGACTGCTTTTAAACCACGTTCACTTTTCAACGATTGCTCCTCGACTAACGAAAATTTTTACAATCTTCAAACTTGTATAGTATCATAAAAAACACGTTGGAATCCAGTACTAAAAGTGGGAAAATGGTGTGGGCAAGTTGCATGCAAAATATCTGGTTTTGATGTCTTATCGATAGGTTAGTAAAAACAATTGGGTGTGCAAAATGAGGAAACTTATGCCTGGATATAAGTTGCTATGCTTAGTCCGATTTGTTCTTTTCTATCGACATTTCTTGCTAGATCACAATACTTATATTTATTTCTTATTTTCACACCTGTTCTTCTCGTTGAGCATTTTCTTGCTTCTAACAATTCTCTGGTATGTCTTCAAGAAGTAGACCAACCAAAGTAACTCAGTTCTTATTATTTTGTTCTTATTCTCAAAATAGCAGAAATCTTTTATCAAAATAAGATCTATGTCTATTATTTGGAATAATTTAATAATAATTTAACGATCTAATTAAAATTTAAATGTTTTAATTGAAATTTATTTCAAATTAATACGAATGTAGACTTGAATTTCTACAAGGTACTACTAGGGCCAAGGCAGAATAACATAAAGATGCTGTAATATTAATCCAGAGCCACTTGCTATGCATAGATTAAAACTGGAACCACTAAAATTTTGGGTGGATCTGGGCTGGTTTGTCGCGCTTGTGTTAAATGCAAGGCTCTTCATGCATACCCATTAGCATTTTGCATACCTATGGATTGCATAATTGCCTCAGAGGTTTGGGGGTGTCCAAAATTTAACCTCAAGTAATATACATATGTAAATGTCCAATTAATAAAAGAGGCGGTGCTAATTAGCATTGCAAATGTTATATAATAGATTATTGGATCAATTATTTCTTTTTTTCCATTAAAACGTTCATATTTTTTTAACTTATACGCACAATCTCTCAATCTATTTCGCATTAAGCGAATTTTATCCAGAGTATCAATTAAAATAGAATATTTTAGTTTTGATAAATGGTATATTATTTAATTTATAATAGTACTGCAATTTTACCTTAAGTTCGCCTTTTTTTTAAAGAGAATTTTTAATATTTAAATTATTAGAGATCTAAGTTTTCATGGATATATCTATACATATAAAAAATTGGATTAAGTTAAAACGAAATAGTAAGGAATAATGAATGTAGTAATTTAAAGATATTTATTTGTTGTTTTTTCTTATGAAATAATATTTCAAATGCATTAAAATAGGAACGATTGAGTTAGTCAGTTTTAGAAGGCTAGAAAGTAGTTTAAAAGTAGACTTTTAAAAAAAAGTGAGATCATTTGACGCACAGTCTTAATTTTAAAAATAGATATCCTAGATATATGCATATAATATTACAACGTTTTGCAATCCATTTAAGGAAATTTTATTTTAAGACTAATTCAGTTAAAATGTTCTTTAAAATGCTTGGAAGCCAAATAATATGGTTAGACATTTTTAATAGTAAAACTTCATATAGAAAAAAATTATGGAATGCACTTGAAACCATGATGGTCAAACATGTAAGTATATTATTTATGAAGAATTTAATTCAATTCATATTTTACATCTAGAACACTTTAATGAATTCAAGAATATTGTTGAATAGAATAAGCGATCTGGTTTCTCCCACAGTTACCAAAACCGATGAGTATATAACAAAAATACTTAACACAGGCATGTCAGATCTCAAAATAAATTTGTTGGAAGTTATTTAATGCATTAGATTGGATTTTTGTCTTTTTTGTTATTATATAAATTCTGATATTTTGGTTTGATATCAGCATAAAATTTATTTCCTCCAGCAATTTAAAAAACAAAAAAAAAACGCTACTGTTTATAATGGACTCTTTTTCCAAAATTCTCATTATAGGGTTTCTTTTTTCGAGTTTTTAAATAAGAAACTCTGAAGGTATATTAAAAAATATTAATTTCATACACTATATAGTAGTGATATGATATGAGCATCAAACAAAAAATCTCCCAACATAAAATTATGAATGTTCCCCCTAAGTAAAATATATTACGTAATATCTTATCGTATAAATAAACTTAAGGTTCAATACATTCCTTATCAAAATCTTCCTAGTTTGAACTACAAATACAAATTTGCTCGTATCTTTTAATCTAGGGGGTATCTATATTATTTAATAGCATTATAGCAGTAGTTGATTGTAAGCTTTAGAGAACCTCTTAAGATATCATATCAATCTAGACAAAAGACATACTATCTGCGAAATATCTGAGATGTTATGTTACCATGCAAAAATCGAAATTTGTTTATATCTGATAGTTGAAGCTACGACCTCCTCTGTTGCGGTCAAGAGAAAATAGGAAATATTGTGTACGCACCGAGTGTATTTAAAGAGAATAGCTGTGATTTTCACCAGATAAGAAAAGCTCCTGTGTGCTAAGAAATTTCCAAGAGCAAATTGATCAGTTCACATTTTAAACTAAAGCCTCAGTTTGAAGTTGGCTCTTCCAGGGAGAAGATCAATTCTAGCTACTTCTTTGTCGTTCGCGAAATTCTTTTTTTTCGCTATCATTGGATTAATAATAATTTTGCGGGTATTTAATTTTGATTATCAATATCCTGATATAAGCATAATTCAAATAAAGTGCACCGATAAGCGCTGTTTTGTATATTACATCTTCAGTTTTTATACCAAAGGTGGCATAGAAGGTCAAATTAATATTTCTTTGGATCTCATTATTAGCAATGGTTTGATTTGATAGGATAAAAATCTACAGCTTAATTAGCAAAAATATTTTGTGCTTGCAAAAAAAAAAAAAATACGAATATTTGTGAAGTGATTAAATAGTGAAAATGAATTATTAAACAATCGCAGCCTGATGATAAACAGATGGTGACTGATGTAGAGAAATTTGCTCATGCAAATTATGACTATAAACTTCGTATTCATCCAGGCTATGGAAATAAAAAATTGCAACTTACGTCTGTTATCTATAGCGACAAATGCGTTGTTTGTACTTTTGTCACGTATTATTATTTTTTCTTTTTTTTAAAAGCGTCATATATCTTATCAAATTTATTTGGTATTGTTTATACAGCAATTTATTCTATCTTTTGCAATGTTCTTATCTCTTTGTTATGATGAAACATTAATAGTACTTTATAATCTCAGAAATGCTTACAATTGACCAGTAGTCAAAGAGAATCAATCTTAGAAAGTAGTTTTTCATTTTGTAATCGCTTTTATCAAATTAATAAAAGCTAATATACAATTTATATTAAAAATAATATGTATTTATTGCAAACTCTTTTTCGTAACATTATCGACTCTTATTTTAGTCTAACTTGGAACATTTTTACATCTTTCAAAAAAAAAAAATGGCCTGTTCTGAAATTATTTACAAATTACTCGAATTCTTAATGAACATGTATTTTTTTTTAATTTAAAATTCCAATTACAAAATATGTCCAAAATATTTAATTTTTTATCATTATATAAAAAAATACCTTTATTACAACAACCTTTAATAATTTTAGTACTTTGTAATATTATTAAAAATAACGTGCAATTATATCTGATTTTTCAAAAATTAATAATAAATACTGAAAGGATCAGCACGGATTTCCGAGAAAAGTTAAAATGCATAAAAATATCTTTATTTGAAAATAAAATTCAAGGATTTAGAGAAGATCATAAAAATGCAAATTTTTCCTCATACACAAAAACTAAAAGACCTTGTTTTCCGGTTTAGTTTTATATAAAGAAGGATGTTATGGAAAAAATTCCTAAACAACAGCTTTCTTTACTATTTTTCTATTATGAAATAAAACCATTGAATAATTCATGTTACTTATGTTAAATGTGAATTATGTAACTTCTGTTATCCCCTCAAATTTTTATAAAAACCATTTTAATAAATTCAAATTATCGAACGATAATTTAAATGAAAATGAGAAGAACTTTATAGAAAGTTATTATTTGTTTTTACACAGTGCCATTTCCAGAAAAAGACCTATAGATTTTTTCTTGTTCTATTCTCTATTTATTATAAAATTTAAAAAGCAACAAATTTCTATTATTATCTTAATAAATTAAATGTAAAACTCACATAGTATATTTTTATTGTAGGATGAGTCCACCTGTTAACTCAACATACCTGTGCCAACAGTCTGTGCCAGATATTGAGGTGAAAATAAAAATATAATTTTAAACTTTTCTTAAGGATCTATATGTAAAATTTCAGAATCTTTTAGCCCTCAATCCGCGTGTTAAGACGAAGTGTTCATTAGTGCCTTCTGTTCAAACAAAAGACAATAAAAAGCACTGGAAACGAAATCTTTCCAAATCATGCAAGGTGTTATTTTTTTAAAAAATTCAATTATTTTCACAATTTAAAATTCTTAACTATAATTTTAGCCGAATTTATTGAATAGTTTTGAGGACATAAAACATACAACACTTTCCGAAAGGGGAGCTCTGAAGGAGGCTGCAAGATGTTTAAAATGTGCAGATGCCCCATGCCAGAAATCTTGTCCAACTCAACTGGATATTAAGAGTTTTATTACTAGCATTAGTAACAAGGTAAGAATTGCATTAGATCTATATATAATTATAGAATTCTTGTAATACATATTTTCAATTTTGATCTTAGAACTACTATGGTGCAGCTAAGGCTATATTTTCTGACAATCCACTGGGACTTACTTGTGGCATGGTTTGTCCCACTAGTGATTTATGTGTGGGCGGCTGTAATTTACAAGCTTCTGAGGAAGGTCCAATCAACATTGGAGGCCTACAACACTTCGCAACTGAAGTCTTTCAAAAAATGGGAGTACGCCAAATACGACCACCGAACCAGAAACCTCTACCAAATCCTTATAAGAAAATAGTATTATTAGGCGGAGGACCAGCTTCTTTGTCCTGTGCTACTTTTCTAGGTCGTTTAGGCTACACTGATATTAAAATTTACGAAAAGAAATCCTATCTCGGTGGTCTTAGCTCATCGGAGATACCTCAGTATCGATTACCCTATGGTGCTGTTAACTTTGAAGTGAAACTCGTGAAAGACTTGGGAGTAGAATTCGAGACTGGCCGAGAGCTCTCATCAAAGGATATAACAATAGACGTAATTCAATATTATAATTCTACATCTCTACGAAATCTCAAATAATTCCTTTAGAAACTTCTAAACTGTGGCGTTGATGCAATATTTTTGGGAATTGGATTACCAGAGCCCAAATTTAATTCTATTTTTGAAAATTTGGACGAGAGTCATGGATTCTTTACTTCAAAAGACTTTCTGCCTCGTGTAGCCGAGGGTAGTAAACCAGGAATTTGTCCTTGTAAACAAACCCAAGACTTCCCACAACTCTTTGGTAATGTAATCGTCTTAGGATCTGGAGACACTGCTTTCGATTGTGCCACTTCTGCTCTTAGATGTGGTGCTCGAAAAGTTTTTGTGATATTCCGTAAGGGATCTTCAGATATTCGAGCAGTTCCTGAAGAAATCGAGGTAGCGAGAGAAGAGAAATGCGAATTTATACCATTTTTATCTCCAGTCAAAGTAATTGTTAAAAACGACAAGGTATGAAGGATTTATGCATGCAATTGTCTAGAAATTATGTTATTTTCTTTTTTAAAACAACCATAGATTGTAGGAATGGAATTCTGTAGAACTGAACAGGATGAAGAGGGTAATTGGATTGAAGATGAGGAGCAAACTACTCGACTCAAGGCGAATTTTGTCATCTCAGCATTTGGTTCAGGGTTATATGATCCTGAAGGTAGTTTCCCTATATTATTTTTTAATGTAATAAATATAAATAATAATATTCTTAAATCTATTCAATAGTGATTGAAGCACTTTCACCTGTTGAACTTGACAAATGGAATCTTCCGAAAGTTGACTATAAAACCCAACAGACTTCTGTACCTCAAGTTTTCTGTGGCGGTGATTTAGCTGGAGTTGCTGCAACCACTGTTGAATCGGTTAATGACGGTAAAACTGCTGCTTGGTACATGCATTGCTATTTACAGGTAAATAATTTTCATGTATAATAGTAAAGTACTTATATTTCTTCCTATAAATCGAAAGGGTCTCCCCTTAGACACACAACCCGAATTACCACTATTTTACACAGATATCGATTTGGTGGATATATCAGTAGAAATGTGCGGTCTAAAATTTGAGAATCCATTTGGCCTAGCTTCAGCACCTCCTGCAACTAGTGCTGATATGATTAGAAGAGCATTTGAACAGGGATGGGCATTTGCAGTTACTAAAACTTATGGGCTAGACAAAGTATGACCTCTATTTATAGTACTTAGTAATATAGTAATAACTAGTAACTTATTTTTAGGATGCAGTTACTAACGTATCTCCACGAATTGTCCGTGGGATAACATCTGGACACAACTACGGTCCACAACAAGGTTCATTCCTCAATATTGAATTAATATCAGAGAAATGTTGTGACTATTGGTTAAGGAATATAACTGAGCTTAAAAAAGACTTCCCTGAAAAAATAATTATAGCAAGTATAATGTGTACGTATACAGAGAAAGATTGGACAGAATTGGCGCAATTGTCGGAAAAAGCGGGTGCAGATGCCCTAGAATTAAATTTATCATGTCCACATGGTATGGGAGAATCTGGAATGGGCTTGGCCACCGGACAAGATCCGAAAATTGTTAAAGCAATATCCCAATGGGTACGGAATGCTGTTAAGATACCATTCTTTGTCAAGCTTACGCCAAATATTACTGATATTGTTGCGATTGCTATGGCAGCTAAAAGTGGTAACGCAGATGGTGTTTCTGCGATAAACACTGTCCAAGGTCTTATGTCCCTAAGAGCGGATGGAACACCTTGGCCTGCTGTGGGATGCGACAAAAGGACAACATATGGAGGTGTATCTGGAAATGCAACTAGGCCAATGGCTCTAAGGGCTATATCTTCTATAGCAACTAAATTGCCTGGATTCCCAATTCTAGGTATTGGGGGTGTGGATTCAGCTGACACGGCCTTACAATTTTTGCATTGTGGAGCTAGTGTACTACAAGTTTGCTCAGCTATACAAAATCAAGACTTTACGTTAATAGATGATTACTGTACTGGACTGAAATGTCTGTTATATCTTAAAGCAAATCCTCCACCAGAAATGGCAGACTTGTGGGATGGTCAATCTCCACCAACGCTAAAACATCAAAAGGGCAAACCTGTTCAGAGTATGGTCGACGAAAATGGAAAGGTAAGTAAGCATTCTAAAGTGTTTTGGAAGCCTAGAAAAATTTTGCACGCTTTTAAAAATTAATTTACAGATTCTTGGTCATTTTGGACCATACAAAGAGAAACGTGAAAAAATATTAGCCGAGTTAAGAAAAACTAAGGGACCACTCTGGTCGTCTATCGAAAACAGCAATAGCTACTTAGAATTAAAAGATACACCAGAAATCCGCCCTGCTCCCAGGATACAAGAAATCGTTGGCCTTTCTTTACCTCATATTGGCGCTTTTAAGAGTTTGGATACTAAGAAACAAGTCGTGGCACTTATCGACGATGTAAGTTAATATTATTATTTGAATAAGAGAAACAAATCAAATCTAATGATTTTCTAGGATTTGTGTATAAATTGCGGCAAATGCTACATGACATGTGCTGATTCTGGATACCAAGCGATTACATTCGATCCAGAGACTCACATTCCCATTGTGACTGATGATTGCACAGGATGTACACTCTGTCTTTCAGTTTGTCCAATAATTGATTGCATAAGGTACCTATATTTTAATTTCAAAGTATTCTAATTATTTTTTACTTTTTATTTTTAGTATGGTGCCAAAACAAACACCCCATGTTGTTAAAAGGGGTGTAGAAAATGTTACTCTTGTTGGAGTTACAGTATTTAGTCCTATGCAGTAATTTCAAATGTTTTTTAATTATTTAAATTGATCGTTTATATTGAAAATTCCAAAATTATTATTAAAATTTTTAAATTGTTAATCAGTTTTATTAACAATAAATGCTAAAATACAGAACTTTATTTAAATCCCTTTTGTAACAAGTCCCAGAGGAAAAATAAAAATATATATAAGCGTTTACAGTACAACACGCTTAAAATTAACTCAAAAATCCGTTTTACTATTAGTGATTGTGTGATTAGCATAGACAATTTTGGTTCGTAGACCCCGAAAACACCGTCCATTCATAAGTCAAGGTATAGTAGCATCTGTCGTACCTAAATCAATTTTAACTAATTAAAAAATATTGTGATTAAATTCAGATCGTCTTTTAGTTGAAATTCTAAATTCCTAGAACTGCTAAGTTTTACAAACTCCTCTCTTTTTATAAATCTGTTGTGTAAATACTTTTTTTTTTAATAAAGTCCAAGGGCACTCAGGAGATTTGATTGGCTATGGAAAATTATACCATATACAGAAGACAGTTGCCGGCTTTATTAATTATCAATCTTTCTACAAAACAAACTAACAAAAAAAATATACAGAGAATGTATCATGTAACATTAAAGAAATGCAATTGTATTGTTTGCAATAGCTTTAATAACATTAATTTCAAGCTTAAAATAAAACTAGGTGGTGGATATAAATACAAAGAATTAAACGTCACAAAACAATATTTTAAAATAAAAACCGCAAATACAGATTTTTGTGACAGATTCATACCGAAAGAACTAAAACCCGCTTGAATCCCAGTGTTACATGCCCGTCTTATATGCTCTTTACAAACTACAATTGCTTCTGGCTTCAAATGCTCAATTACATTTTATAAATTTTTTTTTCTTCAACAAAACATCCGATAGTATATGGCGATAATATATATATTCTCTTTATTTTCCTTGTATAATAAAATCTGTTTTAGTGTTCATCAGTGTTGTTTTATTGTTTTACTTTGTCTCTTCCTTTTTTTGAAATAGGTATAATTACTTTTCCTTTTTTTAATTTCTTACATTTACTTTTATTTGCCAATAACAACATTTTGATTGATTCAGAGCAAATACTTTCCAAGCAATAATCCAAACAAGCCGATTGCAATCGCAAGAGCTATATACATAACAGGAATCTGTTGCTGTCCTAACTGTGGCGGAGAGTATGGATTTTGATATGAAGAAGATGAAGTCGGTTGCTCTTTTTGGTTTGCCTCTGCAGTTAATCTAAGTCGCAACAATTGCTCCTTAAAGAAAAATAAATATTCATAATGTTATATTTCGTGATAGAAAAATTATAAAAATATTAGGAATATAGATGCTGAGATGTTCTGGAGGGGTGTGATAGATACAAAATATGTTACCCCAATTAAAATGATGTAATTTAATTGAATTAAAAAACGAAATCATAGCAAACTTACATTCAATTTAATATTCTCAACCCGTAATAGGCTTTGTTCCTCTTGCAATTGCCGGACTTCTGTAGTAGCCCGAATATAATCGTTTATTAAGTCCTCCTTTGACTACAAGTACAATGAAATAATTGAAATAAATACCACATTTTAAAATTATTTATAAAAATGATGAATATGAAAATTCAAATCACATGTATGCAGGAAGTTGCGAGAAGCCCAGGAAAAAGAAGGAATATAAATAATTAGAAGAAATTTGAGAAGCATTTTACACCGTAAAAATTCACTTTCAATTTAGCATATAGGTTTATCAATCAACAAAATTAAGTTATAAAATTGATGATAAAAATTTTGATATTCAATTGCTATATAATAATTTTGACGATCACAATTTAAAAGAATTTTTGGTCTTGGATTCAAGCTTCGACTGGTTTTTGAGGTCGGTGATGGACATGTCTCTTTCTTGTTCACACCATGCGATTGGGAATTTAGAAAATACGAGGGACGTCTTTTATAAAAGAAATTTTTCAACAGCACATAAAATTAAATTTCACTTATATACAATTATCAAATTGTAAAGACTTCGAAATATAATTTGCAATAACGACTGATCAAAGTAAATGTTTTAAAGTTGATAATTTCTCTAAATAGGCTGCAAAAAACAAGTCAGAATTACTATTATAAAGAATTTTTTTGTAGCAGCTAAAATCGAGACAAAAACATAAAACAATTTAGAAAAACGTATGCTGACTTAATTTCATTCATTTTAAATATGTAAGAAGCACTTTTTTTCTGAGCGAAAAATTATCAACTCCAACTGTAAAAATCGTTATAACGTTTGAATATCTTAATTTTTCTTACAAATATTAATTTGTCAGTTCTGCAGAAATTTCGCATATTTGCTTATATTTTATTTCTACTATCGTAGAAAGGTAATTATTACAACTTTAATAAAATAAAATATTGAAGGCAATAGAACTCTGAAGCTCAAAAACCAAAGTGCAAGACATCAAAGCATGACATTAATGAAAACACCTCTATTAGAATCAGTTTTACCTTCTCCAAAAATTAGCCTATTATAATAAAATGCCTGAGCTCTGATGGAATATATTTTGCTCTATACTTTTAAAAAAGTGCTTTAAATGGCGCTAAATTTTATAAAAGTACTTATGTATATCCTCTAAGAAAACTTTACAGTATTAATTATATTGAAATTAGAATTTATTAGATGACAGTACAAAAGTATTCATTATAGAAGACGCATTTTTTAATTTATTTTAAAAGTAGTGCTTTTAAAAAGAGGTCCTTGTACAAAGTACAGTAAAACAACAAATTTTATCGTATTCTTTGCGTCTGAGACTTATTTCTGACTATAATTCTGTTATATTTTAATCCTGTCATATGTTTTTTTTAATTCTAACTTTTAAATAAAATTTTGTTCCCCATTTATAATCAACTCTTGGTCTACTGAATTTGTTCTTTGAATAGATTATCAAGCAAAATTTCTTGACTAATGAAAAAATCTATGATTCGGTACTTACCTTTTGATCACCTGCAGCCTTAGTGATTACGTTCTTCGCAGCAGAATCATTTGGAGCTGAAAATAAGGATCACGAACTTAAAATTGCTGGATTACTAAACTAATACTAACCGGCAGTATCGCCAGCTGGAGATTTTCCTGGTACCTCAAAGACACATCTCAATTTCGTATCCATTAGATCTTCCGGTTTAACTTCGTGCCACTGTAATAATTAACAAATTATTCATATGGCGAAATTAAAAATAATATTTCAACGCACCAATTTATCAATATCTGTCGCCTCATTGTTAGGGTCCATGTGTTCTGGAACAACCAAACTTTGGACCATGAATTTATGTTTATTCTTCTCGTTAGGATCGAGAGCTATGACTTGTAGACAAACTAATAACAGCAGAAAATTAATATTCGTTCTATTATATTTCCTAATAGCTACATACTCTCTACTTTCGTAGTTTCATGAGGATCTACCATTCCAACATTGGGCCGCACGCAGTATTTTCTAGGGGCCGTCGTTTTTATTTTGAAAAGTATGTAGCGGTCTGTCGGGTTCTTCAGTAACAAGTTTGTAACAACTGGCTTCACAAAGGGTCCTGAGAATATAAAAATTATGGACCATGTTAAAATAGATTTACGTAATCCTTTGAAATATAAGTTTAGTGTTTTAATAGCTGTTTATAATAATAGTAATAAAATATTCTAATCTTGGCTATTATTAAAACGACTTTCGCACTACAAATTTCTATGTTCTTCTGAGTGTATCGTACAACAAATAAAGATGTACAAAACGTAATCAAGAACAGTCTGTTACTGGACTAGGTCTAGATTCAGAAATCAAAGTAATTTTGCATAATACAAAATTATTAAATTTATTTCAAATTTGTGTAATAAAAAGTAACATTTCTCCAGTATAATAATCATACATATACTATATAGCTTTACATTTCCAAATTATAATAATAATAAAAACAAATCCAATTTTATAATTTTTCGTATATTTTTCTTAAAGTTGAAAAAATAATATAAAACAGAGTTTATACAAAGATTAAGTATTTTTCCACATATATATATATTTTTAAATGTTCACATATAACTCAGGCACAAAGTTATAAAATTATTAATAATATCATAAAAGACAACATTACAATTAGATATCTTTAATATCATGTTAATTTCATTGATGAGCTTTAAATTAATTTGGTTACTGTGAAAATGCGCCCAAAGTTCAGCACTCTGGTATTTTATTAATTATTTCCGGTCCCAATATTTTGACGATAATTTTATCCTTGCACTCCATAACTTCAGATAGGCCAAAATTGGAAGTAAAGTCACGAATTTATGCACCGCCCACCTACAGCTTAAAAATAAAGTCTCAACGTCCTTCGGCTATCAGGATAATATTTCCATACTTCATATATTAAATTACTCTAACAAATATGATTGTTTATTGCAAAGTAGCTGTGAAAATTTAAAGTAAATAAAATAATAGTATGAACCATTAGAGTGATATCATTAACGATATCTTTCTACATAGCCTACTTCCGAAAGTGCCACTTTATTTAACCCTTTTGGTTTTAAACAAGGAACGAGGGTATTCACTTAAAAGTGGGATCAATTTTAAAGCAATAGTAGTCCATGTATTCTACCGGGCGGACGAATAAATTAATATCAACTTTGGATTACTATTTCTACGAAACACTAAAAAACATTGTTTTGAATTTAAAAACACACTTTGAATTAGTGTTAAATACATGAAAATCGAAATGATGTTTACAAAATAAGGAATTCATTAAGAAAATGTCCGAAGGTCTTGCTTTTCACGACTTCATTCCTAATTCAGTGCATACGTCATGCTGCCCCACATGGCTATTAAAGTTAAAAATTAGAAGGTCAACTCCAGGAGTTAGCAGATAACCTCTAGCTATGTTTGTTATATATAAAACAAGAAACAATCAAAAATCCCTTTGACTATAGCAATGAAGGGAAAATTGTGGATAGGGTTTTAAAAAAGAGCAAATATGTGACCATTTACCCTTTCTAGCAACGGCGCGCCTTCCCTAGCATTTAATAGAAAAATTTTGCCTTGACAGAAATTCTGGTGAGCGCGCAGGGTGGTTTTTAACGCAATTTTCCGCAATCGACTGCATTTTATGCTTAAAGCAATAATCGTTCACACCTTGTGCATACACCGAGTTACATCAATTGGAGGTTTTTCAGTCGTAATCGGAACAGCAAGAATGCACGTGAGTCATTTGTAGGCCATGAGTAGATGTTCGATCGGAAAATCAATTCTGGACGCAAAAACAACATGCTGGTCCTGTCATTGGACTCCAATTATCCGCCACGGATTTCATAATAACGATTTTATCTTTACTGAACCGAAGGCGATAAGCAAAAGCTTGTTTTCGACCCGGACCAAATCGTGTCACTGCACTCTGCACCTAAGGATCCAAAGTGCATGTGGCGGTGGTCGCACCTGAGGAAAACCTAAGGGAAATTCATTGTGAAAATACCAGTTCTGTTGCTTTCATTAAAAAAACCAGCTTCGCACCAAAATAGACTAACAGCAGGCCCTTAAATTTCCCTCGAGAATGACTTCCCAGAGACATAAATATTGTAACAGGGGAATTAGCAAAATCGCCAACTTGGCTAATCACTTATCATGAAACTTGACTTAAACCCAAACGGACATGAATTTCATAATTTTTATTCTGTTGTCAAAATTTTTATTTTTGGCTGGGCCACCATTCTCACGACCACATCCATACATACCTTCCATTAGATATCGTCAGGTAGTGTAACCAATTTTCTTATACATACCACGGAATCTCAGTTCAGAAGGCGGATCACAAATTAATAACTGCTCTTTCTTCTCCATTTCTGCCACGTTTTATACTTTTAGAACTCACAAAACACGCACGAAGTCGCCACAGATAATTTGGACTTAAATATTAGAACGATTCGATGTAGTATTTCCTGGTAAAAACGCCCCGGTCCTCCTTATTCCAGATTTTTTGGCAAGTAATCCAACGCATGCGTCATATTTTGAAAAAATATGGCGTTGGTTTGGCTCATGTCTTTAGCCGGGGACTGCCACCTTACATAAGCTGTTAAGTTGGCAGCAATTCGGGACGTTTCCACTTAACATAATTGTATATGCAATAGCATAGTTAAACAACAAAAGTGCAAAACAATTCATCTGTGCAAATATTTGTTCTCATTCTCATTGAATATTCATTTAAACAAATGGCAATGTTTTCATCATAAATTGTAAAGTCATTACTAATGCACCCCTTATACTTATGGAAAATGTAAGTGCATTCAATCCTACCTTTTTGTAGCATTTTTTAATGTAAAAATATAAAATCGTTTGCACCAGAAAGTATATTAAGTATAAAAGCATTATAGATAACAGAATAAAATAGATTTTTGAATCGTTTGAATTTGTTAAGAAAATAATATCAAGAATTAGAGGTGGCAGGTGAAGTTCTTAATTAAATATCTAATTAAGAATTTAATTTAATTTACCTTAAAAAACTATTTCTGTTTAATACTCATAGTAAGATAAAATAAAAAATAATTTGTATAATAAAAAAGTTCAAACAAAACTAAATTATGACCCTTTTTTAGAAATAGGGGTGACGGAAATGGATTTGCTTAAAACATTTTTCCCCTTGGCCACCCTATATCAAGAAAAATAGTAATAACACAATTTATAGTTTTTATCTCGACTGAAGAGTGGGAAAAATATGTGAATATTTTTTTAACAATAACTAATTCAATTATCATACATTTTTGGTAAGGTATCACGGCGTTTTACCATTTACAATATATAAAAGAGTATACATCCTCCCCTCGCTAAATTTTCCGATCGCTCTTACTTCTAGGCCTCCTTTCAGTGTTTTGCTAGCTCATTTATAATTTCCAAGGAGCCATGCCCTTCTTCATTTTCTGACTTCCCACATCGTTAATAACCCTTTCCGGGTTTCTAATGTAGATAACTTATCCTCATTCTTACCACAATAATTCTATCACACAAATTACTTAATGTTGCTTAAATCGATTATAACCTACCGTTCTATATTTAATTTCCTGTTTCCTAATGTAAAATCAAGATGATACTCCGTTTATTTCTACACCATTAAGTTATATAATGGCAAAAATGCGACCAAAATTCATCAGATAGAAATTTTTATTAAAATTATTAGTATAGTATATTCTTATAGAAATTGTGATTAAAATGAATTCGGTGTCAAGTGTTGGATAAGAATAGTGTTTAGTTAGTAATTTTACATTTGTTTTCCGTTAGATTATTTTTCGACGTTTTCGATATTTCTCCAAGGACAGATTTTATATGTAAAAATAAAGGTACGAATCGCGCCAAAAGTATCATACCTACGACGTGCATGCGCCTTTCACGTTGCTTTCTCAGATAAATTCTTGCTTGTCCTACTGGCAATTTGTTTAGTGCTTTGCAGCACACCGTGACGAGCACCGAGGATTTTTAGGTTTCGTGATAAGTAATGTTAATGTGGTTAAGGCGCATTTCGTTAAACTTGAAGTTAAAGTCGTTAAACGGTTGAGTGGTTCTCAAGGAGTTCTTAAGGCTTTAAGTGCATTTCCTTAAAAGTTGCCTCTATAAGGATTTGAAATTTTCGTTTGTGATCATTCAAAGTGTGCAACGTTCTTTTTTTTCTAACAAGCACTTTAAAAGTGCTACATTGATTTGTGTTTTGTTTTTTTGGAATGATGGCCTATTTGATTATTTAACTTCAATCAGATCTGAATGCATTTGACTTTAAGTAACAAATTCTATCTTTGGATTTGGATCCCTTTGAAGATAATTGAAACCAAATTGGTAGGTATAGTATAATCTACTTCAATATTATTTCGTTTTAAATTTGAAATATATTTAATAATTTTAAAAACTATCTCATTGTTTACTAAACGTAAAATTTTATTTTTTAATGAATGCTTTCTCTTGAAATAATGTATAGATATATATTCATATTTTATCATTATAATACCCCTCTTTTATGAAATTTACAATTTAAACTATATTACATTATGTCTATATAAAAATCAGATTATAATTTTAATGGAGCTAATGGACAGCGAAGTTCTAAGTATTACAACACTTCTTTTCAAATAAAAATGAATTATTAAAAAATTTAAGGAACAAAAAAACTAGACTACTTATTTTATTTAAAATAAAAGTGAGGATAAAACCAAATAAGTATTGTAATCGTTTACTGTTTCTTTTATTCTAATTGCATCTTAGTATTGATTCAGACTTATGTTTTTTATAATATACCTTTATACCTTATTGATTAAGAAGTAAATATTTGTTAAACAGATATATCTATTTATCTCACTAACTCAAAGAAGTGGTTCTGAGAAGCAGTTGGTTTTAACTTAAAAAAAATTGGGACTCAGTTTTGAAATTTCAAGGTATAAGCCCAAAATGTGTGAGTCCATTAAAAAATCGATTTTCTAGAAGTTGAAAATATATGTTCTTGAATTATCTGACCGTATACAGACACAACTTCGTATTTCAGCCACATGATTAATAATGTATCTGATGAACGAAACCCTTAAGAGGTGAAGGAATTCTAAAGAGAATGCTGCATTGTTAATGTAAGCCGTTATACTATTAGCATGAACCTTTGGAAAAGAAAAGTCGAAAAAACCCAAGAAAATTTTTACTTTCCCTTTGCCAGTGTATTTCCACTGCCTTAGTAATATTTAATGCGCGGATTAATGTTATCCTCTTCCAGGAATCACTCGTCTTACAGGTAGGTAAAACTCAAAGCAAAACATTCGGATTCATCGTGCAGAACACCTAATCTCTGCATTTTATGATAGAGCAAATAGTATTGATTTGTTTGCCATCCAAAGGGAATAATACCATTTTCACCATCTCACGAATATGAGATATATAAAAGAAAATACCCATCTTTATATTCTTTTACGTTTATTCTTGAAAAGAAAAAAGAAAAAAAAAGAAATAGACAAACATAGAGAAAAAGACCTTCCAGTTGGTATTAGGTCCAAATGAAAAGTGCAAGTTCAAGATTTTACAAAAAGACTTGAGCTGTAAATGGTGACAATGAAAAAGTGAATTGTGAGACTTCACACCCGAGAATATTTGCAACAAAAAATTTTTACCAAGGAAAAACATTGGAGTTTAGCTACTTTAGAGACTTTTTCATATACAGCAGTTCAATTCGAGAAGTATGTATAGGAGTGGTTTAACCCAAGTAAACAAATTTTGTTTGTACTCTCGTCAGGCGAAGCAACTTAAATTTGGAGGAAAGGAAATTAATATTAAATGAATTGTGTGCTACCGTTCCCACACGTAATTATTTAGTACGTTAAATTTATGGAGCGATTATTTCGGAAATAATTATTGATCTACTTGTTTGAAAGGTTAAATGAAGTCCAGAGAAGTAGACTCAGCTAAAGTATTATTTCTATGGAAAAAGAGCAAATATGATTAGAGAAAATGGAGCTTCCTTAGATTTATTTAAACAGCTCTAGTAAGATATCGGCGAAAATACTGCCCTTTTCTCTAAATACATTAATTCGATCGGATCTCTTATCAAACTTAGTTTCCCTGCTCAAAAGAAACGTTTACATTTGTGTATATTCTTGCCTTTAGGTTGCGGAACAAAAATTTATTTAAGAGCAAAAATAGTATTAATTTGTAACATTCGTATTACGTGTGAATTTCACTGAAATTGGTTCACTACTATCCAAAAGATAGTTTTGAGAAAACAGCGTTTTAAATTTGAGACGTAGTAAATTTTCTTTTAGACTTGCCGCTGGTATTTTTCAATTTTGAGAATATTGAAAGGACACGATAGAAAAACTTCATAAAAGTACGTTAATTAATCACTTTTTAATAAAGCCTTATTATTATTTTTTTTTTCTGACCATTTTGACCATACAAATTCTCAATATAATAATGAAGAATTTTGGGAAAGATAAACACAGTCCCATAGTTAAGATAAATGCGATAATATACGTACGAAATTTATTGAATAGCAGACGGCTACAGAATACCTTTTTTATACTCTACTAACTCATTGCAAGCCGTAAACGAATGTGTTTATTGCCACTGGTTTATAGCAGGTTGGCGAGTTTATATGCACGTCGAAATACTTTGTCGGTTATGTAAACACATAAACATACATATATACATGTTAAATTTCACGATTAAATTGAAATATTGTAACTTAAAGGTTCTAAACACAACTAAACAAATTTTATTTAGAAGCATTGATTATTGCCAGTTTTCTTCAATCAAATAAAAACCACTTAAGAGAGATATAAGATTGCTCATGAATTACGTACTATGTCTCATTGTTGCATATATCAGAACAGGAAAATTTTTATTACTTTTAAGAAGCAATGCGAAAGCAGAGAAAGTAACAATTTTTTTATATCCACTTTAATAAATTGTGAGCACATTTTCAGAACTTTTACAATTTAAGTACTCCCCACAGAGAATAATGGAAATATCTTCTCTACAGCTCCCTGGTTGGTGTTTTTTTATTTGTTTGAATACTTTTGGTAAAACAGTATTTTACTATACAATGTTATTGACAAAAATGTTTTTCATGTCTTTTACGGCGTGGTAGTTTTATAAAATTATAATACATCTTATTCAAAAATTAATGCTACAATAGTTTTTTTCCCATATTTATAGTACTTTAAAGTAAATTTTATAACTAATATATACCAGTGAAAACTTCCACTAAGAAAATAAATGGAATGTGTCGCTACAGAACACGAACTGGTCATCAAAACTATTTCGAAGTGTCTTGGAAAATAAGTTTGGTAATTAAAAAATACTAGACACAATAAATTAACGAAAATTCATACACGGTCTCTCAAATAATTTTCTTCCTAATTGACTAATTAGGATATTCAAGAAAACCATTAACAGAAAGTTTGTATTATTACCCTGCTATTTTCTCTCGTCCTTTGTTTTCTTAAAACTAATTAACAGATAAGCTGCAAATTTGTATAAATGATGGGCAAATCATTTATGTTTTATAGGTCATTTAATACATACAGAAATATTAAATTAATTACTTGTTTTCAGAAGGCCGGAGACCCTCTCTCTAATTGGAATTTATCTTTCAATTGAATTATCTTACTTAATTTAATTACTAATTTTTATTACCTTCTTCCTCTGAAGGTCTACAAAACGATTTAAAGGAGCATCTCAATTATTCTTGTCGGCTTAAAATAACGTTCCCTTGGCATGTAGTGGTCGTAGGTAAACTTGACTCTCCTTTAAAGGATGCTACGAGCTGATACCTACATTAGTTTTCGACATGATGGGTTGTGGTGCTAGTGATTTGAAAGAGCAAAATAAAAAAGCTTATTGTAAAGGTATACAGTTGACCACTTGTGGCAAAACAAAAAATTGTTATAATGAAGGGAATTTTAAACAAAAAAATAATAATGATATCTGCGAAATAGGCTTGTTTGAATCCGCCATTGGACAAAGTAATGATACTTTGAATTTTGAGGACTACCTGGGTGATCTTGATATGGAAATTAATATGATGGGCGAAGTAGTTAGAATTATTCCGAACAGATCTTCACCTCTATTACTTCGAAGAAGTATATTTGTTAAAGAGGAAGAGGATGGAGCCTACATGGAATGGAAATTATATTTAGAGAAGTATTCACCAAGAGTAGTACGAGAAATTAAAAGTATACCAGAAGCGGTTGCTGGACACTTTTGCCCTAGACAATTTCCTAAATGTATCTTTTTGGAGCATAAATAAATTAACGAAAAAAACATATAATTGTAAATAAAAATAGGGACGTAAAAATATTTTAGAAATTAGTATGATGTAAAAATATCAAATGCTGTTTAAAAAGCTTTTTTTGATGCGAAATATAATATTAAAGAAATGCATATTCTTTTATTTCAATCTTACCTCTGATAAACTGCATTTTGAATCATTACCAATAGAAATTTTTAAATAAAATATAGATATTTTATATTAATAATAATTTAAGATCGACCCGTATTTGCAATATTGAAAGTATGTAGGACGCTTACATAATTTGAATTAAATTTTACAAGAATTAAGATTTTGCTCAATTATCGCCCCATATCTATTTAAGGCGAAAAATGAAAAGAATAATTTATAATTAATTTATTTATTTATTTATTATATATTTATATACTTGTTTTAAGTGCTCTTTGCCCTTGTTGTTGAGAACTGAGGATTTCGATATCATAAATGTTTAGTGCTCTGAAAATATTCCCGAATTTAAACAAATATGCAATAAAAATGATTTTGGAAAATATTTAATAGCAAAAGTTCCAAATTAATGTCCTTTAAAAATGATAGGCAATAAACAAAGATTTATAGTCTATATCCATCTAGAGTAATAGAGACAGACACATAAATTGAATTGCGAAACGCGAATTACTTTTACACAAAGGCAAAGTTTTAAAAGAAAGATTAATAGCAAAAAAAAAAAACAAATTAAAGAATTTGACATAAAACCTATTTAAAACAGATTTATTTAAGGATTGCCTTAAAAGATGAGGAAAAACAACAAAATTTACTTTTGTATAAAAATTGTATTTATTATTGCTAGTTAAATACATGTTCTGTTAGAGTTATTACTAATTTAATTTTTTTCGTGTAAAGCTAACAATTGAACTCCAAAGTCGTTGAAGTGGTACTGTTGACATCGGTTTAGGTTTAGATGATCGCCTTTTAAGATATTTTGGAGTAAATTTTATGCAGCGTTTATATGGGAAATTTCCGGATATAGCTTCTGGAATACCAGAGATGCATTTGTAATCAGACGGCTCCATACCTTCTTCAAATTCAAATTTCCACAGTGCATAATCTAAAGCATCCTGTGAGGAGTCCTGAACGTATTTGCAACACGAAAATAAATGGTGATGATCACAGTGGAAGCAGATGTCGTAAAAGTGTGATGAACACCGTGGCAAACACCTTTGTAATTCGTCTTCTAACAGCCAATTGATTTCAATATTTACATTTCTTTGATATTTCCCTAAATAGAATTCCTTATGAAAACGCTGCTTCCTTTCAGGGAATGTCTCACAAGATCTCGACCAACGATTTCTCCTGGCGTGTGATAATAATTCCAAAGATTTTATCACTGAATCGTAACTATCTTCTGTGCGAATCACGTCTTTTCCAAAGCAATCGCCCCAACAACAGCCCATGTTACTCTTTGGACAGAAATTGTTTTCCTACTGGCTAAATTTGCGATTTTATCTTAGTTTTATCTTAAAACAGAACCATTAAACTACCTGCTTCTTTGAGGGGATTCCGAAAAGAATTTGAATAACTCTCTGAGAATACGCTCTTACAATGAAATTCCAGACCTCAGTAAAATTACATACTTGTACTCTTCAAGGAAATTTTTTTATGACATCAAATATATTCTGAGAAAATATTATTATTATTATTGGGAAAGTAGAATTTCTTTATAAAAGGTAAAAGTCGTAAATTAAATATCTTAAATATCTTAAATTGCTGTAATTACAGAAAGGCATTTCAGCCTGAACAGGAGATAAATTAGTTCCTTTAATGAAAAATCAGAATTTTACGCGCATGTAAATTTCAATTGAGCATTAAAATCTATAATTAATTTGGAAAGTTTTCTACATATTAGATCTGTCGTTAGACTCATTATCCAAGTGGCTTAAAAAGTAAAATAAATGATTTCGTTTAATTTGTAAAAACCATAAACATCAAGCCTTTCTAAAACCTGTCCCTTCTAACGCATCAATTAATTAAATATGTCACCGCAAATCCCAAAATGTCTATTGCTTACAACTCAAGATGTTGCTTAATTAAACCCTCATTAATCAAGTTGACGAAGGTCTTAACCTCACTTCAGTCGATCAATAGCTATTGTGTTTTCAGAATTCCCGGCAGCTTAATAAAATTTTTATACTATTAAGCAGATACGCCAAAATAATTTCAGAGGATCATTTAGATCAAAACTTGAAAAGTATCTTAAATTTCATCAGGAGCTTTTATAAAGAACACGAATGGGAGTTTTTAATGTTTATGATCTAAATTAAATTTATATAATTCTTTTATTATTTTTAAAGATTTCCTTTATCATATGATGGGGAAATTCTTTTAAGAAAAAGTATATTTTTTTTAAATGCGCAGATCCTTGCTTTGCTGTGTCTAACAGATGAAGTCTATAAACTATTTTTGAAGATTTTCATTTACCATTTGTCTATAAAACAAAAATAGCCTTTAGTTTTACGTTCAAAGAATATGCAAGGGGTATGCAGTTTGAAAACAAAAACTAATTGTAACTATTTGATTTCCCTTTGTTACATTTTAATGATTCTTACACGACAACTTTATTAAAAAAAACTTGAATAATAGTGCAACTCGGGCTATAAGCGGAGAAACAGAGAGAATTCGATTGCTATAAAAACATTTATTATTCAACTTTTTAAATATATGTAAATGCCTCCACGGTTATTTTTATCCGCTCTTATATCACGTAAAGCAAAAAAACGATAATTTTCATATAAAATTGGAAGGACAAAGTGAAATTGAGTTGTTTAATCCATAAGAAAAATAGGCTATTATTAAAATCTTACAGCCAGTTTATGTGAGATTTCGTCATTATGTCCCACCAAGGAGAGGGAAAAAGGCACCACCAAAATTTACTTACGACTCACTTACTTCTCGTTTATCTGCAGCACATAAATTGCAGATGGAAGCTCCGAAGTGGAGATTTAATGATGATGACTGGAATGCTTAAATGAGCCACAAGTCTGATGAAGGCGTTTAAATGCACTTAATTAAAGTCGATGATGAAGTCCTATTTTAGTATTCCACTACCCGATAGATCTATAAAGTACTACAGGGTTTGATAAGGCTCCCTATAATTGGATATAAATATAGAAGCCCATTTAACCGATTTGTTACTAGGTTAACTTTAAGCGCAAAACGTGACTATAGACGAGTGAGAGCAATTTAGTCATGTGTGCCGATGCTTTTTTGTTTATTTCAAAACCTTCTATGTATTACCTCATGATAATAGATTATGTAATATTATTTTGTTAGTATAGAATAAACAGAATCTATCAATTTACTGAATTTTAAAAATTTTTTATAATGTGTTAGAGTCAAACTGGAGTATTTATCGGGAGAAGATGCATCATCTAAAGGTTTGTAATCATATCCTATTTTAAAAGTCATATGAAAATAATGTAAAATATTATTAAATTTTATTTGAATAGACTGGGGCTCTGGATGGTCAGGACCAGAAATTATTGTGGAAATTCAAGAGACTGGATCAGATTTAAACAAAGAATCTAAAATATACAATTCTACTACTATTAAGGACAATGGTTAGTTAAACAGATTTTAAAAATCGTTAATAGAAATTAAAACGAGTTTTTGAACGAAATAAACTACCTACTTACTGCAATTTTCTCTAAATAAAAATAATAATTTCTCACTATAGGTCCAAAACTTATCGTTCGTACTGAAGAGATCTTAATTGTGCTATTTGTATTATTACTTTGGATTGGGGCCATTGCTCTTTTCTTTAACAGGTGGGGAAAGATTCGAATGTTGGAGCCATATCAGCCAAAATTTCAACAACAACACAGGACTTCCTGTTCACGAGTTGAAATCGACACAGTGCCATTTCATCAGGTTATTGAATTTTATTTCACACAAAAATATAAAAAGTTTGGATTTTAATTTACACTTATAGCGTACGTCTATTTCAAGAATGTCTATGGCAATGGCTATTCCAATACAAATGCCACCATTTCAATCTGGTTTAAGTGCAGGACCATCTTACGCAAGAGGTACCTTCTAAAAATTAGAATATAAAACCTTGTTTAGAAATTTATTAAGGGACGATATTTTAAAAAGGAACCTTATATTTTTTTCCAGGCCATGGGTCTTATTTTCGACCGCGCCAAAATTCGGTTTTTGTTGCTCATCAAGTTTCTATACCAAAGTCGCCGCGGAAAGCCCGTTCTGCAGTGGACATTCATTCAATGATCTTGGATGAGGAGGGTGCAGAAGCTGTTTAACAACGACGTATGGATATAAGGAAGCAATACGAAGAATATTTTCGATAAGTTTTAAGATTACATATAAATATATTTTAATAATCTTTAGAACTGTCTTAAGACTAGTTCGACTTCCGTCGAAATGCCTTTACAATTTTGGCTACTGTTTGAATTAAACAATGAACCAAGTATGACTTACTCTCCAAAAAGTTTCATAGCTACATGATTAGGAATTCGTGCATTTCCAACAAAATGAAAAAAATGGTAAGTAAATTATTATTTTATTTATTAAATTTTCCTAATATTATGGCTTTTCTCAAAATTTTAGCATTATTTTTCTATTTATTCTATTTTCAAACATTTCTTTATTTTATAACCTTTTATAATGTTTTTCCACTTTGCGTTTTAAGTTATATATTACGTCTATAGTAGAGGTTTGGGTAATTACTAACTGGACCGCATGACAATGTGTATACAGCTTAGTCTTCAAGATTGATGCTTAGACTAATGTAGACATCAATTTAAATTGGTGGTTCTACAAAAAACCCTTTTACTTTAGGGAACATCTTGAACTTTTTCTTTTACTTAATTCATCTAATTACGAGGGCAAAGTTCCAAGCTCAATAGCTTATGATAGTAATAAATCTTGTAGCCCATTATCACCTAAAAGTAATTGAAGCCATCATACAATTTTTTTCTGTCACTGACAACTGAGTAATAAATCAGACGAATATGACTGATGGCTCCTTTTCATGGCTAATGTAATCATTTTCGCCCTGCACAAAAGGAGCAGCAACCTGAAAGGACAATACTCCATTTAATCTGGTCGAGAAAGACAGCTTCCATAGATCTGCTCACGTGTAAACATTGAGACGAACGAATGACACATTTGGCTCTTTTCGTATGGCACATTTGCTGCTCGAAAATCCCATTTTTCGAGAAAATGATTTACAAAGCTCTTTTCATATACCTGAGGACCACTACGAAGTTAAAATGTGGCTTAGGGTCAAAGTAAAAACAGAAATTACTCAACTCGATTATATATCGAACGCTTATAGTCTGATTAAGGGTTTACATCAAATTTGAAAATTCGAAATGTGTTTATGTTTTTATATTAAATTTGAACTGTTTAATCCCAGAAAAATTATTATACCTTAACTACACGACTATTTTTAATATTTCTTAAGATCCTTACTTAACAACTTATTTGTTATGTGTTTCGTTTATTGATTTCTTCATTGGTCATACGAACCTTAAGCTAACAAATCTTTAAGTTAGTAAAAAGTCATTTTGAAAGACTTTCGAAATGTAACATATTATGCAACGAAACTCAATAAATTATGAGAAAATCTAACTTAGAAATTATCGTCTATCTGACCTAAGAATATTAGTCTGTCTTAAAGCTTTGTCACGTTCTATTCGAGTACTTGAGGCCTAGAGGAAGGATTTTTAAAGCTTAGGTCCGACAGGCACTACTTAATAAAATGAAGGAGGAATATACAACGATTACTTTCAGAAAGATTCCACTTACTTATTGGTTGAGAGCACTTTGTGACAAGAAATTTATAGGCGTAACGTTAAAGTATTTCATGACACTGGGGAGTACCAGAAACAATTTTACTGTGAAAATCTGTTCCTTTTACAACATGGAGTAAAAGTGAAGGCATTTCGACGAACACAACTTTTGCATTTTTATATGAAAGGAATGTACTTAATACAATAAATGTATGTATACATTTACATGCAATTATATAACTAGAGGTTTCGTATATCCGTCTGGAAATTAAATTCAAATAAAGGATTGCGGTCGAATCTTATTTTACAAGCAAATATAACGTGAACAAAACCTCAATAGGCATTCTTGGTATGCAGAGGCACGAGAAGAAAATTTTTATTTGGTGTCCAGACAACAAATTCTGAATGCCTGCTGTAGGTCTTGTTAGTAAAATGATTTTATTTGGTATATGATGAGTAAATTTGAGAAAACTTCAATAGAATATCTATTCTAAAGAAAAATATGAACTATACAGTAAATTAAAGTATGAGATTCCCATAATTTTGTACCATTGTTATACGAATAACTTGTTACAATCTTGCAACGACTATGTTTCTATTTACCACTTAAATTGTTCATGTTATTTTTATAATAACACTGTATATATTTTTGATGAAAATAAACAAGGTTTCAACATCGAATTTCTTCTTTATTTTTACCCTAAACCTTACTCATTTAGAATTTTTATGGAACTCTAGTTTTCACATTAGAATTGTATTGGAGACAGGTATTTCGGCCCCATTACAAAAAGATTTTTAACTATTATTATTTATTTAAAGCAATATATGCAGCTTCATCCAATATTTTTTTCTATTTCATCAAGATGACTTAAACTCCAGTTTATTTCTAAGACATTGAGCTATACGATGGTAAAAACGCTATTGAATTTCATATAGTGGTTTTTTCATGGCATTGTGGAACGGACAGACTAACACGAATAATTATTGTAAAAATGAATGCTCAATTTTAATGCTAGATCTACAGATTAGAAAATTATTGTATTGATGATATTTTAAAACAATTTCGTAGTAAATTAGCACCACTGTTATTAATTTAATTATTTGTACAGATTTTAATTTTTCCTTATATGAATGTGCGCCACTCTCATAATTTATTCTTTAATTCTATAAAAATAATTCTATACGAAGAATATAACATCGTAATTTACTTCGGGTATACTTCGGTAATGAAATAATGCTTAAGTACGACAAAAATATTTTATTCACTTATTTCTTCAGATTGTCGGGAGGCAGCCTATCATTCAAGGACATATTTCTAGCGTCATCCTCTTAATTTCCATATTTCATTTACATACCAATATTGTGTGATGTTTTTATTTCGAATTCTTGCAAAATTGTGAGTTGCCTCTGGGAGTTATTTATATAAAATATCTATAAAAAGATTTGATTCAATATTTACATCAAAAGCAATGTTAACATATCTTTTCATTTGAATTTCTTGTTGTTCACATTAGCAAATTAAAACAGATTTATTTATTTAATCCAATATTTACACGAATCTTATTAATTTTACAAACATGGGAATTTACGTATTAAAATTTCAACCTTGAGAAAAGTTTTTATTTTTCTTTGTTTAAGCTAAGATATATTTACATACATGGGCCCCTCAAAAAGAAGAGAAGTTCCTCTTAAATATCTTTTACAAAGACTGTGTCCATGTAAAGTGTATGTGGCTTTTTCTTTACAAAATGACCTTAGTATGATTTACATACCTTTAGTATCTAAAAACTCTAAACTGTTTTTGCGAAGGTTTAATTTGTTCGCCTTGCTTAAGAGCCTTTGAAATTTCTAACATTTCACTGTTGTACGGTAGGTATTCATTTTATTCTCGAAAATAACAAAATTTAAAATGTTCAAAACATTGTTCTAATTAAATTTAATACAAGCCAAAGGTTAGCGGAATATAACGCAATGGAGTTTTAACAATTTTAGTAATGTAATTTCGTTTTCCTCGTTTAATCGATTTAAAAAGAAAAAAAATCACTGCTCGAAATAAAAGAAAATATACGACGAATTGCAACACATTTTACATACTTTAGCCAGCTCATAGGTTTTTTATGCTTTATTTCATTTCTTACAGAATTTATAATGTTAGTACTAATAATATAATATTAAAATGCTTTTGTTTAAATGTTTAACTATCAGTAGCATTGCATGCAAAGCGTGTAATGCTCCAGGAGTAAACAGCCGGACGCATGTTTCCATGAACTGGATACATAAACCTAATTGGAGATACATGTCTGTGTTCTACCTAAACACAATGCTTACCCTAAAACACCTAATCATTTCATGTTTAGCCATTGTTATACAAATATATATGTCCAAAATTCCCAGGCCGTTAGTACAAGTTCCTTCAATTGTACAGAAAAAATGTTCCACGCCCCATTTGTCCACTATCCATACTCATTCACCTATCTGTCCCTTCCGAATATGGCAGGTTCAATGATTCGGAGGGTGACACTATTGTACTTTTTCTAGAATTCCTTGTACAACAAAACCAATAATTTGTTGTTCTTTTGTAGAAAAACCGCTTTGTACGGTGAGTAATTGATAGACTGATGTGGTTTATGAAAGGGAAACTACTGAAACTGACCCCAATGTGATTTGAATTATTGATTTAAATTACACTATCATCCTTTTACAATAGAACTAGAAATGTGAAAAATAATAGAGAAAAAAGGTTAATATTTTTATCATACATTATTATATGCCGCGATTTACTAACTTAATACATACATATAAAATTACAAAAACTTTTTAAGATTCATTTAATTTAATTACACTTGTAAACTTGTAAAACAATGTAAAAAAATTAAGGATCCTTGTGTTAGTAACAATGATAAATTGATGAATAAAAAAATCTATGTCCCAACGAGAAATTAAGTTTTATCAAAATGATATATCCACTCCAGTTTGCTCCTAGATTTTAGATTACTAAGCTATGTAATTTTTAAAACGTTGTGTATTTTTCGAAAATACTTCGACCATAATTAACGTTGTAATCAAAGTATGCGTACATTGACTCTTTTTATCCTGCTGTGGCCTTTTAGTATACTATGCAGAGATAAAGCAAAGAAAAATGTGATATTATCCCAAATACTGGTCACAGGGTCGGAAACCGGGACCATCATTTGCTAACGTGATCTGCATTTGTGCTCCTAGCTATCCTACTGAAAGCAATCAACGACACTTTCGCTGATGCTAACTATGGAAATAGGTCTGGCCTAGATTAAGTGCCAGAAGATAGAAGTGGCGGTCGCATTAAGGGGTCAGGGAAAGTGACCCTCTGTGGGCAAACGTCGTAGATAAATCAGAGGGAACTAAGCTGATGGCAAGAAATGCGCATAATGACCAAATTGAATACCCAGCGGGTTATTTGGGGGTCAGTAGGGTCTGGCCTTGGGTGCCAATTGACTTTTATCTAATATTCCTTTCAAATGAGGGCACAATTGAATCCTTGAGTATAAGGTATTATTTCAGGTTCACGACCCTCGAAATGAGTCGCAATGCCCGCTAAAAGTGCGGGTGAAATTAGGTCCGTCCTTTTGTATATTTACGATGTGCCTTCAAAGCATCTTCCTTTCGTCATTTGTTCGACAGTGAAAGAAAGGATCAAATGGTGAAGGTTTGTTTTTAAAATCGCGAAACGGCCTTTGAATATATTCCCTTGTTTACTGTTTATTGCTTCGTTGTTTGGCTCTCAGACTCCGAGAATCTTTGACTAAAGTAGAAACACCGGCAATTTCTCAGAATTTGGTAAATAAATTTTTTCGGTAGGAAAATAGCAAATCTAAAATGTTTTGCTTACCTAAATACCAAAGGCAAAGTATTTCATTAAGAGAGCGTAGTGACTGATCCAATTTTTCAAATAAAAGCTCGTGGCGAAAAATTCTGAATAACAAAAACAATTCATTAACATAATGTAGTAGATAATAATTGATTTTGCATTATAAGTTTTCATAAATCATAAAAAAAACTCGTTATAGAAAATGTGTAGGAAATTTGGAGCTTCTCGGTCAGTCATGGAATTTGTCTTTTTAATGTTCTAATTTGTATCCTATTTTCCTAATAATTAGGAATTCAAAAAACAGCTATATATGTTAAAAAATAGCCATTTCAAAAAAAACTTAGTAGTAGAAATTAGTTTGTCGCAAATAAATTTCCTTTATTTGTAAGAGATATTTACAAGGTCGTAACTATCATCGAACAGTTTTTTCGGCGATTAATTCTTCTTATATCGACTAATTTAAACAAATGGTTGTATATATTTTCTGTCTTACGTACTGCAGTGTTCTTAAAAAATTTAATATGGATTCTCTTCGAAATAATTAAAAAGTGTACTAAAGAAAAATTTTGAATCGCGTACGGAATAATTCAAGGTCAACGCACCAGTCTTAAGATCAATATATTGCTATTAACGGTATATGAAAACAAACTAATTTAAGAATAACATTGCATGCTTCTATTTGTGCAAATATTTTACCAATAACTCCATGTACTCTTACACGTATCTTGAATTCCTTTTATTTTTGCAGCATCAACAATTTCGCAAAGATTAAGCAAATATTTCACGTAAAGTTATCACAGAGACGTTACCTTTTCTCTGAAATGTTGTTATTGCTGCATATAAAATATTTTTCTCCCGGAATTTCTTTCCCTTTAATCGTACTAGGAAATGGCTGCGTACTCTGGGGAGCTCGATATACGTACATCTACACATAATACAATATTTGTGTAAATTGTCCATCAAGTTGGCGTTTTCTTTAAAGATGGAGTACAACTCAAAAAGAAGAAATCGATAAATTGCCATAAATCAAATTTTTTGTTATCGTAACATGCAGCGTGGAAATCTTTTGTTGATTGTATGTTTTTTTTTGTCTTTTTGAAACTGTATAGCCAATTTCATTACAAAATTGTTACGCTAACAATCCTCCCACATTCTATACTAGTTGTTTACATAATTTACACGATTCCTTAGCATAAGCAATTCTTTTCAGAACTTTTGTCTGTCTGTTTGATGCTCTGTCCGGAATGGGAATTTTGATGTAACTTTTTAGTTCATTGAATTAGAAAAAGAAAATAATATCAACAAAGTTCTACCTCATCAGAAACTTGGACGCATATCAAATTAAATAATTGTTTTTTTAAATTAAATATTTAACTGAATAATAATGGAATCAAATAGTAAAAGTAATTGCTTGCAGAAAATTTAAGAACCGAAGCAAATTGCCATTTTCTTAAAATATTTTAGTAATCTATAAAAAACTTTAACGATAACCTGCGAATCTTCTACCAAGGTGATTAAAAAAATGAGCAGATTGCACGGTGCCAACAGCCGATCTTTCAAGTCTAAGAGATAGTAAGTAGCAAACTGGAATGGGTCACAGTCTCTTCACTTTTATTGAACTGTTTATTACGCCGAATATTTTTAGGTCATGGGCCCACTAAAGCAGACTTGCTCAGCTTAATCAGCACTCCCAATGCCTGAGCTTAACCTGATGCACTTACTTTACTTTGTACTCTGATAACGCAAATTTATTCCAAGTACTATTAGCAAAAATGATTAGCAACAACCACATTCTTCACAAGTGATTTTCAAAACATATAAAGAGTAATCTAATATTTTTATTCTAAAAGTTTCTAAGGCCTTGGATTGAGATTTATTTTATATTCGTATCATTTTATATATCTAATATTTTTTATCAACGTTACAAAGAGAATATTTTCATATAAAAGCAAAACTATTTTAGAAATATATTTAAATTGAATCACTTTTTTTATTATCAAGTGGTTTTACGAGGTTCTGTTAACTTGCAAAAAATTGTGCTCAGACCGCAAGTTTATTTATTTTTATCATACATGCAGTCACATGCAAAATTTCAAATAAGTCTAAGAAATTCTAAAAATACTAAAAGCCAGGAAAATAACGACCATTTTTATGGAAAAAAAGTGAAATCTTAGCGTTTTAACATTTTTATTTAATTTATTAATCGATTGAAAACGGTCCATAAGAAGATCAAAAAGGAAGAACAGAATCTGTAGATCTTTTTTTGCAGAAGGCGCTCTTTAATTGAATATCTTATTTACCTGAGTCTGTTGAGATTTTTACCCCTAAATTTACCGAAAAAATTGACGCCAAATGAAAGTGGACACGGAAAGCTACTCGGACCACAAACCCTTTTCTGGAACAAGCCATTTTTATGCGCGGCATTGAGTTTCAATCATGCGGAAAGAACGAATTTTACCCCATTTTTCCATCTTTTACAATTGTAATTTTCTATTGTGGCATTAAGTAAAGTTCTCTTCAGAAAGATTTTTTGCCCAAAATGAATATATCGAAGTTATATCACACTTTGAAAGGAATAATCCTAAACAAATTACAAAGTAATGTTTAATAGTAAAATTAACAGAACAAAAGAGGCAATGGGCAATTTGTGTCATATCTTCCTAAAGAACATAACTTTATTTAATTAAAAGAGATTATTGGTCACAATGCTTTTGGTTTAGTTATAAAATTAAAAATCTATATATCATCCGAGATTTCTTGGATGAAAAATGACTTGTCTCAATAAATCATTTTAAAACTTCACCGACCATACCATAAACAAAATTCTCCGGTTATTACAAAAAGTTTTTCTACCTACTATTTTCTTACGTGACTCGAATACGGCGTTACTTTGGAGCAAAATGCTGAACTGAGTTTATGAAGTACCCACAATCAAAAGTTCAAGTTCAAGAGATAGTGAAGCATAGCCACAATGGGACCACGAGCTTCGTTGCATTCTTAGGGTTGTCTATTGTACTGCTATCTGCGCCGCGGATGATCCCCTGTACCATCTGTACCTACTTCGCCTCGAGCTTACAAATTGATCGTCCGGCACGAAGCTTATTTTTCTGCGTTTTCTTTGTGCTGATAACATCACCTATTCAAGAACACTTTAAAAATATAAATTGGAGGGGTAAACACTCCATCCGATCTATAACTCGGTCCTGTCTCCCATTAAATCAACTCGTCAGTTCAATTACTAAAACGATAAGTGTAAACAGTGATCGCGAGCACGTTTAATTCGAGATCATGTTAAAAATCATAGGATTTGCGGTCGTATTACTTTTATGTTCGAATTTTGTTACTTCTTCGTCGCCTATAATAGACGCACTGATAGGAGCCAGGGATTACTATGATGGATATCAGTATAACTATGGCTACCATCCTAATTACAATAATAATAATTACTATCCATACGTTCGCTACCAGAGATATTGGAATCAACCTCAGGATAGGAACCGAGTAGAATCGAATGGAGCTAGACGCTACAAGGAGATTTGTTCGGTTATAAGCAAAGATGGGTTCTTAAATCCCTTAGGTGTTCCAAAGTGTCCTTATTAAATTTTTTGAAATAAAATTACTTTCCAATCTACTCCTTGCTCAATGTTCTAAAAGTACGTGTTGCAATTAGTAAAGTCGCGATGCAAATATCTAGTGAATATTTAGTTATAATATAAAGTGTTATAAAAATAATGCTATTAGAATAGCAAAAAAAGCTTCTAATTTAACGACTTAAATGTTACAATCCTTTCAAATATAAACTGAATATAAAAAAGATCTGGTCTAAATTTTAAATAACGCAAAATAGTGCTAAAGGTAACTTGTTTTTTGTTTTATATTAAAATATGTATATTACAAGTATTAAATTTATTTTCTTTTACTAAAAGATGTTAAATATACTTTGAGAAGAAAGAAAATTCCATTTACTATACAATTGAATACGGTGAACTAGAGAATATAAAAAAAGATTTTTTGACTGTATTAAATAAATATAACTAAATGTAATAAAGTTGTTTACCTTTCCCCACTATATGTTATTTTTAAATTTTAAAATTCAAAAGTGCTCAGTATTTGGTGGTTTAGATTGTTATATGAAAACAATATTTTATTATATTAAATGAAGACATAGGATAACTAAGAAAAAAACATATCTTTATTTATTCAATTGCAATTAAGATAAATCGGTTTTTTCTATTTATATACCTAGATTAAAATTATCCCACATTTAAAAATATATTAACTATTTCCTTTTTAATTTCTATCTAAACTTTTAAAGGAATAACGTTCTGGCATCGTAATTTTATTTCGCATGGCCATGAGCTAGCATCTGCTTAAAAACCGCATTCCGTTCTGTAAGAAGTTACGTGACTTGACTAGAATCTTTTAGTTACTTTTGGATACGGAAAATGTGCCCAAATTAATCTATTGAAGTTGAAAAAAAAATGAATGTTTGCGCCTTTTTTTAAATAAAATTTTCGTAAACAATAAGTTAAATTAACGATGAAAAACAAAAAATTCTGAATGCAATCAAATTATATTTCTATTATAAAAACCATTTTTAAAAGATGAAAGAATTATACATTTATTGTAGTTTTTCTCGCAAGAAAATGGCACAAAAGAATTAAAATTATGTTTATAAAATATATGCACATAGCTTTTATTTATAACTAATCTTAAATTTCATTTGTTATTATGTAAGATGTTAGTGTTAGGTCTAGAATTAATATTTTATTTATCCATATGGCCAGAATGGCTGAGCAGGAAAAGGTCGTCCTCTGGGATTAACGTAAGGATTGGCGTTGATCACCCTCGCTATGTCTGTAAAAGACCGTCCTCTCCCTCTGTCTCCTCCCCCGCCATATCTTCTACCATACCCATGCCGTCCAAATATCCCTGTTACTCTCATGATGTTCAAAATAATAAAAAGGATAATTAACGAAAGAAACCTCATGGTGAACTAATTCTACTTTATACGATCTTGTAGCAATTGCAAAATCAAATTTTAACTGTCCAGCAAAATTGCGAGGGAATGCTTTTATAGGAACGTTCTCAGATGGTCAAGTTTCGTGTTTTCACAGGCCATCGGTCTGCAGTGGCGGTTTGATGAAGTACGCGAAAGTCGGATAGATTCTAGTCACGTATGATTAACCACAGACAGTAAGTAATCTTTTTGAATCAGCTACCCTTACAATTTTTTCGAGACAATAACCGGGGAATACTTTCAAAATATTTCGGAGAGTTAGTCACGAACCTAGAAGTTCAGTGAATTACGCGCTACTGCTTTGGGGATTTCTACCGGGGTTTGGTTTAGCGGAAATGGTGTTGTTTTATTCGCATCAATTTGCAATTAATTACAACACTCTTAGTAAACAGAATTAAGTAAAGAAATAAATAACACAATTAGTAAGAAAGCTGTCGAATTCCAAAAACACAGTGAAATTACAGTTCCTAGTTTTGTAAATACGTAAATATGTAAAGTGCATTATTTCTGGGGCAATTGCTGTCTTAATTTTATTTTTATTAGTAATGGAATTATTTCACTTCATTTTGGAAACGGTGCATATCAAATTTCGTAAAATTTTTCGAAAAACAAAAGATTTATAACTTCTGCTGGCAAACATCACTCCCGCCATCACTCGAAGGGCTTTCTTCCGGCACGGCGAATGACGGCTCGACGCGATGCGATTGCCGTGATGGTTTCCCCCACAATTCGGCGCGATATTTTTCCCCACCCAAGCTAAAAATTCCGTTTCAACCACGCCACCACACTCAATACGCTGTGGTTGCCTTGTCCACACCATCGGTTTCTGTCTAGGCTTAAACAATAACTCTTTGCGTTTTTAAGAGAAGAAGATAGCGAATATCATAAAAGTCCAATATCATTGGCTTGCACTTTGTCAAAATCCACACATTGCAACAATACCCAAAACAAATTAATTTTCCACTGTGTGATTCCAGCTATCCGATAAATGATTAATTTCTAAGAATCACAGTGAGCACCGCCATCCCTCTTCGAGTAGTCGAATAGCGCACGTGTTAAAGGGCGAAACGAACGTAGCCCAAGCAGATGGTCATCTCTTGTTAACTTTGTAAATCGACTTAGTCTGACTTTTCTCGAGTAACTTTCGAACCGAGGAGTATTTTGTAGTTTTTGTACACGTTTCAGCTTCAAATTACCTGGAAAATTGCATAGTAGCTTCCCAGAAATGTCTCAAGACACGATCAAGAAGGTAAACCAGCCGCCTCAGCGTTTTTGGCACATTCATACCCTGAAGAGTTTGTTGGCACAGCATTTGTTGGGTTATGTACGCTTTGTGTTTCTTCGCCTTGAAATGTTCTATTAGTCAGAACGATTCTAACCGTGAAATACGCTGTTAATAATAAACTACAGGCTCCTGTGACCGAGCACATGACCACACAATTGTCTGTGACAGAAAAAAACCGAAAACACTTTAAAACACTTGACCGTGGTCGGCTGTTGACATACTATTACTTTCCAGGTTCAAGACTACAAAGACAGTTTGATCAAAAAGGCAGAGAATTTAATTATTAATGGGTTCCCCGAGAAAATTGTTGAGCTTAATGAAATGCTTGAGACGTCGATGTTTTCAAAACGGAATTTTGCCGAGGTTCATCAGGACCTGAACATTCCAGTCCCAGATCCGGTGCCCATAAATCATATCGAATCAGCCGAAGAGCAGCCAGCCGCCAAAAGGGCACGGATCGATTATTTAATTCCTGGAACAAAGGTCATGGCCTTGCCAACAGGAACTGTCCCATGTAATCAGCCTCTATGTGAAATGATAAAAATTGTAAAGCCCATCATAAGAACTCTCGTCGAAGACTGTAAGTCTAAAATTGCAATATGAATTACGAAATGATCATGGTTTTATTTCTAGCAAATCTCCTTAAAATGTGGATATCGTTTATGATTCCGAAAATCGAGGATGGCAATAATTTTGGTGTTTCTATACAAGAAGATACTTTAGCTGAAATCCAAGCGGTTGAATCGGAAGCGGCAGCGTTCTTTGATCAGATATCTAGGTATTTCCTGTCGAGGGCTAAGGTTGTTTCCAAAGTAGCTAAGTATCCCCATATCGATGACTACAGACGAGCTGTAGTAGAACTAGATGAAAAAGAATACTTAAGTCTTTGGCTGGTCGTTTGTGAAGTACGTAACAGGTATTCATCGTTGCATGACATCGTTATAAAAAATCTGGAGAAACTCAAGAAGCCTCGTTCCTCGAATGCTGAAAGTCTTTACTAAGCCACATATATGTATAAAATTATAAATGAAAAAAAATTTCTAAAATTGTCGTTCTTTTTCGATGGATATATAATTGATTTTTAGCACGCCAGTACCAATGTGCTGGAAGAGGGTACACACGTTTGTTTATTGTTTTTTAAACAGTATAATTATTCCTTACATGTTTCTTCCCTTTAATTCCCAAACAAAGTTGACAGGACTTGAAATTTGTTTCAATTTGTAGTTAAAGGTGTTTAGTGTCGATGGAAAAATATACATTGTAATATTTTTAAGTTGCCTTTTCATCCTGCGGAAGTTTCCATGCTACAGGCCACAAAAAAGTATTGGACATTAAGATTATATACCATTTCTGTTCTTTTAAATGATCTGTTTGTTAAGAAAGTCGTTTTAACAAAACATTTATAGGCCTGGATCAAAATTGTATGGAATTTAAAACTTTTCTAAAAATTAGTAAAGCCTTGGGCTCACTGATTATACTCGAGGCAACTTAGGTTCATATTTCAACGTATTTAACTATAATACATTTTATATATACTTTTTTCGAAGATTATTTCATCTCCATTTGCATAGCTTCTACCTGGAGCGCATATACGACATTTTTAAACTAAATTTATAGAACGCAAATACCGAAAGACTGCTATTGGATTTCATAAAAAGGTAGTCTCAACTACCGCTGGCCACAATCTTCTCAGGATTTTAAGCAATATTTTTGGCGGTATAGGATTTCTTAATAAAATTACTTTGAAGCAGACAATTTGTATTAAAAATGGAAATAAACAAATACAAAACAAGTTTTATTACTTATAACCGCCTTCAATTGAATCAGTTGCGGTAAAATGTTTTTGCGATAAAGTGGACTTGGAAAAAAATATTTTCTTAATAGCGGCAATGATGACACTTACAGAAAAAATTCAATATTTCTTTTATATCTCTAGAATTATTAACATCTATGATTTAAAATAGATAGAGATAAAAATACTGCTGAAATTTCGATAGTAAATTAAACTTTGAAACCAGTGTAATTAAAATAACTTTTTATTCGGTGCAAATCCTCTATTTTTGTAAATGTATTACATGTAAAATTGGTAATAAAACGCTTTAATAAAAACAAAAAACTCGCCTTTGAAATTGGAAATACCTTTTAGAAAAAAGGTACAAGGTAGTTTTTGTTATTTTTAAATTACTTATTACTGTTAAATTATCCTGTACTCTATATATTGATTTTGAATTTTGAAGGGATACTTTGGTTCTATTTCCTTTTTTAGTTAGCTAACAAGTATAGCGCAAGAAATTCGTAGAAATAACATTTTAAACAGGCGCCCAAAACTCTCAACATAAATTTTTGCATATGGCATCCCTATTCATGTTAAGAGCTGCTTTACTAACACCCCGCTTTGCCGACATCTGGCAACAATGGTACCCAATTTTCAACACTTGCATCAAATGGGTGTGTTGAATTCGCGGAAATCCCATATGTTTCAGAAACACAACACTCCAATTTTAATTGCTTGGGGCATCAATTTTTTTAGGAGGGGGGATCGATTCCTATGGTAACGGAGGGGTAAGTCACTTTGGCTTCGTTAGCTGCATCCCAACAACTTTCCGACAGAATGAGTTGATGCTTAAGAGGAGGAGGGTCTTTCAATTGCGCGTCGGGTCGATCCAGTTAGGGTGGCCGTTACACAGCAGCTTTGGAGAAGATCAGGTGATCGAATTCGCGCCGTGTGAAATTAATTGGGAGGAATGCTGGACCGCGTTCACGTCGGTGGCTCTAGTGAATGACCCGAAGCTCGGCGCGGGTCGGCCAGTGAAGAGGTGTGCGCTGATGGACAGGCGGAGTGAGGTGCACACAGCGAGTGCTACAAGCTCGGAGCTTTCCAGGTTCAAAATTCGTTCGTTTATAGTGCCCGTCTCGATTATCTTTTGAGAATGATGTAATTAGCGTTTCCAGCTACCTGGGTTCCTCATTGTTTGTGGTGTCACAACTGAAGCCCGTTATTAATTAGTTTTAAACCGTCGGCCGGGCCGACGAGGTCTTGCACCTGGAGGACGTCTAATTTACGCGGAATGTAGACGCAGACGAGACTTGGGGGGAAAAAGGTCTAAATGAGGTGGCAGTGAAAATGTTTCTTCTTATTAGTTCAGGTGATCTCCTCCGGAAGATGTGTTGTTTTGTGTCGAGTGCTCTCTTGGGCCTAGTGCTTATGGAATTGGGATTTTTGTTAGTACCTGCGAACGCTTTCAATCTCGAGAGCCGTCTGCCGCTGGTGAAATATGGCGATAAAGGATCTTACTTTGGATACTCGGTTGCCACACACATCGTGGGAGAAGAGGATCGTTCAGATAACCCGAAGTGGTAAAGAATTCGGACGTCTTACACAAATATTGATAAGTTTTCTTGAATCGTTAATCAAATACGCAGCGTCTTCGAAGATATATCAATTTCAAAGTATTATCGAAAAGGCCTGATAACAATCAATAAACACCTCTTATCAGAGAGTGCGTAGTTCTCTGATAGAACAATTTATTTTGCTTCTGTTTTTCGTTTGATATCAATTCTATAAAACGAAGACAAAAAGGTGTGGGACACCTTTCGGGAATATTTACTAGAACTCGCTCAAAAAATCCGATGTTTATCTGAGGGCCATTATCTTTCTAAGCAAGAGCTTTATTTTTATTATTATAATTACTTGGAGTAATAATTTCTAACCATTTATTTTTCCCACCAGCGTACTCATTTTTTTTTGGGATGCAAAAAGAAGGATTACTATAAAAATTAAATGGGATGTGAAGGAAGACAATGTGCAAATTGAATTTGGGGATGCGATTGAAAATACTTTTGAAATTAGCGAACCTTGAAAATCTGAAGCATTTTAAAATTTCTATGAATTTTATAAAAATATCCTCTATTTGTAGTCAATGTAAAAGAACGAACTACATTAGCAAAAGATATTTTTTAAAAGATGTGTGGAGTATTTTCGAATCCCAAAATCAATTGTCCCTAATGGTAAATGTTCTAATTGGCTTGAATTGCTTAATCGTTTTATATTTTCTAAGGGTGTCTAACCAATTCCCCCATTTTTATATCACGAATCCGAAATTCTCACGTGTTTTCGGCATTTTAAGCTAGGCATTGGTTTTAGTGATCTCATGGGACGTATGTCACAGGTTCAGTGGTGTGATTGTTCATCACGTAAGATGAAAAGCCTGTCTAACAATTCGACACAATGGTACTGTGCGTCTACGTACAGGAGGTAAAGTGAGGTCGATAAGGTCTTTAAGAGAGTGAGAAGTGTTTGTATGTACCTGTTCTAACACCTGTGTGGCACATCCCTTTTTCTCTGAAATTCCCTTTCTGCCTTGAGTCTGGACAAAAATAATTTATGTGCATACCTATTTCGTGCGCGCTAGTTATATCCTGTGGGCTTGCCACCAACAGGAATTGAATTTAATTACGGGAAAGCTGGGTTGGGTAGTCTAGAGCACGCGAGTGCCCTTTGAACCCTCTAGGATAGGTTAAATAATTTTATGATAATCTACTTGTGATCGTATTTATGGCTTAATAATTACAAATATTGAAGCTAAGACGTGTTTTCGAATGTAATCAGTTTTTTTTTTGTTACTGCCTTAGTCGCTTTTATCTCTTCAACAGATTTCCTTGAAAAGAATTTTAGTCAGCGCTTTTACTGTTAAAAACAATTTCATGTAATTTATTTGCATACGTTGAAAGCAAATAAAAAAAACTAATGCATCATATTCATTTAGTCACTCCAGTGACTCATGGAATTTTTTTGTGTGTATTGTTTTTGAAATAAAAAAATCAAAATCCTGGTGTCTGAGTTGAATGAGTTTAGTTTCATTTAAAACAATCTTTTGCTGAGTTTGCTCTCAAGATGAAGTAAACAAAATTCGTCGAAATATTCGCTGAATCTTTTTCTGAAGGAAGCCCTCTTACGCTGTCGTCTTCAAATAGGCGCCGCCGTGAATCAACTGCCAAGACGTCTTGGCCTTATCTATAACAATAGCAGTATACTAGCGCAAAAGATGACCTCTCTTGATTGCTTTTCATCTATAAATGCTAGAAATGATTTGAAGTGCTATAGACAAACTCTGCTATTAAACTGGCTGACTAATAAGCTGTATTCTAGCACTGGATGTCGATAAGAGTACTATTACATTAATTCTATATACGGAAGCAGAATAAGATTTTTCTATTACATGCTCAAGCCACGAAATGTGAATTAAAAAACACTAATCATTTTAATTGTAGGTCTATATGAAATTTAAAAAGGTCCACAAGAATGAATTGTTAATTTATTGAAAAGTAAACTTTAGACTCTTAAATTTGTATTCATTATATGCTTTCAAATATTTATACTGCGAGAGTTTTCAATGAATCGTCACAGTTTCCAGCCGTTTTTGTGCTAGATTTACGTCAGTTAGGTCTCTAGTTGCGGGCAGCCAAGTGCATCGTATACGCAGACATTTGTAATGGTAATTAACTGGTCCGCTGGACGCATGCTATAAAATACGCGCGTTGTTTAAGGTTCGTTCAGATCTTATCGCGAACACGTTTCACTGAGATCTCCTCGTGTACAGGGCTTTGTTATTTTATGACATGTACGCTCATATGTAGTAGAGAAATGTTAAGAAAGGCCGACAAAAGCAAAGAAACGGTTAAGACGCTGCTCCGATGCCGTCTGGGAGGCTTGAACAGGTTTAGCTCGCTTGTGTTGGTCGAGCGAGATCTTGAAATGCTGCGGGTAAACAGTGGACACAGATGAAATTCCTATGTCAAGAATGAAACTATTAGGATGAACTACATTTGATGTGCCTAATTATCTTAATCTTACTTTTAAACCACAAATAGCTTTTTAGACGAGGACCCACCTTTATTTTTTGATTAAAATAGAAAAGTTGGGTATCAACTCATATTTTAAGGCTTAGATAAAGGCTAAGAGGTATATTTATGAATTTCATGAAAACCGCATCTGTGCATAACCAAAGATATTAAAAAAAAACTCACACTAGAATCTACAGAAAAAATCGAGGTATATCTAATAAAAAAATTAAATATGTATTTATTTAAATGTAAAACTAAAAATTATATCTGTAAATATAAGTGCTGTAATATTATTATTTATCCTATTTGTTCACTTTACTAATTCTATAGAGATAAAGAAACCCACGTAAAAAAGTTCAAAAGCATCGTATAAGGATGGAATTTGTATATTTGAGATTCTTAACCTTGATCCATAGTATCTTAATATCTAATACAAGGTTCCTTGGATACAGCAACTAATTACAGTCGCGTTTATAGAAAAAAAAAGAATGATTTTCATGCACGATTGATTTCACAGCAACACCAGAATTTTCGTTAGACTTCGATAAACACATCATAACTTAAATTCAATTGTATATAAAGACGCACTTTAGCGCTGCTTGACTGCCTGCGAAATCAATAAAAGACCGATTAAGCAAACAATGTTCTTATTGAGGACATCCTGGACACAATAACCCACTGCTAGAATCCCTACTTAATTAACAGTTATCTACAGATTTTCACAAGCTGATTGAACACTTGTAGTTAAAATTATAGATAAGTAGACTCTAAGTAAATGCTTGTTTGCAGAGCGGTAAGATATAAATAATACTCGTTATCTATATTAATATTATTAAAAAAGAAATTTGTCTGGCCTAGGATTGTTTGAAGTAATCAAACTTACTAGTTTATATTTTTTGAAATAGCATAGACTAGGAAAGTAAAAAGGAATATTTCGCTTCAAGTTGCCTATTGTATGTAGTTAAATAACGTAGTGTTGCGTTTTATGGAGGTCTAAAATTTAAATAAATTCGTCCAGATTATAAAAGCAGATCGGTATACTTTTTCTTAAATGGAAAAACTTAAGTGCATCGATTGCCATAATCTGCAATAGTCTTCAATTGGTGCATTCGCCTCGATTAATTCCCGTCCACTCCTACAGCGGTCATGACTGAATCGATCGCTGTTAACGCCCGCACCTCTGTCCAGCTGCAGGAGCGTACTATAGTATAACATGAATGATGACGGGCACTGCATCAACTTGGTGGTGCCGTCATGGTGGATAAACACTTATCGTTGGAAAATAAGATCTTGTTTTACTCGAATGTGCCTTCCATAATTGTGCGTCGCGTATGTTTTTCCAGTTTGATGGATTTCTGGATTTCATTAAATGGCGTGAAGTCTTTCGTGCAGCTGTGGTTTCAATTGTAGAACAAGGTTATAGTAATAATGAGCACGAGACATGATCTTGTAAATGTTGAATTCCTCTTTTAATATTTTACGTTGTAAATTGTCAGATCTTGTTATTTTATTATGTAGATTTGGTTTCGTACCTGTATTATGATAATGGTGGAATAGTATGTATATGTACTCGTTTTTGAGGGAAGAGATAACATAATAACATTATGTATAACATTAACCATAGTGTTACACGATAACATCACTCATTATTTTTATTCCCCAAAAATGTAGTCATATATTCTTGTTTTTTCCTTCTATATATTTATAATATATTTTTTATTACATTAAGTATACAGTGATCGTTATTAATATCTGAATATTAAGGATAGTACCTTGTATAGTAAAGAACTAAATTAACGGCAGTTTTTCTCCAAAACTAACCAGTATAAAACTGTATGCGGAAATTAAACATTTTTAATTTCAGAAGAAACTACCATATGGCATTCGACCCCCAAAGTATCTAATTTAGACTCCTCGGAATTGAGAATAATAAAATCCCTTCGCAAGAGGCAAAAAACAAGAAATTAAAGCCTTGCAAAACCAAAATTGTTTGTGTAGAGAAGAACCAAAAACAAAACGTTGACTTTACACAAGCGATCGTGTGCGGAATACTCTGGATCCGCCTGTTCTTTCTTTACCGACTTGACGGTTGCGTACTAACAAAGTACAGGACTCGGCTAGAAAACCACAAGACGACCACGAACGCTTGGGGAGCAGAAAAGGGAATTAAAAACGCCAAGTGATGCGCGGTCGTAATTCAGAGAAGAACGGATGATTTGCAAGGTCCGGGATGCAGCCAAGTTGCGTTCGACTCTGACAGAAGAAATAATCAATTCCTTGGTCTTCGTCTGGGTTTCGTCCCAATTAACGGAGTGATATTGTTCGCCTTCCTTTGTCCGACCTTTCAGACTAATAAGGCGTTCCTTTATTCTCCCTGCGATTGTTATCGTTTATGTTCTTATACATTTGTCGTACTACTTTTTCTAAGGGATTTTTTGTTGGAAACTAAAACAAACAATAGGTTCAAAAATAGTCGGCTGACTGCTTAGTATGCTAAGTTTTATACACGCAGCTGTTATGCATTTCAGACATTTTAGACAGGCTCCTAAACATTTGCCATTCACCTTTTCTTTTTCTTCTTAAACCGCACCTTGAACTGTTTAGTTTATGTTGGTATCAAGATAAGCATAGCAAATAGATGATTATCAAAGTAGGCTCTATGTTAAATGTGGACAGTGAACGTTTTTAAATTCGCTAAATACATTTAAGCAAAATATGAATTGTGCCATAAGGTCCAAATTCAAAACTACTTTGAATTACTATTATCACAATACCATAAAATTGTAGGCATGAGGTTTCAGAATAAGCCATTCATATTATTCCTCACTCCACGTAGTACAAAGAAGAACATTATTTCGTATATTTACTTATGATATGATAGTAAAATTCGGCGAATTCGTTATCAAAGATTAATCAATTTAATATGCAAACATTTAACGTATTTTTGTCGAACTTTTCTTACTTATGAAAGAGTTTATTCAAGAGATTCCAAAAATTAATATATCTGTATACTGTAAGATTAACCTATAATCAATTAAAGCAAACTTCCGGCTACAACAAAACTTTTTTATTTTAAACGAAATTTACTTATAAACCGGGAAAAAATAAATAAATAATTTATTATCTATTTTAGTTAGCTGTCTCATACTAGCCAATTAAGTTCGTTTATGCTGAGGTTAAAAGAAACTATAAATCAAATGATTAGCTCAAGAAATCTCTAAACCCTTTATTTCTTATTGTGTTCAAATATTACTGGTGCTAAATCTGAGATTCTATTAAATAATGCGGGCTTCCCCTTTCTTGGAAGTTAACTAAAGGCGCTAGGTCGCTTATTACGCGGGTAAATGTACTTGGAAACAATTGACGTAATAAATTTTGCCTATTCATTTTCCTGATTATAGATACAGATTACAGATATTTTTGCTGATAATCAGTTCTTTTATTGCTTTTGTTTTTGATAAGCGTGCCACGCTTTGAATATAAATGCAGCGGAAATAAGTGGTCGCTCTTATGGATGTTACATAACCAATTACGGCTTGAAACGAGCAACAAACATTTAAAATTCAACGCGAAAGTACTTCCGACAGCCGAAGCGAAAGACTCGGCTAGGTTCTGCAAGACCACCACCACCGCCCTCCTCCGACGTACTCACCAGAGAATGGGAATTGAAAGCAATGAGCAGATGTTAAATTTGAACACATGTCAATTTCATACCTGAAGTGTTGCATTCAAATTCCCGTCCAAGAAGGGAACTATGGGTCGAGCACACCTCAGCTGTGGGCGACGAATGCCTTAAGATCTGTACTGAAACTTACCTGAACGCCTGAAAAGGCTGAGAGATAAATAACTTTCGTCAGGTAAATAAAACGGTGCGAAGCGATAAAAAGAAATCACTTTATCATTCTCGCAAGATATAATACATAAGAGGTTTCGCTACTGCACATGAAATGCATTTTAAGAAAGTAATTTTTTCGTTGCAAGTTTAACTTTCACTTATCATACTTATTTTTTATATAACATACTTACATTTACTAAAGAAATCATTCAGTGATAACAATTTATGCCACCATTTTTATGTAGCTTTAAGTAATTTAAGATAAAAGAAAGTATTTCATACTAAAACAATGATATTAAATAAATTTATATATCCAATCGGGACTCTAACCAAAAACCTCATTTTGTTTTCTAATAGATGTTGATTTTGTGCTCTTATTAAGTAAAAGTATAAACGGACAAACTAGTCCTTCTGTTTATGTTTTTTATAGGTCTTAAAGTAGTCACTATATTAAAAAACTAACCATTAATGTAGTATAGAACACCTATGAATCAAATGCTTAAATAGCTTATATTTCCAAATACAACTAGATACAACTATTTCCATCTTAAATTGTGGATGTTTTTGGTTATCTGGATGAAAGAATCAGTGAAATATTTTAAAAGTGCGTTCAAATGCTAGCTCCTGCTTTTCTTGTAATATGATCGAATAATTCATGCGTTTGTGTTTTTAGAAGTGGCGTATTCTTCTGCCACGCTCTAAAATCCGGTGAGTGGTGCTATAGGACCACCATCTGCTTCATAAATGATTGTACTTGAAGTCCGAAAATAACACACAAACTTTGGGGCCCCGTTTCAGTTCATATGAACGGGTTATTTTAATACTTAATAAGAAATTTCCTGTCCGTATTCAAGAAAATATTTCTTCAATATCGAATTATTTCAAGTGATATGATTTATTTTTGCAGACTGAGAGCCGGTAATATAATAACAATCAACCCAACGAATAGGGAAGATATAAATAAATCTCGCCTCTCTTGCAAACTCTAGGGCACTTCCCCCAATATTTCTAAGTTTTTTAATGTAGAGATTTGTTCTGGTTTTATTCCATCTCGGCGCCGTCTAGCTCTCTGCGAATTATTTTCTTGGAAGACGTTCAATTTTATTTATCAGTTCCAGGGCATTTTTACTATCCCGCTGGGGTCTCTGTGCTCTTTATGCCTGTTTGGTTTAATAATCAGCTAAAGAAATTTAAATTTTGAAATACTGTGAATTTAGTGTTTTCCAAAGTATTTCCGCAATGACTGGGATTCTATTTTTCTGACTCATTCGACTACAATAAACTTATTCATAAATTACACAAGAACTCGTTTTGAATTTTATAGATTTGACAGTGGTATGAATAGAATTTGTAACTTCACTCTGTATTTAAATATTTAAAGGAGGTAATTGAAATCGGCACGATAATCTGTGAGAACGTAAAAATACCGAGGATAATTTGTATGCTCTCGAAATTATTAATCATTTAAAAGTTTTATATCATAGAATTAAGAGAGTAGTTAAAATAGTTTACATATTCCAACTTATATTCAAAGGAAGTAGTTGTAGTGAGATGGACCATATTAGTGTTACATTTACATGAGAAATTACCAATAGTTATATTTTGCCATTAAATAATAACAATTTCTTCTAAAATAAAAACACGTTTTACACGTTAAAGTCGAATATGGTTTGAAATGAATTTTATTTATTAACAAAATTTTAAGAGTTAAGAACGTCCACATTAAGATCAGAGGTTCATAGAGATTCCCAAAAGTGAAATCAGAAAGTTCAAAACATGGTTTTGTAAATAAATACCAGAATTGTTTGTTATTTTAATCGCTACGATGAAGTAATGGAAGTATAAACGTAAACGAGAATTAAATTTAGACAAAATACCGAACGTGGATTATAGTAATTATGACCTGGCAAATAACTAATTTTGTAATGCAAGACTATGGGCCAGACTCTGGTTGAATAAACAAAGGACGGGCTGACGCTTATCGAAGAGTAAGGTGAGATGAAGTCAACTCGGCGATCGAAAAGTAAAATAGCGGCCGCGTCTCGTCGGCGAAATCCACACACGCCTCTCGATTAGAAATACGGAACGTGGGCGTCGAAACCGTTCGCTGACTTCTCACCTCGAGCCACTCGAATGTAGTGAAGCTTATTTTTGATAACAGGGCGCGCGCGTCGCGAGATTTTCCAGTTTGCGACTCCGTATGGGCGATCGGCGGTTCCAGAGTTTAACTTATTTATCAGTGCAATTTTACTTGGGCAGCCCGCCCCCCACGGATTTGCGTACACCGGGCATTGGGAAATGGAGGACCCGTTCCGTCCCGTGCAATAAACCGACCGAACTCTTTATGTGGCCGACGATGACTTAACCTGTCTGCCTACGCGGCCATTATTCTCCGCGAACCCATTTCCAAAGGGAGTCCGATGCTTCGAGCCCAGCGAAACTAGCTCTGCTAGCCGTATTTTATGCTGCAAGTAATTGCATACAACAACTGCGAGGTTCCCGATCCGTCGGGAACGCAACGAGAAAATTTATTCATGCAACTTTGCATGCAAATTTTTTTAATAATCCGCGAAAATTAACGTACTTGAATCTTTTGCACGTCACGCAGAAATGTTTGAATAAAACCCACAATAGACAAAAAAAACCTACTTTATAATTTTAGAAAATCAAATCTTTATTTCCCATCTTCGTATCAAGAAACTTTAAATTTAAGTCATTAATCTAATGAATTTTCTGATGCACTCCTCTGCGATTTTGAATACTATACCATTTTATAAACCCGTTTCTATGTTAGCCGCCTTAAACTAGTCCGTAAGATGGATGTAGACTATAAATATTAATCGACCTACTTGTCTATTTATTACTTCATCAAGAAACTACTACGAAACTTTCACTATAAAAAATATGTGTATTTTTATTCCCAATTTTTTTTTCACATAAATTCTTTATTTATGCCCTATTTTTTAGAAATGCTTTACATTTTTTTTTTATAAACGTTTCCTTGATACTTATTTATATTATTTTCTTAAAAGCAGAAGAAAAGAAAGAAGTTTAACATACTTTTGTTTATTTGTTTTTTTCTAAAACTTTCTTTAAAATAGAGAGTTACGTTAAAATCTTTAAACTTTACACTTTCTATTAACTTTCCTGAACTTTTTTACATTTGATCCTTTAGAAATTAATCGAGCTAGCATTTTTGCCATATCACAGAATAAAAAATATTGTATTGTTTAAAATAGTAAATTGGTTAAGACTTTGTTTACGTTGTACATATTTCCTATATGTATGTGCATTTTCTTCTCCTTGCAACGATATATTTTAATTTTGAAAGTATCTACTTTCGAAATACACGAAGAAATATTTTAGCCTATAAAAATTTAAAAAGATTTTAAACTACAAAACCAGTAAAAAGAAATTAATAGGAATAAATCAGCATGTGAGCTGCACTTTGTTATCAAGTTATTTTAATTGGTCACGAAGAGCTATTTCTGGAAGCTTTACACAAACTGTGGAAGAAAGGTTAATTAAACGCAAATTTTCTCAAAATGGCAGATAACACGACAGGCAACAACACACGGTGCCGTGTGCACGTGTTGCAACCGCCCGCCTCTAATTGACGCTAAACTTTTAAGGTAACCGCTGTCCGTTTAACACTATCTCCTTGTAAATTTTTCATACTATAGAATTAGATAGTCGAGGCGCTAGCCACTTAACGGTTGTATTCAAAGTAAAAATCTAAGAGTCGTTATCGGAAATCAATAGGCTCATTAAATCGAAATAACGTTTCGGAATGCATACTACTAAAGCTCATCAATTCATCATCTTATCTTTTTTGTTTTGTTTTTAGTGTCGAGAAACTTTCTTGGCCCTGACATTCAAAAAGTTCAAGGGAAAAAAAGAAAGTTTCCCGCGACGTCGCGTATTTTATGAAATAAAGTGTCGCGTATCGCAAATGCGGGAAAAGTGCGTTTAAGTGTTAGCCACGATCGCGGTGCTGTTGACACTGTCGCCCGCGGATCTTTTAATTCGCTCGCGTGACTATGTCCAAATTGGAAAAGCAGTTTCGCTTTTAAGTCTCCAACAAATTGGATCCAATGGAAACGACGCATTGTCCATTGGATTGAATGCACGCGCATTTATCAACTGGTGAAACACGATAATTGCATCCGGCATGGAATAATTCAAAACGTGTGTACTATCATTACGGCTTATTGCGCAACTGCGTGTTCCACATATGGCGACTACCGTCATCCTTCAAGATGTCCAAGAAACACAATAGCTAGAATCGGCTTTGGATCTAGACTTTGGATGATCGATTATATTAACTTCTTGATCAGACAATTTTTTTGACCCCAAATCAATAGAATAGACCTGAAATCCTATGTTTGTAAAATATCCATTTTCTCAAAGTATTTTTCAAATGTTATAGATGCGGTGTGAAGAACTCATTTAATTATCCATTGTAAATCCAGAAGTAGTCAATAATCAATAAGTGGCCAATTTATTTCTATCTTCAAAACTGAAACTGTCGAAATTAAGGAGGTCATTTTCACGCAACTAAAAGCGAAAATCGTTTCGCTATTTTCGTCTACGCTAGATTTTATTTAGAAAACCACTTAATACTCCCCACATGTATAAAAAGCACCTATAAAACTAATATTAAAGGCAATAGCGTCTCTATCTTATAGGAAATTGAATTATTACTGTATAAATAATCTACGCTAAGTTTGTCTTTAATTTTTCATTAACTTTCTTTTAAAAGAACATAATCAATTACATATTAAACTTTTCAATGTAAAATTAGATCATTCTTAAACTAGGTTTAGAGAAACTTTTACAAAGTACTTGAATTAGATCAACTCATTACTATTACATTTTCTAAATTGATGCTGTAATTGCCTAGAGGTAATTGCCATTCATTATGTAATTGCTTCATGGGTCAATATCTCTTCTGTTCAAGAAATAGTGTTACGAATCGCCCTGTCTTAAGCCCAAATGTCTGAATCGTCCATTTGCAAACCAAGTTCAATGTCTTGTTACGCGATAATTTTAATTTCGAAATCACGACCAGAAAGGCTTAAAGAAAAAGAAAATTTGTTTCGCCGGCATGATAATGGTGCCTTCGGTCTTCAAGAGCGATTTCACATTGAATTTTAAATTCAGTTCAGTTCTATTTTACCTCTAGCAATGCACGAAGCATAGAAATTAGTGTAAAGACTCGTAAAGTACGGAAAACACCTCTTGGCTATCTAATTCTCCAGCAATTTGTAAAGATTTGTACAGGTCGGCAACCTTGACTATAGAGGGACGTCACGATCATTTATGGAAATTAAAATAATCTTTCGGCCTTGACGCTATTTTAAAACCAGCCGGTACGCTCTAGCACTAGCACTTCGCTCTTAATAATTCGAATATTTCTGAAGGTGAAGACAACACCTGATAAAATTCATAACTTGAAAAGCTAAACCCACTAGTAATCATAAGAAAGAGTAAGAAAAAATTCCAATATAATGATTCAAGTGCCAAAGTTCAATAATTTATTGATTCTTTTAAGTCGAAGTCATCGTTATAGTAATTTTTTAATTTTTTTGTGTATTATACAACTTGAGAAGATTATATTTCATTGCATCAAGATCCTTTTTGTAACCTGTAAGAATTTTGCAAAAAATATTTAGAGAATTTATAATATATTTTATAATATTTAATATTTTAATTGCTTAATTTTATTTGAATTTTATATTTGTTTACTTTGAAGGTTATTAGTGGGCGCACCCCTAGGTCAGAATTACCAGCCAGGAACGAATCATTCGGGTGCTTTATTTAAATGTCCATTAACTGAGAGGAGCGACGATTGCGTCCAGGTTATAACAGACGGAAGACGGTGTAAGTATTAAAATAGACGAAATCGTACTAATACAATTATTTTTCAATATATTATAATTGGGCCAATTTTACATTATTTATATATTTTAGAAATGCAGTATATGTTACAAACTTATAAAATTTCCAATTTTGTGTAGTGCTAATCGGTGGAGGAATTATGTGTTCGTTTCGTATTATCAAATAAAATTAAACTACTTCATGTTTCTAATTAGTGTAAATAAAATTATGCGAAAAGAATTACCCACCGTACAATATTTATGCGAAATTGTTTTATTTTCATTTAATAAAGGCCGAGTCTATGTTTTGGAAGCTGAAATTTTAATTTGTTGACTTGTTTACTTCCAAACTGTACATAAAACCAATACCTTTCGAACAGTGTTAATTATTTAACATATTTTATTTCTTTAATTGTATTTGTTGTTCTTTAATTTATTGCAATGGTTTTCCTTTTATATGAAGTTGTTGGCGTTATTAACTGTAGAGTATTATGATTTTTTTACACCAAAAATTGTTAATTATATTATAACTTTAAAAAAAAATATTTTTGAAACTGTAATCAGTTTTTAAAATTTTAATATTTCGGAATAGAATTCTGAATTTTAATGAATTTTTTTAATGTAGTCAGTTTAATTTAAGAAAGTGTATAGGAAGTAAATTTCGTGGTATTCAATTACAATAGTTTTCTTTTTTTAATAAAGAGAAAACAGTTCATCCCATCCCTCTTAATATTGAAATAAATTACTTAAAATATTGGAATTCGTTATTTCTAAAGTATAAATAGTTTAAAAAAATTATCTTAAATAAGCATTTTAGTTTTCAACAAAAACAATAAAATAAAATAAAAAAGGAGAACATTGCAATTTATTTTGTAAAAATAATTTATACATATGTATGTATAACAACGGCGAAAATTTAGAATAAATTGAGGGCAACAAAAAAATACTCTTAAATTGAGCCAATTTAAAAACAATTGGTAATAAATTAAATATTATTTTTATTTTTAATGTTACCGTGTTTTTGGACGACATCAAAATTAGTACCTGGCGGAGCTTACGAACCTTGTAAGTGGTATGGGCGCTTTATTGTTACAATATCAGATCACCGAAAAATTCTGCTAATCGTAATTAAATTGGCTTACTGGAAACACGCTAACTGACAATTGCATGCTGTAAAAATATTATACAATTATAAATTTAAACAATTGTATATAATTGCATTTAACCTATTCCTTTTTAATAAAGTATTAAAAATTTTACTATTACTATTTATACAGAAACAACATGAAAACATTAAAAAATATTTTCAAGAGAAGCGATAGCACATACCATGTTTATTATGTATATAAATAAATATTGTCATACTTCCTATTCATAAATCAATCAAGGATAATAAAACAGAGCTGTACATTGACTGTCGTCCTACAGAAGTAAAATTTTTTTAACATTTTGGTGGGTAAAGAAATCAGGACGGGCTTGGTTTGACGGCACACTATACTTGTCGATAGTACAACGAATTTAGAGAAATTTATAGCTTTGTCCAAGCCTGTATGAAAAACTGAATCCTAATTAAGGAAATGTTTACAAAAATATCATGGAAAAATAGAGAACAGTTTACGTTTGCAATAAAAATCTGCTTGTTGAGGCTTGTAAAATGGAACAATTGTTTCTGGAAGTAGTCGAGTATATTATCAAAGTGCAATCAGTGAACAGTACAAAAATGTGTCTGAAGCCGCCGCATTGCAACCTCTAAACCACTGATCAAAATTCCATTAGCAATTTTCATGAGGAAATTGGCCGCGTTAAATTCCTGAAACCCCTAATCGCCATGCATACATCTTGAGAAAAGCATTCATTTTGCAGAACTACACAATACGATAAATCTCGCTAACACGTTGCCACAAAGCATATGGTGATTCAAACGGAAAACAAAATGTGCGAACCTTTTGCCACATTGTGCCCCAGAGTAGTTCGTGTCCACTGAAGGCGAACTTGAAGATTTGCTGTGCTCGCTGGCTCGTCTGAAGTATTATTCAGGACCCGATATTATTTATGATAGGCATTTCTCGATATAAAATCAATACGAGTAGTTACCCATAGGCAAATGGAAGAAATCGTGACACTTTTTGAATAATAAGTACTGCCGCTATTTAATATTTTCCCTGGCTAATCGGTATTCATGTCGTTTGCACGAAACATCACTATATTTATGATATTCGCAAACTAGGCCAATAGTTTTGTTTTAAACAACTTAAAAAATTCTTTGAACCACTTAGGAAATTCCCAGTTAAATGATTAAACTACGAAGAAATCTTACTAATTAGTTTATTATATATTTACGTATGTTGCTTATATATATATATATATTTTTTTTAAATGTCTTTAAAGATTTGAATTAAATACAGTAACAAATTCTGCCGACAAAACATTCCTCACATCCAAAAGTATAAACACAGCAAAAAAAGTAAACTGCAGTAAATATTATCTAGATGCGGTAGAATATAATTTATTAGTTTACTAGCATTTTTGCGGGACACAATGTGATAAGATTTGGAATATGTAAGCTGGTTGCCCTAATACACTATAGCGAAATACGTTTCTCCGAAACTAAGCTAGTTCCATTCGAGGCGTGGGTTGAAAGCTAGCAATACAACATTTTATCAAGTTTCCATTGATTCCTCTTTTAATTCACAGCTCTACATTCTCATATTGTGGAATGGATATCTGTGGATAGTAGATAAGACTTCGTAGTATTTTTTGTAATCTTCGAAGGGCTCTATAAAATAATTATGCATAATTGCCCCCATATGGTTTTATACGCGTTAATTTTATTACACCACATTCTCAGCCTCTTCATGCAACATCTTTTTTTTGTTTCATTCATTTCTTTTAATATCGTACATTCTTTCATGTTAAAATTTCTCAGAGTGTGAATCATAAATTATGGTGCAAATTCTAACCCTATTGACGCTTATAAAATGAAGAAACATGTGGTACACTTAGCCGGTTCAGTATCTAGTACATTTGGAGCTCGTTCAAAAATAAGAATAATTGCTCTTGTCCATAAATAAATCTATCTACACCGGCATCTTCATATTCTGTGTAGTTTCTGGAGCAGGTCTTCGTAGCTTTGTATAAATATAATAGGAAATCAATTGTACCTTTCTCCCCCCGTCTGGAGCATGTGGCTTTTCGTAACTATCTTAGATTAGATTTAGAAAAATGTATTACTAACGTAAGCACCTCTCACTAATTTTTAGAGGTTAACTACTACGCGCCTATTTGCTTAGTGCTTTCATGTTTGCAGTGGATTTTTCGTGCTTGATTCATTCACTTGTTCAAAAAAAAAACCAATTAAATAAACTAACTAATTAAAGATATCAATTTAGCACTAGATAGCGACGACGTCGAGGAATTACAGCCGCCATTGGGAGATGAGGAGATCAAAGATGGTCAATGGCTTGGAGTTACTGTGCGATCACAAGGCTTAGGGGGAAAAGTATTAAACTTATTCAGGTTGCTTTCAATCCAGTAATTGAAGACAAAGTTCAGTAGCAGCGATATTACTTCTGATTAAATGCAGATCGTGCATCTTCTAATTACCCTCTTTAGTTACTGGATCGAATTATAAACCGAATCCATCAAATTTAGAATTGGTCTCATCTTTTAACTAAACTAGGTACTTGTGTGCGCCCATCGATACATCTCGAAGGTGACTGACTCACAGTACGGACTGGGTTTGTGCTATGTTCTGTCTAACGAACTAAAGTATGATGAGGTCTACGAGCCCTGTAAGGGAAGAACTATGCAAAGGTAAGTTTGTTAGAAAATTATATTTGAGAATAAAAGCAGCTGCCCAATAAAAAAATTATAAAAGTTCTTTTGTATTTAACCGTAGCGACCACTTTTGATAAAATATAGAGAAGTTTGAATCGGGGTTAATGTTATTATATATTTTTTAGTACTATTAAATACCTAAATAAAAATAAGTTGTCAGCAACAAGCATAATTTTCAATTTTAGGTATTATCACCTCAATTTAATCATTTTAAATAGTTGAGGTCTACGAAAAGTGCTTTTATATAATAAGAAAAATTGATAAAGTATTTTTTATGATTTTGATACTGTATCAAAAGAGCCTTCATTAGGTAATAAACTTAAATGGTTTGAATTTATCGCAAAAAAAGTATTCATAAAAATTATGAATTTCAGTAATTTTGTCCCTTGAAATTTTCCTCTGTGGAGAATATTTTAAATACTGAAAATTTTAAAATTCCTATTTCTCTATGTTTTGCAATTATTTTGTTTATTTATTAAATGTAAATCTCTTATATAAAACCTTTACTCTCAGAACTATTGTGTACCAATAAAAACAATGCTTTCACCTTTTTAGAGCGCATGAAGACTATGGATACTGCCAGGTTGGTACGTCGGGAGCCCTTCTTGAGGACAATACAATGGTTTTGGGTACTCCGGGACCCTTCACGTGGAGGGGTACAATCTTTGTAACAGAAATTGGCGGTGAATACTTAGAACGTGACAAAAACATGTACTACGGGGACCATAGTGATAACAATTCTCCTGTAGATAAATATAGCTATTTAGGTAGAATATAAAATCGAATTTTACTCGAAACATAGTTATAGAACAATTTCAATAGGAATGGCGGTTACTGGAGGTAGATATTTCGGAGAGGGGATGTCATATGCGGCAGGGGCTCCTCGATCCAATGGTCATGGACAAGTTGTTATATTTTCAAAATCGAACACAAATCCGATTCCAGTACAGAAAATTTTAGAGGGTGAACAATTTGCATCAAGCTTTGGTTATGAACTTACCACAGCAGATGTAAATGGAGATCAATTGCCCGATTTATTAGTTGCTGCCCCATTTTATTTCTCGAAAAACGAAGGGGGTGCGGTGTATGTATTTGAAAATGACAACAATCGGCTCCCAGATAAGCCGACCTTAAAACTGACTGGTACGTTGGAAAGTAGGTTCGGACTAGCCTTAGCTAATATCGGGGATATCAATAAAGACACCTGTGATGACATTGCGATAGGCGCACCTTACGAAGGCAATGGGGTTGTCTATATTTACCTTGGAACTCGTCATGGACTTTCATCCAAACCATCACAGGTGGAAGCTTTCTATTTCCCGACTGTTGTATTGTATTTAATTTTTTTATTTTCCAGATTATCAGGGCTTCTGATCCGGGTATTAGTCCCAAAAGAATAAAAACATTTGGAAGCTCGTTAGCAGGTGGAACAGATTTAGACGGGAATTCTTACCCAGATCTGGTAATTGGAGCTTATAGTACATCAGCAGTTTTAGTATTGCTTGCTCGACCCATTATCAATATTAGGACTAGTGTAAAAGACACAGAATTAAAAAATATCGACCCTAATAGACAGGGATGTATTACTGATGTTACAACTAATTTAACTTGGTACATTGTCTTCTGAAATTTACTATATATTTTCATTAAAACTAAAAAACCCATTTCAGTTTCTCATTCGAAGCGTGTTGTTCCATTGATCCTTATGAGAATACGTCTCCAAAAACTCTAGAACTAGTTTATACTATTGAAGCCGAAACGTTCAGTAATTCGAAAAAATTTTCTCGAGTATTTTTTGATCGAGATAACAAACGAAGTAATATAATAAAACGAAAGATTAATGTGCAGACAACTGGTATCCCAGCATGCCATCAAGAAACTGCCTATATAAAAGAGAATACAAGGGATATCCAAAGTCCTGTTAAATTCCGCTTAAATTACACAATCGTAGAATCTCAGTTACCGACAAGTGGCCTCCGATTTCTTAATCCTATCCTAGATCAAACAGAAGCTGATAAGACCTTCGAAGGAACTTTCCAGAAAGATTGTGGAATGGACGACATTTGTGAATCTCAACTCGAATTAAGTGTAGACATGGATCTCAATCAAGAAGGTAGATCATTTAAGTTAAATTGAATTAAATATAATATTATGTATTTTCCAAAGGCGACAATTACATGCTAGTCCTTGGCGAGAGTGACGAAGTGCATTTAAACATTAATCTTACAAACGTTGCTGATTCAGCGTACGAGGCCCAGCTTTTTATTGTGCATCAGCCAAGTGTTACATACATAGCTGCCTCAAAATACGTGAGTAGAGTAAAATATAAACTATTCCATGCAAGTATTAACACGATTAAATATTAACTTTTTAATTTATCACAGAATTCTATAATTTGTAACCGATTTAATGAAACAGTGGTATCTTGCGCCCTTGGTAATCCTATGAAAAGAGAGGCCTCCTTGAAAATTTCGGTACGATTCAATCCCAGTGGTCTAGAAGATTCGGAAACAAAAATTTTCTTCAATATTTTCGCTAATACCACATCAAAACTGATTGGGAAGTTGCCCGAAAGTAAAATAGATGTACGAGTATTAAAGAAGGCCGATGTTAGCTTACATGGGTAAAATCAATTCGTTTAAAGAGAAGTCCAGTCTATTATAAGTCTTATTGTCTTTATAGTTGGGCAAGGCCTGAACAGTCGTTCTATGGAGGTGAAGTAAAGGGCGAGAGTGCTATGAAATTCTTAGAGGACATTGGTTCTTCCGTCACGCACACATATCAGGTTTGTAGTTTTTTGTTTTGTATATTAATTTTTCGATTATCAAGGTATATATAACTTATAATTTTGCTTTTTAAGTATGATATATAATATTGCTTTTCTTGAAGCTTATTTATTTATTACTTTTTAAAAGATTTACAACAATGGTCCTTGGAAAGCTCCACGAATAACGTTGACCGTTTCATGGCCTCATCAAGTAGCCAACGATAAAAAACAAGGAAAATGGTTACTCTACTTGGAAGATTTGCCAATTATTGAAGGTAATATATTTCATATTGTACTTTATCAATTCCTTAAACATTTCTAAAAATTCAGGAGCAAGACAAGGTGAATGTCGAGTTGAACCTTCTGAATATATAAACACACTAAAATTACCGAAAAGGAGTAAGGCATTTTTAGATGTACCAGATATACCAGAATTATCTGCCGAACCGTATACTTTAAAAGCATCAAATAAATCATATACTTATGTTTCCAGTCAAAAGTCATCAATTTCAAAAACTTCATCGAGTAGTGAAGTTCGTTTGAATCGAATACGAAGAGATAGAGCAAAAATAATACGTGCAGAACGTCTAACAGATAAAGATGGAAAAAAGACTGATGTCGTAATTATGGACTGCGAAAAAGGAACTGCATTCTGTATAAGAATAATATGCGATATTTATCATATGCCCCAAAAAACAGAAGCGTATATTCACATTAAAGCAAGACTATGGAATTCTACCCTTGCTGGCGATTACCCGCGAGTTGATCTTGTTAAAATCGTTTCTACGGGTCAAATAAGAATTCCAAAGGAGTTTGCTGTGGAACAGGCAGAGGGTGATGACAAATATTCCGTAAGTGAAGAAACATTCTTCCTTTTCTATCCCTGAAAGATTCTCTCTATTTTGTTTTGTTTTAGATTGAAACAAGAGCATATCCAGAGTTAATGGATCAAGCCCGAGATAGTTCGACTCCTATTTGGGTTATCGTTTTATCAGTCCTTGGAGGACTCCTTGTACTTGCTTTACTAGCCCTACTTATGTGGAAATGTGGATTTTTCAAACGAAGAAGACCAGATCCAACTCTAAGTGGGAATCTTGAAAAGAACAGTGAAAACAAACCGTTCATCCCCAAATAGAAGAATTGGTATGATTCATATAACTTGTGATAATGAAGACTTTACTTATTTTAAAAGTGCACAAATATGAAAGGAAATACTTAATTGATGCGAAAAATCCAAAGCGCTTTTTGTTAATCTGTGGCGCATACAATTCAAGCCTCTATTTAAGTGGTTACACCATAACTGTGTTTATTTTGTCAGTCTTATCCCCACTTATTTCTCATGAGAATAAAAGCTATTAGGTTCATAAATAAGTTCTCACGCTTTTTAAAATTGCATATTATATTTATCAATATTACGGAAACCCAAATCCAATCCTCAGAGCCATATCTCTCATTATGTTCACTAGTGAAGAAACAATTTAGTTTTAGATAGGATTTCTGTCGCAGCTATTATTATTGGCTTTAAGTTTTTTTAAAGCCTTTGACGTATTTCAGGGACACCAAACTCATTGGTTTGAACGAAGGAAGTCTTAATATACTGATAGTATCGATTAAATTCCCATTACTTATCAAAGTATTTTCATCCACTATTTTTAAAAGCACACTGTTTGACTGTGAGGACCTATTTATACACCATTATATAATTGAGAGAACAAATTCTTGCTTAATAACTCAATATGTGTATTTATTGAATAACTAAATAAAAAACGCGTGAGCAAAAGTGGCAACGATGGATTGAAAAAAAGCACAGTTCATAATGACGAGGGAAAAATACGAAAAATCCATTTATTAATTTCTTTAAATTTTAATTATCCTGGAGTTTTTAAGCCCTCAGTGTGATGTAACCCTTTGAATTGAGGAAGTAATTTGTCTCAAATATTATAAGTATAAGATAGAACGACCATCATCAAAAACCTGTAAAAACGCCGGGAACATTCGAATTATTGTTAGACGAATATTTTTTATTAGTAATTAGTAATAAATAACTAAGGTGCCTTTAAAATGTATCCATGCACTGGTTTTGCAGTCAATGTAAATTTAAACTATTGATTTGTACTTGTTGAACAAGTGCAAGTAGCGGTAAACGGTTCTCATGAGATGTTTTAATTAAGTTTATCTCTAATAAACCCCTGGTTCACTAGCCGACGTATTCTGGCCTGAAATAAATACCTTTAAAATATCCATCGACTAGTTTACCTGGGGATTAAGTATTAAGACTTATTGTAAATATAGTCGGACGAAGCTTAGATTATATAATTAATAGGGAAATTTAGGAATTATGTACTTATAAACTGCCAGTGTACTATCCACGTACTCTCTTAATGTGAGAAAAACTAAACAGTCGTTTCCTAATTGTTAGTAAACGCAAGAATCACTTTGCCATACATTTTTTACGAAATATGTTTTTTTTTTTAATATAAACCTTTATCATCCCTTCCCTTGTCCCGGACAATTTTGTATATGGAAATCGGTTGAAAAGTGGGTAAAAAAAAACTAATAGGCATTGGCAAAATTCGATAGTTTTATTTATAATTACACTTTAATTACATAGAGTAAATGAACAAAGTACTACAGTAGACCTTGCATTTCCCGCATGAATTGCAAGTACGCATCGTCTTTGGTACTTCCTTTGTTGGCCTCTGTAGGCTTAACCTCGTGTGGTAAAGGTTTTGACTTCGTCTTTTGTTTATCTTCCCTCTTTACCCGCAATGTAGACGGTACAAATCTCGTAACGTCGGCACTGAGATTTCTATTATAATAATAATTGGATTATATCCAGTGGAAAAATATACAAAATACAAAACAACCTTATTTGTGGTTTTGCAGTTATAGTGGTCACTCCCTTGGAGTCCTTGCCTTGATTACTCGACGGATTCTGGTTCTTCTGATGGTGATGCATTAACCGTGCAGGAGGCATACCAGGTGGAGGTCCAGGAGGCATGCGTATACCTAGCCTTGGTGGCAGTCCTCCCGGCGGACCTGGAGGCATGCCCGGTCTACCTGGAGGAGGTCCTAAGCAAATAATGATAAAAATATAGCAAAATAGATGGTGGTAATTATTTTACCAGGTGGCATGCGTATAGCAATTCCAGGTATATTGGGCCGCAGAGGTGGCGGCCTAAAAATCATGGCAGGCGGCAATCCCATTGGAGGCGGCGGTGGTCCACTTGGAAGAGTTATTGACTGAGGTGGTGGAGCTGGAATAGGTGGTAATGGTATGGCAGGTTCTATTTCTTTTTTACTAATTTTCACAGACTCTTCTTCACTCCCTGCAAGTTAAATAAATTATGAAGTGGTTCCCCATATTAATCCATGTAGTTATAATAATGTGGGTTATTTAAAATCAACTTACCGCTGTCCTTTTCTTCTTCGGAATCATCAGAATCTTGATCCTCTTCACTAGATTGACCATCACTGTCGCTATCTTTCTCCTGTTCTTTTTTCTTATGCACGTTCTCCATTTCCTTCATAAAGTCGTCTATATTTTGACCAGATATTGCTAACATACGCTGCTGGAGAGATGTTGGCTTAGGAATATCACCAGGGTCTAAAGACTCACTTCTGGGTGATAATATTTTTTCTTCTGATTCTCTTGCATGTCGTTTGGAATCCTAAAGAAAACAAACACTTTTAATATCAACATATATAAATACAGTTTTATATTACTTACCTTTTGTCTAATTTCGTCTGAAAATCGAATTGATTTACTCTTTTTTACTTTTGGATCTTCATCTTCTGCATCAGAATTTAAATCTGGCATATCCACTAAATCTGGTGGAGGTCCAGGAGGACATCCAGGTGGTTCTTTTTTCTTATTCTCTACTGGCTTTTCTTCTGTTTTAGAAAACTGAAAGTCAATATTATATTTAAATAGAATGGATGAAATTAAATCAGTTACATTATCGCTTGTTTTCTTTAATATTCCCGCCGGTGGGCCCTGTACGAAGGGTGTTATTGGTAGAGCATTTGGAAGTGGAATACGACCTTGTGCAGGAAAAGAAGCACCAGTGGAATTCATCTGAAAAATAGATATATCTTCAGTATTTCTTTCCTAGAATCATTCTCTCTACTCTGAAATGTTTGTGATATAGTATATATTTGAACTACTACCTGAGGAAGTGGAATTTCGTCCACTTGAACCGTCTGTGCGTGTTTAACACTTTCATAATATTGTTGCTTTTTTAATCTTCGTTTTTCGTACTCCACTTCTTTCCTCTTAAGATCAGCCCATAATTCGGGATCATCATTATGCTATAATAAAAACCAATTAAAAGAAATTCCATATTATCTTATTATAGTAGTAGTACATAGAGTCGCATAACTCGATCGAATGTTTCCTTAAGTTTCTTTCTCTTTTCGCGAAGCACCTTTTCATTAAGTGGGGACGGTTGATACACGTTATATTCTAAAATGGGAACCCTTAGATCGATAGCGGTGTACGTTATGGTAGCCTTACCCATTTCATCAATTTTTTCCATTTCTTCTAAAATTTGTGCAGGGTCTTTTCCTTTAAGTACAGCAGCTCTGACCATTTGGCGCTGCTTTTTATTTTTCTTCAACTCTTTCTTCCGGGCCTCCTTTCCTATGTTCAGAATAATCAATTTTTGCACATTTCCTTACACGAAAATTCAATTACTTACGAGCCTGATCAGTTGGATTCATATATTTACCACTTTTCGTGGTACTGATGGAACGGCGTCCCATCTTGCTTTAATCTTCAGTAATTTTATGCTCAAACTATACCAAATATCGTTCAAGTCGGTAGTTTTGACAGTACTTCTTTTGACAGTTCTAACATTATCAATTCACACTAGGTCCTCAGTATGCAACAGTGACCACTGACATAGAGAATGGGTTCTCTCCCTTTTCGTTCACTCTCTTTCATGTTTCAGTCACAAACCGGTATAAGAACAACTCATATAGAATCTATATTTTGTTTATGTTATGTTGGTATGACTGCATCTTTTAAACCGTTGTTTGTTTTGACTGTCAGTAAGTTTGGTGGTTTTAATTTTTGAATTAAAAAATGTTTTCTTTGTTATTTGAAACATCAAGTGGATACAATTTATCTAGATTAATAAACTAATGAACTACACTGTTTTCTGTAATGGAAGGGAAAGAGCAATTTGATTATTTCTGCTTAGATCTTAAGCATTTAAACTTAAAAGAGAAACCCACACTAAATGAGAGTTTACAAGAATTACTAACAGACGATGAATCTGAAAATGAGGCAGAGGTGTTAAATAAATTGTTTCATACAAACAGCTCGGCTCCAAGTAAAAAGGAATCACCCTACGATGCAACATGCAATTCGACTTCTATCGATGGACAACTCCGGCTAGCAGTGTCGGATGAGCAATCTCTTTTTGGCTGCACTCCAGAAAATAGCACGAAATTTCCAGGGGGTGAAATAGTTAATCGTCCATCCGAAAGCCTTTTTAGTCAGAATGAAATTTTAAGGAATGATATGAACCAATTATCGGTACAATTGTGTAGCTTAGCTTTGTTGTCGCCTATCCGTGAGGGAAGTAAATCTGAAGCAATAGGGACAGAAGTGCAAGACCGTCCTTCTAATTTTCTGGAAGATACGGGCATCCCTATCACTATATCTACAGAAAGTGGAAAATCCCGTACAGTAGTCCAAGATGATACAACATTGTCTGGGGAAATTACTAGTTCCGAGCTCCTCAGTGGGGACATATCCAATGAAAACGATCAAACGAAGCTTTCCCGAGATTCTGTGGGAATTGCTTCTAATTCTGATAAAAGTTTTCACACGCCTAATAACTCTGTCGTTACTATTAGCAGCACAGTATCAACTCCCTTGAAAAGCGATTCATCTAACATTGCTTCCGAAAATCAAGAAGTAATTGTACTATCCGATTCTGAGACCGAAGTGTATGATGATAATATCTCTAGTATTAGACAGTCAGGACAAACAAATCTTTGTACCACTCTGAGCAATACAGCTGCTGATCGTATTGAAGCCTTCCTAAAAGATTTATCAGGAAGAGAAATCTGTTCTGCAGACAATAGTTTTAATAGGGAAAATTCCCGTGAGTCTATTCCTGATGAATCCATTGAAATTGACGAAACTTCTAGTGAAAATGAAAAAGAAGTGGAATTTAATGAAAGAAAAGAGGAGCAGAAAATTAGTTCGTTCTTTTCTGAGAAAAAAGAGGATCCCATTAATACGAAAAACGAAACTGAGAAAAGTATTTCAAATACTCCAGTCCAGCTTGAATGTTGCGTGGAGAAAATAAATATTTCTGCTACAATTAAAATCAAATTGCAACTATCAGAGCCGGTGGTAGTGAAGTCGATTGAGCAGGAGTCAAATGAAGATAACAACAGTCGAATTCTTAGTGAGGATTCCTCTAAAGCACAAAATAAATGCAGCTTGCGGGAAGAAGAGGGCCGAAATGTTCCAAATTCCTCACCTGAAATAAATGATGCAAAAACTGATACACAAGCTTCAAGATCTCGTCAATACGATGAAGAGCGAACTCCTAAAAGTAAGGGGACTTCAAAAGGGTTGCTTGAAAAAGAATGCAACTTCGAAAAGAGCGTTGAATTAAACAACGCAGCAAAGAAAGTGTTAGATCTGTTATATGGATCAGCCTGGCAAACACCTGAAATCATAGATACATTAGACAACAAGGATAAAACTGACGATACTCTCAATTTCACTGATTGTATATTGCTTTCATTATTGGTCGAACAAATTCTTATATTATTTTTTGCAGTTCATAAAAATATTAACAAAGATTTGGAGTCAACTTGCTTGGATGCATTTGAACAAATCAGTCCAAAGCTGTTCCCAAGGAAAATCGAATTTAAAAAACCCTTTGATAACAGAAAAAATATAAAGGAAATGGAATCAGCAAAAAATAAACCAGCGCGTGTAATTAAAACCAAGTCGGGTAAATATTTTTTTATTAATTATAATTTTCCTTCCTCTAAATTGGAGTTTTTTTTTCTTTTGTTCAGGGAGAAATGTTGTACAAAAAGTGCCATTAGTAAAGGAAATATTCTCAAGTGACGAAGAATTACCAATAGATGATTCTAGTATAAACACGTCTTCATCGCTTGGAAGTGATTGGTCCTCTAAAAAGAATAGCAAAAAGAAGAATAAAGACGATTTAATTTATTTAGACCTTTCGGCTGATATGATCCGTGTTCAGGAGGTCTATAAAAGCCCAGCAGCTAATAATGGTAAGTTACGACTCAGGAATTCGGTAAGATCTATGTAATCTTGCCAACAAGTTCTCTGCCAACTCAAACGTGGAAGATATACAATTAATACGGTGCTGAGTGACTAATAGTCACTAGAATTTAGTATGAGCAAACATGTGAATCCAAATTCCTTATTCTGTTGCTCAATGGTAAAAGAAGCAAGGAATGTAGGAAATGGGATTTTGGCCCAATAATTTTATTATTTTGAAACAAATAAGTTTTATTTTAATATGCATGCTGTTTATAACGACCAAATATTAATTCTTTTCTAGACAAAGATTTTAACGAGCGACTTAAGGAGATATTGAAATCTTGCCGATATAAAGACAAATATGAGTTATCAATTACTCCAAAGTAATAGTTAATTATAATTATCACTTGTACTTTCTAAATTAGAGATTCTTTTAGATCCAATATAAAAAGGAAGTTGTTTACACCTCGATTTGGGGACGAAAGCGAGGACGAGGTTGTTGCCCCTATAACTCCAGTTGAAAATATATCTGCACTCAACGATACGGATTATGTAAAAATGCGGGTACCTCTACCTGCTTTGTTTACACCTATAAATAAACAAATTGAAGCCGTTAAAACAGGTACACCAGTTTTTAATCCCAAAAATTTGCCAGGTAGTTCAAGAAAAGCACCAGGAAATAGTGGACAAAAACCTGGCGGTAGTAGTAGGAAGAAAAGTAAGTTTCGATTATTTTATTTAACAAATAACTCATGAAATTTTAAATGAGGAGCTCCTATTAACAAAGAAGATTCGCCTTACGTATCAGAAGAAAGAGCTGTTGATTATATGCCATTGGAAAAGACAGGTACTCCGAATAATAAATACGGATTCCTTAAATCTCTAGATGGTATAATAGACTGTGTTATATGACTGTATAATTTATATACAATTTAATTTATAGTGACCGTTGCAAAATCACTGTGCCACCCTGATGCCCTCTATTATAGAGAGAATTTTAAAGCGCGGAAGGAGGAATTAGTAGAAAGATTGTTGAGTCTTTATAATGAAAAGTTGTTCAATAATGAATTAAACGTGCCTATAGTCTGGAATAAAAAATTGTTAAACACAGCTGGACGGTGTAGAAATAAAAAAATGTAAGAGAGAAATTTCTGTAGGTTAGATATGGGATGTAAGTATTTATTTTTAGATCAAATGGACAAAGGACAAGTACAATAGAATTAAGTGAGAAGGTTTTGACTAGTGCAGATCGCTTAAGATGTACACTAATTCATGAACTTTGCCACGCCGCAACATGGATTTTTAATGGCGAAAATGGACACGGAGCCACTTGGAAACTCTGGCAAGTTTTATAATAGAATATTTAATGCTAAAATTAAATTAACACTCGCTTCTTTTTTTATTTTAGGGCAAAAAAGGCAAACATCGTATTTCCTGAGCTGCCCAAAATAGGGGTCTGCCATCAATATGATATAGAATACAAGTACACTTACAAATGTACACTATGTGGAGCTAAGTAAGTTATATACAGATTAATAATATGTAGGTTTTTAAATGTTCAATTATATAGGTCCCATGCGCATTCGAAATCGAAAAAGGTTGAAAATATCCGATGTTCTTATTGTCATGGTGCTATTGAGATTTTTTTAAATAAAAAGGATAAGGATGGTAATATTATTCCTACACCAGTGAAAGAGCCCTCCGGCTTTGCAAAATTTGTTAAAGAGAATTATAAGATTTACAAGAAGCCGGAACTTAAGCATGCCGATGTGATGAAAATTCTAAGCAACGAATTTGCTTCATTAAATTTGAACGAAAGAAATAAGTACTAGAATAAGCATTATATTTTATATAGCAATTTTAACACGTACATGCTAAGCAATGTTTCTTATTATCTAGAAAATATAGGCTATTACATTAAGTACTATTGAACTAATTTCAAATCCTACTGGGATTTTTAAAATTCGCGCCTTTTCCTTAAGGGGTTTTTAGTGTTATTACTGATTGCTATGATTATTTTCGAGCGTTAGATTTTTAATAATACAAGGTGGTAAAATGTGTTTTCTTATTTCGACATAATGGGAGTAATTAGTAAAAATTATGCTATGCTTAAACATGTTTATATACCGGCGAGGAGAGAACTTTCAAGATGGCGCATCATAACTTGTAATTGGAAATAGCCTTAACAAATACTACCGCATTCGACGCCAGAGTGTGCACCGTAATTATAAGATGGGAATGGCTGTTGACATTCGAGGAGGTTGTCAATTGTCGTGGCTGTCGGTTTGTGGTGTTTACGACGGTAAAAACGGTTAAGTTTTTCGTATTAACGTAGATATATTAAAAAGGAGTCTTCTTAAAAATGCGGAACTGTTTCGTACCATGGTGTGATGCAGTATGCAAAACACAACAAAAAAGAATGATGTTCCTGCCACCCAAGGTAAATGTCGCTGTAGTACCAGTGATTAGTTAAATAAAATTGCATTTTACAGAATAAAGAAATCTTTGAGATTTGGAAAAGGATGCTACCAAAGAAGCGAGAGTTTAAGCCAACGGACAAGGTTTGTGAGAGGCACTTTCGCAAGGAGGACATTATCACCACATTTGACCACACAATAAATGGCCAACTATTCCAGATGGAAAGGGGTAGGCCTAAGTTGAAACCGAATGCAATCCCATGCTACAATCTCCCGTCCGAGTACGATGAACAGGTTTACTTCGTAATTACCTATTTAACTTTTTAATGACTTCATTTGTGATAGCAGATTCCTTTTCAGCGCGTACGCCGTGGGAGAATGTCCAAAATTCTCAAATTAGAGGTACAGCAGTTAGATGACAAGAAAACTGTAATATATATATTAAGAATTCTATAACTTTTAAATTACTATATTCTCATTATTGTTAGGAATTTCAAGAACAACAAGAAGAGCAATTACAGCCAAAAGAAAATGAAAGTAGTAGCCAAGAAGAAGTTAACCGTGAACTCCCCAAAAAGGAATCTGTTTATGAGGAAGAGACAAAAGCTTGTGATGTGGATACAGAAGAAGAGGAACACCTACAAGTTGATGTTCAGTCGTTATTTGATTTCCTTTATGACGATATATTTGAAGTTGTACTCCCAAACACCCTATGGGGAATTCATAGAGATCCAAAGAGAACATTTATTGCATTTAGTTATTTCGATAGTGAGCTGCTCAAGCCGACTAAATCTATTATTTTAGATTCAAAGGGGATTTTAAAGATATACATTTTTAACAAGATCGTTAATGAGCAATCTCTAACAACTGAAATAGCCCACGAGCTGATCTCCCATGTTATATCCCAAGTTGATGAAGCCAAAATATGTGCAAAAGTTGTGGAGAACAGTTTTTGCGATGTTAAAGCTACAGAAGACTCGGATTACTGCGCGAATTGTGCGTAGAAGATTGAATAGAGTTCTAGAACTTAATTATAGATTCTCTGTATAATGTGTATCAGTAAGAATGGGTCAATAATGTAATTATGTAGTATATATATATACTCTTTAGTTTAGATCTAACCATAATGCGGAATTGGTTAAACGATTACACTTTAAATTTGACTGCCCTATATTTTTAAATTATCTGCTATTGTTAGTCTCTTGGGCAATACTTTACAGATTTGTTCACATTTGTCTAATAATTTAGTCTTAATAATTCAAATATTATTGCGTATTTTAATCCAATCGATTTTCGAGTTTTCCCATAGTACATTTTAGCAATTTGTCTAAAGTGGAAGAAGAAATATTTTGTTGGCTGGAAGTTCTACATTTAGATGGGCGTTTGTTTTAGAAAGTATGACTTTGCTTAGTTTCATAATTTAAAATGAATTAATAAATTGCCCACGAGCACCTGCCATACCACTTGCGCATGTGTATTACATGTTCGAGCCACTCTATTTCTAAACTGGTCTTCAAGATTCAGTCCAACAGCAATGGTAGCAGCTATTACTACGGGCATTGACGTCATCACATTGGACTTTGACCTTGACATAATAAGTGCGTCAAAATCAGCTGCCTGCACAGCCACGAGCCAGTACGTGCAGTGAGTAGCGGAAGTTTAGCTGCGGTGTGTGTAAGTTTGCTTATTTTTAGTTAATTTTAAATTAGTGTTATCACAAATTGCATTTAAAATGCGTTAAAATCGTTTTGTGTTAGAAATGTAATAAAAATAGATCATTGCACCTCATAAATTACGTTGGTCCAGGAATTAAGTGAATAATCGAATTAAAGGCTCCAACAAAGAAATTGTATATAAATTTGTTATTAAAGACTTTTATGCACGAAAACCACAATTACATCGATCACAACCTGTAAAGTGCATTAATTGCACTTTTTCTTTTGATTCGTTATTTAGTGCTTGTAGTGATTCGTTTTGAACAGAAAAACAAAGCAGCCAAAACTATAAATAATTTTATTTAATCATACAGAATCATTTTCCTTCTTGAAATTTCCAAGAAAAGTTTCCATTGAACGTTTTTTGGTTAAATAAAATTATTAATCTTGTTCTAGATTTTACTAAATCTTTATTATGTTAATTTTCCGGGCTGTTGACAAGGCCTTATTTTACTATTTCGTTATTTCAGAAGATTATAAAAAGGGGTATGCGTAAGAATGACGCCTTTCCGAACAATCTTATCTTTTAATGAAGAGCAAAAGGCAAACAAAACTGATGTGAATGCAGAGCTGTATTGGAGCCAAGATCTGAAATTGCAGCACAAAAGTAATAAAAGAATCACGTATATAAGGCATTTATGTTATTGCTTTGCTCGCTTCTTGTAGGCGTTCATTTTTAAAGTGAAAATTGTGATACGACTCCAGGCTCCAGCTTGAACATTTGTTACTCAATTGTTGTTGTTTTATGAGATCTGCAGAAGGCGCTCATTAAATTGATACTCCATTTACTAGGGTCCGTGGGGTTTGAAATGTTGACCCCAAAAAAATCATAGGCCCCTTGGGAATTTTTTCGAAAATTTGACATGCTCTTTTAACGCCCAGAATCCCATTTCAAACATGCGAAAAATGCATGCATTTTCTAAAAATCATAATTTTTTATAATTTCTCTCCAAAAAGATCTCTTAAAGAATTAAAGTACTAAACTGATTTATTCATAAATAAAACTTGAAAATATTTTTTGCTTTTTAATAATAAAAAAAATATTTTTAAGTTATACATTTTTAAAAAAATAAAGAGGCAGACATTTTACCTAAGTTAGTCACAATCCCTTAATAAATTTGTATGTATTGTTTCAAACGAGTATTTTTTTCAGATGTTATGAACGAAAACATATGAAAATAGACGGTAAAAGATGACGTTGGCACCCACGTTGGCCAAATTCAAAGCGCTTTTCAAAATCAGTCCATTTACGAAGGGTGTTTTGTCTTATAGTATTTTATGGCCAACTGGAAGCCTCATACAGCAAACTTTGGAAGGGAGAACACTTGGTAAGGAGCAGGAAAAATGGGAACATATTCCACAATTATTTAACTTCGTATTCAATTTGAATTATAGAGAACTATGATTGGAAAAGATGTGTACGCTTTAGTCTATACGGAGGACTATTTGTGGCGCCGACACTTTACGTCTGGGTTCGTTTTACCAGCGTCATGTGGCCCCGAACAAATTTTAAATCAGGAATAGCCAAAGTAATTAAAAATGAAGTGTAAATAAAAATACCCACTAATGATTCTTTTTTTTAGGCTCTTGTAGATCAAATATCCTATGGGCCCTTCTCCATGGTGTCATTTTACATTGGAATGAGTCTCTTAGAGTTTAAATCTTTTGATGAAGCTATTAAGGAACTGAGATCGAAAATAGTGCCAACATATAAAGTATTTGTTCTAATATTACTAAAATTTTCAACAATTTAATTTATGTGCTGTTTTCCAGGCTGCTGTGTGCTTTTGGCCATTTATACAAACGATTAATTTCTCCTTCATTCCTGAAAGAAATCGTGTGGTATTTGTCAGTTTTTGTAGCGTATTATGGACCACATTTCTCGCGTACATGAAACAACTAGAGAAAGATAAATTGGAAATCGAAGCCCTCACATACGGTGAAAAACAATTTATTTAACGATCCCACGGGTCACTCACAAAGCAGGAAAACAAATAGTTATGATGTTTAATCCTTATAACTATTGAGGCTGGAACCCTGCAATTACAATTAATTTAGTTTTGCTCTTTCATTTTTATTTATAGAATCTACAATTGCTAGGTTTCACTTCAGTATTTAAGGGATAAAAATTTTTTTAGATAATTTATAAGTTATTAAAGCATTTAATTGTTGTGTGTTTGTTATAAGACATGATTTTGTTAAACATGGTTTTGTACTAAACATTTTACTGTGTTTTTATTTTAATTATGACTTTAAATACATGAAACTCCCAGCAAGATCACTAACTTTTATAATTGTGTTCAGGATTCCCATTAACCTTCCTAATACATTGCATAAAGAAATAAAACATACGATGAAAAAATGAGGAGAAGAAAGAGAAGCAAATATAGTAAATATACTTGAATAATCATTGCGCTTCAAAAATTGATGAATTGTTATTTGTTTAATTTAATTTAAATTAATTTCTTTCATTTCCCCAAGTTTTCTTTGCTCATGTTTACGTAGATTTAAAAAATTGCTTAACAGTATTTTAGTGAAGTAATTTTAAAGAATATCTCTCGAAAAAATTAAATGTAACTCTCAAGCTTATTTATTAAAATTTCGCCTAAACATTGTTTATGTTATATACAAAATAATTTTGATTTCCTCAGAGATTTCAATTTAAAAATCAAAAGAAACTTTAAATATTTTTTAATCAACGAACTGAATGAAGCAAAGCGAAGTCCACTCTGAGGAAATTCTGAAATTGTAGAGACAACGAAAAATATTGTGTAAAAGTTACTTAAAATAATGTTATTGTAACTAGAATCTTGTAAATAATAAAAAGAAAACAATGTATGCGATGCGTTTTATTTTCCGTGATATAAAAATATAAATGTATTAAAACTTTGTTTGTTAAAATTACAATCAAAGTGTACTCTTGTTTATCTAAAACCAAGTATAAGTTTATACAAAAATGCCTTAATATGCACGTAAAAATATTTTCCTCCATCCTGCAAAATCGCATCGCCACTTTAAAATATTTCACAAAACAAGATTTCCAAATAAAAGGTAACTCGCAAGCTCTGGAAACACAGCGCGGTAACTCTGAGCGTCAAAAGCCCCAGCCGTAAACAAATTGAGCCGCATACGTCACGCGCCATGACGTCATGTCAGAGGCGCCGCCACCCGGTGGACGTTTCTGATCGCCTGGTGATCTGAGGCAAATTTCTCGAATCGCTGAAAAATCCGATTTGTACCAGGCAACCATGATCATATAGAAAGCCAAAAATGGGTCGAATCTCGGACAAATGGTTGTGGTTTGCGCCTTAGATAACAACTTGGTGGTTTAGGTCCTGGTTAGATATATGTTAGTGGTTCGTGTTTCAGCTGGCGGTTTGAGGACTGAAACTGGATCGGATATCAGATCGTGGTTTGAGTCTTGAAACGGCATTAGCTTCCGCCGCAAGCTTCCTTGAAAATGCGGAAGAGGGCAAAAGAAGCGCAAAAGTAAAACTAGGCTTTCTGCAAATCAACGGCATTTATTTGCAGATTTAATTACAATTAGAATATTACACTCGTTGGAAATAAAAACAATAATTACTTAAACTTGTTGTAATTTTCCAATAACCAAAGAAAACAAAGCAAAGAAAACTTCCAACAACATCAGTTGAAATCCATCGCTCCAGTTGAAAATATTTACATTTAAGATACTTTGGTCAGGATTGTTGATTCCTTGATCATATGATGAATTCGGGATGTTCTATTCGCAAAAGTAGGGCCATCAGCTGTAAATTCAAGAGTTGAGTTCCAATTTTTAAGACCAAGCCTATTCAGTAGTGCATAAGTGCTTCCAGCCGGTTATCCGTTCAATGACTTCTTAAGAATATTCAAATGACCTCTGTCCAATCTTCTGGTTTCACAGACTACTTTTCCATTCCTTGGTTCATCATCATCATTTTCTTTAAAGCTAAATCTTTGTCCTTAAATTGCCTAAAATTGTTATTTTCTAAAAAGCAGGAATATACTTTTAAGGAATGAAAAATATTATACAGCACGATTATATATACATATATACGTTAATATTTCATTTATTTACTAAATAACATTTTGTACTATCTCGCCATTTAGTTCTTTTATTATTTCATAAGAAATCACCTTGTATACGCTTATATATACAATTTGGTCATACTCTACGTAAATTTTAAAAATAAATTAATTTGGCAAATGAATTGCGACCTTGTCTCTAAGTTTCATTCGCATTCAAATCAATTGCAATGCTCTAAAATTAAATCAGTGCATAATATTACTTCTCGGACGCTTGATTTCATGAGTAAAATATTTATATACAGATTTTGATCATTTCTTAGTAAAGTACTATGTGAACAAACCCAATGATCGTTGTACGAGCTTTTATAAATGAAAATTTAAAATACCTTCGATTGTTGGTACATTCTGAAAATAATATGAAAAAGTAGTGATGATAATAATAAAAAATATTACATTAAACTGAAGTTCAAATGTCTGAAAAACTAAGTTAATTCTCGTTCTACACTTGTGCAAGTTGTAAAATAAAAGTTGCTAAATTAATTGAAAATAAAAATACGAACAAATTCCAGTTTTCCAATTCGAATTGAAATAAAGACCGAAGACTGGAAAAAATGTATCCGCTTACCAATGTTATGTGCAATTTTAAATCAGGCATAACCCAATAATTCGTAGTGTAAATAAAAATTCCCACTAACCGTCCTTTTTGTTTAGGCTCTTGTAATTGTCCTTCTCCATGGTATCATCTTACATTGGAATGAGTCTCTTAGAGTTTAAATCTTTTAAATAAAGAACTGATATCAAAATAAGTGTCAATATACAAAGTATTTGTGCTAATGCTAATAAAATTTTCAATCATTTTATTTGTTGTTTTCCAGATCGCTGAGTATTTTTGGCCATTTATACAAACGATCAACTTTTCGTTCATATGGACCACATTCCACGCGTAAATGAAACAACTAGAGAAAAAACAAATTCGTTAAAGATCCTACAGATCACTCAGAAAACAAAAACAAATAATTATGATCTTTAATCCTTATAATTATTGAAACTGGAAGCCTGTAATTACAATTACTTTAGTTTTGTTCTTTCATTATTTTTAATAGAATCTATAATTACTAGGCTTCACCTCAGTATTTAAAGGATAAAGGATTTTTTAGATAATTTATAAGTTATTAAAGCATTTAATTGTTGTACATTTGTTAAACCTATTTGTTTTGTTAAACACGTTTTTGTATTAAAAATTTTACTGTATTTTTATTTTAACTCCGGGAAAAAATACTAACTTTTATAACAGATATAAAATAAATGTTTTTTAATTCTCATGCAATGGATTCAAAAGACAATCTGAATTTTATTAGATTTGTAGGTCTTAAAAATCTTTCATTATCTCACTACTTTTTCTACAACTTCATTTAATAAATAATAAAACAGAAAAATTTTTAGAACAAAAATTATCTAATATGTCGTTGATTGTGAAACAATTTAAATTTTATGTAACGAAATATCCGCTATTACGTGGAGTAATATCTTACAGTTTAATTTGGCCAACGGGTAGTGTAATACAGCAGCACATCGAAGGAAAACAGTGGGGTAATTACATCTTTATACATATATCCAATATTTGCGTTTAATTATCAATACAGGTGAATACGATTGGTGGAGGTGTGTACGATTTAGCCTATACGGGGGATTTTTCGTCGCGCCCACGATATACCTTTGGTTCAGGATGTCTACAATCATGTGGCCCCAAACCACTTTTAAAACAGGCGTTATCAAAGCCATTGTGGAGCAATTGTCGTACACACCCGCAGCAATGACCTGCTTTTACTTTATCATGAGCTTGTTAGAAAATAAAACTTTTAGAGAGGCATTTCTGGAAGTAGAAAAAAAGTTCATACCAACATATAAAGTATAAACTGATATATTAATGTTTGTTGCAAATACCTTTTGGTTAATTACCGTAGGTTGCTGTTACTGTGTGGCCACTGGTAGGATTAATCAACTTCACATTGATCCCTGAACGCAATAGAGTACCATTTATCAGTATTTGCAGCCTGATGTGGTCAACATTCCTGGCATATATGAAACATTTGGAGCATCACCAAGTACAAGAACGTAAATTGCTTTAGCTGTTTTTCGAATATTTACTATTAATGCACTGTCCAGCAGTAAAAGTGGAGTAAGAAATAAAAATATAAAAGCAATAAATTGTGTTCTTCTATTCAAATCCCATAATTCT